>JAKEPQ010001005.1:40930000-41530000 GCA_024500445.1 Entomyzon cyanotis
GACGTGCATCCTAGAAACAAAATGATGTAACTTGCTATTTAATTTAGTACAACTGTACAATAAATTGATTGCATCTAGGATAAAAGGGTTCTAGTGGGTTTTTTTTTACTTTTGATTGAATTACAGAAATAATATCACTTATGCTTTTATTTCATTCTGCAAACTTTAAAAAAATAATCAAAGAACAAACAGATTTTCAATAAATTGATATTTACCTGTCTAAAATTGAACTGAGATTTCAAGTGGGAAAAATTGTTAGGCCAAGGCAAACAGCCTAAGGAGATGGTGAATTGCATCCTTCCTTAGCAGGCTTATGTACATATTGACAAACAGAAATGTGCTAAAGAGATCTGTTTGGAATCCCACTTGTTTACGAGATGAAGCAAAAGAAATGATGGTTACAATCAGGCCTACTACATGTGGAGCGTTTGTTCTTTTTTTTGGTTTTGCAGTTATCCTCTATACCTTCTCAGCAGTGCTACAGAAGTGCACAGAGAATACATTTGATACATGGAAATGTACTGGAATAAGAAAAAGGGTGATTAGAATTCATAAATATCCTCATGTGTGAACATATACAACTAAAGTATTTTATTGATGCTCAGTACATATTTTCACTGTTCCCAATGCAGATTATACTGAGGAGGTGCCACCATTATTAATGTTGACATTATCAGTACTACTCCACACAGCATTGCAAACCCTGAATGCTTTTGCTTCTGTGCAGCATCACCTTCTTCCCTTTTCTTCACCATCAATTGCTGGTGGAGCAGCAGGACAGAGGAGGGACTTGTGTTTGTCCCCTCCTTGGTCATCCCACTCCTACACCTTCCTAAGAAAAACTTGGAGCAGGGTGGAGCAGAAGTACAGCGCGTGTGGGGCCATGGGGAGCCTGCAAATCCCACTGTGGGACTGAGCAATGGGATTGACTGTGCCAGGGTAAGAGGTCCCAGAACCTTAAAGCAGTAAAGCAGACAATTTGTGGCTCTTTTAGTACCTGGCTAATGGGGCAGAATGGGAAGGGCTGGTTGGAAGGGGAGAGGAAGAAAGGTGAAAGACATATGTTTTCACAAACACCAGCCGTGAAAAGGTATGTATGATATCATTATACTTTTCTGTCACCAGTAATATAAAAAATATGTGTGGTTTTGTCCATCAATACATCTTAGTTACAGACTATGCTCAGTTTTGATGCACATGGTATACATATATTCTGTATCTTTCTGCATACAAGAAGTATCAGATTTCATTACTGGTTTCCCATCCAGCTCACTGCCACCAAAATTTTGTGACTGTTTTGAGCAGACTGAAATGATGACTAAGTTGTGAATAGTAACTTCCCAGCCAACACTGCTCTCTCTGGGCTCAGTTCAAACTGTTCAATTGACTTAGGACAAGGAAAACAGTGTCATACAAACCCATGTGAATATGTCATGTATGTAAGAATATAATACAAACATCAGTATGTAATGGCAGCTTTAGAAATGTGGAATATTTTAGATACAGCTTTAGAGCCCTAAGTTCACTTTCCGTAGGAAGTTACAAACCTACAGAAGACTAGTCCAATGTAACTTGAATGCCTTTCATTCTTAAAAGCAACTGTCAAGGAGCTCCCAACAGGGCCTTTAGTTCCAGAAGACTTATGGAACTGGACCCTTTCTTCATACAGTGAAGTGGCCAGATATTCTTGCAAGTGTGTGACTGTATCCCTCAGGATCTGACCTATAGACTATAAATGTCACATCCAAACTTTATTGCAGCAGGGAAGAGAAATGACTTCAATATTTTGAAAGGGCTTCTTAGTGAATTCCATCTGCTGCCATCAAAGCATGACAAAAATGGCCAGAATGGCCAAACTAGTCTGCTTCCACACACCCAGATAATTCAGATCATACATATTCATATAACCCTCATGTCAATTATTAGTCTGTGTCTCTCTCATTTCCCCAGGAAAGTATTTCTCCCATTTCAGCAGGTGGTGTACCAAGTGGAACAGGGAGATGACAAAGCAGTAAATCCTAAACCACTATGGTGCTGTCTTTACCTGTCTCTGAAGGGGCTTGTATACAATTTGAATTTTGGCCAGCTGCTGGTTCTTGCATAGCTTTGAAGCAGTTTTGTCTTGTTAATGATCTCATTTTTGCTGCTTTCTCTATTCCAGGACCAGGCTGGAGAGCTAACCCATAGCTCAACTGTGAGCTTTGCTTTCAGAGTACCACGTGGTGCTCATTCCACTTCAATGGGCAGTTTCCATGTTTGCTAGCTGAAAGCATTAGTTTACAGCTAGAAGTTTAAAGTTATTTTTCTCTCCTCTTTTCAAGAAGCCATGGAAATTGGCCAAACCATGAGGACTTGCTAGTTTCAGGGTCAAGTCAGTGGCTCTAAAGACTATAAACTCCAAGTGAAAACAGCATTGTAGCAGTGAAGATAAATGACTTTAATGCTTTAAGATGAATAGGATTTTCATAGAAATAGATTTATTCCTAGATATAGGAATAGATTTTTTTTTGAATGCCAAGAAAAATATCTAAATGGTAAAACCAGAAAAAAGTGTTTATCTTCTCCTGACCTCCACACTAATGTACAAGCTGTAAAACCACCCTGGTTGGTGATTAGACAGGAATTATTTAGATATTTGATATTATTTTTACCATTTGATTCTTGTGGATGAGTATTCATGTTAAGAGTACAATAATATCTTAACTTTTTCTCCTTCAGTTACATCAATTTAGGCTTTTGACCTAATTTTAGTATTAAAGAGCATACAGAACTAAAATTGCCAGGAGAAATAAAGCTCTGTTTTTTAGTACCCCCCAAAATGTTTCTGCATTTTTCTTCCTCCTCTGTGCATCCTACTCACCAAGATCCTAGAATTAATAAAAGACCTTATTTTTTCAGTTGACTACACGAATGTAAATGTGAATTTATGAGAAACAGTGCTAAATGCATTATAGTATATCAGCACTCAAACTTCTGGGCCATTATTTACACAGTATATTTGTTCTACTGAATGTGAATATATAGAATATTTCAATTTTTTTTTATTCAGGATTTCACTGATCAAATTTGACCAAACATGTCTGGCCTGTTGTGTTTTGGGATGAAGTTCTGATCTGAAGCTTTTACACAGAAAATCAGATGAGGATAGTGATATCAGGCAAAACAGTTCTGTTGGTTTGCCACCAGCACCCCCTCGTGGTGAAATATCTTAGTTTCTTATCAGAAGTTATTTGATAGATTTGCTCACATTAGAAGATCAAGATTCTGGCAATGACTTATAACCTATAGAGTCTGTGGAAAAAAAATATTTACAGGTCCTGCCTGCTAAATTTTAAAAATTGATTTTGGTGTGAAAAAGATGAGGGAAGGGACAACCCTCTCCCATTTCTCAAATAAAGAATGCTTGCAGCAAAATTGAAATATAAAGATGGGAAGTTTAAAACAGTTTTTCATTCTCAGACATGAACCCCTTATTATTGCTTTTTATTCCTGGCACTGAAGCTGAAAGTTGCACACAAGAAAGGGGATTAGACTGAAAATCCATGTTGAAGGTGATCTTTTTCAAAGGTATGTTGAGATTGTGCTGCTGTACATTAATGTTTTACTTCATTTAAATTTTAGACAGTTGTGTTTAAAATCACTGATAATTAAATCTTGTTAGACAACACATAAAAGCACTTAAAAAGCAGACTTATTGGATTCAAGAGGCTGAATTTCACTGGTTTTTAACAGATATTCAGGTTTCTCTGCTGAACCTAGTTAATTTTCATCAGAACAGATTTGTATATTGAAAGGAGACAGTCTGCGCTTAAAGCTGCAATGCAATTTAGACAGTTCAAAATTGTAACCATTTAGTATGAATCTCTGTTTTTTTCAACTGACCAAGGGAAGATGTCAAAAGTAAGAATATTCTACTAATTAGGGGAAGTGAAAATTAGGCTACAACATTTAGTTTCTATTGCTACTGAGTATGTAAGGTTATGGTTTGGAAGGGTGTATACAACCAACCATTTCTCTTTTTCTCTCCTATAAAAGACCCTGGTTATATGTATCAGCTTTGGTGGCCACCAGACTACCTGTGTACCCTGACACTTCCAGTTTTCATGTATGTGATGGTTTTGTAGACTTCCCACAGAGAGCTAAGGGCATATGTTGGTAAAAACTACTCATTTCAGTGTTCTGTGAAGTCTCATATCTGACATATGAGAAATCTCAAAAGAGCAGTCAAATGTCAGCAAGGGCGTACCCTGCAATCTCATTATAGTCTCAAAGTTCTGCATTTCTCACCTCATTCCATGTGTTTTCCTTCTCTACTTACTATAAGAAAACTATTTCAAGCATTACTGGAGTGATGGGCAGAGTTGAAATGGTGTGTATAAGAGGTTTCAGACTAGTGTAGAAGTGACTGAATTTGAAAATGCTGTGTTTCTTGTTCTGTGTTTGGGATTCTGAACAGCTCCCGTTTCTTTCCTCTTTGCTGACATCTTCTCTGGGAATGAAATCTTCAGATTTTGTCAGCTTCACTATGGTGTGGCACACTTAAAGACTTCCTGACAATTTGGAGTTGAGCAAATGCCAAACCCTTCCACTAACATCTAATTCTGGCTTAAGATGGATTGACAACCTTATTTGGTGCTGTCGTCATTTATATGAATATCTTTCAAAGATGTTTTTACTTCCATTTTTATTAGTAGATCAGATACTACCAGCTCTAAGGCAGTCAAGAAGACATATCAGAGCATGTATAATCAGCATTAAAATAGGGACAGATGTCACTAAAGAGTTAATAAAGAAAAGGAATGAGATGGGGAGTAGTAATTTGTAATACAACTTTTGACAAGTATCTTATCTGTTCATTGATTAATATTGTGCAACCTACCTTTAAGACACTAAAAGATTTGCTATATTTCATATTTCTTTTACTTTGCACTGCACAAGACATACTCAGTTTGTTTGTCATGTTAAGCATTCACTCCCAATCATTGTATTAGAAATGTTAGATGCTGCATCTCTAACCTCTCTTATTTTACCCTGGTATTGTGGTCCATGAAATCTGTCTATCCCTTTTTTTTGTGTGTGATGATATCTGCTTTCCACGTCTTGCTGTCTTCCATAAGTTTATTGCACACTGGGTGAAGAAGTATTTTACTTGTTTTAAATAAGTTTTTTACTAGTGTTTCTACAAGCACTACCTAGTTCTCTAATTGCACTATTTTGTGAATGGCAGTTTTGTCTCCAGATTTTCCATTGCCTTCATGATTCCTTAAAGCCTCTTTATCCCCATACTGAAGACTCACAGCCTTTCACATCTCTTCTCATAAGCTCAGCTAGCTAGATCATCTAGTTGCTTTTCTCTGCACCTTCTCTAGTTCCATCTCCTTCCTCAGACACAGTAACCAGAACTAGGCATAGCAGTCCCAACGTGGGCATGGCCAGAATTTCTTAAATTGGCACAATGATGTCCCTCTGTGAACACATTTCTGTTGATGTCCAATATTTTATCGGCTTTTTTAGGCTACTGCTGTACAATGATTTCAGAGAAGTGCAAGTGATGAATCTAAAATCCCCCTAAATTACAACTGAATTTTTACGAATGCAGCACTGTGTATGCAAGCTTTTAGGTATTTTTTCCTTATTGTAGCTTCTTCTGTTAACTCATCTGCCATCTTTTTACCCACTTTGAAATTTTGTCAAGATGTTTTGGCATTCTGGACCAGTGACTTAGCTGTTGGCCACCTTGAAAAGTGGAATTGGCTCCAGGCTTGCAGGTTTCACAGTACAGCAGTTTCTTCAGATCATTGAGAAAGAAGCTGAATGAAGCTGTAACCAGCATAATTCCTTGGGGAACTTCACTGCTGACTCCTCTTGATACTGAAAATTGTTCATTAAGCCTTTTGGTTTGATTTGTATTAAGCTGTGAAATATTTTTCCCTCCTCCAGTCCTGTGGCAACTGTTTTATTTAAAAATAAAAGTATTTTTAAAATCACTTAGAAGGAGTCTTCATGATTTCTTTTATTTACATGTCTATTTGATACACTCAGAGAGCTCCAGAAGGCCAAGAAGTTGGTGTTTCCCTGAAATGAGTCCATGCTGGCTGCATGGTTCCCCTTGGAACACCGACTGGCCCTGGTGTATTGCTTTGACCTTGACTGGGTGCCCACTAAGCCACTCTGTCCCTCCCCTTCTCAGTGGGACAGCGGAGAGAATAAGATGGAAAACAACCAGTGGATTGAGACAAGGCAGTTTATTAAAGCGAAAGAAAGAAACAAGAGAAAGTTTGTTGGCATAAGCAAAGGAAGAAGTCAGTCTCTACTTCCCATCAGCCAGAGATGTTTGGACACTTCTTGGGAAGCAGGGCTTCAGCACACCTAATGGTTCCTCTGGGAGGCAAACATTGTAGAATAACAAATCCCCGCCATTCCTCATCTCTCCCATAGCTTGTATGTCTGAGCTAACATCACATGGCATGGAATATCCCTGTGGCTGATTTGGGTCAGCTGGCCTGGTTGTGTCCCCTCCCAGGATCTTGCCCACTCCCATCCCTTTGCTGGGGCAAGAAATATCAGACAGGCAGCGCTGCTCAGCAGTAGCCAAAACACAGGTGCATTATCAGCACCCTTCCAGCTACTAATGCAAAGCACAGCACTGGAAGAGCTGCCATGGAAAAAATGAGCTCCATCCCAGTCAGACCCAATACACACATGTTCTGCTTTTCTCCTGCAGTTTTGTTGTTTGGGATGGGTGCGCTGACATGGTAAACTGACTTGGGTCTTCAGTGTTTCTGATGAACTTTCTATTGACACACCTCAGCTGGCCTGATGTGTTTATCCTAATGCATTATTTGCTGTTTTCCATTGTTTTATTCATTCTCACACATTCTAGTGGTTGCCATTCAGGATTAGTTATAGGTATGGCCTGCAGGCCACTTTTCCCCTTCATCCCACTCTAACACAATGTGCATGACTCCGGCTTTTGTGAAATGTCTGGCCATTTCTACTCAATTTGGCTATGCAGTGAATGAGTGGCCTCTGCATTTCCACAGCCTCTGTCCCCTTTGGAGTCTGTGCAAAGTGTCAGTGCAGTGGGTGCCCTTTTGGTTATTGTGTAAGAGTCCATCATGGGGTGGTGTTTTGGTGGCTGTGTTTTGTCTGGGGATTTGTTTCATAGCTCTTTTTCCTCAAGACAATGGATAGCTTATTCTCCAGTGCTGAATGAACTTTTCTTTCCAGAAGAATCCACTGGGCCCTCAGTGCAGTCCTGTTGCTCTGGGTAGGGGTGATGGTGCAATGACTGGTTTCACCCTTCTCTGGATACCTGGTGTGGTATTAGCATCAGGGAACCAACATGAACACTTGAACTGTCCCTGGTACTTCACATTTTGCCTGAACTCCTCCACAGGTAGTAAGTATCGATTTCTCTTGGGTGATGGGATCAGACGTGCTGGGCCAATGCACCCAAACTGTGTGATCAATATGGGAACTGTTATCCCAGAGAGACAATTTCCCACAGCTAGTGTGCTGTTTACCAGTGCAGAGCTCGAGGGATTATGTACAGCTCTTCATTTAATACAACTCTAATAGTCCACTGAGTACTTCCTTCTTATCTTCCAAAAAATGAAGGGGAAATATCAGCTTGCTCAGGAATACAGAGCCTTTGACAGTGTGACTTTGACAGGTGCTGCTAGAGAAGAGTGGGCCAAGTAGGGAAAAGCAGCACATGAAAACACTAAGACAGAAGGACATCCCAAAATATGTCAGTTATCATTCTTGAGTACTTTTGATTGACAGTAATGAAAAGAAACTCATAGCTCTGAGCAAGAAAACAGTAGGGTGATGTCTGCCATATTACAGAAGGCAGGCTATTGTAATTTTCTGAGGTGTGGGAGGAGGAAATCCAAATGTTGTTGCATTCAGTAACTAAACCAATTTCTCATTTGAATTGAAATTACCGACAAGATTCTAAATTTTGTCTAGCTGTGCAGATCAAAAAAGGTGAGAACTACATTGAAAATAGTTGTTTCTCACTGAATACTGGTTATATCAGAAATAAGCATCTGATACTCAGGCAGAAGAAGAATAAAGAAGCTATCAAAATAAGGCAGAAGAGAGAAAATGCAAGCTAAAAGTTAAAAAAAAAATTTAAAAAAAAGGAAGCTGGTTCTGGATCCCTTTTCCAAAACACCTGAAATCAGAAAAATGAAAATTACTGTAAATTCAGCTAGTGGTATGGTGAAGGAATACATCTCACATCTAGGTGTTATCTTGTGTTTGACTCTTTGCCATAGCCAGGTGACAGCCAGACTTCTCAGCTGATCATTCTCAGGCAACAAACAGGACACAAGATCTGCACTACTCCTCATCATGGTTACCTTCATTTTCCCATGCTGTACTGCTTAGCTGGACTACTTAATGCACTGCTATGCAAAGAATAATTGTGGGCATCCTAGAACAGAACTGGATTTTTAACTTGGATTTTGTTTTGATGCAACTATGGAGAGTTACTGTCACCAGATTGTCCTGTGCAAAAACACATCTCTCCATCTGGTTGCCAAACAGGAAATAAAGCAAAACAAACCCCAAACACTGGTTTAAATTAGTTTGCTTTGAACTGGATTTAAAATTGCTTTATCTCACTGAAAAAGCCCTTGTATTTGTTTCATGCAAAATATTCCATGTAAATTTAAGAATTTCATTTTGCTGCCTTCATGTCTGAGTAATTGACTTACTTCAGCATGATCTCGGATACAATGCAGAGAGGTAAAAATACAGAGCATTACAACCCGTGCTCACATAGCTGGCAAATGACAGAGAAGGTTTTAAATCTTCTCTCTGGAACAAGCTCCAAAGGGACACAAATACCTACCCTTTTCTCTTATCTTACTAACATATTCATATCCATGGAATTTCTCAAATTAATTCCAAAATGTTTACTATATTAGCCCATCAAATTTATTTGCTTTATAAATTATTTAAAATTATGTCATTTCTACATTAACAGCAGTAGGTTACCCTTTCTTTGCAACTGAACCTGATGGCTTTCTAAAAATATCTGAATTTAAGCCAGTTCTAGGTTTATACATTGATGTCAAACATGTTATTACGTTTCTTCCCCATTTCTCAATTAACTAAAGTTTTCTCCTAACAAAGAAATGATAGCATGATGCAGTCAATTTTATGCCTTCTAATTAAGTGGACCTCTCAAGGGCCTAATTTCCTGCAAAATTAAAAACCCCATTTGTGTGAATACAGTGAAAGAAAGTCAGCAGCAGGAACTGAAAACATGTTGTTTCAGAGTACTCCATAACATGGACATTTCTGCAATTCCCTCTAATGCAGTTTAAGACTCTCTAGTGAAGAGGAGATTTAGGTGGAGGTCCCCTGTGTAAGGAATGATTCAGATGCTGCATCTTTCAGCCAGATATTTTCCACTAGCCTTAAATGAAGCCCTCAAAAAGGTACTCAACTAAAATTATTTTTTGAATTTCCAAATAACTCTGAAATAACCACAGCTTCATTTTCCAGCAAGCGTTGTTTCTTCCCTCAAACCCAATTAAAATATATGTTGAAGTCATGGCTCTAGGCATTAAGAACATTTAAAAAAACACTCCTCTGGGTGACACTAGCACAAACTGCTTCTCTGTACCAGGACTATTTGACTTGCTCCAGAGATACCATGCTAGTTGCACTTACTGACTAGAACTGTAGGACTAGAAACTTGGAGCTGCAACTTTCAGCTACAGTGACCTCTGAAGACTCAACACTCTCATCTTTTTCTGAAATACAAAGTCGTTTCAAAGGCCTTCAGTCTGTCACTAGGGAGCTTGGGGCTCATGGTAAATGGGAGCTGTGGAGGAGCCACATGGTCCCCTGATACTGCAAAGGAACCATCAGTCACTTTGAGTCTAAGCAAACTCTCACTTCCTTTAAGTTCTCAAGTCAAACTCTCATAAAACTTTCCAAACTTATTCTTGCCATAAGGTGAAAATGTTTGTATCAGTAGCAGGATTTCATCAGAAGTGTGCCACTAGTAGTGTGATGGACAGAGGCATGTACAAAGCGTCCTTTAGCAAGTGATGATTGCAGTTTGTTAAAATCCTTGTTGAACATTTTAAAATAATGCCATTACTGCAGGCAAGTTCATATTGAGAACTTTACTTGGAAACACAGGAAATCGAGCTGGTAAACTGAAGGGTTTTAGTTCTATCATGAAAGTGCTCCAACCTCAAATTTTGAATTTAAATCAATGTAACCTTAACCTGCAGAAAGAGAAAACTGTAAGGAACAAGCACTGTGCCAACTTTGAAAGTAGGACAGGAACTAAATGTAGAATTCAGCATGATATGATGTTTCTTAAAGGTAAAATTGTGGTCATGCTGAGATGTATGATTGGCAGTGGAAAATACCTTTGGACTACTCAAAGATCAATTTTAATTGGAATTTAGGTCAGATGTAGGAAAGTAACTTTTAGTAACCAAAAATTTATGCCTGAAACTAACTCAAAATAACTATCAAAATCACAGGATTCTAAGGCCTAAGGTGGCCTTAAAAAGTCTTATGATCCATTTGACTACTCTTAGGAAGGATTAACTATAGCTAATCCATTTCTGACATGTCTAACCTGTTCTTGGACCTTCAGTGTCAGAAAATGAAGTTTGCCATTACTAACTACTTTCCAAACATGATTATTCTTAACTTTAAAAAGCTATGACATTCTTTTCTTTCCTTACTTGAAACTGAAATGTACTTGTTCTGTCCTTTACAGATATGGAGAATAATTCTTCCCATTTCTTTGCAGTTAGTTTATTAAGAATTCAAGAACCAACTTGCTTCTTTTTCCCTCAACAAATCTGAACAATTTCAATGTATTAGCTTTTTTTTCTTATAAGAAATCCTTTCCAGACCATGCTGTTAGACTTCTTTCAATTAATTTATATTTTTATAGCAGTATTGCACTTTAAACTGAACCCAGTAGCTCAGGAGAGGTTTGTTTATTTATGAATAAAACAGAAACTTTACTTCCTCTGTCTTAGATATATTTTTGTTTTTTTGGTTTGGTTGTTAAGAGATTGGTATTTGTTATACTTAGATATATTGATTGAGAAAATCACCCATTAGTCTGCGTTCTTATCACCTTATTTTCCTAGATATGGCCTCTGCTGTAACTTGGTAGAGTTCTCATGTGGTTCATATATGAAGCTGCCATGCTACATTTTAGCCAGGAAACACACAGCAACTGGGAATGCAGGGAGAGCCCCTCAGCTGGGGTGACACAGGTTTTGTAACTAATTCCTTGTTCTTGCAGGACTCTCAACCAGTTTTTTCAGACAAGCCCATTCTCCACAGCCCTTCCCTTTCATGAGCACTTTAAAAATCAAGACACAAGGTGAGCAAAACATGAATAATTAGTCACAGCTCTCTAGAATGGTCTCTCAGAAGCTGCAGAGTTGCTGAGCACAACTTCTCTTGAAAGGTCCTCTAAAACCACAAACCTGTGACTACCAGTCATTGCTAGAACAAAACTAAGAACAGTTTTTATTTTTTCCTTTTCCAGTTACTGACAATATCTTCCTTATGAAAATGAGGTATTTAGGGGTGACTTCAGGACTCATAAATGGACAAGCTGTCTCAAAGCTTCCGAATTTGTGACCACCCCATCTGTTGCTTACCTGTTTCCCTCCAAAGTGAGTCCTGACTATCCTAGACCAGCGGATAGAGAGAGGGTTTTTTTGTACTAGTATGGGCAGATATGCATTGAAACAAGAAAGATCTATCAAAGCGTTAAATTTTGAACCATAGAGAAAATTTAAGGGGCTCCAAGTATACTCTTTGGTAAAGAACTTGGATTCATTATATCACTACTGGTCTTATTTTCCTTTTTTTTTTTTTTTCAATTGGAAATTATGTTCAGAAAGAAAGCAATCATATTCTTTAAAGATTTCTGGAGTCCTTGAAAGAATAACCTTGCTGTAATGCCTATGAGAAGGGCACTTTATAAACCTGTGCAAAACAGCAAAGCATTGTCCTTGCTTAAATCTCTTGTAACAAGTTTAAGATGTATTGATGACTAAAAAAAATTGCCAGCAGGTCAAACTCTCATCTGCTGTGATTTGTTCCTGTCATGTTGGCCAAAACTCTCTCACTGTTGTTCCCAAATATCTCCATATTGATTTGCTGTGTCTTATATGTAGATGTCAATCTCTGTGGGACAGAAATTAAGTTTTTACACTCTGTTTTTGCTTGGGATATCCTGTGAAGAAGATCAATAGGTACTATGGTAATATGAATTATAGAAAACCCATGGCTGTTTTCTGTAGTTTTGCTGTGTAGCCAATGTCCTGACAAATTGATCCCATCAGAAATGCTTCCAGGATGAGAGATTCATTCAGTTATATTGCAGATGATTTTCTACCGTTATCTTTTCTGCATCTACCTCAATTTGTTTCAATTAAACAGAGCAATTTATTATCAAGCCCCTGAGCAGCTCAGTTTAATGCTGAGTTTAGCCCTGTTTCAGCTGAAGGAGGAACCAGGGAATCTCAAGATGACCTTTGCACTCCAAATCACGTAATGGTCTACATTTGTCTTTTTGCTTTTAAAATAATTTTTCATTTTTGTTTCAATAAACTTTAGCTAGTGAGTTGCTATATTTTCATTTTGTAGGCAAAGATGCTGTGCTGGCGGTTGGAAGGGCGGTTTCACTATTTGGTGTCTTTTCTGCTCAAGGGAGTGTCACAGAGGTTTAATCTCATGGTTTCAAAGATGTAAGGCTCCCTAATGCCAGATTCTCAGATACTTTCATGGCTGACTCAGCCCTTCACTCTTTTTAGAAAAATAAATGTTTTTTCTTTTTAGAAAAAAAAAAGCTGTTTCTGTGTACGAATTTTTCAGTTGCCACATTAAAATTCCAATGCCTTAACTATTGGGACACTACACCCTTTTTTCACTCCATCCTACTGCATGGCTTTTTGTATACAGAAAGTCATAGTTAAGTATCAGCCCTGGTCCAGGAATATATGCTTCTCAAAACATAGGAAAAAAACCCCTTCTCTCGAATGGATAAATTTGGTAAGGTGCTTTAGTCAGTGGGATAAATAAAAAAGCTAGTATATTATAGGAAGCTTTAGGAGAAAGGTAAGAAGCTACAGTGACTGACCTTAAAAGAATCAATTTTTTAACAATCATTTATCAGACAAAATGTCAGAAAAGATTAAAATAAAGAACTTTGATTCTTCTGCATTGGATTTTTTAGACTCTTAAAGTCCAAGCTTATTCTGCCTGTCAGGAGTACAACTAATGAAGGGCTTTCTGAGGACTTTTGCTGTGATCCTTTGGTTTATAAAAGAAGAGTAAAAAAGGAATATTCTGCTTGCTCCAATAGTGATCTTCAGATATTCCTACAATGCCTTGGCTCAAGCTGCTTTGCAGCTGCTGCACAAATTTGACTTGGCATGACTATTAATGATTTGACCTTCATTCCAAGTTTACTTTGTGCTCGCAAGAGCAGTGGGTAGTGATGAGGAATATGATTTCATTCCTAGTGGCAATTAGGTTGCTCCGTAGCCATAGTGCTACTTACAAGGGGGAGTCTTGTCTAAGCACCAGTAAACTTTGCTCAGAACATTTACAGCATTTATGGACTGTCATTCTTGCTCTCTCTGTGATCCTCCTTTTGTTCTCAGCAAGAGCTTTAAGTGCTCCAAACTACCACTGCATCAAAAAATGTCCGCAGTTTGTACCAGTAAATAGCAAATCTAGCAGGCGCCTTGTGAAAACTAAGGATAGTTTTATGCAGATAAAATAAGACTGTCTATACTATATGCAGGATATAGAACAGTCACATAGTCACCTCATGGCAGCATAATTATCCTTTAAAGGATGTGCATATTCTGCTGATCCCTTAGAACTAGTTGCTGTGAAAGAAGAAATGAAAAGTAAAAGAAAACAGAATAAACAGACTGGTGTTTTAAAATGACCTGGCAATTTCTAATTCTCAAAACAGTAAAAAGGTCTCTCAAAGTGAGAAAATATTACCCTGTGTTTCTGCACACCAACAGGAAAGACACAGGAAGAGGCAGAGCATTTCAGCTGCATTATTATAGAAGATTCTGTGGCTGACATTTTGGATAATTTTTTATAATTTAATGTAAAAAAAAAGAAAAATTCTTCCCATTGTCTGTTACATATAGCTGATCAGCTTGCCCTGGTAGCAGCAGGATGAATATAACCAATTGCTGTGATGAACATTTATGTGTTTTGGGCTTTAGTCCAGCTGGACACCCTCTTTCAACCTGTGTCTTATCAATGTGTGGCATTCCTGCAGGAGGATGTTTTGAAGTTTCAGTTTCTTCAAGGTGCGCAATTTAGCAGTTAAATATTTAATTCTTCTCTTTGTTTAAAAATATGTGTATGACCACACATCTCTGTATTTATAGCCATGTCGGTATCTATCTTGATATAACTATACCAGTATCTGTGTATACGTGTGTAGTATATATATATATATATATATATATATATATATGTAGGTATGGAGGTACATTTGTATATATTTGTACACTTACAGTGCAGACACACATATACAGGTGAAGGCTTTAGAGGTTAATATTTTTTGTCTGTTTTATATTCTATTGTAGAGATCAATCTTGTTTTGAAAATTCTTCCACAATATTGCTCTGCTTTGAAAATAACAGTATGTGACCACATTTCAGACCTTACAGAAAATGGACTCTGAAATACAAAGTCAGGAGAAGTGGATGGAATTTTAATCTGCTCTGTGAGAACATAAGGATGTTTCAGCTGAGAAAAATAATTTGATTTTCCTGTCCTGATGCCTGTCTTTCAAACAAGAGGCTTTTAATGACTTCTTTTTGGTTCATATAAGCTTGGTTCATGGTTAAAATTTGCAGTTCCTCTGCTGTACCTAATATATACCTCAGTCCTTTGCTGGATCTGGAGGACTGTGTGAAAATACTCCAGATAACTTTCTTTGACCTCCAGTCTTCTGCCCTAGAGTTTCTTACTCAGCCTTTCAGGAATCTGGTTTCAAATCACATCCTTATTTTGAAGGTGTCTGTGATTATTCATTAATTCTGAATGTCTCTCTCTTGTTTTCAAATTAACCCCTTTAATCTGATCTCACTTTTATAGAGGTTTAGTGTTTACATTTCCATTTTGTCTGAGTGGCACAGTGGAAGGGACACAGCTACTACAGTTTATATAACTGAAAATAATATCCTGTGGGCACTGGTGAACATCTCATGCAGATAGTGCAGTATATAACTGCAGATGAGCTAGTGTAACTATTTTTTCAGTGTAGAAGAAAAGGCTTAGCTCAGATGAATTTCATTTCCTTAACTTAGATTTTTCAAGGAGAGGTCACAAATCTGAGAACAAATGTGATACATGAGGGAAAATGCCTGTTTCTCATCTTAACAACTTTGGAATTATCTAACTCCTACTGTATGAGACACAACTGCATGAGACACTACTGTATGAGACTCCTACCGTATGTGCCAGATATTTATTCTTGGCAGTGCCATCTTGGTAGATTTTTCTTTTCATATTAACAAATTTTTTCTGAAATATTGATAAATGATTTCTAGTAATCTGTTAGCCAATTTGTCTGTTTGAGAGAGGGTCCCTCCTCCCACCAAAAAACACCATGTCCTGAAAACAAAACATGTTCCACCCCCACCCTGAAAAAAAATAGCCTACAGGTTTGAGCAACATATGTGCAAAGAGGGAAAGAAGACCATTCCACCCCCTGTGGCATGCTTTTCTGACAAGTACATTTTTTGTGTAGTCTGCTGTTTCCAAAACTTTTCCTGGTATTATATTGCATGTTTGAATTGCAAGGTCAAGTGAAATGTAGAAGTCCCCTCAGGACTTCCTGAGAAACCTCTCAGGAGGTTTTCTAGACCAAATCTCTCCTTAAATAAGCCTTTATGTACCACACATCATGGTTGAGATCTAGAGCAAGATATTCTAGACCTTGAAAGGTCTCCCTCTCCACTTCTGGTATTTCTAAGTACTAAAATTCCTTCAGTTTTCCCTTAACATTTGGACCTTTACCTGCCTTTAAATATTTTTCAGCCATGTTTTCTGCTGAAAGAGTGCAAAAAGAGTAGTGAAAAAAAAATCTTAAGTAACAACTGAAACCTATCCTAAATATAGCTACTATGTCATATATGTATGGCAAATACTGCTACATGCAGAGAATACATCTGCTTCAACACATTGGAAAACTAGTTCTGAGACCTTGATAGCCAAAGTTGTGACTTAGGTGCTTATCCTTAGTAGTTGAACATATTTACAACCCTCATTTCAAATACAGAACATAAACATGAGATTGGTCATGAATGTTTCTAATACCAAGACATTGCAATAGAATAATTTAACCTGTAAAAAAAAAAAGAAAAACAAAATACAAGTTTTAAAACCAATCTACTAAAAAATTTCATAAGATGAAAAAAAAAATGTTCCACTGTATTGCTTTTCACTGCAAAAAAAATGGTAGTCATATCTGCTTTTTTTCTAGTGAAATGAAAGTTTGTGTTTTTAAACAAGTTAGGTATCGTAGCAACCTGATATGAACTTGCTGTCTCTTGTTAATGATTTGGTGAATTCCAGTATATGAGCTCTGTAGAGTTGTTCTAATGAACATCTATTTTTCTATGGAATGGCAGAGAATTTACTCAAGTTAATTGGGAAATTTTTTCTTGCTGCTATTAAATAAAATTTACTTTAATGAATAGAGGCTTAGTTGTCTGCAGTGAGTGAACAATATCAGCATTTTTCTGTATTACATAACATATTCCCCTCTTAAAAAGAATAAATTTTTGAAAATGGAAAATACCAAGAAAATAGGATTCTGTTTTTCCCATAAACATAAACTTCTAGGTCTTTTCGGAAGCAATTAGACTATACAGATCACTTGACCCCTGATATCTTTCAGTGACAGTTTTTCTTGGAATCAGAAGGTGAAAGATCTAATTTTAATGAGTTTGTATTTGTAAAAGTCTGCACACACACAAAAAAATCTCCAACTGTCACAACAGCCAGTAATTGGCAGAGAAATGCTTTGATAAAAATGGGAAGACATCCCTGCTGGTTCAAGACAGGTGGACATCAACTTGAATCCAATTTACATCTTAAAATGCACAATAGAAAAGATTTGCATTACATTGCCTAGATGAAAGGGAACTCAGTCTGAGAGCCTCATTTGCTTTCCCCTCTTCCTTTTCCTTTCTTGCCCAAACACTCAAACTCTCTGTAGAGAAGTTTTAATGAAGATAGCTTGTTCAGCTCCTGTTTGAGGCAGCTATTTACTTGACTAAGGCTCAAATCTGAACTCATGCTGGGCTAAAAAAGAAAATCCAAACTGATAATTGGGCAAACCTGAAATTGGATAACCTGCTTTAACCTCTGCTTGAATCAAGTGAATCCATCTTCTATATCAAGTTATTTTTATTTGGTTGCCTGGTCAAGGTCCCTTGCAACACTTACTGGGATTTAGCAAGAGACCTGCAGTGGAATGTGCCTGCTCTGAAAGGTACAAAAAAGGCTCCTCATGGGCAAGTTTGGACTATCTAAGTGATCCTAGCTGCATGTTTAGATGTTTGATCCATATTTTAATTGTTAATTCAGATACAAACTTTTACTCCACCCTAAAGTTTTCTGAGTATGAGTCCAACAGTATTAAGTGAGGGAAAAGTAGCTTTATTTTTTTTCCAAAATGGATGCGGAAGAAAGGCAGATAGAGAGTCTGAATTTTTTTACCCTGCAGTTCTTCCCCGTTTGTTTGTGTCAGAACTGATGGAAAATAAAAGCTTGCACGCAGAAGTTTAGAATATTTTGTGTGTATATCTTCAGGTACAAATTCCAATCTTGCAATCAGCAGTGTGAACTCTGTAAAGGCTACTCCAAATTTATATGCGTACCTCACACTGACATTTCACTATTTGTTAAATATTTGATCCTGAGTTGGCATTCCTTTTTAAAATAACCTTTCCATTACAGAAAAGACTCTGTCTCTTTGAAAACACAAAGCAATAGATCACCAGTATAAATATGGTCCATTGTTTTTGATTGTAACTTCCTTCTTCCATGCAACATGCAATTTTCTATTTTGTGGAATTCCTTTAATGTGTGCTTAATAATCTGTATTACTGTACATTTTGTCTGTTTCTAATTTTAGGGAACTTGTATCTAACTTCAGAATGCATGTGAAATAGAGAATTGAAATGAATGGAGATGCTGAGTACTCTGGGGTGAAATATTCTGCCACTGAGGTATTTGAATACAGACTATTTTTGAAAATCTTTCAGAATCCTTATTTTCTCAGGAGGAAATGTCTTCAATAGAAAATGTTGGTAAATGTATATTGTGTCACATGTTTGCATATTGGTACAGCCCAAGATTTATTTTACAGCTTCCTGCTTTAAACACTTTAAATGGTTTTCAGATCTTCCCATAAGGAAAATCAGTTAGACTACCCAGAAAGAGTGGCAGGAGTGCATGGTTTCATCCAGCCTATCCACATGGATTTCTCTTCAATGGAAACTACAGTTTGAAGGCAAATATGGATATGGCATTTTTAGCTGTCTTAATGAAGAAGCTGCAGGAAAACTGCAGAAAACTTCTTCTCATGAAGATGGGAGTATGTTTGCAATTCAAGTATTTGAGTTTGGTCTCTGACAAAAAAGTGAAGAATATTGCAGTTACTGAAACTAGGTGTACTTAGAGTACAGATTACACTGCATAACCAATGGTCAACCTTTTTTTTAAGTGCTAAGGGAAAGGCCCTCTTCCCCGTTGGACAGGAGGAAGAAGCCTCTTTGCTAAGATCATAGTTTTTGTTCTCACATTTCCTGCAGTGAACATGTTTTGAGGCAGAGCTCAAAGTCACAGCCCTCCTATCAAATATTTTACCTCTGAAAACTCACTCCTGATTTCTTATTCAGAGAAGAATGATCCAGATCTAGGATAATGGAGCTGCCTCCCATTGCCCAATCTGAACCTTATCAGCGGTACTGAAGGAAGGTAGACTAGCAAGGATACATTTACCTTAACTCTTTTCCAGGCCCTTTCTTACACTCTATATAGATCCCTTTATAGATCCTATAGGCTGTAGGGGAATCTCTGCTTCAGCACCTGGAGCAACTCTTCCCACCTGGAAGAGTTCTCACATGTTCTCACTCCTCTTTTCTCTAGATGCAATTACTGCTGCACAGGTCATTTTTCCCATCTTAAATACATTACCCCAGAGGTACTGACAGCATCACTGATGGTCTGAGCCTTGTCCAGCAGCAGGTCTGTCTTGGAGCCATCTGGCTTTGGCTCTGTTGGACATGGGGAACCTTCTCTCAGATTCTCACAGAAGCCACCTCTCACAGCCCCTCCTAGACCGAAACTTTGCCATGGAAACCCAATACACTGACCGTGTACTTGAGGAGTTCAGTTGCACTTCCCAGATGTTATTTCACTGTATTTGCATAATTATTAATGTGAATGCAAGTGGTGAAACATTAAGGATTAGAAAAAGCAAAAGTATACTTTGTTGTTAATGTTTTATACTTTGTTTAAGTCATTAAAATTTACTTGTGAGTGTTGGACTAACAGGCTGTGCCTTTCTGTGTGGCCAGAGGCGTAGAGCACTAAGGAAAAAACCAAGTTGAAAGCATTTGCTGGTACCTTTGTTGTGCCTCTGCATGGTACTATGCCTATGTCTGCAGCACTCCTTGCTCTGGAATATAATCTCTGGTTTATTTTGGAGTCTAAAGTGAAAAAAGGAGGGGAAAAAAAAAGGCTTACTGCTGTCATTTCTGATGTTATAAGGTTACAGGCTACAACCTTGGGAGATTTTACACTAAATTTGATTTTTATTGTTTCACAAAATGGGACCTGTTTTCTGACAGTCAATAAAACTGCAGGTGATACTCCTCTTATAATAGATGTGAATGGACTATTACTGTTTGCTATAGCAGTTTAACTGCAGGGCAAGCTTATAAGGGTTTTTTCAGAAAAAACACACAATCTTTTTTAAGCCACAGCACTATTTCTTTATTTTCATCTAGTTCCCTGGTAATATTGGTGTATACCCACCTGAGCAGACCTGAAATAAGCAGAAAGTTCTCTGCTTCTGAAGTTCAAAAGAAACTGAAAATTGAAAGTCAGTATTGGTGGGCTAAAACAAATGTGGTTGTAACCCGGTATATAAATAGGTAATCCCAAGATTTAAAATAATTTACCAAGGCAAATATTTTATGAATATTATACAGTAGCAGCAATGTAGAAACGACTTCATCTCTTGGTGCTTTTCTTTAAGTCACATTTTCTAGTTCTGAAAATCTGAAATACCAGTATGTGATATTCATACTTTTAATCACAGCACCACTGAGGTTGGAAGGGAGTTTTGGTCTAGTCAAATGTTCTTGGTAAAGCAGGGTTAACTAGAGCTAACTACTAAAGGTTTTGTCTGGTTGTGTTTTGAATGTCTCCAAGGATGGAGACTCCACATCTTCCTTGACCAACCTGTGCCAGTGTTCCAAAACAGTCATGGTGACAGATTTTTCTCACATTTAAATGGAATTTGCTCTCTGACTTGGTCTCCATATACATATATTTAGTAGGTGATCAGCAGATTTGTCAGGCATCACTTTCCAGTGATGGTTCCATAAAGACTACTCTTGATGAGCTTGTTCATATGGCTTACAGTATTACTTGCTTCACCCCCTTCCAAGGCTCAGGGTTCTCAGGGTCTATTCTACTGTCCTTGAAGAGAGCAGTGCCATTTGCTTTCTTCTTGTCCTCAGGCATGTTTCTCAGTCACGATGGTTGTTCAAAGATCACCAAGTGGTCCTGCAATGACAACTTTTCTATGTCCTCTGTCAAGATTCTCTGATCTTCAAGCAATAGAAAACCAAAGTCTATTCTCTGAAGTCTTGGAAAATTTTCTGGTACTTAATTCTATAGAGTAGTGTGAGTTTAATGCGTTAGTATACCAGTGACAAAATAATTCACTCCATTCTTTTAGTTTAAGAGAGTTAAAATACAGATCTACTAGAGGATCAGAATATTTATGAAGCTCTGTATCAACACAAACGCTTTGCCTGGTTTAAGAATAGCCAAGAGTAAAGAAAATAGCCATTAATATTTATTTAATGGTTGTGATATTTCAAGTATTTTAGTAATTTTAATTAATATGTCTTCCTATATCTTGTAACATTTTTGTAAAGTTCTTCTGATCATTAGTAGGTGCCCTCTAGATGTCTCCTTTGTTTATTTTTCTCAGGTATTGATCTATACTTATTTTTGAAATGCAGAATGGAATGGTTACTGGTATCATACTGGGAATCATTAGAGACGACAAATGAAGAAAAAATAAGAAAAGATGAAAGACATGAAGTGTGTGAAAGAATCAGATTTTGGAGTTTGAGATCAGTAAAGCATGTAAATACCAGTAAATGTCAGCTGGCATTGACTTATATTTGTGAATTTCAAATGATGACCTCATCATCACAAAAGTTTAACACCTCTCTGGTGGCTTGGTCTTCACCTGCAACTTTCTGAAGTTTTACCTCTTTTATCCTTCCTTTAATTTTTCCTTTTTTTTTTTCAGACTTTTTGTTCATCATATTGGGATATTACAGTATCTTAACTCCAGGTCTTAAACTCTAACTACAGCACTATGCCTGAAAGCTACCCTGGTTTGTATCACCCTGTAGCACATTTTACCCTCTCTGATAATTATAGAGGAAAGGCAACTCTGCACTCCCTCCACCCTTGATGTCTCATTTCTTTATCAAACAGTAACTTCTTGTGGTGTTGATCTGGCAGTCACCTCTTGAAAATTCTCTTTATTCTTTTTCTGCTGCTATGTACTTGCCATGTTTTCATAGAACAGGCCCTCTGGCTGGGGAAAAATTGCCAGTTAAACTTGTGAGACTGATCCACTGTTTTATTATTATTTCTTTCAGAAGCTTTTCAGTGTCTTTGATGTTACCCATGCGTTTGCATTAAAAGCTGTGAGTGATTTATTTTAATAAAATCCAATTATCCTCTTTAGTTCCTTGTGAAAAATTAAAGGCTATTTCCAGTTTAATTGTGAATATAAGCTCATGGAAGGAAATGCACCAGTTACTAATGGAAATGTAGCACTAATAGTGCCAGCAGCAGCAGTGAGGGTTAACAAATAACTAATGTGGTGCAGACTCAATTTCAATAACTTGTGCAGAACTATTTGGGTCCAAGGAGGAAAAACCAGCTGTTTTCAAGGACCTATGTTAGGATAATGCTGGAATATCATGTTTCTCACAGAGTTCAGCTTCTCCACATTGCTCTTGTGCTGTGTAGACATGTGAAAAGAAATGACATTTCCAGGAGGTGGTTTCTGCTTTCTAGGGTGATTTTTTGAACATGATCTCTTACAGCTTTGGGTTTTCTGTAGTTTTGCAAGGAAAAAAAATGGGAGCTTCAGTCTCCTGAACTGTTAAATCATCATGGTCTCAGGTGTGTATTTTCAAAGCTAGCTTCCTTTCTTCCAGCAAATCCTTGATTTTCCTATACTGCTAACAGCAGGAGGCTATGCTTCCACAAATATCAGCTTTCCTTTATCTGAAATATAGGACTGGCTTCTTGGTACTGCTGAAGTTTTCCTATTGGTGCAAAGAGAGAAAGGGGTGAATATCTCTCTGGTATCTTAAATTTGGGTTGGTGTGGACTCAAATCACATTATAAAATTAATTGCACCAGGCAATCACCTGTCCAGGTTGATTGTGTTATCTATGAATTATAGTAAACTAGTTAGCTTAATGCCAAAAAGAGGCTGGTTATAAGCAGCAGTGAGATTACACCAGTTTTGTTTGGGACACATCGAAAGCTGAGATCATTTAGTCATTGTCACATATCCCACCTGAGACCCATTTGTGTTCCTGTTTGAGCACAGCAGCTGTAAGCTGAGAAGCCCATCAGGCCTGAAGTACAAATATATGTGTAACATCAATTTGTTTTCTCAGTGGTATTAGATGACAGCCCTGCTCTCCCTTCACACCCCTGCTGCTGTTTAGTTTTTGTAAAAAAATCTTGCTGTGAACCTCAGCATTTTTCCACTACCTCCTTTCTCCTGAGACCAACACAGGACCTGTTAACTAATTTGTGTGATAAGTCTCTGTTCTTATTTCAAAATATCAGTAAAGTCTTGAAATGGAAAAAGATACTTAATGATTATCACTCAGGAACTATACTAATGATGGGCCCAGGAATGGCATTCAGCATCACAGGAAATAAGAGACCTTAATTAAACACTTATCAGGGAACCTTACCCACAAGACCTATTTTATCAATTTTGATTGACTGATTTCTAATCTGTTAAAATTATCAATTGTAAAAGAAAAAGCCCCAAATACAATGCAGTAGAAAGCATCAAACCTCAGAAAATATTGACTTTCATTTCATATCTGGGTAAGATGATACAATTCTTCTTTATCAGATTTATAATGGGACTGGTCCACATTACTGTCTGTCTGTCATATTATTGTATATAGAATCATAGCATGGTTAGGTTGGAAGGGACTTTAAAAGCTCATCTAGTCCAACACCCTGCACTAACATCTTCAGCTAAATCAGGATGATTACAGCTCTGTCCAACCTGACCTTGAACCTGACCTCCTCTGTCTCATTGCGTAATTAAAAGCTGAGGGTACTGTTCAACATCTACCCTGTATTGCCTCAGCTAAATTAGCTCTTCTACCTTAACCAGTTTCTCTCTTAATTATACTATTGGTACTCCCTGTATTCATAAACTTCTCATTGTTTTTACATCAATACCTCTACAGAAATTTTTAAGCGTTAAATATAGATAATGATATGCAAAATGTAATTTAAGTTTCCTCCTTTCTTCCTTTCTAATAACCAAAACTTTTTATAGAGTTGACCTGAGACAGATAAAGCTTAATATCAGATTAGTGAAAGGATCCTATAGAAAAGGTTCCATAAAATATTAAACATTTCATAAAGCCTTTATTAAACAGTCTTTATTGAACAATGTCAACAACTTAATCAGTAATTTGTCTGGTGGTACTTGTCAGTCCTCCTTGTTTTATATGTGGTGAAAATAATTCAATGTGTGTCAAAACCAGTGAGCTTTGCTGTAATCTCTATTAATCTTTTTCTCAAATAGTAGGCCTTTCCAGGGTCAGCAAGACTTCAAAATGGCATAAAATGTCAGTGAGGAAATACTGACAGAAAATGAATTTTCAAAACTCTAGATAGGTTTGTTGGCGTTTTTCTTCCTCTTTACCTAAACTTTTTTGTGCAACTATAATTGCAAAATCTCATGCTTGCAAATCTTGCAGTTGTGTTCTGTTAACCACAACACAGAACATCTGCAGAAATGCTGTAGGGGAGCAACTGAGCTTTGGATGCTGCTGTGAGCCTTGACATTCGCACTATCATTCCCACAACCTGCTTGGGAATGTCTGCTCTGTACCCAGGGGGATTTCCAACTTCTGCAGCCTTGGCTAAAGCAGAGTATGTCTGTAATGATTTAAAACTAACTGTTATTAGAAAATAAAACAGTTATTTGTGGGTAGGGGGCCTAAACAGAACTTTTCACAAAATGCCCAAGTTTATGGTATAGTTCTAAAGACTGGATATGATCCAGCTTTGTATTTGTTGCACTAAAGTCTTTATCATTTATATTGAAGATTATGGAAATGATTGTTTTGAGGATACAGAACCCAAATGTACTTTGGAAATGTTTAGATAAAACTCTCTTAACTTCTATGTACAAGAATAATTTAAACAGCAAAACTAAGGAGCAGGAGTTTGGACATAAGCATATAATAATGAATGTAATTTATATGAGAGAAAACATTCATAGATGTTGCTGTTGAGCCGCTAGCAGAGAAAGCAGACCCGGATTCTCAGTGTGGCATAAAAAAGAGAGCTTTTATTATTTAATTCCAACTTATATAGATTTTTCAGAGGTCACCCGGATTGGTCAGTTCGAAGCCTCCCCCTAGGCCTGATTGGCCAGGCCTAAACTGTCCATATCTGAGAAACTGTTTTTAATAACATCCAAACTTTATCTTTGTTTATAAAACACAGGAAGAAAAGAAAAAAGTTCCTATGAGAAAGGTCTGTGCTAGTCACACATATGGATTAATAAGAACAATAAAATGGCAATGCACTGATATATTAAGGTTATATTCTTGAAAAGTAGACAGTCAGTATCCTTGTAAGACCTTTTAAACTGTATTTTAATGTACCTACAAAATCAGTATTTAACAGCATGTCATCACCTGTGATACAGTGTAATGAATGATGTAAATATTATCCCAATTTCTAGAAAGAAATGTCAGTATCTTACGTGAGGTATCTAACCAATGCACATATTTTCAAACCAGGGGATGAAAGGAAAAAGGATTTCTCAGATGAGAATCTGTATACCTTAGAAGTGAACTTAGGTGTGACAGTCCATTTAGTACTGCTCAGATGGGGTGGTGAGCATTGCAGCTACTGTAGATATCTTGTAATACTTCTTTAATCTTAGGAATACATACTTTTATGGTGCCAAGATACATTATTTCCCACAAGAAATTTAGAGAGTAATGTGAAAATCATAGTTTTGTTAAATTAATTGAATTATTTATGGCAAAACAGTTAAAGAACAGACATTTAGTTAACATATCTTAATGCCAGAGCAAAGAGATTAAAGGAGACACTTTAATTGAACAAAATAGAGATAAATATGCATTCTGGAGGAAAAGAGATTACATATGTCTCAGATATCAGGTACACAACAGTTCCAGTAGTTTAGAAAAGGCATTGCTAATTTTGTTGAATAGGTTTCTCAAAAATGTAAATTAGTCATTACAGGTAAAAGTTATTGGAAAAATCCTTTCTAACTGGATTATTAACTTTAACAGTTTGTTGATGCAGAAATTTCATATATTTTTCACTTTTCGCATATTCTGGGCTTTAAAAAGGTGCATTTTGCCTGTATTAATGCATGAGATGGAAGCAAGGTGGAAGCTGGCATTTGTGCTTCAATGTTTTATTTATTAGGAAAAGGCACTCAATTAACACAATCTGAAAATGAACCAAACACCTCTATTTGGAAGAGAATTACTGTTGTTAAGAAGGAATAAAATGAATATAATATTGAGAAAAATCTATTTTCCCTCCACCTGAATGTGACACAAATATTTGTATTTCCTTTAGTAAAGAAACAACCTTTTAATAAAATTACTGTGCACTTTGGGGTTATGTTTTTGTGGTGCTTAAGCAGTGGAGCCAGCCTCAGACCACACAAAAGTTAGACCAGATGGAAGTGAAAAGCAATGTCCCTTCCATCTGTTCTGCAGGACGAACAGTGTGTTGCTGCGTTTTAGGTGTATTCTCTTTCTTCATGGTGTCATCTCTTTTTGTACAACAGGGGGCTGAGTTCTCAGAAAAGTTTTTTGCATTGTAGGTCCTTTATGTTGTCTAGTGAAGGTGACCTATTTTCCAGCACTTTAGACTGCATTTTCTTCTCTCACTTCATTGTGAATGCTTCTCACTGTACACCAATAATGATTTCAGTCCTCTGTGAGAAGTTTAAAACTTCAGACTCAGTGCCAAGTGTGAGTATTTTTATTTGCCTCATCACAGTTTTTCCTCACAGAGTCAAGTTGCTACAATATCTGAGAAGACAAAGAATCCATAAAATCTGGTATTCTTTCAGTGAAGTAAAAATAGCATAATATAAAATGAAAAATCAAAATTGCAAAACAGGTGAATCATGGAGAAAACTTGTGACTTAAAAAAATTAATGCATTAACACATGGAAGAATTAGCTTATTAATATAAATACTGTTTGATATATTGAATCCAAATAAGCACCAAGTACCACAGTGAATATTTGACTTATGTACATCATCAGTCTGTTGAAAATAACAAACACACATTTCAGAATTAGTAGAATAGTGAGTGTTGAAGGAATGGCAAGAAATAACTAGTGAGATTACGCTCAATGAACACTAAAATCTGCTCCCTGTGATCAGCTGGTTGAAACTAGCTCAGCCAGGGGTGTCGTACTCATTGCTTTGATTGCAGACGAAGGGCTGACATTTGACTTTAGTGGTTAAAATACAGTCAGTACAGCAGCATCACACTCTGAAATTTCAGACCAAATGCATTATGGCAAATGCCATTAACTGCAGTGCTTAAAATGACTTTAAGCACCATTTCCTCTGGGCTATTATATGCTGCTACAAGTGTGGCAGGCAGTGACCCACCTTTGCATGCATCTGTGATTGATTTCTTTGTAACCCTGTTCTGCACAACTGTGCTCACTTGTGATTTTCTACTTCCTGAAGGATGTTCAGATGAATGTGTGAATCATCAGTGTGAATGTTCTAATCGGCAGCAAATGAGATGTAATTTAAATAGCAGTGGTGGTATGGAACACTACGCATCGAAAGAAGTCACAGTCATAAGCAACTTGAGTATCACACCTAAAATACCTCAGCAAGCTGTGAAGGAAAAAGGGTGTTATATTATTTTCTCCCCAGGTTGCTTCTGAAGATGCTGAAAGGAGCAGCTCTTGTAACAGGAAGGAAGAATATTTATTTTCTGGAAAAAGAGAACACATAGTGAAAGCATTTAATCACTGCATTGACTTGAAATTGATTTGAAGATAAAATGACATTTGAATGAACCAAACTGCTACCTGATCCACCATCTAAACCAAGATATTTCCCTTAGCTGGAATGATGAAAGCATTTTTTACCCATTATCATGAGAAAAGGCTTATCAAAACAGTTGTCAGAACTAAGAGGTCTGTCTTATGAATGCTTACACAGGCTGTGATCCAGTAGAGAAGTATGCTGCAATGTGCTAACAGTACAAGGGCTTTGCTATCAGCAAGAGCATTTCTGCAACTTCTGAAAGACACATCATTAAAATACAACAGCAAATAGTCCCCTAAGTTTTGTGGAAACAAATTTGCGCTAAATGATCTGGTCTATTAATTTTTTTATTTTCCCGTACACATTTTTAGTAATTTCTAAGAATATAGTACAGCACCATCTGAATCTTCTATGTGGAAACCCACTGGACTAAAGTATACTTAGGAGGACTTTGAAAGTCATGTTGAGTTCAGAATTTGTACAATAATGTCCCAGGAAAATGTAATTTTCACAGCTGAGGAAAGGGGAAGCAGAAAGCAAACGGTATTATTTGCTCTATTTCTGTTCATAGAAGATGAACAGAAGATGGACAGTCATAGATGATCTCTGGGAATTTATCCAGTGCATCTATACTGACAGCAAGTACCAGCTGTAACAGGCCAGAAATATAACTCTTTTACACAATTAACCTGGTAAGAAACAGCAGGAAAAAGAGCATTTTAAAAGAAAATAACTAGCTGCCTTGAGATGAGTGATTTTGAAGTGACATTTTCTTTCTTCTTTTTTTTTTTTTTTCCCTATAGCAGACAAACAATCCCTTTGAACAAAGCTTTCTGAAGTGTCATTCCAGGTGTGAAGGGATGGAGAAGAAAGCCCTTGAGCTTTGACTGCATGGGAACAGATTCACTAAACTCCATGCAAGAGTGAAATCCTGCTGGGATCATCACTGGAACTCAGGTATAACTAACTAGCAAGGCATAATCTGTTGTGTTTATTTTACATTATCTCTTCTGTTTGCATATGCTGAAGATGTTTAAAGACACCATACTCTTGACACACCCATGATGAAGTGATAACAGATTTGGCTTATTGATGGGAATCTGCCCAAGCCTGAAGATGTACAGTCTGTCCCTTCCCCTCCTCACACCATGCATTCCCAGGCTACATTTGTTTTGTTACTTTTGAACACTTTTAAGTGTAGACAATTCATCATTTTGGCTAGATTTCTGTTATGTTTTGGGAAAAATGAGAAAAAACAGAAGCTGCAGTTGATACATTTTACTTCTGGCTCTTTAGTCTAATGGCAGAAGTTTCTGTGAAAATTTGACTACTCCAACCATGCTCTCAATTCTCAAGTGTTAAAACAGTAATTTTCTCTTATTTCTAGGGTTCCCTGGGCCATTCTATTCATGTTTCTGTGTTTAGAAGGTCCTTATTTACTAATGGCAGAAATATTTGGTTTTGCTAACAATCTAACACAGAGCATAAAATTGTATACTTCAGCCCATATAAATGCCACTTACATTAAGCAACATATTTATTACACAGACTTCTAATAAACAGACATGGGAAAAACCACCAACAAACTTCTCCATTTTAATGTATCTCAGCTCTTCTATGTGATGGGCAAAATATGGTCTAGCTCCTTGGAAAGGACAGCGTTAAGAAAAGGAGCAGGATTCCACCTCATCCACCAGACCTCTGGAAATGCACTACATAGCTGTGCTACTGTGCTGATACAGAATATAATCAGGTATAGGCAGATCTGATTTGGTGTTTTTGATGATATTTTCTCTTCAATTGTGCTGAATTTTTTGGATGTCCCACCTTGCTTGAAATATTGCTGGGTTATTACACTCTTCTTCCAGATGACCTTCCAGATCTGAGGTTGAGTTTCTGATCAGAAATGAGAGATAGCCTGTGCAAAGTAGCCCATTCTGCAGGGGTTAAGCCGGTGGTGGGAATAAAAAATTATTTAGTCAGAGCAAGATTTTTAAGCACATATTATATTGCAAATAAATTTTCTTAAAGATGTATAACAAAGCACAAAACATTCCTATTTCTTTGTTTACTTTTGTCCCCCAAAAGCAATTGCCTTTCAGATTTTGAACTTGTTTGTCATCAGATGGAAAAGAGTTTCTAGTGTCCTACTCTGTTTTGCTGTAATAAAAAGCAGAAATAAACAAAAATAATCAGGTTATCACTGTGATAAATTTAAACACAAATTGGGCCCATGCCACAGCATGAAAGAACTCATTTGGTTCCACTGACTTGCAGCACAGGATGTGAGTTTTCATTGGGGAGTGAAGGAAAGAAGGAGGGACTGCAACTCCATAAATTGTCTTACAAGAATCTTTTGGGATCCTCCATGCTGTCTCAAAACTTACATACATTTTCAGTGAGAAAGTTGTAATTAATATGAGCACCTTATATTCTGGTGGTCTATTGACTAGCAATGAGAAGCAGACCTAATTGGCCTTCTACAGTGGTGTCCTTTCTTTGCTAGAGAATCTGTCTAGTTCTGAAAAGGTGGATGAAAAGGAAGGTGTTTCTTTATGTGCCATGAACATATATGTAGAATACAGATGGTACAGACAGCATTTCTAGTGGTCAGAGGAATGCAGAGATGATAGTTTTTCCTTTGATAGTTTTTGATAGTTTGAAAAAAACTTTGATAGTTTTTCCTTCTCTCAACCAGCTTCTTTTGACTTATGGGTTTTGTATCTGACCTCTTGATGACTTCCTGGGTTGCTTTCACTTTGTGTTTGAGAATACTCAGCTCTTACGCAAACCAACATCCATAGTTAGCCAGCCTGTGAAGCTGATGAAATCTATCCAGAGATATAAACAAGTATTTTCTATTTCCTCTGACATTTTCAAGACTACAAGAGAAGTGGACATTGATGCCTCATTACCAGCTGTGGCAATCAACAGTGATGCTTATAAACTTTGTAGTTTTAGTTATAAGCTAAATAGGCTAAGAGATTGGTATCTTTGTCGTGTTGTGTTATGTTTAACATTTTTTTGGTCGTTTGGTGAATAAACTCACCATACCCAGCTGCAGAAGTCTCCAGAGAAAACTGCAAGAACTTCTTTAAGCATCTTCCTAGAGAAAGTAGTAGTAGAAGAGAGAATCACAAAATAAAGATTACAACTACTTATTCATAATAAATGTAACTGGACTGGAGACTTGTATTTACACTCAGCTTAATTATGAATATTTTTTAAGATGCATTGAGAAGATGTATAAATGAGCAAGAACAGTACAATGTGTACCAAAATTATAAGTCACATTTAGAGAGCTAGACTTCTCATTTTTGAATTTAAAGAAACCTAAAAATATGCTCTAGAAAGTGAAGTATCTAAAGTGATTTCAGGTTGCTTCTTCAGTTTTGGGAATTATGATATACTGGGCTTCACAAGTTTGTTAATTCATATAATGTATTACTTTTACCTTTAAAAATATGTGTTGTAGTTAAGAAAAAGTTTGTAAAATATATGTAGAATTTAGTATGTATGTTATAAAAAGATAAGAAGCATTTTCTCTTACATTTTAGCAATTATATCTGGGATATTTCCTCTTTGTCCTGTAAAAGCAGAGTAAATACTAAGTTTCACAAACTTGTCCTTATTGTAAGCCTTCAGATAAACTGTTGCTCTAAATAATTCAAACATTGATACAAATGACACTATGTAAAATTCGTAGGTTTTTGAGGATGTTGCACTGGTTTATATGTGCAATAAATGTTACAACAAAGTGAGGAATTATGGAGAAATTTACTTTTTCAAACAGGCATTTTATCTGCTCTGTAAAACTTTAGTATTTAAACCAACTATGAATTGTGTTTGATTTTGCTGCTACTGGTATTCCACTCCACACAGCATCTAGGGAGATTGCATGGTGCTCTGCATGAAGCAGCAGTCTTCAGATCAATGCAGTTTGATAAGTTCTGGTCATCTCCCTGGGTGTAGCAATGGACAAATCTCACAGTTTTCTCCTGACTTACATACAGAAACTGCTTGTTTTAATGGAGAAGAGCCTGATGGAGGTGCCTGAGTTCTGCTGGCACTAGTAAGTTTCATCCTTGCCCTAAGGTGACAAATTCTGTCTGTGGTAACTGAAAGCAGGGCTTTTCAAGAGACCACGAATAACTGGGATGTCCTACATAGCTCCATTTCCTTTCCCTCTTCCCAAATGACTGCACATTTACATTTCTGTACTGCTTTGTGCTAGTAATTAAGGGCAAAGTGTGTGTAGTAAAAGCAGAGATAGCAGGAGAAACAGACAGTGTGGACCAGCAAAACATGCAGAACAGGGACTCAGTGGAGCTTTTTCAGGCAGTCTGTTCAGCTGGGATTGTTTATTTTTTTTGTGTTTGTTTGGTTGTTTTTTAAAAAAATACAATTCTGTGCACCCAGTGAAGGATGAATTAGGGTGGTATTTTTTGTTTGTTTGCTTGTTTGTTTCTTTTGGCAGAGAAATCTGACTCCCTCTGAAAACCTGATGATATTTTCTATTTGTTTGCTGTTTTGCTCATGTCTGCATCAAGGCAGACAGACAGTGTGATTATTGGAGCTGAATCCCTTCAGAGTTCATCATTGATGCCACCGAACAGGTTAGAACTAAATACAGCTGGACCAGAAATAAGCTGCTCTCACCAGAGTGAAAGGAAGAGGATGGGTAGTGTGAGAACCTTGGAAGCTGGAGTGGTCTTGTCGTTTTTGCTTGATCTTGTTTAAAGAAGTCCCTAATCGAGACTGATTTCCAGAAATGCCTCCACAGATGAGGATGAGATTTTGTCCTGAGTACATGCCCTCCTTCCAGCCAGGGAGTCTGCAGATGCCCTGTAAGTAGACTCTTTGCAGGATTTGATTTAAATGGATATATTGGTTTGAATAAATATCTCTTTTGTGTATTTGTGCATTTTTAAGCAGTGGGACTGTCTCATTAATTCAGGTAATTATCCAGAGCTGTGACTGAATCTGTTTTCTCTGTTGCACAGCAAATTAAGGCCAAAGAAGAGCTTCTGAGGAGCCACATAACCCAAGCAATTCCCTAAACAGCTGCGTGGCTACAGCCTCCAGACAATTTGCCCTTGCCTTGCCTATGCCTGCCTGAAAGTAGTCTTGCCCTGCTGATTTAGATCAGAGCATTAAGCTTTGTCCTGATAACTTTTCCCTGTAAGAGCACATCCCATGTGTTACGTCTTACTATAAATCCTTTTCTGGCTATAAGAAACAAGCGCACTGAAAATGTTTCTGTCATCTACTGTATCTTTTAATCAGATTTACCAAGAAGAGTATTAGGACATAACAAAGCGATATCTCGGCATGTTTTGGATAATCTGCCAGTTTGTGCTTTTGTACTATGATGGCATTACATAAAATACAAAACTGGTAGTAATAAACAATCAGGTTTAAAGGCTTCGGTGCTTTATTCTCCTATTAATGCCTCTTTAGGGCTGGGAAAGACAGAGGTTTGAAGCTTGCCGACCCTCGTGAACGGTCGCTGTCACCACCCTGTTCTCTCCGCGCTCCGAGACTGGCAGAGCAGAGCACGCTCTCGCGCAGTTCCGGGGCTGACCACAGGAGGGCGCTGGGCACCAACACTGGCTCCCGCCCGTGCCGATCCCAAAGCGGCGGGAGCGCGCAGCTCGCTCGGGAATGATCCCAAAGGATTCACACCGCGCTCTATTAGCCCTGCCTACATTATCTATGGCAGGATGTACTGGACTAGAATAGGAGAAAGAGTAAAAAAGCACCTCCACTCACTAATAAGAACTCAGTTGCTAAGTTCTACCTAGCAACTACAGGTATTAACAAAATTAAAAATTATTAAGCAGCATGCTCATTGCAAGTATGTTTTAAGGGCATGCCATTTTTATTCATAGGATAGTCTAATACACACCATAAACTTGCAGCTGTATGCTTCTGTAATGCTGATGAGCATCTAAAAGCTATAATTTTCTGCTCGCATGTTCTGCTGCTTTCCCCAATCCCCCCCAAATACAAACTTCTTAATTGGTTTTAAAAATGAAACCTCTTGGAAGTTCCTGTGGACCTGCTAAAATGTTTTCTAGTCTTCCCTGGTAGAGGTGGGAATATGTTCTTTTTTACTCAGATTTGCTTGCCTGTTGCCAAGAAAAATGTGAGTTCAGAGGGCTCAGCAGCAGACAGATTGCCTAGGGAGTGCAAAAGCTGCACATTCACTAAGAGAGCTTCACAGACAGTGCAGATCAGGAATGAAATATAACCAGATAAAGTAATTCACAATTTATCAACTTTAGCCCACGGGACACCCTCTGAAACCATCCTAACCTGTTTTGTAGAATAAGTTGTCCAAATGTGTACTGAGGCACAAGAGATGCTGTTCAGTTTAACTAAAGGGTGTGCCCAGTGTCATCCTGCAGCTGCAAGATTTCAGTTAGGCAGGCTGCCTCTGTGGGGACTTATATAGCTTCAAATTAAGTAAATACTTTAAATAATTTAAAATAAGTACTTTATCTCACTGGTCATTACATTTCTTGAAATCCAGCACTTCATAGGAATAGCTAACAAAGAGATATGGATAAACAGAGGATGTATCCTCCATCATTAGTAGGATGCTATAATAATGAATTGGCATGCTGGCAATTAAACAAAACAAAGCAAAAAATCTTTCAGATGTATGAAATTTTAAATGCAGAACATTTGTAGGAGTTAAATTACTGAGCAGCTGGCAATCTTCATGCTTGCATTTTTCTCTCTTGCTATTTATTCTTTGGTAAGTGCAACTTTATTTTGCCCTTGAAAGCCATAAAATGACATTCCTAGTATTCACAGATGTCTATTTATTGCTGATAGCCAGAAAAAAAATCCTGGATGGTAAAAAAACCCTCTTAAAATATTTATAAATTGTATTATTCTGATGTATGGAGTGGCTGTTTGTCTTTATATGGTGTTTTTCCACTGTGACTCAAAACCCAGTAGTTTATGTTTTCCTCCTCTGTTTCTTTCTCTTCTTTCCTCTCACGCATACAATCAAAGATATTTAGGTTTAGAGGTAAAGGTTCTATAAAAGACCTCAGGTTTTTTGTGTTTGTTTGGATGTCTTATGAAACACAGTCCATCCTGACAGGTTTCACAGAATCACAGAATCGCAGAAGCGTCTGAGGTGGGAAGAGAATAGTCTGGTCCAACCCTGCTGCTCAAGCTGTGCTGCCTAGAGCTGGTTGTGCAAGACCAGGTCCAGATGGCTTTTGAATATCTCCAGGGTGGGAGTCTCCATAACCTCTGTGGGCAGCATGTGCCTGTGCTCTGTCGCCCTCACAGTGAAAAAGGCTTCTCTGGTGTTCAAAAGGAGCCTCGTGTGCTTCAGTCCTGCTGCTGGGCACCACTGAGAAGAGCCTGTCTCCATCCTCTTTACACTATCCTTTCAGGTATTTGTGTGCAGTGATCAGATCTCCCTGAGCCTCCTCTTCTTCAGTCTGAACAGCTCCAGTTCTTTCAGCATTTCATCGTGGGAAAGGTGATTTAGTGCAGGTGCTTCTAGGAATACTGTAATGGCAGTGTCTCTGCAGCTACTGCTTCTTGATCCAGGGGATTGTTGCAAAACCTAGAAAAAGCACTTGCAAAAAATAAGTAAAATCAGTATTTAAAATAAAAAATCTTGGTGAAAAACATAAGCTTCGTTCTGTAGAGTCTGGCTGAACAGGAAGAAAATCCATTTATTATTTTATTCTTGATCCCCTGCTAGGCCAAGGTAAATGTCATACAAGGTATTGACATTTCAATTTATATTAGGCTATGAACTAGTTCAGAGAGAAGGTAGGAAAAAACCACACTGAACTGTGTCAGAATAGTCTCCAGTTGAATCCTTTGTATACATATTTTACAAATATCTGCCAGCCTGTGAATTTTTAGCATATAGTGAGTAAAGTCCAAAACAACAGCTCGTGCAGCAACAAACTAAGAACTTCAACTAACTGCTTATGAGATTTGACATACAAAGCTGTCATGAGCATGAAAGCTGTATCTGCCAACACATTAAATCTGTCACAGTTAAACAAGCAAATTGTATCACATTGCCATGGGTGAAGAGGGAGCTTCAGACAAAGTTGATTAGAGAAACTCTCCCATTGAGTCATGAGGTGCAGGAAGGACCCTGTTGCTTTCTAAACTCCTTCTCAGAGAGGAGCCTGTGTGCAGCTGCATCCAATCCTAGACCCAGACTTTGTCAGTGGTTTAAATCCAAGGAATCATAGGGGTGTGATTGAACCTTCGTGTAACTTTGTCCTGTAGGATTAAGGATGGCAAGCCAGATATATTTATATAAAAATGAGTGGCTTTCTATGATAAATGATTAGACGAAAATATCTTAATCAGAATTATTTACTACACAGTATAGAAGCTGGAAGTACTACTATAGTATAGTACACTACAGTGTAACATATTAAAGCAATTATAGTAAAGCTAGCAAAAAAGAAAAAAATTATTAAGTACAGATTGATGTTATTCACCCACGCCAATGACCTTGGGCAAATCTCTTTCGCTCAGCCTTGAGGGACACCCCCACCCAAGGAAGGAATCTGCACACACAGTCCCAGGGGTATTTTAGACGAGCTTGCTGTTTGAAAGTGGGACTGATCTTTCACAGTTTCAAATGATTGACTGTCAGTCACATGTCTCCAGGCCAGCTGTGCCAGCTGTGCCAGCTCAGCATTTTTAGATAAGGATAATTTACCATATCTGTCACATCTTCACCTTGATATCAGGGTGTTTAACTTTGGGGTTGATGATTCAGACTGGTTTTAGCATAAATCAACACCAAGGGCAGCATGACACCCCCTTTTAGTTCACCACTGATAGCTTTGCAAAACAGGGCACTGGTCAAGTTGTTTTGCCACATTCCAGGCAGAGCATCCTGCCACACGTATGACTGTCATGAAAATTGTAATTACAAATGAAATTGTAATTGCACAGTGTGCTGCGGCATCCTACTGTCTATCCAGACATGTGTATGGGTTAATGTAAGTTAAAGGTAATGCACTATTTTTGAGCTTTGTTGTTATATTGTTGGTATTGCATTTTCTGGACATACCTTTCTGGATGACATAAAAACCAAGGCTAGGAGGACTGTAAAAAAACCTACAGTTTCTCCAAACTGAATTACTTTTCATGATTTTCAGTGATACTAAATTTTAAATTGCTTCTAATATTTTTTTTTCTGAACAAGAGTTTATATACGTATTATATATATATACACACACACATATATATACACACACATATATATATACACACATATATATATACTCTAGACTTCATAATTCTGCACTATTTTTGAGAAGCATGCATATATTTACTCTTGTTACTCATTGCTCTGCTACATTGAGTAATATTGAGGATTAGGCTAAAGAACAACAATAATAACATTAGAAAATCAATGAACAACAATAATAAAAATTGGAAACATAAAATTATTTTGTAATTATAACCTGTTTAAAAAATTCTGGTTTGAGGATAAGCTGCACAAATTTCATAGGGCATTGAAATGCATGTCCATTATTGCTACTGATTTTGGTATATTTATACTGGTTGAAGGGAATAGGCAGAGGCTTAGTACATTAGTAAGTCAAGACCTTTGTGAAGAAGCCTTTTTTTCTTCTATAGGCAGGGACTAGAGACTTTTCTTCCCAATATATGAATGCGGGTGCAGTCCACGTCAATACCCCAGCTCATTTGGTCTGTGCAGTTGGCTGGTACAGTTGTTCCTCTCTCCTTGGGGATATATAACTATAAAGCACAATGTCAGCTCTTGTTTTAAACAAGGATCTCTAATACTTTTCTTTGTGAGAAATAATCTTCAACCAGTATAATGTTGTAAGCCTGGTTACTAAGGTTGAGCCTCTTGCTCTAATGTGCCATTCTCTGAAGTTCAAGGCTTAGTCGTGCTCCCTGGGACTCTTCAGAGCTTTTTTTGGGACACTGTCAAACTTTCACAGCATGTATTGATGTTGGAAAAGAACATCAATTAAATTCACAGTTAAAGTGAGTTTACAGCAGCTGGCAGTAAGCCCACAGAAGCCTTTTTGTTTATTATTAGATTAATTTCTGTTTGATTTTAAGCTTTACTGCAATCTATTCATGACTTGATATCCTCTCTGTATCTTATACTAGCAATTTTTATGTCTTTATTTCTCCCACTGCAAAGTGAGTGTAAAATTCCATCTGGTATCCTGGACAGGATATTGAACAATCACTGTCACAGTAGCTCAAGTGAAGTCATTTTATTTTGTAGCTGGGACAGGTTAAAAAATCATGAACCATACCTTTGGCTTTGATCTACTGACCTTCAAAATATATAAAAATTTATTTCCAGTTCTATGGACAAAACAGATACAACTATTTGAGATTCATTGCAGGAAATTAACATTATAGTGGCTCAGATCAAGGAAAACTCCTGACTTGATCACATTCCTGTGTGCAATGGAAGATGAGGAGTATTTAACAAAAATCATACTGACACTTAGTCCAGAAGGGGGACACAGCCCTATGAATAATCTGGAACAATTGTATAGGCAAAGATAATGAAAGTGAAAAATTTCAGGGAGGTCAGGCTGTATGTGACAAATGTGACCTTTTTGTTATGAAACAGGAAAACCAGATTAACACAGACACTGAGAGCTTTACCTTCTGATCCTTACTTGAAAAGACATATTCAATGCAATACAACAGATTTGGTAAAAATATTTTGCAGCGGTGTAATTGCTATGTGCACCTACAAAATTTGTGTCTGTGTTTCCACACCCCCCCAAAAGTTGGAGCAATTAATATAACAGACATCACTTACATTGTTAGTGTATGAGTCATCCTGTTCATACTTGCATTGAATATTTTCTTTTACCCAGCTATTGTTCTATTTACCTCCTTTTCCCCCTTCTGCCCTTCCAATATCACCTTGTCTTAAACCACTCTATTTTTCAGATGGGCCCCCTTGCTTTCCTTTCCTATTTTTGGTGTATTTTGGATGCTTTTAATACTTTCTTTTCAAAATACTTCACAGAGTGCTTTTAATTTAGCTCAGGGATCTACTCAGAAGCCTGATGAAATGCTTGTTGATGCTTAGGATATGGCACACAAAAACTACCAAAGTCCATTTACTTCTGCAAGACTGTGCTTAACAAATCCCTTTTGTGAATTCTTTCTGAGACATTCAAATGTGTGAAGGTACAGTGGTCTTTAGGGACAAGGGCCAGGCTAAGGTGACACAGATTAAACCATTCATATTTTTGACAAATCTAAAAGAAATGGGTTAGTGCTGACTGCCCTTCATTCTCTTCTGTTTCTCTCCTTCAAGAGTCAAACTGCAATTTGAAGCTGGGAAATGGCATCTGGTTAACCACAATGGCATTTGATTAACCACACAGTGTTACCAGACAATCATCCTTTCCTGAAGCAAACAAAGCTAAGTTACAGAAACCACTTCTGTAATGAATAAATGGCAAACATAAAAGGGCATTGCAGTTAATGTGGATCTTGAAGATTGTTTATCCTTACTAGTTGATAGGAAGGTGTTGCAGTGCCGGATGGGTTTTAATGGCATCTAAATCGCCATGCAATTTCTGAATTACAAAAATTAAGGTGGTATCAACATATCCCCTATGTGCATATGGTCAGTGAAGATGTGATAAAGAAGAAAACATTAGCAAGGCAACATTTCTGATGGCAGAAGATGGATGATGATATTGACAGCCATTTAAATAGTTGTAAAATGTGCCTATCAAACAGAATTGTTCCAGCCCTGGGACCATTTTACCTGCAAAAGGGGGCAAGTAAATCACATGAGACAGATTCCATTGACTTTGAGGAAAAGGAAAGACAAGCTTTTTTTATTGCTATTGATGTTTGCTCTTATTGACTAAGTGTTTGCCACGGACTCAAGTACCACCAGACACATAAATACAAGAAGAACCTTGTGTGTGTCCTTTATCTGACTGGGGGAAACAATTTGCAATTTACATCCAAGGGATCTGCAGTTTTCCTCCAACACACAGAACAGTTTGAGAAGAGTGTGCTGAAAATTGGTTCAAATAATCCTCCTGTCCTACAAAGTCCTTGCTGAGTTCAAAGAGAATGTTTTCCTTTATAGTGCAGAAGAAAACATTTGACACTCTATCACTGTGATTTCACTGCCTGAATTATCTCTGAACTTTGCTAAGTCACAGCCTGGCTTAGTTTGCTAATGTTGTATTTTGTGAAGATGCTAGGGCATAGGGTCATCTTAAAAAAAGACTGATGCAGGAATTCCCTTCCTCGTATATTTTTGTAGGGAAAAAAACAATCCTAATAAATCTGTGCAACAGAAAAGGAATATGAAAAAATTGTAACAGCCTGGATGATTAAGAGGAAGAATATTTCTGAATGATCAAGATACAAGTGAAAATCCATTAAATATAATTCTCAGCTGTCACATCCCTCTCTGGGAACCACAGAGGAGCTCATATTTCCAGAAGGGATAACAGACTTCAGCTGTTACATCTAACAAGGTTACTAATTTAGCTCTGGAGGTAGAAATCTGTAATTTGTTACCAGGGGTTTCCTGTCCAGACCTCTCAGGAGGGTCCTTACAGGGAGCCCAACTGGGGATTGACTAATATCAAACAGAGAATACTGGCTTTTGGCCAAGGCAACAGTTGAAGTTCTGGGAATAGAAAGTGTGTTCTTTAAATTAATAGCCATCATAATGAGTCATTATTTAACAGAGTCCTCAACTTATTTCAAAAGAGCTTTACAAGAGTAAACTCTTCCTATGCTATCTGTAGTAAAACAGTTATCATATATTTCATGCTATACTGATATAATATGGGAATTCATATATAATTTACATAAAAACTAAATTTTGGACTTTGTGATTTATTCATTGTCAAAACTTCAGTACTTGGAAGAAATTAAAACTGAAAAGAGACACTAAGTCTATTTTCCTCTGCTGATGAAATATTGTACATTCTCTGATGGAATGCAGTGAATCATTACGAAGCATAACATAAGTCTAAATTTGTTAGCACAGTTGGGCAGACAATATGCATCTTTTGGGTAACTAAACAGAAGCGTAATGAAACCTCAGCTACAACAGTGGAATAAATGTAAGTAGTTGACTTGGCTTTTTAAAATTTTTTTTTTTAATTTGCACTGTTGGTCTTATAGAGATAACAAGAATAACTAAAATTCTATAACGAGAATAACTAGTCTGGTCAGGTCCAAATGTGTTCAGATCAGTAAAAATCACAGGTTACTGTGAGAAAAAGAACATGCAGGTTTAGAGCTAGGTATATTATCTGGGCTAAATCAGCTTTCTCTTCACAGGGACAGCTGGCAAGCATACCTTTGTGCTTAAAAAGGGAATGAGTAAATTTCAGAGGGAAAGTGATGGTGTTGCTACAAGGATTACAAAGACAAACCTTGAAATATGGATCTGTATCTACTCCTGCAAGGTGACACTCCATTGACTTCACTTGATACCTGCTTTAGCGTGAATTGGTCCAATAGATTTTAATGCAGACAGTGTAACAGAGGAAAAAATTGCTTTCTGCACAGCTGATGGTGTAATGCTGTTTTAAACAGATAGGATGAATTGAAGCACTTTCCCTCCCTCCCTCCTTCCCTTTCTCATTTGCCTCAAATGTTTGAATGACAAACATTTTCTGCACTTAATCAGCTCATAGATGCAAGTGGCTATTTTTAAGTCACTTTTACTTCTGTCAACCTTTGCTTGCATATTGCTGGTAGGAGAACTTTCTAATCACAGCATTCCAATCTAAAGAAAATCTGTAAGAGGCAGAAGTAAGAGATGGCTCAAATCACCTTGTAGCTAGTGTTCGTTCCAAACAGAACAGTCTCTGAGGCATTTGTCATTATAACTAGAAGAGTTTTATGGCCTTAAAAGCAAAGGTCAGGGACTGTATATACTTCAGTGCTGCACGTAATCATCACTTACAATTGCACCAGAGTGTGAAATGGTAGTCAGATTTTGTTGGTTTTATTTTAACCTCTTCTCATTTAGTAAAGTCTAGGTACTAATACGAAGACTGCAATGAAACTTTAAGATTTCTCTTTCAAATGTTGGGTCACTATGCTCTTCTGAAGAGGTTTGCACTGCTCCACCTTGGGGCAGAAAAATAAAAAAGTGAAATAATAAAAATCCCAAGTTGTTAGACCGAGTATTTGTGAGCCTCCAGGTATGTCAAAGTTTCCCATTTAGCACACAGTTCCCAAAGAAATATCTGTTAAATGTTTAATGGACAAAGCCAAAGAGGAATAGACACTGATTGAGCAAATGTGTTAGAGCAGCCTGGGGTTTGTATCGGTGCTGCCATTTTGTGAGTTGTTCGAGATAATGATATTTATGAAGGTAATTCTGGACTTGACTCAGTAATTGCTGAAGACAGTAGAGGCACTTCTGTCTACTTTTAGTAACATTTCAAATAGGTTCATAACTGAGTAGGGAGCAAAGGCAGTTGGAGAGAGATAGCCTCCCCTAGATGTCTTCATTGCTTATATATGTGTGGGTGTTTATGTATATAGAAATAATTGAAAAAATTACAGATATCTGTCTTTATTGCTTGTATGGAATCAGTTGCCTGATACCCAAAAGAATATACTTTGGGATTTACACTAATCCTAGTGGCAGCAAGTCTTAATTCACTGAAACCAGCATCATAGACATGAGGATTTGTGGTTTTTTATACTTGACAATTCATAGAGATGTCACTCAGACTACTCCGTTCTCACATATGTTAATTAAAAGATTGAATATTTATGTAGAGGTTATACTTTCTGAGAGATATTTTCTTGAAAACATGACTGTCTTTCATAGAATCCAAAAATGGCCTTGGAAGGGACCTTGGAGATCACTGAGTTCCAATCCTCCCTGCCTTGCACAGGAACACCTTCCACAAGAGCAGGCTGCTCAGACCCCTACCCAGCCTGGCTTTGAACACTTCCAGGGATGGGAAGTTCACATCCTTTCTGGGAAACCTGTTCCAGTGCCCTCTGTAAGAGAGGTGAGGCACCTTTAGAAGACTTGTAACTGTACAGTACTGTTGCGGTGCATGCCTGCGAGTTCTAGTGCTCAAGAGACCAGCTGCAGGGGCTGTGACAGCCTGGACTGTTTAGGTCATGGAGACCTGTGGAAACCAACCATGAGCCCCTGCAGTTGAAGAAATAATTTCTAGAGACTTGTCCTTTGTTCCCTCTTGAGTTGTGTATCATTGGTTCATTTGAATTGTGTACCCTCCCCTATCATGTAACTATGGGTTTGTATCTCTGTCCCTCTTCCCTCTGACTGTCCCAGTTGGTCTGTGCACCAAACCACTCCCCTTTTCCTTCCCCATATAACCCTTTGTCACTGGCTGTTCAAGGCTCGCAGCCTCCGGACTTCCAGCCCTCCGCCTGTCCCCGTCTCTCCGTCCCTTCTTGCCGTCCCTGGACCCTCACCCGAAGACCCTCAAATAAATCCCTGGAAGCCTGCAGACTGCGTGTCGTACATTCTTCTGTCCCACCTAGTTTCCTGCCTGCGTCTGTCCCCCAGGGACTCCACAGACCGGTCAGTGAGCTTCTCTACCAGGGCACACCCCGCAGGTGCGTGGCGTGGCGGCTCGCCCTTTCTGTGTGGCTTCGGGGTGTGCCGCCTGAACTCGAAAGCGAGAAGCCACACAGTACCTGTTGCTTGGCAATTGAAAAACTTGACTTAAACATTTGCATTTTAGACCTTAGCCAATACTTGAATTTTACAACCTCGCTTGTCACATCAGCAGAGCCATGGGCTGAAATTCACATAACCTTGAATGCTTCAGCTGGGCTTGTAGCAGAGATTTACAAATATCATTTCAGCAAGTTGTGGCCACAATAAAATCGAGGAATTTCTAAAAAACTCCAAAAAGCTAAATATAAGCCCCTTTCCCTGATTACTCAGAAGATACATAGTAAGATGACCTAAAATCTCCCTTGAGAAGGGTGTTGAAAGGAAAAAAATTTTCTTTTGGTAAGAATGGGTACAATTCAAACAAATATTCTTGGAGAAAACAAACTAATTAGGAATTTTGCAGCAGAAGAACCACAGTACCTGGCAGACCCCTGCTATTGAACTGCATGATGCTTTGCAGCACAGACCATCCCCCTAATTGTGATGATTTATTTTTACTCTAGAGCAGTTAAAACTCATTGTTATGCTGCCTGCTCAGCACTGCCCTTGCCTGGAGACTGCTATGGCTTAAACATCAAATATGTTAAACAAGAAATTGTAAATAGTGGCATGAAACTTTGGAAGAACTAATTGGAATGTAAAAGAAGCATTATAATTTAAAAGTGGAAACTGTAAACATGAGTACAGGTAACCTCTGGAACAGAAAAGTGGGAGGGAGAATAGAATCTATGGGATCAATGTGTTGCCCCATCATAAAACAAACATAAAACCCAGAAAATCACATCTATTTAAAAATATTTTGGAAGCTATATATTCCCTGAATACCTCATTCTACATTTTTGTGATAGAAGATCATTTTTTCCTATGAAGCACAAGAGCCCTTCTTCCTCCTCTTCCCAATGCAGCCTCAGGGAATAAATTTAGCAAAATCTTCTGATAAGTCCTACAAAGCCTCACAAGCTTTCTCTCTGCCTTGACTTTGCAAAAGGGTCAGCTAGTTTTGCCTTACATAGATATCAGCTCAATTAGTGCATGCAGATCTGTTGATGGTCTATCAAATTTCTCATCACTGCAACAGCTTCCCAATCAAAAAGATTACACAGAGGACATCTTATAAAAATGTAGTCATGATGTAACCTGGTATTTCAGCTCATATGGAGTGAGAAGGGATGACTAAATGTTTATTCATGAGGGATGGTGCCAACACACGTTGTGTAAAATGACAGATCTGCTTTTGGGTGTTGTGGGCAACCATTATGTGTGAGGCATTTTAGGGCTAATCAAACTGTACTTGATTCTCAAGCACCCTCAGGACTACTAATGGAACTGAAGGGTAACACTGCAGCATTGGTGAGAGTCACTCTGCTCCGAAAGGAAAGGAGTTTTCCAGGTGGTGAGATTCCCACTATGGCTGTTGCATCAGCCTCAGGGTACCACACAGTGCAGATGAAAGAAACTCGTTGATCCTTAGTGCTGTCCTGAGTCTTTAGGTGGCTGCAGAATAAAACCAGTCACCTCTAGTAGTTGCTGCCTCATTAGTTTGTGGCTTGGATTTGAGGACAAATGAGTTTGTGACACACATGGAAAAGTTAACTTGATATCTTAATGCCATAAAATTGCCAACAAAGTTATAGTTTTTTATTGTAGCAAGGTTGTTGGAATGAGATGTACCTGTTAGCTATAGACTGTGGTCTCTTACATATAAAGACTGATTCAAAATTATCCTGCGGATGTCAGAAATATAATAAAATACAAATACATTTCACCAGAAATATTGCAAACTACAGAAATGAGCAGTTCTTAGTTTTACTTTGATTAACACAAAAATCCACCTCAGTAATAGTGAGGTGAGGCAGGAAATAATCCTGGAACACAGGTATGAGAGACCCAGGTCTGCTTAAATATGACATTAAAGTCATATAGTCATGTAGAAGGGTAAACAAACAAAATATCAAAAGAAGAAATTTTAAGCTATACAAGAGGAGCCAGAAGCAGTGGTAAGAGGGAGAGCAACACATACACAGAAGTGATTATATTTTTAAGTAAGCACACACTTGAGAGATTAAAAAAAGGTACTCAAAAATAAAGAGAGAAGAATTAAAAAGACCTATATTAATGAACCAAGGGATAAAAAGAGAAATAATCTGTGGTAAAAATTAAGCTTAGAAATGTTTTAAACATCAGATGAGGACTGTTGAGACTAGGCAATGTAACAGGGAAGCAAAGGTGAAGACAGATGCAAAGGCTTCACAGGAGATTAATAGTGCAGTTATTCATTTTTTAATTATGTGGGATACAAGAAATGTGGGACAACAAATATTTAATAAATGACCAGCATTATTTATTCATAGAGGACAGAGCCAATGGAAAAGGAGAAAATATTAATTAATTTTTCTCTTCAGGATTCCCAGCAGAATGTGAAGAACAGATGCTGAAGGTAAACAAATCTCTTACACTGCAATTGGACTTTACCATAGACAATTATAGTAATAGAAGAGGAGTAATATAAAAACCCATGTGGAAATCATAAAAAATCGGTTTCCAGACCATAAACCTGTAATTCTATTTTTTTCTGTGACATGTTATTTTATCAGTATTTATTTTGTAATAGTTCCATGTACAAACCTCTGAACAAACACTTTGGTCTTTGTCCAAATGCCTAATACCTCAGGCCTTACAATGTCTTTCTGGGCCAGTGTTTCTGAATCCTTCTGGAATGAAGCTTGATTCTGCTGTGTCTTTTCCACAACTCCTTCCACCAGCTGTCATTCCCTGATTTATTCTCCAATCTCAGTTTGTATTCTTTCTTCCTGGGATTCTGCTGCTTTCATCTTGCTTTGCTTCATCCAGAAGCAAAAGCAGAAAGGGTTAAATAAAACCCACAAAAAAATTTGCACCAGACACAGCTATATATCACAGCTCACCTGTAATCTACTCCAAAGCATCCTTTACCAACCTATGTAACAACTTGGCTAGACACTTTATTCAATAGAATGATATAATTGACTGATTTAAACTGAAACAGAATAAAATTGTGAAAAGCACAACTCTAGGCCTGTATATTTATCACTGTCTGGTCCAGAATTGAAAGTGAGAGAAAGACTGGAAAAAAAACTTAGAGTTTTTTCAGAAGTTTTTCAGAGGTTTCAGTAGCTTTTGAAAATTAAAACCAAACATCTCAATATTTAAATAGTTGCCTAGGTGCAAGTTACCCATCTGCACACAGCTGGAGTTGCTGGAAGCTTTGGATCAAGTTCCAGGTATCATATGTCAAACATAGAATAGTTTTCCTCTCTAGGAATCAACTTTTCAGAACATAGACACTTCCCAATATTGAAGTGTTTTGGATCTTGTTGCAGAGGGTACAGAAAAGAGAGGTGTTAGATTTTTCCCTTGTAGACTACTTCCTGATGAATAGGAAGTACTTGCTTATGAACCACTGCTGAAATGTTTTTTGGAAACAATTCCCTTGTGAGCAACAATTTGAGAGCTGGAAAAATTATGAGATTATAAATCAAAAGCACTTCTGTTACACAGACTGTCAGAGAATGAACTTCAGCTCAGACAAACAGGCATCAGTCACATTTCCAGAGTACAAGAGAGATTCCACCTATTTAAAAATCATAGCTTCTTTCTTTGGGTTCATTTGATTTGGTGGTATTCCACAAATATCATTCATGCCTAAAAATAGAGAGTTTGGGTTGTTCATAGAGTCATTAATTGCATAGATATTATTAATTATTGATTATTCTCAGGCACATGGGAAAAGAAGAATTTCTTCCCTGGAGAAGTTAGATGTTCCATAAATTCTGATTTCAAATGAACAAAACATCCTTTGCACTGTTCTTAAATAATGGTACCCATTTTATATGGAACAATAAATGAAGCATTCACAATAATTCCTTCTTTCTCAAGACCAAGAAATCACTGTGTTCTGGAATAATGGTTATGAAAAGCTCACAAATTTGCTGCCATAGCTCTATTGCTCCATAACACACTTTGCAAGAGATAGGCAGAAAAGCTTTAAATAGCACATACTATGTCATTTGAAAACTAAAACTTGACAGAGGAAGAAGTCCATAAGACAGGGTTTTATATAAGTTTTAGAAACTTGTTGAAGCTCCTAATTTAAGTGTAGCCTTTTCTTCAGCAGTGAAATCAAGTTCAAAGAGGACCTTAGAAACCCAGCTCAATTTTGTTCTCAGCAAAACCTGGAGGAGGTCAAAGAAACACTTTTCTTTAGTCAGATCTTTAAGAACAAATCACAGTGTAATGGAAAGATGTTTAACAGGCAAGGAAATTCACTAGAACTTTACACATATCTTAAGTATAATAAAAAGAATAAGATTTTGACAGGAACTTGTCTTATTTTGCATCTCTGAGGGGACAACAACTGACAAAAGACCAATTTTGAAGGTGCCATCAAACAGAGACTTTCAAAGTGATCAAGTATTTAAGAGTCTGTTCTATTGGAAGACTCATCCAGCTAGCTTTATGTCTCTTTTCTACAGTTCTGTGAGTCCTAGAATTTGACCAAACTTTTCAGAAGAAGAAAAGGTATGCTTTTTCTCCTTTATTTTATTGTATTTTGATTTTGATTATCTTTTTATCCTTTCCCTCTGAGTACTTTTCCTCATTAGTTACAAGACAAGTAGACCTAGCAAGCACAAATATATTTTAAAATTGTCAAGCAGCCGCTCTGCTACCTTTTAGTTTATTCTTCAGTACCACCTTTTTGATATATACTTACTACTAAACTATTGAATTAGGTGATTAAATTCAAATTGTTGGTAAGATATTATTTACCTTATGTGTGAAGTATGCTCATGTCTTCATGGTTCCCTCATTTCTCTTCCAGTTTTCAGTTGTTCAATTAAATAGTGTTTTGGCTATTTGTTTTCCAAATTTCCCTTTGGCCCCTATAATTGCTCTATTATTTTTCAGACAGGACAGTATTTCTACTGCCTTCATGTTTAGTAATATATATGAACCTGTACTTGCTTCAAGAAAATTAGGCATGTTGAATGTATGAATGTTTTTACTGTTTTGAAGGAAAATAGAGGATACCATCTTTCTTTTTTTTTGTCTCAAAACTTCCTTTATTTTCTGGGGATTTTAAGGAAGTAAATTTATACTATGGAAAATAGCAGTTCTTACTTGATGTGTGGACATAATTATTTGAATTAATTCCTACATAGTTCACATTTGGAATTGTCAGACCTACCTGAATGACACTACCAGAATGACAGTAGCAGAGGCAGTCCACTGTGAATGGTTTGACATCAGCTTTTATCAGCTGACAGCTGAAAGGAATACCAGGTAGAAAGACACAGAAATGTCAACAGACTTGAAATGGAGATCTGGGTTGCCAGATGATTTTGAAAAGCGACCACTGGATAGGGATGAGAAATCTGGAATAAAAAAAATATATATAATGCATGAAGACAAATATCAAACAATATCATTCTGTGGTAGTTTCTGGCTGAATAATAATTGCTAGTGAGTTCTGAAAAGATGGCTGGTGATGCCTCAAATTCTACTCATTGATTACTTGCCTGGGAGATATATTCCTTTTTCAGTTCTGCTCAGTGATAGCTTACTTGCTGGGATGGATCCATTTTGATTTTTTAAATCGATCCTGTGTACAGCTCCCACTGTATACAGTAGCATCCTGAATGATACTCTTTATCTCAGGGAAATGGGGTTGAAGGTAGCACTGTACCCTGCAGGTAGGTGAGCCAGCCTTCTCAGAAAGATTGTGTCAAATATTAGTTTCTTCAGTCCTTCAGGTCTGCAAAGAATATTAACTCAAGCAAGGGAAGGCTCAAACAGATTATGAACATCATACAGATTATTAAAAAAAATTAATTTGTGTACAGAAAATACCCAAATGATAGTAAAAGGAATTTGATGTGACTTTGGTATTCACCACATCAGACCAGAGAGGCACTTTCATATCAGGCAGGGGCTGCAGGAGTTGCTATGTATAGCTCCAGGGACACCAGCTGTGCCCTACATAGATAGAACTCATGTCACCAGGCTACTCAGGGATGCTGCAATGTGCTCACAAATGGCTTTATTTGTGGGCCTAGTGATAATCTTCTACAAATTGGACATGCCCTGGCAATGTGCACTCACAGCCCAGAAAGCCAATCCTCTCATGGGCTGCACCCAAAGCAGTGTGGCCAGCAGTGTGAGGGAGGGGATTCTGCCCCTCTGCTCTGGTGAGACCTCACCTGGAGTGCTGCATCCAGCTCTGGGGTCCTCAGCACAGAAGAGACATGGAATTATTGGATCCAAGTCCAGAAGAAGGCAGCCAAGAAGATTAGAGTGCTGGAGCATCTTTCCTATGCTGACAAGATTAGATAATGTGGATCGTTCAGTCTGCAGAAGAGAAGGCTTTGGGGTGACCTTATTGTGGCCTCCCAGCATCTAAAGGGGCCTCAAAGAGAGATGGAGAGGGACTACTTAGAAGTGTATGTAGTGACAGGACAAGAAGGAATATCTTCAAACTGAAAGAGGGGTAAATTTAGATTAGATATTAGGATTATTCTTGTCTGTGAGGGTGGTAAGACACTGGAACAGGTTGCCCAAAGAAGATGTGGATGTCCCACTCCTGGAAGTGTTCAAGGCCAGGTTGGATGGTCTAATGAAAAGTGTCCTTATCGATGGCAGTGGGGTTGGAGCTAGATGATCTTTAAGGTCCCTTTCAACCCAGGCTATTCTATGATTCTATATTTGTTGAAGATGTCCAGAATATATTCAGTATTACAGAAGCTCAGTATTCCCTGTTTCAGCTGACATGGTACCTTTCAGAGCCTGTCTAGGCTTGCCTTGAATAAAGTGACAGCATCTCCAAATCCCATTTGCTATTGATTAAGCAGCAGAGGAGCCAGATGACCTCTATCAGCTGCTCCTGAGACACACAGAAGAATGTAAATACCACCTCTGTAGGTTCAGGCTTCATGAGTCCTCCTCTTGTTGACAGCATGGAGATATGGATGCTATGCATGACAGCACATCACAGCTTTTCTGATCTAAACTTGTATGAGCCTTGCCATCTGACCAGACAAAGATCCATCAATTGTTCAAGCAAGCAGAAAGTGCTCAGTGTTTAGCCATGAAAGGATAGCAAAAATACTTACACAGGCAGTGTACATGATACCTTTGTGAGACTTCCAAAAGTGCAACCTGCCACCTCTGATGGTAGGTTTTGCTCATGATTTCCTGCAGACTGCCTGTTACCCAGGTTTGGCTTTACCTGATTTCAAACCCTTCCTAGCTGTGTATCCATTGTCAGCATTGTGCAGCACATCTGAGGGGAGGGAGCAAACAAAGAGGGAGAGCACCCAAGGGGGAGGCCATCAGTTTGCAGAAGTCTGATATTCTCAGGATGATCACTGAGGGAAGCAGATAAATTAAAAACCTTTCCCAGCCAGAATTCTCCTGAGGGGCTGTCCGTGCCTGCCCCACTCCTGCTGCTCATCACACTTCACTTTCACAAGCAGCAGGCAGCCCTGAGATGCCTTTCTCCGTGGAGACCTTTTGAAAGGACTCATCCTTTCCAGCCTGGCAGTGTGTTGTTTATTTATGGTGCTGGTGCTGCAGCAGGCGTGGGGCCTCTGCAAAAGAGCACACGGCTCTGTAAGATAATAAAACAGCCAGAAGGCTTTCTGCGTGTTTGTGTCACAAAAGGCTCTTCAGAGAGGAACAGTTTTAGTGTCTGAGGAATGAAGTGCTATTTCAGAATCTGGAGGCTGCGGGTTCTTTTAACAATGGAATGATTCGTCCATATTTTTCATGCAATAAAAAGAGCAGCACAATATGCCTCCTTGCTTGCCTAGACACCATTTGAAATTTTTAATGCTTAAACCAGAGAGAGAGCATGGAGTTCACTGCCAGGTTGACATGAACACAGAAATACTTTTTTCTCTTAGCTGGGGACTGAAAGGAATGATGGAAAAGACTTTCAAAAGAATTGTGTTCAGGAGGATGAACTGGGGGGTTTATAGTCAAGAGCTAACCCTAGTTAGATGCAGTTTCAGGTACCACATTACCATGGCATGGCTTTGCCTCCTACTTGACTACTTCAGTTGAAAGGTCTTTATGATTTTAATCCTAAATCTGAGAAATTAGGTTTTAGTGCTGCTCTTCTTTTTAACGCAAACTGCTTTTGTCCAGACCACATTAGATTATCTGTTGCAGCAGCCACTTGAGATTATGAGTTTTAAACAAAAAGAGATGCAATACTTTTTATCATAATATGGCAAAAACATTTTATTAAGATATTTTGGAGTCACTGTGGAACACTTGATGTAATGAAGTCAGCTTGAACATAGGGTTTAATCCTCAGAAATAGTAAGGCAAGTTAACCAAGTGCTGAATGGGCAGTAGAGAATTTCACACAGAACAGAAATAATGCATTTTTAAAGTTAAATTTTATTTTCAATGAGCTGACTGTGCAATCAAAAAACTCTTTTGCAGAACAAAACTACTTTTTGAAACTGTATTTAGAAACATCGAAACTTTGCTGAAATATAATATAGGCATTGAAACAATAGTCTGTGTCAATCAATGCATTGCAAATCACTTGTAGGCAAAATTGCATTTATAGTGGCAGATCCTTCCAAAAGATCATGATCTAAGGAGCCATTATTTTTTAACTTTAAACTGTTCTATTAATTTTTACAGTTAACAATTTTTAATTTTCAATTATTGGTATTAAATGGTATTTGCAATTAAACAAATTTCCAGGTTGAATGCTCGTCCTACTATTTGCTGAAAGTTGGACAATTTTCTGTGTGAGTCTTGGTCACTCAACCTTTCTGCATAGACTCTTGCATTTCCTGTTTCTAAATCAATTCTCATGGCAGCTGAGAGAGGCTCTGGTCCATTTTGGTAAATAGGGTGGTTGGCACTGCTCATCAACATCCTGATTTTAAGGCTTGCTGTACATTGTGACCAAAATGCTTTTTTTCCATTTACAGAGTTTGTTCTGCAACTTAGGCTAAAAAATAAGTTCTTACCAAAGCATATGCTTTGCAATAATGGAACAAAGGTACAAAAATAGATTTAAAAGCCAGTATAAGTTATTACAGTTATACTCAAGTGTGGGGATTTTCATTGCCTACACTAACCTCTTGCCATGTAAGGCACAGTATTGAATCTCCACTCCCTGCATCATTGATTGCAAACCTTGGAGAATAGCACATCTTTTCACCTCCACATGACCAGAATCACACAGTGCAAATGCCTTGGGAACTTCTGTCCTCTCAAGATGGATTAACTTCTTCTTTCTTTTCATTTTAGGTTTATATGACTCAAATTTGTTATGATTTGATGCTAGGGCATGGCATCACATAGTGTGGTGAAATATATTAATACTCTCTCCTTTCAATGTTAATATTACTGTTAGGTATCTCAATGAGGTAATTGCTGGCTAAAGATTGCACTCTATTGATGGCTGCTCCTGCCTAAGGTGCATAACTTTATGAGTTGTATGTGAAGAACAAGATTCATGTCCCGTCTCATTACAAAATATGTGCTTTTTCTTTTGAAACATTCCTCTCTAGTTTATTTGTATTTCTTAGTAATTATGTATCTGAGATATTTGTTCCAATTATTTTCAAAATAACTTTTTTTTAAGAGATTATGAGTTTATTGCATTCATGATTATAATTTCAAAGGGGAAGTGCTGCTTGTGAAGTTAATAGCCATGTGTTTCACCAGTTTCTTTATTTTATGTATAAAGCTGGGGACTTAATTTTGAATAAACTTCCCAGTGCAGCTACCAAAAGAGCTGGAAGGGCATAAGTCACTTTTATTTTTGAAAATAAACTCCTATTGTTAATAAATCTCAACACCATAAAAACATCAGGTTATGAAGAATAAGAAAAGACTAAGCAAAGAATTATATTTCTATGTTAAAACATTATTATTATTAATTATTATTATTATTATTAATCATGAATTGGAGGGAGAAATGCAGTTATTTTTAGTGTAGCTCTGAGGAAGAGATACCATATTGATAATGCAGGTGAATGGAGTCCAGTGCTATATGGGCAATGATCAACCAATCTCTGCAGCTTCCTCTTGACTGTGTTTATAGCACCTCAGGCTGTGAAGTTTTAACTTTGAACAGTTTGTTCACTTCAACACCTATTCAGCTTATGAATACCTGAGGGAACCTTGAAACAGAACTGGTCATATTATTTCCAGCAAATAATACTGGATATGAATTTCCTCTGCTTTGTGAATCAGTCCTGCTTTCCTTTGTGGAAAAGTTCTTTAAATGACAACACAGTGTGCATTTGAGGTATCCTGGTTCTCTTCTGTCTCTGTATTATAGCATATGGGTTTTAGATCTAAACAAACATCTGTGGAATGGAGAAGTGACTCATTTGACTAAAAGTGTGAAAGCATTTGAGAGGCACTAGATAAAAACTTAAGCAAAGACAAGGAGGAAGTCACCATCTGCATCACAGGTCTAACGGAGTGGCATGTTCCTCTCTATCCATTTGTATAATTAAAATATTTTCTCCATAAATTTAACTTCACTATAACCACTGGTAGCTGAACAACAGCAAGAATACCTGAAATGACCAAATATGTCATCTCCGTGGTTTGGCTGTGAGTGCCTAACAGACTGCCTGGAAACTGTAAATGTGGGCTTCACAGGAAAAGAAATTGCAGTTTTAAGATGAAGCACAACAGTTTTCTAATTATTGTGTCCCATTCCCTTCACCTCAGACACATGAAATTCTGATTACTTTGTTTACTAATTGTTGTATTTGTAGTCTTTAAGACCAGTTCCCAAAGAGAGGAAGAGCTGGTCAGCTGGGTGCCAAGCAAAGAGAGTTTAAGGAGACAACAAAAATTGTGAATATATCAGACTTTTAGGGAAAGTTGTCTGTATTCTAGGGTATACACAAACAGTATAAAATATTTTCCACACAAGTGTTAACAAAGCTGGAGCTTCTCTGAACTCAGTTTCTCTGAGTAACAAAGCCCTTTACTACCTCTCTTTACTATGAGAGAAGAAACTCTTTAACCACTGTTTGACTTGATCTCTGAGATACTTAAAACTAGGCTTTAAGTTAAAAAAAATTATTGGTAGTGATCCTTTCTCATTTGTTTCTTAAATTATTTGACGTCCTCTTATAGTTTCCATTTTTGATTAACTGAAACAATGCATGAAGCATATATAGGAATAGGGAGTTTATACAGAATTTCCATCCTTCAATTTTACAAGATTTAATCCAGCAAGAGAAACCCAGCAAGACAAATCCATTTATAGCACAGACAAACTTCATATATTTCACTGGTGCAGAAATCAATAGCCCATGGCTATGAAAACAAAAGAGAAGCCCTTTTAATTCATTAGCAGGTCTAGGTTACATCTTACAGTGTGGTCAGTCTACATTAATACTCTCTGGAAGTGAATCAGAAAAGGTGGTTTCTGTAGTATGCCAGACTGCATTTGGCAGAGAAAGAAATGTTTTGGTTTTGGGATAAACATCTCCATCACATTGCTAACAGAGCCTGTGACTGAAAGATGTAGGAGCTTGTGGCTAGCACAGGTCTTTCCCATGAGAATTTTTCCTGTGTTTTATAAACAAAGATAAAGTTTGGATGTTATTAAAAACAGTGTCTCGAGATTTGGACAGTTCAGGCCTGGCCAATCAGGCCTAGGGGGAGGTTTCTGACTGACCAATCTGAGTGACCTCTGAAAAACCTATATAAGTTGGAATCAAATAATAAAAGCACTCTTTTTTATGCTGTGCTGAGAATCCGGGTCTTCTTTCTCTGCTAGCAGCTCAACAGCGACAGGAGCTGAAGAAGCCAAAGTAAATCTTCTCCCCTCCTTGTGACTTCTCTTATCAGGTACAACGTGCCTTCTTGATGGAGCAGTAAGAGCATTTCCTCCCATTTTAATGTACTTTAACACTCACTGAAATCTAGAGGAGCCCTTTCATAGTTCTCTCTTCCTGCACCTTTCCCAAATCTGCAAGTGAAAACTGTGTATGTAATATATTAATTTCCTGCTGTTTTTCTGTTGGCATTTTTCTATAGTAAGTATCTAAACAGAAGAGTGGCTATTTTCTTGAAGTGTCAGCTCTGGGAAATTATATGTTATGATTCAGATGATAATTCTAATGTTGGCAATGAGCGTGGGAAGTAATGCATGCTTAGTATAACGATAGTTGTTTTATTTTTCAGTCAGCAGATGTAAACTTTCTTGCTAAAAATCTATGAACAAGCAATGGGAATCTTTATTTTCTGTTTCTTCTACTGTTTCAAAGATTAAGCTAAAATCAATTATTTTTAAATAGGAATGCCACTCAAAGAAATGGCCCTTCTAAATGGCACTGAGGTGAAAGTTTGGCATCTAACATCCTCCTAAGGGTCATGTCAAACTGGCTGCTGTGATGGGTATGACTGTGACAGCAAGTAGCCATGTCCAGACATATCTCATCCAAGCACTCTTGATACTGTTGTTTAGTTATTACTAAAACATAAATCTGCATTTCTTTTAGACATGAAGAAGTCCAAACAAAAATTTATTAGATACTGCATATATAAGTAAAAAATTAAAAATCTGTGGGAATTTTTTTGTCTTTAAATAAAGCTGTGAAATATTGTCTATTATCATTTGTTAAATTATATATATTATGAATACTCTGTAGATTTTGTTCTTTTGATGATGAAATACCTAGTGCTTCCTGTTGACTTGCTTTATACAGGTTCATATGTTTTTATCACATATTGTTGCTCCTAAATTATGAAAATTCTGACCTAGAATAAGAGAAGCTCCCTTGTGTAAGATGTAATTGGAACTACCAGCTGCTGTCTCTAGACTTACTGCTTTGTCATGGATTTGCATGGCTCTTCTGTTGGAAAGTACTACTGCCTTCTCATTTTAAGTTGAGTTGTATTTTTCCACATTCACTTCATGACCACTTGCACAGCAGTAGTTTTGGAATTGTGTACAATATGGTGCAGACATGGAAATAAATTTTGGCTGGAGAAATTTTCAAACTGGCAAATGATTACAAGAACAATGACAAAAAATTGAATATCAGATCCCAGACTACCACATCCCAGACTACCACATCCATTTTCAGTGTAGAAATGTGCTGATCTTTGGAGAATTGATCACCTGTAGCTGGACTACCTACAGGTCTTTCTATTTTTCTTGCGTTTCAGCCCAATCTTCTGTTGGAACAACAATGTATTGTATTTCTACACTTTCTGACAGTAAGATACTCTAATGCTTCAAATTGTATTTCTATGCCTCTGACTCTCGTATCTTATACTGAGAAAATAAGTGTTATTTTCAATATTAGTAGAATATTAAAAATATAGAATTAAGATAAAACAACATAGTATTTTTTTAAAATAGGATGATTTCCTTTTTTACCCAGAGGAAGAGATCTTTAAAGATATAGTTTTGTACTTGTTTGTCTAATTTTACTTGCTCCAGAGAATAATTTGCCCAAACTCATTTTAGAGTAATCAGGATTATTTTTTTTAAGACCATATTTAATTCTAGGAATAATGAATAGCTATGCCTTGCTTATCAGTAAATAAATTACACTTATTCTGTGGCAATCCAAGAATGAATTTCAGAACAGTTTGATATTCACGTACTTTCTATTCAGGAAAAGAAACAAATACATATGAGTCTCTAGCAGTGGGTACAAAACTTGATGGCAAAGAGAAAAAGTATGAACAGAAGCTTAAGAGCAATATAAGAATTTGTGAAGGTGTGTAAATTCACAGTCTTGAGCAGTATTTTAGCAGTCCAAATACAATTCTTAAATAATTATAACATTACTTGACAGACAATTTCAGAAAATAATTGTTGCAGACTAAAACCATAGTAATTTTATTTGTAATTTGCATGTCAAATTTAGAGAAAAGAATGTTTCATCATATTTAACCTGAAAAGAAAATGGCCCAGCAAAAAAGAAGGAACCTCAGCCTCAGAACAATGTGCCTGTCTGCTTGTATATGTTTATTCCTCACATAAATCCTTATATTTCACTCAGAGAAGAAAATATCTAGTATTATAGATTTGATAAATAAAGATTTTCAAATGTGTTGGTATGCAATAAGTTTCAAAAAGTCTGTGTTATGCTTTTATTTTGAGTGAGTTGCTCTACAAGTCTCCTCAAGCACAGTCCTTTGAATTTCTCAGTAAACAAGGGCTAGAGACATGGGAGAAAAGGATGGGGCTGGAGGTATATCTTCCCAAACCCCCTGTTGATGGTTCCCTGACATGTGCTGTCCCAGTTTTATAAATTAGGAATTTGGTCATTTCAGATTAGTCTCTAAGCAATGCCAGCTGCCTCCCTTTCTAACACTTCCAAGATGCTTTGAGGCTTTTCTATTGTTTTGTTGGTAACATAACTGCAGAGAGGCACAATTAACTGACTACAGCAAAAAAAACCCTGCCTATTATTTACTAACAAACTAGATATACGTGTCCTTTGATTAAAAAAAAAAAAAAAAATCTTTAGACTCAAAATGGAACAAAATAAAGCTAAAATACCTTTGCTTAAAAGCAAAAATGTTACATAGGGAAGTGCTTCTTCTATGGATTTGTACAGTATTTGCCATATCATGGAGCTTAGAATACAAAAACTCCCTCTTATCTTTGGGTTACAAGTGTTTTGCAGTTGCTTCTCCTAATCATGAACAGAAATTGGTGTTGTAAAAAAAAAGTAGTTATGGGAGAATAAAACTGTAAAAAATGCAGTTATGGGAGAAAAAGGAAACTTATGGGGGATGTTTGTTTCCTTCATATTGACATTCATATTCTTCACACATGTTTTCCAAAGCATTCATCTAAATTGTTTGCTCAAAATGAACATGGGAAACACAGTCACAAAGAGAACCACTGGATGGAGCTGTTTGTTGTGAGTTTTATTTTACTTTGGGATAATAGACACCTGTAGGCACAAACAAACTACCCTTAGGGAAAAAAAAAACAAACCAACAAAAGAGAATGAGGTACAAATTACAGAGGTAATATACAAGAAATTAATCAGACTCTGGACCTAATTAGACGAAGTTGAATGGAGAGAGCTTGACTGAAGGAGACAGGATGGAGTATGCTAGGAAACTGTGAATAAAGCTGAAAAGTAAAATTTCCCTCAATCATTGCAATAAGATCCTATTCAGGTCTCTATCTAAATGTTTAGTGCTTAAGAGATTGTGTTTGCATGTATTTTTCTCTTCTGTCTTTAACAAAATTGCAACACTTGCAATTTAGTGAAACAGGCACTTTGTTTATAACTGAGAAATGAATGATAGGAACAATAATGAATAATACATTTTCAAAGCTACACTAAAATTCCTCTTAACTAGGCTTGCCCATGTTTTCTTCAGATGCATGTTTGCTAACTGTAGTGTAAGTTTAAAAAAAAAAGAAAAATCTGCGAAATGCAGAAATAAACTCTTAGTTGTATGCTCATTAGTACTTTGGGAAGTTTTGACTTTTATATTTCTAATGCTTGGAATTGCTAGAATGATTTGTAAGTTCATGAAAATGGTGATGGTGGTGTCATATGTGGGAGAGATCTAATTCATTTGTTTCATCCATCTCAGAGCAAAATGTGGGGAGGTAATTGTTCTGAAAAATAATGGAAAAGCCCTAGTAGAACTTCCAGACAAATTCAGTTCATTTGATCTATCCTAGAGTTGTTCAAAAAACCCAAAGAATTAGCTGAGAAATTTAACGGAATTGTTCTTAAAATGGTAAGTTAATTCCCACCACAATTAATACTGCAGCTTTAAAAAAGGTGTGAAAGAGCAAGTATTAAAAAATAAATTAGGCATCTTAGAAGGATAGTTCAGAGAGGTGTTCATGGTAATTATGGATGAGAAAATCTAAACCCTAAAACCAGAGAGCTTTCAATTAAAAATATCTCATTTTTTTTCTTTTTGTTTAGGGAAAATTAAAATAAAAAGAACCTCATTAAGGGGTTAGCGTCAAAAAATAGAACTTCAAAAATGTGATAGTCATTGTCCATATGATTATTGTACCTTTTGATAAGAGGAAGTGAGTTATAAAACACAAGATGGCAAAAGTGAAAGAAATAAGTCTTTGAAGAGATCTATGAAATATTTATTGAAATGCCTTCTGTGTACTCAAGAAAGTACACAGGGCTAGTGACAGAGATTAAATGTTCGGCATCTACATTGAGATATGTTGAGGTTTTAATGTACTAAATATTGATTGTGTGATGAGTCCTAGAAGTTTGTTTCCTGCAGTTTCTTACAAGGGGAGGGAGAACCTAAAACATCACAGAAGATTCATGTACATAAAGTAGGGTGTTAATGGCTTTGTTGAAAAGAGAATGCTCTCTTCAGTCTGTGCATGTCTCTAATAATGTCTAAAAGCCCATCAGAATTGCTGAACCTTTTTGTTCATGAGGGTTGAGAAGTCTGAGACTCAGTTTATGGTTACTTTTAGGATAGGAGCTTCCAACTAAAATGCTGCGATCTAAAGGAGTCTCTTAGGACAAGGATTTTTGTTTTGCTTTAGGTCATCTTTTCAGCACTTGGGAAGTAAAAATTCTGTTTCGGTAAGAATATACAGTTCAAGAAAATTAATAACTGGCATGACTTGCAAATAATAAAAGTATAAAAAAATCACAGTTGGGCTGAGGCTGACATTCCTGGTATGGTCAGAGAGCTTTACCCACACAATTCCCTTGCTCCTATGATCCATTCAAATAAAAAATCTTCTTGATTCATCTTGACATTTTCTCAAGGTTAACAACTGAAGTGATGTGAGAAAAAATGGCCAGCCCCTTCACTTCAAGAAGTAATTTATATCTGATAAATCCATTGGCAAAGAACTCAGTTCTGCAAGCTGTTGCTCTCAAAAGCTGCAAGTTGAATTTGGCCTGCATGAGTGCTTCAAGCCACCTGCACTCTTTCAGTCACTGGATCTTGTCTCATCTTCCGCGAATCATTTGGACTCTGAAAAATTGGCTCCTATGGTTGATCAGATGTCAGGCCCCACAGTAGTCTGCTGTCAGTGAGGGAATAAAGGATGCATCTCTAGGAGGTGGAAGGGAAGCTTGCTTGTAATGGTTGGTCACGCATTGTTTCCATTGTTCCCCATCCACAGCGCCCTGTGGTTCCCTTGTGCCACAGCCAAGGTGATTCTATAGGATAGGGACTTAGAAAGTGCTGCTGCACATCTCTAGGTGGTTTAAAAGATGACAAACCTTTCAGCCTTACACAGCTGGAGGGAGTAATCCTATGAACAAAAATGAGAATTGGAAAAATGTCTGTTGAATATTTCAATAAATACGGAGCTTGCATAAACCATAAACAGGCTTACTGGAGTTCTATTGTCTGTTGTTTTTTACTTAAAAAGTAGAATCCTTATTTATCTTCTTCCAATATTTTTAAATTCAAGAATTTAAAATCTTTTCCAGATGTTGACATGCAAATAATGACACTCAGTATCCATATCAACAATCTTTCTGGTGCTGACAAGGTTTTCACTTGTAGGAAAGTGATCTGTTAACTCACACATCTGTTTCCAAACACCACTTTGAAAAGTCATGGTTGAAAATCTATTTTCAACATGAAAATGAAGCTGAAAGTGGGTTTTTTTTGAAGGAAAATCTTCTATAGTTTTTATTTCATATAGATAGAATATAATTTTTGCTGTTTCTGACAATGAAGGACGGTACTAGGCCAGATGTTTGTTCTTTTCAGTCAAAGTTAAACCAGAATAATAATTCCAGTTAGGCTGCTGATTTTTCTACAGAAAATGCCTTAACTTATTTCAATTGAGATTCTGGTGAGCAATAGTAAAAAAATAAGAAAGTAATGGATATTTTCTTACAAATGCCACAGGGAAAAGATATACAAAGATATATAGATTTTGTGGTGGAATATTTCTCTATGGTGACCTGGACTCTATACAGTTTGTAAGTGTGAGTTCACAGGTCCTCTGCATGGGTGGAGGAGCACAACACACCTACCTTCAAGATCTTCTCACTGGAGATATCCTTGCAGTGCAGTCTACCAGCTGAGCTGATCCATTTCAGCCCCAATTTGCTGGCTGATCAACTGAAAAAATACATCTTAGTCCAACAGGCTTATTTTGACTAAGTGGCTAATGAGCTATTAAGTAAACATTTGAGTTTTCAGACCCTCAAACCAAATTGAATTCTGCAAAATAGCTCCAGTCCCTTTCCCAGAGAGAGGCATACATTTGTGCCAGGAGCTGAATGCAGTTCTCAGTAAAACAATAAAGTAATGTAAAGTTATAGGACTTGCTAACTCCATCAGTCATGCCTGCACTGAAACGACCCATTGCTCACCCATGCAGAGATCTAAGTATCTTAGTAGATATTACTGTCACTCATTTTTTGATAAGTCCTCCTGGCAGCAGGAAAAGGTTGTGCTTATAGATCATTCCTTTATTCCACAGGCTACAATCTACTTTTCTTTATAAGCAGGAAAATGGGAGAAACAAACAGTAACTGACTCATGTTGGCTGTTGAAGACTTGAAATATTGGTGCTTCCTTTACTTGAGCAGTTCAGCCTGCAGAAAAAAGAGGAGACTTGGGTTCTTAATTCACTTTTCTGTGTTTGACTGCTCTGTGATGCTCATTATTAAAGAAAAAAGAAAAAGGAAGTTGATGAAATCAAAAAATCCAGCAGCCAGGAATCACAGTTTTTAATCATGTTTCTGCAGACATATATAAAGCAGGGAGAGTCAGAAAAAAAAAAATCTCCTTCTGTCTCATTTCACAATATAACCTAGAAATCTAATGAGTCTAGAATTTTTTTAATTCATTTTCTCATGACTTTTATACTATAGAACATTGTTTAGAACATAAAACTTTATATTTTTTACTACTTATTTAGAAATCAAGATATTTCTTTTATAATTACTCTTCAGAACATGAGACACTGTTCAGGCCAAAAATATTTTAGGTAATCCAAAGGATATATATCCTTTCTTCATAGACTGAGCATAATTTCAAAATATCTATATTCACACATAGTACAAAAATATACAGGATAAAGTTAAGAATCACCTCACACCAGACAAATAGAATGGATTAAATCCTCTTCTTTCCTGGATCTCTGTGACATAGTTTAGCAAATTTTGTAAACATTTCTTGAGTCATCAACCTATATTTATCAACCTATATTTACTAGAGAATGATACATATTCATAAAACATCTGGAAAGGAAGCCCAAAGAGCTGTGTGACACAACTTATTGTTGATGCTAAGCTCTTCAGTATAACATTCATATTCATATTCAGGAACGTTGACAATGAAGGATTACACAAATGTTATACAACTAAGTGACTGGGTGGTAGTATGAAATATAAAGGTCAACAGATACAAAGCTAAAATAAGACAGGCAAGGGAAACCTCCCTCTGCCTCCAAGTCTACCTTTATGCATCTAGTGGTGGTCTTGCATTTTTTCTCTGCAGAGAAATCCTGGTGTTTTGACATATAATTTCACACAAGCACTGGACCAAGAATGGTTATAAAACAAGTTAGAGTGATTCAGAAAGCAATAGGTAACAAAGCAGAAAACCTGTCTGACTATACTCAGCAGGGCACCGTCTTGAAAATTGTGTGTTATTTGTTCCCCTTTTGTTAAAACACATATAGTAGATCTCAAAAAGACACAAAAAGAGCACCAAGGTTCACTCTGTACTTTTACAATCAATTGTGAAATGAGATAATTCTTTCTTCCAATTCATCCTTTGGAAAAGAACATCTGAAATTTAAATTTCTGGAAAAGTTTTGCTTTCTTTTTCCAGTAGCACTTCCTGACTTAGTCTTAGAGACTTAGAGAAATCTTAGAAAAAGAATTTGATGTTCTTATTTCTTTCTCTTTTAAAGAAAGTAGGAGACTAGATGATTCATTTCCCTGGAACTCAGCTAAAGTCCTTTGTATAAACTAGTTAAAAGTTAATATGACATTCCTGATGTTTTTGAAGTAAAAATTAGTAGAAAAAAGTTAAATAGTGTTAACTGAAATACTAGAGGTTTCAAGAAGAGAGGTAGGAATGCAAAATCAATTTAAAAAATAACCTTGGAAAGTTTGACTATTATAAGCTATGCCATCTCTTTGTACTTCAGAAAGGACAGAGTCAAACACTAAACATTCTGAAAATTTAAGCTGAAAACCTCCCTGCCACCAAAAGAAAAAAAAACCCCATGTTAAAATAGCAGTCAATGTTACTTTTATCCTTACAGAGATATCTCCTTAGAGAATACATCCCTGTTCTCAGCTTTGCTGTTACCATAATAAAAACCCCCAAACCAAAAAACAGAAGTGAGAAATGTAGTTCTAGCGTGTCTGCACTTCCTTGTGCAGTTGTATTAATAATGTGTTAGCCATTCTGTTCAAGACTACAACACCTAAATTCCAGCTTTTTTAAGAGTATCAGACAAATACATGATCTGTACTCTGGAAATTGCATGAGGACAGAATCTGTTTTTCAAAGTTTAACAGGTTAGAGGCATTGTGCATTTTAATTCTTACATAAAAAACCCAAATATCTTTATAGGAATTTTAGTTTACTTTGCTGTTTAAAACATGACATGTTAATTTTATTTTTTTTAACTTGGTGAGAAAACTTGACATTATTGTAAAACAAATAGAAAGAATCAGTCTTGGGTATGAATATGTGTCTTTTGGTGATGTGAAAACCTCTGGCTTCATATCTAAAGACATCATTTTCCCCACAGCATTTCTAAATGATGGGTAGTATTTTCACACAGAGCAGTTCTAATTCCTCTGCTGAAATTATCCATTCAGGGTCTCTTCCAGCTACCTGGCATGGCTACAAAGGGAACATACTCTTGCTTTTGTGAATGGGTGGCTGTGGATATTGCTGATGATGTCCAGTTTTTCCATCTCTTTGTCATAATGATAAGCATACTAAATAACTAAATGTTCACAAGTAAGCATCAAAAATTCCTATTGCAATTCCAGAGATTTATTAGTGTAAAGAATTTGTTCAGTAGGTTTATTTATAAATTTACTTTTTTTTTCTTCAGAATATCTCCTTCCCCCTTTTTATGTTTATTGTTTTTCCTTTTGACAAGTCTGTACTTTAAAAATTTATGGTTATTTGAATTTTTAATTCTTGGGTGCAGAATGTAGTTATATATGCCATTTTGTCTGTCATTTTGTGTGTTTTATTCTTAGTGCTGGTTTATTCATTAGCTAATCCGCTGTGTGTGTTTCTGTGCAACGTCCTTGCTTTGGGCTAATACAATGCTTTTAAAGTTACAAAATAATCAGGGTATATATTGACTGAAAAAGTGAACCCTTCCCATTTTCTGTGAGTGGACAGTAAATGAAGAGTTATTTATCTGTGGTTTGTTTTTTCTGGGTAGAACAATTGCTGCGTTGTGTCTAAGCCTCACTTAGCAGGAAATCTGCCCACTAGCAGCTTAAAAGCCTTTCATGGTCCTGATATAAAGGTTAGTTTCCTTCTTCAAAGGCTGGGTAGATGCTGTGAGTCTGGATTTTCAATACTCTTATGGCATATTTTTTCTTGGTCTGTAATACCTCAGTTCTGAATACTTGTCTTTGTTGTTGCTGCTGCTGCTGTTGTTGTTGTTGTTTAGGGGGTTTTGTTTGTTTATTTTTGTTTTGTTTCCCTGAATAGGCATCATGATAATTTGTTTATTCTTTCTAGTGTCTCATAGCCATTTTCAGAGTTCATGGGCCAGAATAATTAGAGTCCAGACACGGGACTGGAATGACCTTGTGTATTGTGCATTTTCTATTTGCGGAGCTGATTGAGAGATGGCTATGACTGAGGACCACTTACAGATCATGGCAATGAAACATATGAGCTGGCCTCAGGATATCCTGAGGCTAAAGGAAAGAATTCCTGAGAAATGTGCCTTGGAGTGATTAAAATACAATGTTTGCAGACAATTATTTTCATGGTGAAAAGGTAGGTGTACTGGTAATAGAGCTTGACAGACACTTGTTTTTGCCAGTGATTATGAACCTGCAACATATGGCCAGATGCACTCACTTTGCATTCACTTGCTGTGATGATTGAAAAATTAATTTTGAAATCCAAAGACCTGCAACTGACACCTTTCTAATGATGAGTGATGTGGTTATCCCAAATTGTCCAAAAAAATATTTCCTGAATTCTGGTCTTCTGATTCATGTCTTGCTGCTTACTGAAATATTGCTTTTTACAATGTGTCTGTGTATATTTCCAAAATGATTCTGCTCCTGTTCACTAAAGCTGTGTTTTTATATTTTTTATGTAATATTTGAATTCACACAGGAGGGTCGAGAGTAATATATTTTGGATAAAGATATTCAGTATTTAATCAGACCATAGTAAAAGTATATAAAGAACTTAGTTCTCTAAGTTTACAATCCAGTTGTTAATCATCAAAGCTATTCCATTTTCTTGACGTCTTTATGCTTTTCCAAAACAACTTTTAATATTTCCACTTATTTTCAATTTCAGTTCTTTTTCCCCACACGAGTACAACAGTGAATATGATCCAAGGTTATTATTGTCATCAGAGTGTTATTAGAGGCACTATTGTCATCCTAGTTAAGAGTCTTGCTTTGAGTAAGATAGTTTTATATATTGAACTGAAAATAAACAAACACGAATGATGTCTATGCTTCAATCATAAAGCATATCTGTTGTGCTCTGGTGGTGGAAAATAAGGACTCTTACTAACATGAATGCACCTAAGATTAATGCACTGAAGGTGAGATAAATAACCTGAATTTTTACGCTGAAAAGGCAAGGTACCACTGTAGCATCAGCAACTCCTGACCCAGGTTCTCTAGACAGCTACTGAAGAGTTATGCCATCCTTGAACATTGCAAGGAAAGGCAGCAGCATGATAGGAATCTTCTTCAGAAAAGGCCAGGGACACTGCACTGGATGGCAGCCTAGAGCCTGAGTCAGTATGATACCATTGCAGAGAAGGGAAAACACCTCCCTGGAATGCACAGTTCTCTGCTCTAGGAAGCCTTGGCAGTGCCTTAGCTGGAGTGTTTTGTCCTGTTCAGCAAGTAAGAATGGGTAGGGCTCTGATAAATGTGATGTATTGGGTTTCCATGGCCAGGTTTTGGTAGTGGAGGGGGTACAGGAGTGACTTCTGTGAGAATCTGCCAGAAGCTTTTTCCATGTCCAGCAGAGCCAATGCCAGCCAGCTCCAAGATGGACCTGCCACAGGCCAGTCAGAGATGGTGGTAATGCCTCTCTGGTAATATACTTAAAACAAAAAAGTTATTGTGCAGATGTAGCTGTGGCCAGAGAAGAGAGGAGTGAGAACATGTTAGAAGAAAATTCTGCAGACACCAGGGTCAGTGAAAAAGAAGGAGGTTGAGGTGCTTCAGGTGCTGGAGCTGAGATTCTCCTGCAGCCTGTGGTGAAGCAGCTGTGCCCCTGCAGCTCATGGAGGACACAGGGATGCAGAGATGCAGTGTGGAGAAGACCCATGTTGTAACAGGTGGATGCCCAAGAGAATGCTGTGAACCTCTGGAAAACCTGTGTCAGAGTGGGCTCCTGGCAGTGACCTGCAGACCTGACAGGAGAGGAGGCCATGCTGTAGCAAGTTTCCTGGTAGGGCCTGTGACCCTGTGGAGGACCCATGCTGGAGCAGGGTGTACCTGAAGGACTGTATCCCATGGAAGAGTGACTCATGTTGCAGCAGTTCGTGAAGAACTGGCTTCCATGGGATGGACTCACATTGGAGAAGCTCATGGAGAACTGTCTCCTGTGGGAAGGACCCTGCACTAGAGGAGTGGAAAGGCTCTTCTCCCTGAGCAGTGGGAGAAACAACCTGTGATGACATGACCATAACCACCATTCTCCTCTCCCTGCACTGCTGGGTTAGAAAATAGAGCTGGGAAGGAGGGAGGGTGGGGGGCAGCTGCTCTAAAGACTTATTTTACTTCTTATTATGCAGATCTGATTTTTTTAGTGGTAAATTCAGATAATATCCCCAATTCAAATCTGGTTTGCCTGCAGTGGTATTAGGTGTGTGACCTTCCCTGGTCATCTCAATCCATTAACCTTCCATTAAATTTTCTCTCCCCTGCCCAGTTGCAGAGGGGAGTGACAGAATAACTTTTGTGGGTTCCTGGTGTCCAGCCAGGGTCAACCCACTACCTGTACAAAAGGAGGTCAAATAAATTGGGGTTGTTTACTTTGAAACAGGAAGGACAACATGAATGCAGCTTCCAGAAGCTCCAGATACATGGTATTACTATGCTATTTTTGGCCCAAAGCCCTAACTTTTGTGTGTTTTAGTATGTCCTAATGGATGTAAAACATGCATACTATACAGTAGCTTACTAGTAAGCCCAGTTTTTTTCTAAATGCACATATCTGTGAATACATTCCTACCACTTGTAAAAATTATACTTATTGTATCAACTCATCAAAAAGTGAGACCACTGTATTTTACATACTCTGAGATCTTAGTTCCCTAATTTTCTGACTGTAAACAGCTCCAATGCCCTGCAGTTGTAATTGAAGCTACTAATAATGGCCAGAATTGTTAAAAATATTTTGGCTGTGCACTGGAAATTAGACAGTCATTACAAAGGTAGATGTGGGAAGACAAAGAGTGAAGGAGGGAAAATGTGAGTTTCAGCAATGTTCTTCTGACAAGAAAGTGATTGCATAGGTGGACTTCCAAAGGCTTGTCTGAATATTATTTGTGCAGTGGGCTCTTGATGGGAATGACAGAATTCATTTCAATGTCTACCATGAGAAGGGTAAAGAAAAAGAATGAGAGAGAAAAAAACCAAAAAAGGCTTCGTTCATTAATCAGCTTGTTAGACAAGGAACTGCTCTATAATGAGCTGCCTCTGAGACCTACAGAAAGAATTGAAAATAGTTTTACTAGAGAAGACTGATAGCTTAATATTAAATACAGCACACTAGGCATTTTTTTCACTAAGATGTGATGGCCAGAATTTGGGTGCTAGTAACATGACATTCTCTTTTGGTGCTATAGTGTTGCATGAAATAGTCATGATACAGCAGATTATTTCAGCAAACAACTAAAAGAATTAAACAGGAGGTGATTTGGTCACTACTTAAGTCTACCCTTCTCACTCTTGAGAAATCAGAGGTGAAGGTATATACAATTCCATTTTATGTGGTCATTCTGGGCTCTGAGCTATTCTGCTCCCAGAGTAACTCGGTATGATAAACACTGGAATTATCTTAAAAGTGCTTTGTAAAACTGCAAATGTATTGTAATTATATATATATGTATGTGTAGCATATACAGTGACTCTTAAAAAATTTATCCACAAGAAGAACACTATGTATTTGGTAACTAAAAATGCACAAATATGTTTCATTCAAGAGTGACAGTATTTTTTCAATTATGTTTTCTTTTCAAAAAATTGTATTAATAGCATACACTGTGTTATCTGAACTGATCTTTGTGACTAAAGAGGTGTGCTTATGTAGTCTTGGTTCTAGCTGGTACAAGCAAATTACCATTCAAGTATCTAAGTTTCATAAATAACACTAACTGTGGGTGGATGAAAGGCATTTTTCAATGGAATAGGCAAATATGGAAAACATGTGCCTGATTTAGATGGAGTGGAATTACATATACTTAAAGGTACTGAAGGGCTGGATTTTTGTACAATTGGGCTTTGAAAAACACTGGCACATCTTAGCACCTGGGATAAATTATTTTGTGGGGTATATTCATAGACACTGCTTTCAGGGATCTTAATGAGGGAACTGCAGCAGTGAAAAGTTTGTGTCTGTGTCTTCCCAATTAAATATTGCTGTTTTATTCTATAATGGTGCTTTATGTCTCATTTTTGTTTAGAAAAAAAATCACAGAAAGAGATAAAGTTATTAACACATGGTGTAGCTATACACTCCTAGCAAAATAATTTCTTTTTCAATAAAGCATGTTGAAACACTTCTATGACATGATGTGGTCATTTATAGATGCAGCCTTTTTCATTATTAAATACCAGAAGCTACATAAGTGGAATTTTAATTCTCTCCTTACTCATTGCAGTATCAGCTTTGTCTTCCCTTGCCTAACTTTCCACCAAATTTCAACTTTCAGTGCAGAAGTATGGTACTACATATGCTGAGAACTGCAAGAGAAAATTGTATTAGGGTTCTGTGGCAAGACTTGGGTAGAGGAGAGCTGCAGCAGTGGCTTCTATGAGGAAATGTCAGAAGCTTCCCTCAGGTGTGACAGAGCCTATGCTAGCTGCTTCAGGACAGACCCACTGCTGGCCAAGGCTGAGTCCATCAGCAATGGGGGTAGTGCCTTTGGGATAACGTAGTTAAGTGGGGGTAAAGATGAGCACAACAGCAACTGCAGCCAGAGAAAAGGAGTGAGAATATGGGTGAAAGAAACAGTCCTGCAGGCACCAAAGTCACGGAGGAAGAAAGGAGGGGAGGTGCTCCAGGTGTTAGGGTAGAACTAGGGCTGCTGGGCACAGAAATTTTGGAATGCACATAGACCATAAGGCCTCCCTGAACCCTAGAGAGCATGGAGAAATAACTAGAAAGGATTGCATGGAGTCAGCCTCGCATGCAGTAGGATTTCATTGTGATCAGAGTGCCAGGCTCTCTGGATGACACTGGCTGGCAGCTCTGTGTGCTGTGCATTGCCCATGACAGTCCATTATCCCAGGGGCTGTTAGCCTAGCTGAGAGAACAGCAGTCAGTGGAGAGGTGGCTGTTTGGTAACCCTGATATGTTTAAAACCATTACTGAATCCTTTTATCCAAAGCTGTAGCACAGCCCTGCCAATCAATCTGTAGGATACGGTCTGTGTGTAAAGCCTTATTGGACAGCTGTCTCTCAGTATCAAAGTGCTTCCTGGAAGAAGACAAGCTTTTGTACAAAATAGAGATGTCCTGAGTGTAAACCCTTTCTGTTCATCAATACAAAACAGAACTGATGGCAAATCGGTTTAGTATCTGATGAATGCACAAAGCAGCACTGGGTTAAGGTGACCCCACACTGCATTTTTATTGGTGTGGTTTAGTGCCCACAAGTGAAATTGCTTCCTAGAAACAAAGAATGCTTTTCTTGTATAAAGGCATCACCCATAGAACATGCCTACAAATGTCTGTTTTAATTTGTCAGATTCACTGCCTGTATATTCAAGGGAGCTTGAAAGTGTTGTTCTTTCCCACAGGGTTTCTGGCCATCCAGGCTGTGCTGGGAGAAGCAGTCCACAAGCAGAAGCTCTGCAAGAGCTTTCGAATTGTCAAGGGGACTCAGAATATATGGAAATCACAAGAAATGCCTTGTCAGTTGAAAGAAACTTCCTCAGGTCCTTAAAAACACCAAAGACCTTTCAGCTTGGCTAGTTAGAAACTGTCATTAGATCTGTCTGTTAATAAAACTACTTTAGTATGACTTCCTGAAATTGGAAAAGTTAAATATGGAGCAATTATTCCCCCAGACTAAAATATGGGCTTAAAATAAAAAGTTGGAAAGTAACTTCCTTGTTATTTTTCATGTGTCACAATTCCCTGTATTTTGCTTTTCTAAGGAAAAAAAATAACATTTAAAAGAATATTATGTCAGCTAAAGGTACCAGAGAAATACTTTCCTCAGCATTAAGAAAACCAAATCTTATTTATATTGACAGCAGAATAAATTTTTATAGGTTCAGTTTTGGCTGTGATAATTTTGTAAAACAGGTTTAAATTCTGTAAAACAGAATGCTGGCATGACAAGTACAAGAAAACATTCACCTGCTCTACTTAAATAGGAAAAAATTTTATGGATTTCAGTGCATGTTGATATAAATTATGCTAATTCATCCTTCAGAGGGATAATTTATTTATGTGACCATGTTTTCAAAACTTCACTTGATGCATAAATATACTATTATGTACTGCACATGTCCCTTGTGTCTGACAGTGGCGTAAAACCCAACAAATAGCAATTATCTAAGAAGATGCATTTTATGAATACAATATAGGCCCTCAAATTTGAATCCATAATGAAATCTTTCATGGTGCTTTCCTAGTGTTTTCACAGTGGTTTCCTCATCTTCTTTTTACAGCATCATGGTAGGAAATTCTAAATTCTATGCTACAGATAGTAATTAAGCTAATCAGAAACATAGCATTGCACATGCTATTTTAGTCTGTGCTTTGCAGGGAACACCTGTTTGGAAGCACAGGTTAAACTATAAAAATCTTAATAATTACTGAGACAAGGATGGCAGTTAAAAAGATAATCCACATTTGAATAAGACAGTGTTCAACATTCAGATACCACTATCAGAGATCCCTCTAAGGCTTAAGGACATACAGAAAAAACCAGAACTTAATTGGAAAACAAGTTGGACTGAATAGTAAGTGAAATATGTAAATCCCTTTTTATTAATCTATTCTGCTAATTTAATCTCTTGAGTCTAGGTTTCAAATTGACATATGAAAATATAGCTATAATCAGTAAAATATCAATATGCATATTTAACACCAAGTACGAGTTCTTATATTTGAAACAACTTGAGTATAAATGTCTCCAGTAACCATTTAATTTAAATTTAGGAAGGCAGTTCATCTGCTAATTAGAAACCCATAGACTGGTAGAAGTGTAGCTATCAAACATTAGTATAGTGCTTACAAAAGACAAGTTCAGTAGCCATGTAATCAGTTTAAAGTTATGTAAGCAATAAAAGATCATGTCTCCAGGGATTTCCTCAAATTTCTTTGCACTTACATACTTCTGTTTTCCATGACAGCTTCTGCAAAGCTTGAGTACTATGTATTAAAGAGAATATTGAAAGCAGGAGTTTGCCTACTCATGCTTGTGTATCAGTATTTGGAAAAAGGCAGCACAGTATATGGCATGTATTGCATGTACAACAATTAATTATTAGTACCTTTATGTTTCATTCAACACATTAATCTGCTACTTAATCTAGTCTACTTTTTTTTTGCACGTATGTGTGTGTATTTAGTTTAGTTTCAACTTTACTTTCTCATTATGTATATACTTTGTTTATTCATATACTTGCAGTAAAAAAATTCAGCAGAGCTTCAAGATTCAGAAAAAAAAAGAAAAAACATCAGATGAGGTGCTGTCATAGGCAAGTATGCTGGTTTTAGCTGGGGCAGAGTTAATTTTCTTCACAGTGGCTAGGGCAGGGCTATCGTCTGGATTTGTGCTGAACACAAGGTTGATAATACAGTGATGTTTTTGCCTTTGCTGAGCAGAGTTTGCACAGAGTCAAGGCCTTTTCTGCTTTTCGTACAGGCAGTTTTGACCTGAACTGACCAAATGGATATTCCACACCATATGGCATCATGTCAGAATATAAAGTTGGGAAAGAAGGAGGACAGGGAGGTCTGGCATTGGTCAGCAAGTGGTAAGTAATTGCACTGTGCCTCACCTGTTTATTAATATTTACAATTATTACTGTATTTTACAGTTATTTTCAGTTATTAAATTGTTCTTATTTCAACGCACAAGTTTTACTTCGATTCTCCTCCCCATTCTACTGGGATGAGGGGGGAGAAGGGGGCAGGGTTGAGCAAGTGGCTGTGCTGTGCTTAATCTCCAACTGGGCTTAAAATCATGATAGTAGGAAACAGTGTTATTTACCTGCTCATTTCCCATCATTTTCCTGTAGAAAGACAGCATAGATGTGAAGGACAATAACATGCTATAATTGGCTCCCAAGCACGCTGTGTTATGCCTGCAGTTGGATTCAGCACAGTCTAATAGGCACAGAATTTCTATTTATGTATATGCACATGACATTCCAAAGTATGGTATGGTTTAGTGGTGAACACAATGCAATGAATATAGTGATGACAGTGTTCACAAATTACTTTCCTTGGAGGGAAAGAACCATACCATGTTTTGTAAGGTCCATAATGAGAAAAAATGAGTCCGTTCCTTTCACTATCAGTCTCATAGATGCAGTTACATGTCATGGTTATACAAGGATTATGCCATATATATACATGCATAGACAAGACATATATAGAGATATATATCCTATATATATATACACACACACACATACACACACACACACACGCACACACACACACACGTAGGGGTTGCGGAGGCTCTGGAAGGTCTGAACAGGAACAGTCAGTGCTGGTGGTGCCCTCTGCTCTGCTTGAATATCATTAAAAATGTAAAACAATTTTAGATTGCACACAGTTGAGTAATTCCATCTGAAAATATATATTTCTTTACATTCTAGTACTTTCTACTTAACTTTAGGTGTACTGCAGAGAGAGAAGGAAGGAAGGAAGGAAGGAAGGAAGGAAGGAAGGAAGGAAGGAAGGAAGGAAGGAAGGAAGAAAGAAAGGAAAGAAAGAAAGAAAGAAAGAAAGAAAGAAAGAAAGAAAGAAAGAAAGAAAGAAAGAAAGAAAGAGAGAAAGATTTTGTTTCCCTTCTGTGTTTTTTTTTCTCACACTGGGCAGCATCTCTGAACTCATTTATGAGTGGTAATGAAGTATGATAAGGCAGAGGTTGCTACAGCTTGTACTCATTTAAGGGAAAACGAAACAGGGATAGAACTGAGCCTCTCAAGACATTTGCTCTTGAGATTGTGAAATTATACCCAATGCTGTAGTAATAATAATAAATAATAATAATAATAATATCTAAACAACCTTATAGTCTGCATTTTAATATTTGGTTATAAAATGTTTCTATAGCCAGGGGAACTTCATGAGCCACCTCTCATCCTGTGTTTTTATGAGCTTGTGATCTCAAAATGAATTAGCTGCTTTTAATGCCTCTGACCAAGGTAGGACACGTTGCTTGATCTTTGGAGATTTGTTCAACCAATCTAAATTTTTAGGTAAGTTAGGATAATTTTTGGGCCTTCTTTCTTCATCAGTTAATTTATTTTCCTTCGCAGATCATTCAGAGCATATTTCTTTCTTAAGCAGTTATCATTTGCATTCCTAGAAAAGAATAAATAAACTCTATCCCTAAAATATTAGAGGTAAACACTGCCATTTTCTTTGCAACACCAAGTGAATGCAAAAGCTATCAGACTGTGCTATTATACTTCCCATAGGAATGCCAAATGGTGTTTTATGAATGCCATTAACATAATATGCAAATGATCTGCTTGGCTTTTGCTTCTCTATTTGTGTTAACCTAGTCAATCAGTCAGATGTTGCTAATGAGAAAGTTGAAAGCTTATCTAGCTGTTGAGAAGGTCAATGAAATGATAGACCCCTCTCTCTTTTCACTCACCCTACAGATAGAACACCATATATAGCAATGTCTGAATGATTAACTGAAGTCACCTGGGTATTGATAAGGGACTTTCAAGCACGTTGTTACAAAATTGCCTATAACATACATTTACCATAATGTGAGCTATTATAAAAGTATTTAACTTTACTATTTTTGTATTAACAAGGAGTGTTCAAAATAAAGGTAGTGAATTTTGAAGGCTTCTTATAGTCAGAAAATTCATTTAATCATAAAGATCATTTTCTAGAAAAGGAATTTAAATAGCAGGCAGTCCCTTCAAGGTAGAGTATTTTTGCTTTTCAGTCTTCTTTTTCATTTATTACATCTCCTCCCAATATTTTTTCAATCATTTTTTCAAATGACCAGAAGTTAAATTTAGGTTCTCATCTTCCTAAACTCTATACTGCTGTGCAGACACAGAAAAATTGCTAAGAACCCCTCTTTGCATATGACAGTGTTTGCATAGAAGATCACATCTCTAAAAAACAGTGATTGGTTGCTGTCTGGAGAGAAACTTCTTTTGCTAGGATCCTCGTAACAGAATCTTCAGCTGAATCGGGATTGATGTCCTGAATCACTTTTCTACTTGGTTTTTGTGCTTCAGCTGCCCAAGGTCCTACAGAACCTCTTCAGCCACACTGTAATCCTTTACTATCGATTGTATTAATCTTAATATAAAATACCTCCTAATTACCTTATCGATGTACAAAGAACTGATTTTATGATGCTGCATCTGTGGTAACTGTTTGTACTTACAGTTATGTACAATATGGGCAGGTCTACAATTTGGAATCACCTGAGATTCTCTGATAGTCCAAGTCTCCACCCAGGATATTAATCTACATATTTAAATATAACAATTGGTTTATGCACAGCAGAAGCTGCCTAGGGAAATCTCTAGACCTTTCCAAAATTCCCAACTGTAGTGTTCTTGCAGCAATTAGTATTAGTTAAAAACTTTGCTGTGAAGGAGGATGGGAAGTATCTCAATAATCTTTTCTTATCTCAAGCCAGCCCATTATGTCCAGTCCATTATATGTCTAGAGAGACCATCTGGGGATTTCCTGTGTTAACACAGGGTTAAAATGTTTCTAAAATTTGGATAGTTAAGAATAGGCTTTGGGAACGGGAGTAGGTAAGAACTGCTTGTGCAGGGTCAGGTTGAGTTGAATATGAAGGTTGCTTAGAAAACATCAGGATTGTTTTAGTTAACTGATGCAGATTCACACCTGCGAAATAAATCAGAAATACTGTGGGAGAAGGGGGGCTTAAAGTCATGCTTGGGGGGAAACAATGGAACAATGTTAAGTTGATGATTAACATATGATCACACCACTGTTCTGTAAGGGAAGGTATAAAAATGTATTCGCTTCAAATCCATGTTGAAGTCAGATTTGGGTAGATGTCACATCCCGGCTTCCCGAGCTCGAGAATAAAAGGCACCTGCGTATAATCATTCAGTGTTTTCCACACTAACACCTGGACCAAGCAAATAATAACTTAATGCATTGGGTGTGTACACAGGCCTTGCTCTGACACCAAATTACAATAAATTATAACCATAGGCAAATCTGAATTTTAATCTTATTTTTCCTATATGACTTACATTCTAAAGTTATTATCGCTGTGTGTTTTCCACTTATATTTATGACTTGGCAAAAAAAAAATCCTTAGGGGAGAAAATATAAGACAATACTATAAGCTTTGCTTAGAATAATTTGAAAAGTAAGTGGTTTTAAATGTTGAAACTAAGAAAAGAACGTCACACACTAAAAATATAATTATATTTGAACAGTGTTTCCTTGCAGTGAGAATATAGCAGGGGATTGTAAGAACGTCATGTTGTTTCTGAGTTTTGTATTTCAATAATTTTATATTAAAATTTCTTCTTATATAATTGCATTATACAGAAATATCACCAAATGAAGAATGCTTTTTAGAAGCTATTATTCCAGAAAAGCTTGAGTACTACAACTTTAGTCAAAGGCTAGCTCAGCTAAGGAGAGAGCTAATGAAGTCTGTTTTGGCCTGGAATCCTCTTTTTCTGATTAAATAGAGTTTCTGTGAAATCTAAACCAGCAATGCAATATTTTTAATATTAGATTTCAGCCTTATATCTTAGTGGCTTTTTTTATGGGAGAGCTACTTCTCCTGAAGGTCTGAACCTTTGGACTGAAGTATGTTTTCTTGTCTGTCTGAACTTCTACAAGGAATTTCTGTAAGAAATGGCCTTGAATATACTGTCTGAAATTTCCTTTACATCTCAAGGAAACTATGGCATTGAAGATTATCTGTCCTATGAAAGTAATCACCTATTGTTCAGTGCAATGCAGCTGTTGTGTTTTAGCCCCAGCCAGCAGCTCAGCCTGACACAGCCACTTGTTGAATCAGAACTGTAAAAGTGAGAGAACTCATGGGTTGAGATAAAGACAATTTAATCATTAAAAAACCACAACCAAGCAAAACACCAGAATCCACAGTAAAATTTTAAAGAGGAAAATATATTAAACCAAGAAAGACAACTGATTCCAAAACCCTAGTTGCTAACAGACTCATGCCCAAGTAGTCCCCAGACACTGGCAGCCACAAATGACCTTCTTCATGGCCAGTTTTATTCCTGAGCACAATGTTGTATGGTATGGAATATTCCTTTGTTCAGCCAGGATCAGCTGCCCTGGCTGTGTCCCCTCCCAACTCCTTGTGCCTCCCCAGCCTCTGCTGCTGGGGTGGGGTGAGATGCAGAAAAGGCCTTGGCTTTGTGTCAGCACTGCTCAGTGGTATCAAAACCATTCCTGTGTTATCAACACAGTGCAAATCCAAAATACAGCCGCCTACCAGCTACTGTGAAGAAACATAACTCAGCTCCAGCCAAAACCAGGAGAGCAGTTTATGACATTCCTTATCAAGTTAAGATGGAGGTCACTTCACTAAGAGAGCTGACCCTGCATGACTCCTGGAATCCATCTTGTTTCCACACCTCATGTTCCACTGCAGTAAAACCTTTCTAAATTGCCTACAATCTCAGTAGCCTATTTGCTCCAAGGCCTCCTACTTCTGTCTTCAAGAAGTGAGTAGGCATTACAGTGTTGGTTGTTCCAAATTGCTGTGAGTCCAATTCCAAAAGGCTCATTTTGCACAAACTGATGTGTTATTTATTTCCTCACAAACAAGATATTAATCCATTCAGCTTTAATGGGGACATAAACATGGGGCTATTCTGTGGGTGTAGAGTTATAGCACTTTGCAGTCCTTGGATACATGACAATAAATGTACTACAAATTCCCACATTGTATAAGTCACCCAATTATCTCTGGACTAAATACTGTGAATACTTATGCAGTAGTAGACTTCAGAGTAGTATCAGAGTCACCCTTTTCATGTAAGCAAAACTTGTTTTAAAATCAATTGAAGTAATTGAAAAATGTGTTCCTTAGATTTCTATGGCCTTTGCTTTATGCCATAAAAGAACAGATGAAAATATGGTTACTTATTATATGAACATTACTCTTTATGTGATTTGTTTAGGCATTTGTTATGAGGAATATTTATTTTTAGTTTTCATGAGACTTTAAAAAGTAATCTAAACAGAGATCTTTCAAATATCTCAGTTCTAGGCATATTTGAAATATTAGCACATTTGCCATGAATACAAACAAAAGAATTTTTCTGTCATAACAGAAGCAGAAAATTAATTGATTGTAACAACACCATTAGAGAGATATTTTGCTTGTGCTGTCAAAAATGACATAAAGGTATTTAAAGCAGTAGATTTCAAGCCCCATTTTGATTGATGGGAGAAACAGGCATAAAAGAAGCCTGGATTTGTTTTGATAGCTTTTTTCTTCCTTTTGTGCCTCAGTGTCCTGAATTTCTGCCGTTCCTTAATAACATTGCTATTATTTTTGAAAAAGAGGAATAATGCAACAGGGTGCTCTTCCCAGGCTCATAGCCTTCAGGAGGGCCAACTCTAGGAGCTGTCCTCAGAGATGACATGCAGATATTCCCTATCCCTGGTCTTCTCTAGCACTACCTATTCCAGAAAGAGAGCAAAAAAAAGATATACCTTAAAAAGGCTGAATACTTTGTGTAATGATGAGTGTGGCTTTTCAGCTGACACTGTCTGCCAATAGATGATGAGTACTGCCTGTGTAAGCAAGGTGTCACTGCTGAAATCTTCAGGTGGCATGAAAACAGCTCTCAGCAATTCAAAAAATAATTGTCACTTCATTCCTCATTGCAAAAAAAAAAAAAAAAAAAAAAAGGCAGCAGAAGTAAAAAAGAAAGCTGTACAAGGAAAAAGAAAAAAATAAGCATAGGCTGATTTAACAAGTAATACAATGTAATAATAATCTTTCCATTGAGATGGATTGCATGTCCAATTAATTCAAGGTCAATTTTAATAAATTTAACTATTCTAGGAAAGAATGAGAGCTATTCTGCCTTCTATTAAAGTGAGTGATTCTAAGTTTCTTCTCTGCTGACAAGTCATAGTTATATTATGTGTCATGACACCTAATTGACAGTGAAATAATGTCACATGATTTTATAAAAAGCATAATTGAAAGATGTGTAATTAGCTGGTGACATTGCAACTGAGCTGAAACCTAAGTCAAAGTTTAGTCCAGACTAAGTTCATTTACAAAGAGAGTGAGAAGTCCCTGGGAACATTTTTTCCAACACGTTTATAATTAAACTGGCAAGACATACTTCTTCTTCTAGACATATTTTAAAGCAATATCCTTAAGCAATAGAAAATGGAAGCATTATGGCTTCTGAAAAAAAACTTCTTTGTGAGATCTTTTATCTAAAAATTATTATTAGTTTCTATTATCTGATTTTTTGGCATCATGGAATGCTCGAGCTAGCTATGGAGGCAACCCCCTGGAAGTGTCAAAAACCCATATGCTTGGGGAGAGAAGAAAGGGCCACATGCTGTGTGACTATGAGCAGTTTTAGGCACAGACAGGGAACATTTGCCATGGAGCCAGCAGGTACCTGCAGCCACAGGGGAAGCAGGGGAGGTAGCTGTGTCCAGCCTGAATTTCAGAGGTGTCCCCATGCCGAGCAGAATGGGGTTAGCAGGGACTGACAGCTTGAGAGATCAGGCAGTGGCAAGCAGCCTGGAAGGTGAGCGTTCTGATTGAGTGGGACTTCAGGCACCCATATGGAGCTTCTCATAAAGTCTTTCCAAGCTCCTTCCACCACAAGGCAAAGGACATGCTGCCACTTCCAGGAAGTGTGCCTTCCACCCCAGCCAGACAAGAAGGTTTTTTTCTTTTTTTTTCTTTTTTTGACTTACCTGTTTTCTCAGAATTCACAAAGTCAGATGGTAAAAACTGAATTTATTGAACATGGGCACCATTTACATGTGGTAGCAATCTCAGAGAAGATGGAACTCATTCTGCTGATGTTTCTCTTGAAATCTAGAAGATTTAAATCAGTGGAATGTATAAAACAAGTAAACCATCAATAACAAAATATTACAGTTTTTGAACCAAGTACTAGATCTACAGCTATGTATGGCTGCCACACAAAAATGCCTAATGCCACACACCAAGAGCCAACTGATGGCTTAATATTAAAGTTTACTGAAACACCCTCAAAACAGGCTTGAGTTTCTTAAAAATCAAAATGGTGGGAATATTTGCTAGCTGTGGCTTACTCATTCATTGAAAGGCTGGCTGTTCTACCGGGTGATACTTCATTCCAAACTCAAAGAAAGGTTATAATTTCAAATTCTTTTATTGATTCCAGTGTGATTTGCAACAGCTTGTACCAGAATTCTGAAAACTCTTGAAATTGGTAAAGAAATTCATACTCCATGATGCAGCTGAGAGGCTGCTCCGAGGTCTGTAATGTCTGCAGTATTAAAGCTCCCCCCCTTTCCCTCATTTGTTCCTTTCCTGCTGCAGAATATTTATACTGCATGGGACAGATCAATGCATCTTTCTGTGAGGTCCCTCCATGAGCTGAAAATCTCCCTGCTGCTGGTACCCAGGAATAGCACAGTTTCAGCCTTATTTCTTCCCGGGAGAAAAGTCTGAAGGAAATTTATTTTTCCCCTCACTCCTTCAACTCCTCATCAGCTAAGCAGTCACAGGAAGACCTCTTCTGCAACCCTGTCTTGTGCCTGCATTGTTAAGCTCTGTTCTGCTGCCATGGCCCTTTCTTTATCCTAAACACTACCAGTCAAAAAGGACCACAACCCTCTGAACTGTAAACACAGCAGCTACTTGGTTACAGCAATGGGCACCACAGACACCCCATCTGAGCTCAGCTGTAAAGACGAGAAAAACTGTAGTGATGCACTCAGTACCCTTGCTCCCTTAAGTCATCTTCTGACCAGGAATACCCTGTCCATCACTTGAGTACAATGTTGTTGACATTCCTGACTTTTTTTCATTTCTCTGTATTCAGACTCAGATTCTTATGGTGACAAGTACTTCTGATGAAGATTTAATGCTACTTGCTGTGAATGGTACTGGGAGCTGGGCATGATCTGTGTCACTACAAAAGAGAAAGAACCCATCTATAGAAATTTGATCAGTAGATCAAATCCCATTTCAGTAAACCAATGGTTTATTATTTAAATTAGATAAGGCATGCTATCGATATTAATATAATTTTGATCTATGCTTAAAATTTAAAAAGTGAATCCAGTCTACTGTATTATGAATCTGAAATAGTTATGGCATAGAAGACTTGTAAGTCTGTTTCTTTTGATTTATAGAGAATTTGGTGTAACAACAAAAGCACCCCCAAAAATCTAGAATTGTTACACTTCAGGGATAATGACTGAGAGAAGAAAAAGTGGTTTTGTCTAAATAGATCAATAATCTTACATCAAGTCAAATTATATCTGTGTCTCCTTTCAGTTTGAAAGAGAAATCCTAAATAAACCCTAGCACACTAATGGATAGTGGTAGAGAAATGGAAAACCACAGATCATACAATAGATTTAAATGTCAAGCTCTTAGAAACACATTTTACTGTTTCTGAAAGAAAGTTTGGCTCCATTACCCCAGCTTTTAAAAGCAACAAGTTCATTTTCTTCTGCTTAACTCACATAACCTTTTAACATCAATAAGGTTTCAGTGGCTTAAAGGAAGAACTTGGTTCTAGCTTTTATACAGAAATAATGAATAAATAAATAATGAAACTTCTATTCATTGTATTCACTCTGTTTCTGCTAATGAGGAAATGAAAGTTTTTGTTGCAGAATGGAAAGTTCTTTCTGAATGATAGTAGTTTGCACTGCACTTGTTCAGGGATGACCTGAGAAGATTTCTGTGTATTGATGTAGAAAATATACAGAGTAAAACTGCATGTAAGAGAGAGTGTTTCCCATATTTTGCAATTGGTTTCAAGAATAATTTACACTTTTTCATTTAACACAGGTCTGTAAGTTCACTGTAAAATTTATAATAGTGATTTGTATGAGTGATGATAAAGGTTACTTCCAAGGAATGTTTTTGTAAAGTACTATTTTGTTCAGTTAGTATAGACTTTCTCTATTACTCATATAACATAAGCAAAAATTAATAAAATGTGATTAAATAAATATAAAAAATAATGTAGTTAATTTAAGAAAGACATTGAGGTGCTGGAATGACTCCAGAGAGGAGCAAGGAAGGTGGTGAAGGGTCCAGAGGGTGAGTGCTATGAGAAGCAGCTGAGGGAGCTGTGGGTGTTTACCCTGGAGAAAAGGAGGCTCAGGGATGACCTTACCACTCTCTACAACCACCTGAAAGGAGGCTGTAGCCAGTGGGGATCACTCTCTTTTCCCAGGTAACAACTGGCAGGACAAGCGGAAATGCCCTCAGGATGTGCCAGGGGAGGTTCCAGCTGGACATCAGGAGTAATTTCTTCACAGAAAGGGTTGTTAAACATTTGAATGTCCACCACCAGGTAGGTGGTAGATTCACTGTCCTTGGGGTGTTCAAGAAATGACTGGATGTGGCACACAGTGCTGTGGTCTAGTTGACAAGGTGGTGTTTGGTCAAAGGTTGGACTTGAAGTTCTCAGAGGTGTTTTCCTACCTAAATGATTCTGTGATTCTCTGTGTCTACTTAGGTTATACAAAGCACTCCTGTAATTCATAGCTCTTCCCTGGAGTTAAATATCACAAATTTATTATCCCCATGGAAGTAAAAGTGAATCATAAAATGAAAAAAAGAGAATTAACCTGAAATGAACGAACTTCATATCCTCCTGTGCATTTCTTTTTGCCTTCAATGCTGCCTAAATGGAGCACGAGAGTAAAAGCAGGTTGTGACCTGCAGTTATTACCCTATTATTAGTACCTTTAGTATTGCTATACAATTTCCTGGTTTTTGGTGTAGTTCACTTAATTTCCTCCTGATACTTAAATCAGTAGACCTAGGACTGCCTTTTTATCTGGCATTTTAGAGTCTCAGTACTTAATGTTAATTTTGCAAAATTATATAGTTTTGTAAAATTATGTCAATTCATGTGGCTACCTGAACTTCAATTATTACAAAATGGAAGTGTTGTGTCACCTTGTGCTGATGAAGAAGAAGAAAAATCCGTGAGGGCAAACTCCCTTGTAGTAATGCAACATTCAGATCTCTATGTGCTCCCTTTGTTTCCCCACTCGGTGTACCATTAGTTCATTTTAAAATATGCTCTGCTGTACCCCAAAACCTATTGGTGTGTAACCCTCCTGCCAATCTTCCCTTTGTCCTCCTGGGACTGGCTCAGAGCCCCTGCCTCCTCTGCTTCCCTTTAAAAGGCAGAGCCTGGATCAGCTCGAAGTCTTCCATCTCCGAGCTGCTAGCATCTCCCTCCCTGCCCTGTCTCCCTTCCCCCTTCTCCTTCCCTGCACTCCTTTTCCCCGTTACCCTAAATAAACCTCTCTAGCAGAACAGAGATGGAGTCCAGTTCTCTCCTAGTCTCACTATATTCCTGCTTGAATTGACGTGGTTTGAAGTTTGAGTTTGAAGTTTGAGTCTTCAAATTGAGTTTGAAGACTCACGCCATGCCGCAGAATCTCGGGGGCCGCCCGCCCCAGATCCGGTGGAATAACACAGACCAGGGACCCCGGTCCGGGGGGGAGCCGGCCTGTGCAGCCCTCCCGGACCGTGATACAACACTCCCTCACAAATGAACAAACAAAACATGTCTCTCCCCTCTATCTCTGAAAGATGTTAAAAATATCTAATCATTAATGTCTTCTCTAAACACATGAAGGAAAACAAGGTTATCAGGAGTAGTCAAATGGATTGATCAAGGGGCAGTAATGCTTGACTGTTCTGATAGACTTCTGTGATGGAATGACATGACTGATGAGGGGAGAGCAGTGAATGTGTGGATGTCAAGGCTGCTGATGCTGTCTCCCATAACATCCTCACAGGTAAGCTCAGGAAGTGTGGGTTCCATGAGTGGATAGGGAGGTGGGTTGGCCAAGGTCTGTGGCATCCTGGGCTGCATCAGCAAGACTGTGGCCAGCAGGTCAAGGAAGGGGATCTTGCCCCTCTACTCTGCTCTGATTAGGCCACATCTGGAGTTTTACATCCAGTTCTGGGCTCCTCTGGACAAGAGAGATCTGGAGCTTCTGGAGAGGATGCAGAGGAAGGCTGCAAACATGATGAGGGGTCTGGACCATCTGTGGGGAGATACTGAGGGAGCTGGGACTGTTTAGCCTGGGGAAGGGATGACTGAGAGGTGACATTACCTGTATGCAAAGAATTGACCCTGAGATGAGCTCATTTGGTTGGAGCATGGTGCTAATAACGCCAAGGTTGTGGGTTTGATCTCCATATGGGCTATTCACACTAGAGTTGGGCTTGATGATCCCTGGAGGCCTCTTCCAACTGAGAATCTTCTGTGATTCCGTGAAACATCATAAGGATAGATGTCAAGAGGATAGGGCCAGGCTCTTTTTTTGTGGTGTCAAGTGACAGGACAATAAGCTCAAAATGAAACGGAGGAAGTTCCATATGAATATGAGAAAATTTTTTACTTTGAGTGTGCCAGAGCACTGGAAGAGGCTTCCCAGAGAAGTTATGGAGTCTTCTTCTCTGGATATATTCAAAACCTGCCTGGATGTGGTCCTGTGCGACCTGCTCCAGGAGAACATGGAGAACAGAAGGGGGGTTGGACTAGATGGTCTCCAGAGGTTCCTTCCAACCACAACCATTCAGTGATTCTGTGAAATCATTTTACTCAAGTAAATTCTCATAAGTGAAGTGGCAGCTTCAATAGGATTTAGCTGACTAACTACTATTAATGCTTTTGACCATTTATTTCAATGAAGCTAATTTCAGAACTATTAAGATATCTTCAAGGGGCAAAATATTCAAAGCAGACCAGGAAAGGAAATTTAAAGCTTGCTGGAAATGAGCTTTAACATTTCCTTCTGAATTTTAAACACTGGAATTACATGTCAAGACCTTCTTATGGTTCTTCTATCCTGACTTTGAGGTGTCCAATTAAGAAGCATGTAGATAATTTTCTGCCTTTCAAAAAAGTAGTCATGAAATGTGTTTTCCCCTCTATAATTCAACAGGCATGGGATGTGTACACTCTTGGGGACAAAAGAAATAGTGCTAAATAAGGTGGCTGATTATGCCTCTATGTTCTGCACATAGCTAAATTGACCATAGCTAATTTCGTTTTCACATGATTGGCCAGAGGGTAGGTGTTTTGAACCTATATGTTAAATGTTCCACTTCATAAACTGGAAACATGCCTGGTGCAGCGTGATTGTGCCAGCTGGATGATCTTCAGCATAGGGCATGTGTTCACTCTTTGTCTCATGGCATTGAATTGGCCAGCTGTCTGCTGTCCCCTTTCGAGGCAAAACTAATAAGAAGTGTGATTACAGAACTACTTTATTCCACTGATCTTTGCCTCGAAAGCAGAGAGAAATCCTATGCCAAAGGATAAATTTCTGCCCTTGGCTACCCTGTAGGTTATCAATCCAATTAAAAACTCAATTATGAAAAAATGTTCAAAGCTTTGGCGGTGATGCATTTGTCTTTCCTTTCTGAAAGTGGAAATTTGAATGTCCATGTATGTCACAGATGAAAAACAAGTACTCTAATTTGAATCCACAAGTATTTATTTAATAATAATAGTGAAATATAGAAAATTGCACTTAAATATGAGAAAATAAAACCTTTTTCCCCTTCAGTGTGAGGCTGTTCAAATATTAGGATAGGTTTCTAGAGAGGTTGGGGAATCTCCATCTTTGAAAATACTTAGAATCCAACCACACAAAACCCTGAGCAACCGGCTGTAGTTGACCTTGTTTGAGAAGAGCTCTTGAACTGAACGAGAAATCTCTTCAAAGCTTAACTATTCTGTGTTTCTGTGATGCTGAACAAGATTTCAGGAAAGAGAAAGGGAGAGTTATTAATTTTATTTGATGACTGAACTAGTTTTTTTTTATTTCTGTGGGTTTTTTTCTTTCAGAGAACACTAGTAATTGAAATGTGAGCTGCACAGGTTTGTTTCTTTACAAGTGGTTGTATCTTTATGGGTATTACATTTTAGACCTCCAATAGACGTTTTGTAAAAAATTGAATTTGCTAGGAAAATAAAATACAGGTTGTAATGTTTTATAATATTTTATGGATCAAAATTCAATAGATGCTTTAATAACTATTATTCTTTATACCACTTAGTTTAGAGCTTTCCATGGATTCAATAAACAAAGCATGGTGTAGGAAGACTGGCCCATGACAAGCAGTCTAATTGGGTTCCCCAAAAGAATGTTTTGTTTCTCAATAACAGTTACTTCTATTTGCATTTTCTCTGTATCAAAGTTTTCATACAGACTGAAAGAATTTTTTATTCCTACATGAAAATGGCAAAAGAATGAGATGGGAAGACAGTGCGTGAGTAGACATGACTGATAGTTATTGAGACACTAAGTGGCATCATCAGTTAAACAGCATGCTCTGATCAGGTGCTGTCATTCTAAGCTCTTACACAACTAGGTGCTTGGGAGAGTGGAATTACTTGTCAATAATGCTCCCGTGTTAAGCAGCACAGACAGAATTGGTGTTCCAGCTCCTGGTGCAGAATGTTACTTAAAGGCATGAAAACAGGGTTAGAGGTAGGATAGTTGGCAGGGTTACTTCTGTAATTATTGTGATCCACAAAGGAACCTTTCCAATCATCACTGCAAGAGTGACTCAGCTTTTGCTGCTGGATTGGCTCTGGTGCAGGAGGTCCATGACAGGGTGAAAAAATCCTTCTTCATAGCAGTCACCCTGCTGTTGCTGAACATCATTAATGCCATGCTGTTGCAGCAAGGTGCTCTGCCTAAACAGGGATGCAGCAGCTTGAAATTGATCTTGTTCCTTAAAATTACAGGTGGGTCCTCACACTTGTTTGCTAGTTGTCAGTGATGGCTTGAGCAAGGAGGGGCTGCTGCTGCTTGGTGGAGCAAGGAAGATTTTCTGATCAGTGATAAGATTGAGCAAAGAGGGTCTGCTGGTTCTAGTGTTGAAGAATGCTGAGACAACTCGACCATCTGACCCAGCAGGAGGATATGCAAGACAGGTTCCCCCGACTGAGCCTGGCAGCAGCAAAGGTGTGCAGGCCCTGATAGAGAGGGGAGAGTCAGTACGAACCAAAGAGCTGATATGTTTTTCAACACAAAGCATATTTTGCTGAGTAAACCTGACAACATATAATCTAAAAAGTGAATGTCACTGACACTCAATCACTTTATGCTGTAAAAGACCAGTCCCACTTTTGCACAGTGAGGACTTCCAGGGTGCGTCCCTTAGGTGTGTGAAGATCCTGCCCTTGAGTGGGGATGCCCCTCAGTGTTACTCCTTGAGGCAGAGGAAAAGCAATTTGCCCACAAGCACTGTTATGGATAACTATCATCAGTCTCTACTTAATAATTGTTTTGCTAGATTAAATAAAATTGTGTCACTATAATTGCTTTTATTTAATTTCATCAAAATTGCTTCAAAAATGTTTTGCTGTACTAGTAGTTATAAATATCTGTACTGCATAATAAATAATCCTGATAAAGGTATTTTTGGCTAATTATTGTAATTATTTGAATCAATTTAAATAAATTATTTATTAAATTTATATAAATATATTTGTTTTTCCATGCTTAATCCTGTAAGACAATATTGTATAAAGGTTCAATTATACCTTTATAATCCTTTAGATGTAAACTGTTAACTAAGACTGGATCTAGGATTGGATCCAGCCACACCCAGGCTCCTCTCTGGAAAGGAGTTTAGAGAGCAAGGGGGTCCTTCCCACACCTTGAGACTCAGTGGGAGTTCTCTAATCACCTTTGTCTCAATTCCCATTCTGCCTGTGACAGCCATGCATTGTTAATGCAAAACCAACACTGGCAATGCAAAAGTTTGTCAGTTTCACTAGATGGAGGACCAGCAGAAGAAGAACACAATTTGTGTAGAGTCTATGGCCCATAACCTGAAGCAGCAGCAGTGTGCTCAGGATGCCTTCTGAGATATATGCTGGTAAATTGAATCAGACCTTGCCTTGAAGATGGTCCTGAATTGCTGCAAAAATTAGGGACTTGTAACCTTTTTGTGTTTGCAATGGTTTGCACACCATCCGTGAGTGAGCTCTGGGGCCAAAGTGCAGTCATTCAGGAAAATAGGATGGGAAGGTTCCAGGAATTGTGCATGGATCCACCATACAGAGATTCCCTCCTACAAAAAATTCACTATGTTCTTTTGAACATTGCAATATAGGCAATATAACAATATAACATTTAAGGAGTTCTAGTTCGTAATTTTAGAGCTCATTTTTTATTGTCCTTAAAGATGTGTAGGGATATTCAGGAGGAATACTTTACTAGTCATTTGTCCTCTTTTCAAGAATAATTAGATTGTAGTTAGGGGTTTTTTTAGCTGAGTCTGATGATGAAATATATACATCTTATTTCATGAAAATAATGAGTTCATGCTTTTGAATTACACCAGCTCAGAGTCAAAAAAGGAGCATTAAGAATGTACTTCTGAATTTTAAATATCAAGATGCCTCATGGAAACTGCTCCTATGTTTCTTTTCTGTGTTAATGGAGGAAGGATTATTGGAAACAGACAACTTACTCATAAGATGATGATATATATTTGTGTTGATGCCAACACATCACACCATTGTAAGACTTCACTGACTGGAGGATTAGCATGTTGCTCATTTTGCTTGCCACAGGTTTATTGGAGAGAGACAGAGGAAAAGAGATTCACTCTGAAAAAGCGACACAAGATTTTGAGGAGGAACATTAAACAATTTAAACCAGCATTGCCTTCTAGCAATTTAGTTGCTTCCCTGCTGCAATATCTCCCAGCACTTTCTAAATATTGTATGAGGTACTTAAAGGTGAGGACACAGCTGTTGTGAATATCCATATCCATGAATCATTATTAATGACATTGCTTACTGACAGAGTTCTCTGGGTGACTATAGCACCTGCCTCAAGTGGCACTGACAATCTCTTTAAAAATGCATCAGTTCTTTTCACTCTTTACATTGCGTAGGCTTATCAAACATTATTAACCCTGTTATTTCTTGGACAGACTGTAATAAATGCTCCAGCACTTTTTCTCTCTCCCAGGGCTGCTTCTAAATCTGCTTTTGCAAAGAGTGACTGAAACATATCTTTCAAATTAGAAGTCTAGGAAAGTAAGAAAGATAGCTGGAGATTAGCTTATCCTGAGCTTCAAAGTAATCACCTTTATAGCACCCTTTAGCATTGGTAATGCTCTATAATACCTTTACATTTACTTCCTGATATCCTCATAAGCTGCATCATGCTGTCATGGACTAGATTTCTCAAGGAACGATGTCATGAGATTGACACTAAGAACATAATATGTCTCATCAAGCTTGGGGAAGCAAACAGAAAGCAGATATTTTCTGGGAAAGACTTCCTGGGTGGATCATATCTACCCAAGAAAATAAAAATAAAAAAAAAAATTAAAAAAAAAATCATGAGAAGTATTTCCCCTTTACTGCAAATTCATGTCTCTGGAGGTTTTCAGGCCTGCTGTTGTTAGACTCCATAGAATAAAATATTTAGTCATATATTGTGTGTTCTCTAGACTAATGTTATGGGTGTCATGGATCACAATACATTCATGTGGCTCACTGCCCTTTGTTGTTTTCTTTAGGTTATTGCATGTATATGTTTCCTTTTCTTTTTTTCTTTTTTTTTTTTTTGTTTTTTTTAGTTCAAAGAATTAAGCTGCTATTTTATTGTACCAAATTAAGCTCTTGTTGCTGTTTCTATATCAAGTTCCAACTTATATTTGAAAGAGTATATTCTTTACATTTTTATGGTGCCCAGAAAGGATTTTCCATAAAAATTATTTTCTCTAATACTGAGGAGTAAAGAGAATCGATTTGATACCAGAAAATTCATTGCGGTCAAAGCTAAAGATATTTGAGTTGATACTGAAGCAACTCCAATTATTGATATTTTGTATTCCATGATTTTCTGCTTCCCTTCAACTCCTACCTTGCAATTAACAGTTTCCCTTAAACTCCTACCTTGCAATTAATGTTTAGCATGTTCAGAATCTAGTTCAGACTTTCAGATAGTTTAATGCTTAATGGTGGACCACTTTTATATTTAGAAGTCACTCTGCTGTTTTAAAAATGTGATCATTATGTTTTCTTGAGTAGCTTTGTGTCTTGTCATATTATAAAGAATTGAACTCCTTTCCCAGAGCTAGTAGTTTATTTTAATTTCTCTTCTGTAGGAAAATAAAAGCTCTTCATGCAGTTTTCCAATTATTTGCATTGTTACAGAATGTGATCCCAAATGTTATTTAATGAGCAAGAAAAGTTTATCTCTCAGTCTCACACAGATGTTCTGCCATGGACATTTTAATCTACATTAACCCAGTGGAAGACAGTTTTTCTTGTCAGGAAGGATTTGAAAGAGTAACTATTGATGACCATAATGTAAAAATCTTATAGGGAAAAAAGGCCTGATCTAGTTAATAACTAGGACCTAGGATTACATGCAAATAAAAAAGCATGAATGAAACAAGGGACCCTGTATCACTTATTAAATATACCGTGTATCTATTCAGTGGGAAATACTAATCTGAAAACAGATACATACTGAAAAACTAGGTGGTGGAATAGGAGGTTGATAGGGAGGATCTGAGGATGAATATGAGTACTCCATATCCCTCTAACAGCTAGAAACACCCCCAAAAACCCCCAAACAACAAATCAAACAAAAACCCCAACCCCCTCAAACCCTTGTTTTTCAGTGTTTCCAAATAAACACACCCCTGAACAAAGAGCTGCATTCTTAAGAATTTTTCCTCCTAAACAGAATTTTCCATCTTCTTTCTAAAAGTTTTTAGAATTCTCTTTAAAACAACTTTATTTTTAATAGATTATGCTTTTCAAACAAACTCTTCAGAAGTCTTTCTTCTGGTGGAATATTACAGAAGTAAGGTGGTAAGAAGGATAATCCACATTTTATTTTTTTTTGAAGACTGATATTTTAAAAAAATAATGTATTCAGAATTTTGTAAAAGACCAGCTTCTAAGATGTAGCATAACATTGCATTGCATTGCATAGCATAGCATAACATAACATATGAACTAGATGCAGATGCTTTGCATCTAAAGGCAGCTATCAAAATAGCTGAATTTTGACAAGGAAACAACATTTCAGTGTTTTATTTCTACATACTTTTAGGATTTTTTAAATTAAATAAAATATTGCTATTGCATTTTGGACTGAAGGAAAATAACTCAATTTTTTCCCTTGACTATGTGCATATAAAAAAAAAAAAGTTACTCCATTTATACAACCTCATACAGTCTCATATGTATTTTGATAACTAAGAAGTACTTCCTGCTGTTAAGATGCCTGTAAGATTGTGTTGATCTAAAAGAGAAACGTGTTGCAGTACATATTGTTGTGTTTTCTTTGAAGATTTTTTTTTGTGTACTGTCAATCTATGTTTCTCATTTTCCTACTATTTTTCTTAGAAAGTTGTACTTGCTAGCATCAAATAGAATTCCAAATTTTGCTAATGCTGTGATGTGCAGAGAGTTTTAACTGAAAACTTAGACATTCCTATTATCAGTATTTTTCTCCCACGGAACACAGAAACAAGAGTTCATCTTTTCATTAAAGAATTTTTTGACACATTGAATACTTCAGTTATGAGAAAGTTTCTGATATCTTTAAGCTTCTTCATTTAAAATAGGATCTAAAGTCCATTGAGTTTGCTAACTTTATACTTACATGCTGGATATGTGTGCAGAGGCCAAATTTGAGACTTACCATGTTCCTACAGATTCCTATGCTGAATGATCCAAAGCACACCTGAAGACTCTGAGGTCTGTGTATGGTCATTTACAGTCAAATAAAAGGTGGTTATATTTTTGGATGTTACACAGATTTTTTAAAATGGCAGATTGTAATTTATCAGAAACTTTGGAAGCCAAGGAGTTTCCACAGGCATGCAGGAGCCTTTTCATTACAGAGCTTGACTTTCAGAGGTTATGGCTTTTTATAGACACAAAGTGAGTTCGCTTGCTAGGATTCCAGAAATGGAGAACAGACTTTATGTTGCGTGAGAATTTTAAAATCTTTCTGTATCAAATTAAATAGGTATATTTACAAATTTTATCTTCTTTGTCTTGTTATATGCTTTTGTCTCCCCCCTTGCTCCCAAACATGCACATCAGTGAAAATTATAAAATGTTCATTTTTTTTTTACAATTGAATTTTATACTCTTGCTCTTTTTTCTGAGGACTGTGTTGTGACCAGACAGCTTCTGGTTGATAAACAAGGTCCTGATGAATTCTATTGGTGTAGAACTTTAATATAAATTAAAGAAACTGGAAACTTTTTTCAGTTTTTGATTTTTAGTGTTTTGCAGGTGAAAGATTATAAGTGAAAGTGAGAGTGCAAAATTTTTTGAGAGCTATAAGTAAAACTGTAAATTGTTCTGTGAATGGTTTTCTAAAAAAGCAAATACATGTATTATTGCTTAATAGCTAAAAGAATTCAGATTTAATGATTTGACCTTTAACCTGTAACAAAATTTAAAAACATTTCATGAATTCCTGTGGAAGGGAGCACTACCATTTGAGAAATTATATCTGTGGCATATTTCACTTGATTAAATACTGGCATTTATGTAAATGTTTGCATTATGTGCATGAAATTTAAGAAAATATCTCTCTGCAATAGAGGTTTGTATCTGGAAAAGAATGCAGCAACACCTTGGATAGACAACAAGGAGGGACTATCTATAGGGAGACCAGAGAGTGTCTACTGCTGATGGTATAGTACTGGAAAAGCCATTTCCCAATCTCCTACTGGGACTTATAATTACCACATTCTCAAAAGGTCAGAAGTTCTTCTACCTGTCTGGCTCAAATTGTAACTTTTTAATGTGGGTTTAACAGAAAAGACCACACTGTAACGAGGAAATTGTGCAATTGTGTTCTCCCGTGTCTGCTCAGATGTTTTCTATAACTGTGGATGTCAGTTAGTGCAGAGCACCAGCTGTTGCAGAAATCTGGAAGCCCTCATGTCTGTGACCCCAAGCTGTCCACCTGGCAGCTCTTTCCAGAGCAGCAGTTTCTGAAAGCACCAGGTCCCTGTCCCCAAGGCAGTGCACACGCAGGGCTGAGCTCAGACCAGCAGACCTTGGGAAGCCAGGCACTGCATAAGATGGCACAAAAACTGACATGAGCCCAGACAAGAGAGCCTTTTTGTCAAGAGAGATGGCAGTGATGAAACAGCCAAGTTCTGCTGATTCAGCATTTTGTTCTGAAAACCCGCTCTATTTAATTGCTCTTGACCATACTTTCTTTCAGCTTTCCTAATGCACCTCAGTTTTAGCCCAGCAGTTAACCTGATGTGTCTCTTTTTTTTTTTTTTTTTTTTTTTGGGGACTACCAAACTTAATTAAGTTGGATCATGTTAGTATGTTTTTATTAGGGGATGGAAACCATCTAATGAACTTTTAAAAGCCATTTTGTCCCAGTCTTATTTTAGTACAGGTAACCTGTATTCTTCCACTCCTTTCAAGTTGCATATCATTATTTTTATTATTTTCTAAATTTTTTTAGTAAGCATTATCAATATTACAAGACCTGACAGTAATTTTTCTCTTTAGTTGGTATATTTTATTATATTATGAAAGCTAAAATTTTAAGGTACAAGAACTTTGCAGAAGACAAGGTAAAGGTGAATGATATTTGCATGGGCTCCCACATCCCTGACAGATGTGATATTATTAATGTCACCATGTATAAGGACTGTCAGTATTTCCTCCTTTAGTAAATAATTTACATGGTTTTGGTTATATTCTTGCTACTTAGCCTGGGATTACTGGTTGATTCTTTTACTTCTCTTTCTATGAAGGGTCATGTGAGAGCTTGTGCATCCATCTCACACCCAACATGTCAATAATAATGCCTTCCTAACATAAACTGACTTTTTCTCACATTAGTTGGGTTTTTTTACATTGGTTTGAGGTTTTTTTATTGTTACAATCATGACTCAGTTCCCTTCTTCTGTTTGATTCAGGATTCTGAGTTCTGTTTTTGAGAGAGATTCTCCGTACATGTAAAAAATATTTTCCCTTCCTAAACTGTGGTATTCAGACTTTTGTGGTTGTAGGCCTGTTATATGGGAGAGAGGATCATAAACCAACAAATTATTGAACTTAAAGTGTCTGATAATGGGCTTGTTCTCTTAGATGCCTTGAAAAGCCTCACAGATATTTGTGTACCACTGAACTATATGTTAGAAGCAATGCAGTCAGATTAATCCACCAAAGAAAACCTGAAGTCCTGGAAAAGACAAACTGTCTTTTGGGTTCCCATTCTGGTAAAAGAAAGGAATCAATTAAAATAAAAAAATTTGGAAGGTGAGGCAGAATCAAGTGGTGAAAGGATATGAACTGCAGAGGAAATAATGTTTCTTATGGTATGGGTGAGCTGAAAGATGATTCAATAGTGAAGGAATAGATGGAAGGAGAAAGAGTTGTCAGCTGATCTGATTTTTAGCCTTTCTTAAAAGTGCTCAAATAATTATATGAAAACCTCTGGTGGTACATGGTAAGGTGCTCATGTGGAGAAAAGGAAGCCCTAAAGGTTCAAACATAAAATTGGACTGCCATTTTTACTTTAATTGTGTCATAGTTCTAAGGCCTTCTCTGTCATAATAGAAGGCAAAATCTGCCCAGTGTTAGTGAACCAATATCTTTGGAAGTCCTCACACTACACAAATAGAGATAATGGCTTCTGTACTGTGTTTCAGACTCACAAAATTCTGGGTATCTTGGTGCAACAGCATTTCCTGCTGCTTAGCTCCTTTTCAGCTGAAGGTGTGTTGTCCTTCAGCAATCTTGGAAGATCACTAGATCAAGGATATTTTCGCTTTTTGTTCAGAGCAGTGTGAGCAAACAGAGTGTTACAAACAGCACAGAAGAGCAGCAGACAGACTGCAAAACAGACAAACTGTGCAAAGACTGCCCAGTAATCCCTGGAAAATATCAGGTGGGGCAAGAGCAAAAATTTGGAGAGATAAAATGTGGTCTGGTAACTGGAACGAACAAAACCAAAATCCAAGTATGGCAGAATCCTAATAAAATAGTCATGAAAAGAAGGACAACTGAAAGGAACAATGAACAAAACAGAACCCATAAAACTGAATTGCCTTCAAAACAAAGAAAATTGAAGGAAAATAAGGGACACATGTGATAGAGCAATATAGTAAAAAAGAGTAATCAGAAGAAAACACACCTGACAGAAATCACATGTGAATACATATAGAAATGTGTACTAAACATAGGATAGGACAAGCTGTCACAGTTACCCCATACCTCTTGATTTATTACATGATCTTTATTTAAGATGCTGATTATACGTCTAAATTGAACATATATATATATGTATATCTTTATTGAGATATATATACTCAGTTACTCAGTACTCAGTTACTCCAGCATCCAGCATCTACTCACATTTATATGAAATATGTAGATTCTGGAGAATATAATCAATGTATTTATTTTATAATTTGATTATGTTTTGACATTTTTTCTTCCCAAAAGAGAATTTAGAATAGAAATATTTAGCAGACAAAAGAGGAAATACAGGAAACAGGAACATATGAAAAACAGGAAGATGTCAAATTTAGATGAAGTTTTCCTTGTTAAGTTAATGATACACTGTGTGTGACTCAGTCACTTAAAAATGCTGAAAAATCGAGAATCAGGACATGAACTGCCTCCTTAATAATATAAATAATAGTATCAATAATAACAACATCTAATTTCTAGTGGGGGGTACTTACATGAATGTATGTGGGCATGTATAAATACTCACATAATTCACTCTCAACCTTTGATACACACATTTCAATTAAGACACATAATTTTAAAGATTTACAGAGCCTTTGTTTCATATATGATAGTTTATTTTGCCTAATCAAGTATTTTTGTTTTTCTAGGTTGACTTTAGTCATTGTAAAGAAAGGAGCAGTTATAAAGCACATTGTAAAGAAAGTATAAAAACCTAGTTGCCCCTCCTAAAATGTTATGCTCTGCTGCATTTTGTTCTGTTGGTTCATATTGAAAATGCATCCAGATAGATCTGTACTTGAAAAAGGATCAATACTTCACCTAACAACAACAAAGATTCCTCAAAATTCAACTTGTAATTAAGTCTGTTCATTAGAAATGATGCGACATTAGTGTAAGTGGTAGAATATTTTAGGTTGTCCTGGCACAAAAATTATCTCTAATGATTTATAGATGATCCCTCATAACAGAATTTGAATAATAGAATCATTAAGGTTGGAAAAGACTTCTGAGATCATCAAACTCACCTGTTAACACAGCACCCCAGAGTTCACCACTAAACCATGTCCCCATGTGTCTCATTCACATGTTTTTTATCATTTCAAAGGATGATTTTGCTACTTCCCTTGACAGCCTTTTCCAAAGCCATACACAAGTCAGCTTTGTGAATCTGTGATGTAAACCTCATGCAAAATAGCTTCAGAGACATCAGAGTAGAATTTTAAAGAATACATATTACAAAGCCAAATTCTTGTTTAATTTACTATAATCATACATGAATATACAATAAGTCCATCTATTTAATATGAAACCAATAATAGAATCTGGCCTGTAGTGTTAATATTGTCTCACTGCAAATGGAATATTTAAACATAAATCAACCATTGAACAAATGCAAATTTTGAGCTGGATCTAAGTCTGAAAAGAAAAGCTTATTCAATATATCACTAAGAATTTCAGAATGATTAGCTCGAATATTGAACCTTACTATCAGCTTAATCTCCTTATCTTTAGAAAGGTGCATATTGCAAATACAATTTTAAATATTTTATGATTGCATAGAGAAAGGTTAATATTGATCCATAAGACTTTAAGTCTGTATTTCTCATGCAGAGGCTTTTCCTTTGACATGGATTCACAAACTCATCACCTTAATATTGCAGTAAGAATGCCTTTCCTAATACCTATTTTTATGGGTCTCAGGAGTCTGTTTGTATGGGCCTGATTCTCATGGTAGGTGCTTGGCACTTTTAGAGTTAAAGCAATAATAATACCACTTTTTTCTATTTTGGCTTTTGAAAATTAATGCCAGATCCTTAAACATCCTGGTTGTATAATTTCTTATATTTAGGATGTGCTGTAGAGCAGGTTGTACGGATGCAGCCAGGATGAATGTTAGGTGTGCCCTCAGGCGGACTAGTTAATCTAGTTAAAAACCTGTTTCAAAAGAAGTGTCTGAACCCTGATGTATATGGCAGAAAAATACTTCTTTTTTATTGTGCTGCTTTTGGGTCTATCATACTGGGAAGACTCTGGGTGATATGTTGAGACTGGTGTTTGATGAATCATAAAAACTGGCCTGAAATGCTTTAGAAAAATGATGCATTCAATATATTTTATCTCTTTTTATAACTCACATGCTGTCTGCAGGCGTATTTTCACATTAAACTAACATTTAATGACCCTGGAAGCAGAATTCCTGATTTGTTCCACTAAATAACTGGTTTAATACACCTGACAGCTAATCTTTACATTCTTTACTCCTCTGTTGTGCCTCCACCTTCTACTGTGGTGGACCTTCAAAATAGAAAGGCTCTTGTTTAGCAGCTTTGTTAAATTGCCCAATCTCACACTCAAAGCAAATCAGGGCAGGACAGTCACAAAGTACTCTATTATCTCATGGACACTGGCAGCTCTACTCCCATTTATTTAAATACAGTCCTGAGATGCTACCTTTTGGTTTCAAGAAGATTAAGTTTAGATTTATCTGTTTTGACATACAGTGGATAATTTAATATTGTCTTCCAGTTAATGAGTCTGATTGGTGTTCAAAGGATGAAGAAGCAATGAGCTGAATTTCTGAGTAGTGCTCATGCTGAAATCTGCTGTCTCTGGTTTTAGTTCAGATTCCACCAATATTAGGTGGAATGGTTTCATGTGGGTTTTATCTGAGTGAGATTTAGACATGTTCAGCTAATTATATTTCCGATAGTTAAAATTAAACCCACCAACATAGTTTCATAGAACCATAGAATGGTGGAATATGCTGCATTGTAAGGGACCCAACAGAATAATCAAGTCCAACTCTTGGCCTGCCCAGGACAATAGACACAACAGATGGTCCTAGTCTTAGCTGTTTTAAAAAACCTTGAACCTGGAATGCAAGCCATATATCATGAATAACTAAATAAACAAACCCCAAAAGAAAACCAACAACAATAAAACATCTGAAGAAATCCAGCCCCCAAAATTCAAATAAGCTGCTGCAAATGAGATTTAACTCTTGGAAACATTGGGAGTCCAAATAGTCCACACCTATATCAAAGAGTTTTGACATAGTGCTGAAAGAAATCTTTGGGATCAGTTGGAGTGTGTCTCACAGAAATGATAATGAAAATGTACCACGTGAAACTCATATTCATGGTAGTAAAAAGTCCAAGCTCTACTAGTTAGAAACATATGCAAATAATATAAAAAATTATTAAAACATAGCTGTTTTCATTGAATAACAGAATTATAGCATAGTTTGGATTGGAAGGGAATTGTAAAGGTCATCTAATCTAAGACCCCTGCAATGAGCAGGGAAATCTTCAACTAGATCAATTGCTCAGAGCCCTGTCCAGCCCTGTGACCATGAATTTTTCCAGGGATGGGATCTCCTTCACCTCTCTGGGCAACCTGCATCTCATTCTAAAAAATTTACGTTCTTATATGCAGACTAAATCAGGCCCCCCGCAAGTTTAAAACCATTTCCTCTTTTTCTACCACAATAGGCTGCAATAAAAGGATTTTCCCCATCTTTCCTACAGGCTCGCTTTAAGTTCTGGAAGACCATAAGGTCTCCCTGGAGCCTTGTCTTCTCCAGGCTGAACAGCCCCAACTCTCTCAGTCTTTCTTCATAGGAAAACAGCTCCTCTCATAAGTGAGGTGTTCCAGCCCTCTGATCATTTTGTTCTTACGTCACCTTTGAGACGATAGGATCCAGTTTTGATTCAGCATCTGAACTTAAGTAATTTGAGCAAATGAGTTTCTTGAATGTTTTTGATTGAGAGATGGTAACATTTTTGTGTCAAATTTAAGTGATTCATCATTTTAAAAGGGCAAAATAATTATAATGATCACCTAGACTGAGATTTTGGTTGGACAGGAAGACCAGAATGTCTTCTAAAAACTGTAATTCACAGCTGAACCGAAACGTAGTTTTATAAAGACACATAATCTTGATTAAAATTTTTACTTTATGCAGGTTATCTTTGGCCTAGATACTTTTTTCAGGATCTCTTCAAATTTCACTGTACTTCTCTATATCAAAACAAACATAATCAGCATAACATAGTGATCATGATCAAATGCAACTTCACTGCCCTGAACAATAACAATTTTATTGAAAAGACAAGTTCAAATGTTCTCATGTCAAAGCTTTGTTTGATCCATGACCAAAGAAATACTACTGAGCGAAGTTTAATAATTTTCCCAGTGAGATGCCTGAGCAATTAATGATATTATTTAGTTCTTAACACTGTATTTCTTCCTGGAGTAACTTTTTAGTCTTTAGCAATGAGGGTGAGACAAGATCAAACTAGGTGATGAACTTTTCTCACAGTAACCAGACTAGTCAAGCAACTATGGTTTTCTGCTTGCACCCAAGACCTACAACACATCCTCTAATGAATATTTCCACTGTTGTCAGTGGAATTTGGGTAGGAGTTACATTCTTAATGCTAATACAGGTGTTGGAATTTTTTTCTATTTTGTTCAGATGACTTTACACAGTTAATGTGGTAATTTTTAGAAAGGCCTTAAAGAATCATTATTTTATAGCATTTATGTGTTAGTCTTACATGTTATTTACATCTGACAGTAAAGCCACATGTTACTCATAAATGGCTTTAATGCATGGGAAATTTTCATGAGTAAAGAAAGATACTTGGAAATGCTTCAAATTTTCCATACAGACAATATTTGCAACTGAATTGAATCTTTTTCACCATGCTCATTATTACACTTTTAATGAAGCCATCTATAAAAACCTTAGTATTTAAATATATTTTCTATCAAAATACAAAAATTATAAACAGAATATTTGTAAATCACATCTCAAATACTTTTATAAACCAGAATTAAGGCAGTTTATTAGGATTTTCATATTTTGAAATATGAAATTTAATTTGACACCTTATTGTGTACAATATTGCAGTGTCTTACGGGTTTTGATACTACTCTTGATATTTTGGAGTTAGGAGGGAATATAGCTTAGCAAATTAAATAGGACAGACTCTTTTACTTCAGTGTAGCAAAAATGTGCAGAGGATTGTAAAACTTGGAATATTTTCTAGCCTTCTTTGTGCCACTTGCCACTTTGTTGATTGGCCTTAAACACTGGTTCTGTGGAACTGGTACATAAAATAGTATCCCCATTCTATTTTAGGAGAAACAGACACAGCTGTAAGAAGGGCAGGTTTTTCAAAATCTCAGGTGCTTCTGAAAAAATGTGAATTTTCTCAATATATTTATTCTTTTATATTCATATATTTATGCCGAAATGCAAAAAAAATAAATCTTTGCACAAAGAAAGATTGGCCTTTTGCTTTTTGTATGGAAACTGTCTTTACGTTCTTTTTCAGTTAAGAAGACAAAGAGAATCCAGAGGATCTAGTGAAATTCCAACTAATCATAAGAAGAAACATTTGGCAATGACTGGATTACCTGAAAAAGATACTTAGCTGTTAAAAATGTTTTTCATTCAGTTGTCCAAAAGTTTTTAATGCCCCATGATGTACATTTACTCAGAAGATGTTTATTAGACAAGCTAATATAAAGTGCAAAGAATACAGATAATTTATACCTCGTCTTTGCCTAAAGCTTTTGCATAAAAACTTGATTGATTGATAAAGTCTGATTGAAACCTTTTTATGACTAAAATGGTTCTGAACTTTAAAGGAAGTTTTTATGGATAGTGAATATAATTTTTATATAGCATATATTATGTCATATATTAAAAACAATCACTTGGGAAACTGGTCCTTGAATAAAAAGAAGTAGATAGAAATCTTTCAAGGAAATGTGGGCTTATTTTTTGTTTTCTGAGTATCAATTATCTCATATAATATTCCTGGCTTTTTAAACTGTAAATATGTTGCACAATCCTCAAAACAGCTCAAAACAAATGTTTTTTTAAATATATATATTTCATACTTTTATGTATTTAACATCATTTGTAATGCTGAATACACTTTAAATATATTCACTGATTTAAAAATTGTGTGCTCTATTACTGCTGAGATGTCTTACGCTATTATAATATTTTGACATGTGAAAAAAGTTTTGTTTTATACATTGGTAGGCAATTCTTATCATAAATGATATAGCAAAAGTGAGTACAGCACAAAATCATGCTAAAAAAACTTTACCTGTTTCAGCTTGTGTCATATAACATCACAATATCTGTGAGTTTTAAAACACATAAAAGTTGTGTAATTTACACTGGGTAGGATTTCTTAAGCAAAGTAGAGATAGATATAGATATGATAATTTTAATTGTTGAGAGTGTTAATTATTATGTTTTTCAGTTAGTTTCCCGATTGACATGATATTAAGATTGCCCAAGGTGCCAATGCCCAAAGTTTGAAAGAAGAAAATTGATAAAATGGGAAAGATTGGTATTTAATATATTCAATGTATAGGCTACAATTTAATTTAAAGTCTTCATGTAAATATTTTTAGCAAGGCATTTTTGTAAAAAAGGTCTCCATTCCCTGACTTTAATTCACTCAAAAATGCAACTCTTTAGTAAAAATTACAATATTATAAAATTAAAAATTGGGTCAACCTAAATACCTACTTTGATATTGATACGAATGCCACCATACTGTACATGCAGCAGGAAAGAAAGGCACCATGAGTGCTAAGCATGAACCTGAACTTCCTATGGACATTAATAAAACATGGAGAAGAGTGCTTGCCCAGACATTCAAAGAATTGCAGTCATGGCCTTGTGCTGCTCTTACAGAATAGTGTATCAGAATTACAGCTGCTACCTGTTCCCTGCAGCATAGTCTTTATTCATGTTGTAACCATGCAACAAGGGTAGGATCCCTGCTTTCCTAGCAAACCCTAGGAGAAAATTCATTCTGAAGAAATTTTTCTAGTTCTGATTTTGATTTAAAAAGCACTGGGTTTTGTGCCAAGATAATTATGGAAAGATCTTGCTATAACAGCCACAATTGTGCTTTATTTTATGAAGTGTTTATGTATTATTTTTGGATGGATGCAAAGAAAATTATGAACTACAGTTGTGCTTTATGAAAGATTTATGGAAAATAAAGTAAAAGCTGACTGCTTGGGCTTCCTGTAATCAACATTATTACATATACATTAATATTAAATGATAAATATTACATTATTAATAATGAAACAAGTGCTATGACTCAGGAAGTAGTATGAACATGTGAATATGCTTATTTGAATTCAGGACGTCCCTGGATATATTCATTGGTATTTAAGGGAGACAGAAAGTACATGGCAAACTATTCCAATCTGATTGCCTAAGACATCGAAATACTACAAACATCTGCTGGATTAATGACAACGGTTTTTTCAGGACCCAAATCCATGGCAGAATGGAAGAAAAAATATCCTTTAATTTTTCAAGAGATATGGGGGAGAAGACGTTACACCTAGATTCCATGAGGTTGTCTAACTGGAGCATTTTGCATCAAAAGTAAAGCCATAATATTTAAAAATATTCATTTGCTGCTGTTTCCAATTGCCTTTTTTTTTGTTTCAAAAAGACCAAAGTAAACAGTAATGTGTAATACCTGCTCCTCTACTCCTCTCTCTTGGGACCCCACCTGGAATGTTGCATTCAGCTTCAGGGTCCCTGGCACAGGAAGGACATAGATTTATTGGAGTGACTACAGAGGAGGCCAAGATGGTTAGAAGGATGGAACACCTCTTCCAAGAGGAAATGCCAACAGAATTGGAATTGCTCAGGCTGGAAAAGAGAAGCCTTAAGGGTGACCTAATTGTTACCTTCCAGTACCTGAAGGGAGCCAACAAGAAAGATGGAGGGACTTTTTACAAGTGACAGGACAAGGGGGAGTGGCTTCAAGCTGAAAGAGCGTAAATTTAGAAAGATTAAATATTAGGAGAAAACCTTGACTGTGAAGGTCAACTGGAAAAGATTGCTCAGAGAAGTTGAGGATGACCCGTCTCCAGAAGCGTTCAAGGGCAGGATGGATGGAGCTCTGAGCAGCCTGGTCTAGAGGAAGGTAGTGCCCCTGCCCATGGCAATGAGGCTGGAACCAGAAGATGTCTAAGGTTGCTTCCAACACAAATCATTCTGTGATTCTATGAAATCATGAAAAAAATTAAAGTGCACTGAACATGAATGGATTAAAATGACTAGGTCTAGCACAATGAGCTTGGTATCTTTGTCAAAGCGTAAACTCCATTTGACATTAATACTGGTGATCTGACACTAGACAGAGAGTATAAAAAGTCAGTGAGTAATGAAAATGTTAAATGAATACAGGAATGTTAGGGTTTTTTGTTTAAAAACATTGATGCTTTTAAAACAATATAATCATAATCACAGTGTGCATTTCGCAATCATCAAATTGCTTTACAAATTACAAACTTATTACCCCATTACACTGGAGAATCAGAGCTCTCAGATGAGGGAATAAAACATTTCCAGCTCTTATTAATGTAAGAGATTAAAAATGTGTATTAGAAGCTCAGCTGTGTGTAAGGAGCCCATGAGACATAAACTGCCTCAGACTATTTCATTTATAGATATTGATGGATTTCTCAGGGAATTAGATATTTCTCAGTATTTCAAGGGATGGGAAAAAGCTGCAAGAGGCACTGATTCCATCTTTTTGCCCATTATGAGAAGTGGAGAGTTTCTTCAGATAGAATGAACTCTGTACTGCCAGTCTTCTCTGTACACTGACAATTTTCAAACAACTACTTGGATGTGTTCTTCAACTTTGTCACTCATGCCTTGGAAGATGTCCCAGTAGCTATTCACAATGTTACAGCTTCATCCTCTTCAAAATCTGTCATTAGAACAGGCTTTTGCCATCACATCTATAGAAGTCAGTTGGCACCTGTGGAGTCTCCCTGTTCCATGGGTACTTTGTCTCAAGCAGCCCTAGGGTGCTCAGATTCATAGGTGTAAGCCTCTATCACTCCATTTTCAGAGAATTTCCTTGAGCCCATCCATTGCTCCCCATTTTTCTTCAAGGAGGGATTTTCTTGGACTACTTTGCAGATGTCTTCAGTATTTAGGGAAACAAACATGAGAGAAGACAAAGAGCGAGGATTCCTGTCACAGGCAGAGAGTTCAGGAAAATAAGAACTGCATGTGAAGAGAACAGCAGCAAAGGATATGAGAAAGTGGACTGATGATGGGACTAGTGCTCCAGTTCTCAAACACTCATGAAGAGAGGTAAGAAGATTCTGAATTGTCTAATTGGAGTCTCTATTATAACTCTTGAACTCAAGGGAAAGCAGTTCATGTAAAGGTGTAATTATGCCAAAACTGTTCAGCAATGTGTATTTCCAACATAAGTCACAATAATGCACACATGAGAGAGAGAGAGATGGAAGATACTCTCAAAGACATAAATGTTGCCACAGAATTTAGATGCGTTTCCTTGAAGTTTTGTCTTATGGCAAGTATAACACCATTATCATAGGAACCTATAAATTCTGTCAGAGGAAGATGCTTAAACCAGAAGTTAATTTCAATGGAATTTAGACAGGAACTATTGTCTACTCTACTTTTCTCTCAGGAATTCAGGTCTTAAAAACATGACTTTTACATGTGAATTAATTTGTTTTGGAGACTTTAATTTTTTAGTATATTAATTATGTAAAATTAAATGACAGCAGCAGTTGTTCACGAGTATAGGCCAGCAGCTGAGTTTTGTTCCAGTGTGTTTCTTCATTGTACAGAAAAGTTGCACACTCCATATTCAGAATAATACTCATGAAGGCTGAAGTTTGGGCCGTTTGCAGCAGCTGTGTTCCAGCTATGATTCCTCAGCTGGCTTCTTGGCTATTCCCTGCCTATCACTTGTCCATGACCTCCTACTTCATGCCATTTCAATTTGATGAGCATATATTTTTTAACTTTTATGCACACCTGGTTTTGCAAAGCCTTTTTTTTTCCTTTTCAATGTATTTTTTTCACACAATGCTTCATTCCATTTATTTTTTTACCTTCAGCTTTACCATTCCAGATGAACCCTGCAGATGCTGACTTCAAGGAAAACATTCTGAATTAATGCTGTCTCATATTACAGGTAGCACTGATCAGCCTTTAGCGCCATAAGTCACTAACAACTTATTCCTATGCCATGCTTGTGTTTTTAGCAACTAAGTGCTCCTGAAAAGCTAAATGTTCAGTTTCTGGAGGATTAATACCTGGGGAACAATCCTTTCTGCATCATTTGAAAGGAGGCTGTAGTGGTGCATATATGATTTGGCCATCAGATATAAATCAAGTGTCCAGATGTTTTGGCTTCAGGAGCTGAAAACAAAGTGATTGAATTCTGCTTTTAGAATAATTTATAATTCTTAATAACACCAAAATATAAAAGGCTGTATTCCTACAGCACTAATGGTACTAATTAGTGCATTTGTCCCTATGGCTGGTTTTTTGGACCATTTTAATAAAGCTTGCAAAAGCTTTGCCTTTGTGATATTTATTTGAAACAAGGGTGGTGTATGTTTGAAATTGATTAGTGTGGCAGTCAGTGTACTGAAGGCAGGACTTCTCTATAACAAAATAATTACAGCAGGTAGAAATTAATCAAAAGTAAAGAGGACATATAAAGAACTGAGAGATGTGGGATGTAAATGCTAATTTTGCATAGAAACTATGTTTTATGATCTAAAGTTGTTGCTTTGAAATTTGCAACTTCAGTAAGTGATCTGTTCATAATCAGAATAGTTTCTTTGGTCACCATATATTAATTATTAAGTTGTTGCAAGACAGGCTGCAGGATGCATGCATTGCATTCAGAACTGAGATGGCAATGAGGAGGCAGTCAAAAAAAGTATTTTAGCTAAAATAATAATGTATGGACAACTGACAAGTCATGTACAATTTTAATGAGGAATTTTAAAAGTAAGAATTTCAAAAGAAGGGATTCTGAAAGGATAGATTACTAATTTATTTTGTAGTATTTGTACACAGATTTATTTCATTAACTCACCTCCTGTGGAAGGCATTTGCTAAACAATTAATTTTGACTTTGAGGAAAAAAAGCATAACATTAATGGTTTATAAATTAGAAGCCTCACCATGGCAACCTGGAAAGGAATCAGTTCTTCAGAACTGTCAGAGCTCCCACTGCTGCTCCTGTTGCTCAAGAGAAACCTGCTGTCTCAACTTACTGTGCTTTTAGACTTATTTCTGAAGGTCAGACCACAGTTTTTAGGGTCACAGTCAAGGTTCTTTCCTCTTAAGAAGAAGGAAATTAATTGCTACTCCCCGGAGGGGGCTAAAAAATTCCAATATGTGTTGCTGCTATTGGGGTTGGAGTTATAGTATAAAAAATAATCAGAGTATAGAATTCAGCACCTTGGGAGATGGCAAAGAACTGGCAAAATTTCAACAAGTACTTGGAAAAAAATAAGGCTTTTGGTCATACCTTGCTTCAATGCAACAGAAATAATTTACCAGCTGTGGTCTAGCAAAGAGATAGCGGTGATAGCTCTAAAAACAAGAAAAAAAAGACCCTGGGTTCATTAACAAACTGTACAGATATGTGATGCATTGCCATGCAGGCTGGATGGCAGATGAAACTTGTAGACTCAAACTGAACAAGCTGTTGAATGACAAGAAAACCGTAAGATGAGATATTAATTTTTCTTTCCTTTTTAATGGATATTGGTGCTGGTTGTGGAGCTTTAGAAGAAAATTAACTACAGAAATGTCATCATAAATCTTGGCTCAAGAAATAAACTAAAATAGTCACTGTCAAACCAAATAATTGCCTTTACCCCTATGTAGTATTATCCATGGGGTTTTTTATGCAAGTGCAACACAGAGAGTGTTCATAGAGAGAGGGTCAGTGTTCCCCACCAGGTAACTGCATATCTTAGTCATATCAATCAAGTGAGTGGAAGCCAGCTTGAAAAAGGCATATTTGGGAAAAAAACCACAAATGATTTATATTGCTTGGAGGATTTATTATTGATGAACGTAGAGATCCCAGATGACAATCAATAAATACATCTGTAAAGAAAAAAAAGAGAGTAAGTGTAAAATTATTATTCTCCTTTTATTTATAGGTAGCTGAAGTATCTACCTGTGCAGAAATAATGCCTTTTTCAATGTCAGAAGTGAAACCTGTGACATTTCCAGAGATGAAATCTTGATTTTATGTGTCACAGTAGAGCTTAAAAAATTTAAAAAAAAGATCCATAAAGTTCTATAAATATGAAATTTCTTCAATACCCAAAACACTTTCAGGTTTCAGTATTTTTAAAGATAGGCTTAGAAACAGGGAAAAGAATCCCATTGTTAACAAGGGCTGTTGCAAAAACATCAGCTGATTTACACATTTCTTCAGAAAGGGCCAAGAGTGCACTGTAAAAGATATGTAATTTACAACAGTCTGTAGGCACTTTTCTTCATGTCACTCAAAATTTCCTCATGCCCCCATTTTGCTTTATATCTTGCAGTAGCAGTCAGGAAGGGAAATGAACTTCCAAATTTATCTGACTTTGTAGTTGCACTAGATTCAAGTGACTCCAGTGATTTGATGTGGCATGTTGATTACAGTCACATCAAAAGGAGAATAAGACTCAGAGGGAAAAATGTTGTTTCTTTCACAGAACCTATGTAACTTAGTGTATAAATCAGAAATAAGCATACAGAAGTTGTGTCGTTCTATAATTATATTGCATTGCTATTAGATCTGTTTGACAAAAGCTGGAAATAAGCAGTGATTGTAACAAATAGTTTCAGTGAAATAACATTAGTAACTACATCCTTATTTCACCTTTTCTGAAATATAATAAACTCTGAGGGTGGAGGGTATTACAGCTGTAATCCATGAGTCTTTGGAAGTTTCAGAATAACTTTCTCTGCAGGAGCTCAGAAATCCCACTTTTTTACATATTTCCTTTTGAAATAGTGTGGAGAATAACTAAATGTATTTATGGCCTGCAATGTGTGTAATAGGAATCTTGGAACAGGCCAGTAGTTCACCAAGAGATTAAAACAGCAAGACTTTTGACAGGGTAAGAAAATTTTTATTTATTTAACATTGACAAGTTGTATGTTACCTTTGAAAATGGATTTAAGAAGTGATACAGTGTAGCTAGTGCAAAATGCTGTGACCATTCTAGATTTTAGGAGGCTGCTAGGCAAGGCCAGATTAAAGAGAAACCCATGTTTCAACTTCATTACAACAGTGTCAAAATAGTGTCCAGCAGTCTTTGGAATCACCTTAATGAAGGATGTTATTATATCCTGCAGTATTTTCCTATTGCCAGCAGTAAAATCCATCCCTGTCACCAGGTAATGTCCTCTTTTCTTAAAGCCTTTATAACTGAAGAGATGAAGACAAGTATTTGTAAATTTCAGAAACATCATGAAATTTTCAGGTTGAAAAATATTTGGTTTATAATTTTGAATTACAAGGTGTCACAAATGAGGATTTATGAGCTGTTTTCAAAAAGTGTGTGAAGAAATTTATGACTGGAGTATCTATGCTAATATGCTTGATTCATCAAGACTAGATATGTTATTAAAATTATCAAATAGATCAACAAGTGTAATGCTATTTTTTTATAAAATTAGAAAAGTAGTTCTGTAACTGTGGAGATTATGAAAGTCTTCCATTGCATTTACCTATATCTTTTCCAGCCTTTCAGTTTTATGCCCTAGTTGTTCTGTATGTGTATGCCTGTGTACATTGACATACGGATATAGATATATAGATATGTAGTATATAGAATATAGATATATAGATATATAGATATATGAAGAAATTATTATACACCCCCTCTCCCTCCTCTTCCTCCTGAAATATCTAGGAATTATTTTTAGTTTGGAATCATACTTGCCTTGCTTTATTTAATCAACTTCTAACTTTGTATTCCAGAATGGCTATATTTTGTGACTTCGGGCAATTTCTACATGGAATTTCTCTCTTTACCTCTTGAAAACAATCTGCTTTCAAAAATGGTCTTGTCACCACAGATATGCCTGATATTAATACTTCTGTAGTACATCTAAATTATTTCAGTGCAACAAATACAATGACATATAGGCACTATGAGAAAATAAACTACTGTGGTAATCCCTTACCATATAAGGTAAGTATAGGTAAGTACAGGTAAGTCCATATAAGGACTATGATCTGATTTATTCACCTGAATCCATAGAAAATTTATATTTTTCCAGATGTGAGATAGCTTGCAAATCAGTGCTATCAAGTCTGCAAACTTTGCCAGATATTGTTGTGAAGTTATAATATATTTGAGTCCTAAAAGAGCATTTAAAACTTATACATTGGGACAGATTTCACTGTTTTTTAATATCAATACCGTCTTCACCATACTGTCCCCTTTCTTGCTTTCTCCTTAATTAGAGGCCAGTAAATGGATGAAAGAATAGGTATGAAAATATACATATGTGATCATGTCACTTGGCAATATGTTACATGATAGCTGGTTTTAATTCAGCTTCATTCTATTATAAATTTGTACCTGATGGGACATTTATTGAATTCCATTTTTCAACATATGAGTCCATGTACAAACCTTTTGCTAGCTATTTTGCCCCACCAAGAAAAAAGAAGCTTCTCAGTATTGAACCTCATCCAGTCCCTGAAAATTCATATTTCTTCAAAGGTGGGGACATTTTCAAATGTGGACAGACTGCACAGAAGTACTCCTAGTCAGGTGATGTGGTCACACATCTTAGAGTGCAGCCAAAGAGAGTTACTTCCCATTATGTTTTCCAACTTAGTTGTCTCTACTTTATTTTACATAATGTATGTACAACTGGAATGCATGTTGGTGATCACAACATGGACCTAGAAATGGGAGAATCAGAAGATGATAAATTGTGTGTCTTCAGTGTCTGTATTCTGGACAAAGAAAGCTGTTCTGACTAGTAGACTCTACTCATTCACAGGCAGAGAGCAGGGAAGAGGATTCTGCTAGAAAGCTAATTGATGTTAATTACACCAAAATGCAGCACCTCTCAATACCTTGTTCAAAGAGAAAAATATGTTGTTAATCGTTCGTGACCCAGTCTTCCTGCCTGAATGAACTCTACTGTGAAACACTGCAGCTGTGGATTTTATTCTCTTGTTTAGGAAAAGTAAAAGAAAAAACACAGAAGGGACAAGATGTGAACATACAATTTTGGTCTGACCTGCTCATACAGTTTCTATGTTTTATATTATGAAATATGAATTTGTTATTAACCAAGCACACACTTCATGAATATTGAAAACAAAATGCTGACTAGTTTGTTTTGGTTTCCTTTCAATAGCTCTGAGTTGAGTTTCTAGGCAGAATTGATAATACGTCTTGCAGGCGTCTTTACAACTTACCTACTCTGTCATTGCCAAACAGAAAGGACCTGCAGTCTGTTTTAAACATTCTAGAATAAAAAATAATAAAAAAAAAAAAGGGCACCAATTAAGGGTGCATTGTGAACCAATTATCTGTATTCTGCTCTCAGGAAATCTGGGTGCTTTGGGCCTTTTGAGTAACTTCCTACATCATATATTCCTTGTATGACATAGTTCTGGAGTGAAGAAATGCCCCAGTTATTACTGAGTTATGAGGGAGATATAATTCTGCAGGCAATTCACATTCCATGGCCTTTCTGCAGCACTTTAAATGAATATGTCTTCAGGCAGCAATGTGAAGTCATTCCACCATAAGTCATGTGTCCCTATGGTTACATAGATGGGTCCTCTCCTGGTCTCAACACGTTGCTACATAGCTTATTTGAAGTACCTTTGAATGAGAGAGATCAGCTTCAGGTGAACACCAAAGGGGCAAAATCACTGATACACTGACAAAAAATTTTAGACCATTTCCCCCTATGTGACCTGGGCTGTGTTTCTCCTTAGCTGTTCTTGGCTATGAATTTTCTTGCTATATCTACAGCTTACTCAGAGAAAATGTGAATGGAGGTGGCTGGGTTTCCCTTCCTCTGCTCATATCCATGACAGGCTGCAGGAACAGGACAGCTGCAGGGCTAGAAGCTTCTCTCTGATTTCACTCTATGAAGCATGATTTTTTAACACCACCATGAAAGAGGAACATTATTTTGCCAGAATTTTGATAATAGTTTTCTACATGGAAAGATTCTGCACTGTGGGGAAATGTTTTGTATTGTTTAGCCATATCACCAACATCATCATCATCATCATCATCATGGTTTTCCAGGTTACAGTTCAGTGCCTTTTCCAGAAGATGGTGGCTGAAAAAAAATCTGCAGCACTCACTACCAGGCTTTCAGTTCAGTGAACAATACAAACCTTAACACTACTGCATTTTCACTGAAGCCTATGCACTAGTGTTCCTCTCCCTGTGTTCCTCTTTTCCCTTTCCTCTTTTCCTCCATATTTCCCAGTATAAACATTTGTGTTCTGCATATCAAACATAAAAAAACTTTATTAGTAAAGTTGGCACTAACAACAATTTAAAAAAAAATCTGCTTATGTCAATGTCAGCTCCTGAAAATGCAGTGCAATGCTGCTATTCATTCTGATCCAGTCCAAACTGGAAATTAATTAAGCTTTATGTGTGTGCATGTTTGCACAAGTACCTTGTGTGCATCTACAGATAGCCAGCTAGCTAGCTAGGTGGACATGCATATATCTTTTTCTCACAGCTGTGAACTTACTGACTCATGGTGAAAATTGTCCATGGTGAGAAACACTATTTTAAAGAGAATGAGAATGCAGACAAATAAATTTTCACCTTTAAATTTCTTACACCTATTTATGTCTAACCTACTTGGGTTTCACACAGCTTATACACAGAAGAGATTTTTTTTCTCAAGTATTTAAAATAATGTTATCAAAAAGCTAGCCTTAACTTTTTAGAATTTAGAAATCAGCAGTTCTCCTAAATTGCTTTAATTCTCTGGAGATCCCCTGCTCTACCTTTTCCCCTCTCTTTGTTCTTTCTGTCTTTATTATTTCCCATTTAACTGAGTGATAGCTTTAATAAACACTGAACTCAGTCACAGGTTGAAATTGCACGTGGAAAGGAAAAGGCATTCATGAACTTTGTTTTAACTGCCAGCCTTCAAATCATGGGTTGAACACATTCCTTTAATATTTCAATGCCTTGCTATATCTATATATCTATCAGTCTGCAGTTTGCTGCTAATGACCTTCTTCCAAATAGTGATTTGTCAAGTAAGCCTTTCACAGAGTCTTGCAAAGCTCTTTCAGAGGTGTGTATAAGGCTCTCTAAAATGCAGACCAGCCAAAAATTTCATGACTGAAGGAATGGCCTTAAAGAGAAAAAAAATCAAGAGATTATTTAAGAAGATGAGGATTAATTCTGTATTACATAGTCCACTATACTTAGACAAAGAGAATAGTGCCATTGAACCATTGAACTTTATTATTTTTGGCCTGGACATCAGTTTTGACTGTGTGTGGTAATCCAGAGCATGATATCATAGAAGCATGGAATGCTTTGCCTTGGAAGGGAACCTGAAAGATCGCCTAGTTCCAACCCCATTGCCATGGGATGGGCAGGGACATCTTCCATTAGGCCAGGTTGCTCAGAGCTCCATCCATCCTGCCTTGAACACTTCCAGAGACGGGGCATTGTAGCAATGCGGGTTTTTAGGATTCCATGTGCTCTCTTTGTTTCCCCACTCGGTGTACCATTGGTTCATTTTGAAATATTCATTTTGCTGTACCTGAAATCTATTGGTAGGTTCCCTATGCCTGTCTTCCCTTCAGACTCCCCGGGACTGGCTCTGGGGGAGACAGTCCCTCCCCTTCCTTTCCCTTTATAAGTTGATGTCTGGACCAGCTCGAGGTCTCTGCATCTCTAGGCTGGCACCCCTTATCCTGTCCCAGCCTTTCCTCCCCGCTTCTCCTCCCCTGCAACCCCTTTTCCCCATTACCCCAAATAAACCTCCCTGCCAGAACAGAGATGGAGTCCAGTTCTTTCTTAGTCTCACTATATTCCTGCTGAATTGACGTGGTTTGGAGACTGACGCCATGCCGCAGAACCTCGGGGGCCGCCCGCCCCAGATCCAGTGGGATTTACACAGACCAGAGACCCCGGACTGGGGGGAGCCAGCTCGTGCAGCCCCCCTGGACCCTGATACATCAGGGCATCCACAACTTCTCTGGGCAACCTGTTCCAGTGCCTCATCACCCTCACAGTCAAGAATTCCTTCCCAATATCTAATCTAAATTTATGATTTTTCAGTTTGAAGCCATTCCCTCTTGTCCTGTCACTACATGCTCTGATAAACAGTCTCCATCTTTCTTGTAGGCTTCCTTCAGCTACTGGGGGGGTGCAATTAGGTCATCCTCAAGGATTCTCTTTTCCAAGCTGAACAATTCCAATTTTGTCTTAATTTCTCCTTGGAAGAGGTGCTCCATGCCTCTAACCATCTTGGTGGCCCTTCTCTGGCTCACTCTAACAGGTCCATGTCTTTCTGGTACTGAGGACCCCAGAGCTGGATACAGCCCAGGACACAACTGGCTTTCTGGGCTGCACATGCACTTGGCCAGGTCACATCCAGCCTTTCATCCATCAGCACCCCCATGCCTTTCTCAACAAGGCTGCTTTCAATACTATACCCCCTTCCACTTAAGGAAGTAAGCCATGTTTTATTTCTGGCTTATTAATTTGAGAACATATTGTGGCTTTTATAAAATAAATACCAGCACAAGAAATTCTACCAAAGAGCACTTCAGAAGAGCTTTTACAGCACATGGGTCCTTTTGTCAATTTAATATATGGTCTCCTCAGACCTTACAGACCTTCATGTTTCTGAAGCACTCAAGTAACAGTAAAACACTTTCTGACCTCTGACTACAGATAAAATTGAAAAGACTGCTAAAGAACAATTACCTGGGTTTAAGATTCAGTTGTGAAGGGAAGAGGCAGCTTTCAAGAAGAAGGACACTTAGGGTTTTCCTCTCTTTTCATTAGCAATACACTTCAAGGCCTGTCTGAAGACACAAATAGAGAAGAAGAAATATTTCACCAAGAAAAATTCCTTTCCTTGATATTTTCTTTATTTCAATTATAATACAAATTATATTTATGGAATGAAGAATGCAAGCACTCGTATTGAGAACCCATGGAGCAGGCTGCATATTTCCTTTGTTAGTTCTATTTAGTTATTACCAAGATCAGAACAAGAGTAAAGACTTTTATTTTAAAATTTTTGTAAAGAAATTGCAGAAATTTCCCCTAAAACAGGCTAATAGATTCTTTGGGGAAAAAAAAGTCAGATGTGCACAAACATTACTGAGAAATTTAAAAGTGAAGTGTTTGTATCTTAATTGTGGTACTTCTGAATGCTTTTCAGCTTTTGTGATTCTTTCACTTCCTGTTAGAATGAAACTGAAATGTGAACCATCCCTCCTTCTGCCATTGTTCTTTTTTGACATAGAAAGTACTTAAATCTACTTCTGTTTAAATAAAAAGGAATCTTAGTTACATGGGGAGGAAGGAAAAATAGGGTGCTATATCAGGTTCACAACCTGCATAATTGATAAAACAGGACTGAAGAACCTATGGTGCAAAAAAATTGCCCTTCAACTCTAGTATAGCAAGTTTATCTATCCTTTGAAAATTATGCTACTGACATTCAACATTGCATCTACTATTAATAATTATTACTTATGTATGTAATGCAAATACTGAAAATGTACTTTGGTATCCTGCACACCATGAACATTTTTTCATCTATTATTCATTAGTAATTCAGATCAATAAAACTTCTTCTAGTTGTTTTTCTGCTTTTTTCTGCATCTATCACTGTTTTGTTGCATAATTTGTTGAACATATATCAACATTTATTTCTAAACTTGTAAACTTTCTGATGGCTTCCATGAATTAGTGTTACTTCTCTCACATCTACTGAGAGTTTTCCTGCAGTATTAGCTTTCTTTTTTGATGGATTAAGGAGATGTTGGAACTATAAAAATTCTTTTCCCTGTCACATGAATTTGAACATCCTCATGGCACGTATAATTGCACAGAAACTAAAATGACAAAACTGTGAAACATTGTATATTACAGTAGAAAACTTTGATATCCTATTTTTGCTATAATCAGTATAGAAAATTCTACAAATGTAGTTTTTTTTCCTTTAGTAGAGAAAGTAAAAGGCAAGGAGAAAGTGACATTTAAAGGGGAAAATTTTCCAAGAGTAATTTTTTTCCTGGGGCACCACATAGCTCTTTCTTAAACACATGATCTACTTCAGAAACATTTAGTCACTCACCAAGTGAGGTGTTGCATTTCAGTGAATTAAAGAAACAACAGAGTATCCCCACATGGGTGTTTAATCAATTTAACCAGTCAGCAATCTTGCTCGACCAGCAGGTGTTTGGCAAGCAACTGCACAAAACAAGTCCCATTAATGCGGGATATAGTTTATCTTATTTGAGTGCAGAGGGAGTTTCATTAGCATGTGGAATTCTTTGCAGTTCAACAGTCAAGTAATTACTAGTACCATCTATGCCTTTTATAAGTACAAATAATAGCCATGGTTTCATTAAAACAATGTACCATATTTGACTCAAATTAAAAATGGTACAAAATTTTAGAGCTGGTTCTTGTTGGCCTAAAAATATCTTTTCTCAGTGGAATTTTTTGTCATCACAATACTTGGAAATTTTTAATATTCAGAATTTTTTCCCAATCAGAAAGTAAATTTCTGGTATAAAAAGAGACTTTCCCCCACCCCTGATGTTAGCTTTTCATCAAAACCAATTTAAAACATAATTTATAGTATTTTTTTGTTGGGTGATTTGAGGATGTAAGCTAAATTAAGTGCAATATTTGATTTTAAAAACTGTGCATTAATGAAGGTTAAGATGTAGTGCTTCTCAAAGGTAAGATTCCAGACATATACAAAATTTTCTATCCCTTTCTAAGACTAATGCTTCAGCCCTTTATCTTTGCATTGGTCAGATAATTATCAACCCTGTGTTAGGGTCTACTGTCTTTTCCAGTTGCAAGGCTTCTTTTTCTTTTTTTTTTTTTTTTTTTGTTCATTCATTCATTCATTCAATGCAACAAGTAAAAGAAAATTTTCATTGCTAAAAAATATTCACAGAGAATATAGATCTGGGTTTGTCTACACAGGAAAATTTCTTCAATATCACCTAAGATTTGGATGTGAGTAGATGTACAAATATTACCACGTGAATCTTTACCATGCAGGTTGTATCTAAAAGGAGGAGATCTGGGGGAGTAGTGGTTCATTCAAGGTGGTTTTGGGTCTTTATGCAGAGCTGGATAGGCAACTATCACTAAACAAACATATCTTGAAAAGCATTTACTGTGTAAACAATTTTCCCTTAAAACACCCTCTCCCTGATGAGCAGACATTGTGAAAGCCTTAGATACTGAAGAAGTTGTTTCAGATGTCTTCTTTTTAACTAGTTTATTGTGCCAGTCCTTAGTATACTGGTTCATGTCTGCTACACTCTGTGTCTGTCCCATATGCAAGGAAACCATCAGGGTTTTATTTTAAAGGCTTTTTTACCTCATGATGGCCTTGTGTTGTTCAGTGGCAGTGCTTAATTTTACAGAGTTTTGAAGCATTGTAGCTAATTTTAAGCTACAAGTACTCACAGATCAAGTAGGTAACAACTCCTCCATATCCTTTAAAATCCTGAATTGACTTTTTAGGTTGTTCTGTGCAAACAGCTTAAATTCTCCTTCAGCTTCAGAAAAATTTAAAGCTTTCCTAAAGCCTAGAAAGTTCATTTATTTGAAACTTCTCAGTAGGCTGAAGAAATCCTATGGCTATTTGTACAGCAGATTTTCAGCTATCTATGCCTACTTCACAATATTTTGTCCAGTTTTTCATCATAACCCCGACAAATACCTTGAGCCTGAAAATCTTTGTGAAACACTCCCTCCTATTGCTGGTAACACCCAAATGTTTCTATTCTAGGTACCTTTGTTTATATTATATCCATTCACATTGTTTTAGTCTTCCTCTCTACCAGTCAAATAACTTGTGAAAACACCTTTCTGTTTTTATCTGAAGTGATCTGTGTTTGTCTGCTTCCCACATTTTCCATTTTTTGGACATACCCAAGCCTCAAAGAGAGACAACTGATCTCCTGTGTCAGACATACTGACAGTGCTACAGAATAGGCTGTCTTTCATGGCTGTGACAGATAAAACCTTAGAATCCAGTTTTTTTGCTCCCCAGTTCTTTCAATAAGAAATACAAATAATACAGGGAACTTCAAACAGATTGTGAGATGGGTATTTCAGTGCTGTGGGGACCATGTTGTCAGTCAGGGTATGTTTGAGAATTATATTGCAGTCCATCCCCTGTGCTTCATCTAGGAAAAAAAAAGATTGTCTACCCACACTCTTGCAGACCCACATGCCCTACATTTACCAGGACGTGGAAAAGTCTTGACCTAAAGACATTCCAGCAACATGAGATCCAGCTAGAAACTGTGGTTCCCCAGAGTCCATTTTAGTTTTTAACTAACAAAGTAATATGATTGTAGCAGTGTGCTCGCCTAATCCTAGGTCGAGCTCGTCAAGGTGGGAGACCACCGCCTTCGGGGCAGCGCCCAAAGTGCAGAGCTCAGGGAGCTAGGAGTCAAAGCTCGAGAGCCGGTCTGAGGCGCAGGAAGAGACGCAGTCCGTTTCGTCAGGTCCCCAGAGAGTTTATTGAAGGATATAACAGAGATGAGGGAGGGAGAGGAACACCGACAAAATGGCCCCGATCGCTCCCAGGAGGTGCCTTTTAAGGGAATGGCATTAGGGGAGGGTACAACTTGGAGAACCAACCAAGCTGGGGAACACAAGACAGACACTTGCCTTGCCCAATCAGAGGAGCGGGGTAGGAGGGGATACAATCAGGAGGCACCAATCCAGGGTCGGAGGGGTAACAGACAAAGGGGAATTCTCTAGAAGGTAACCATAAAAGGGAATAGGAAAGGGGAGCTCAGACCAATCACCATTCAGTCCCAGGGTGAGGTTTCTAGGTACCTGTCAGGTCCTAGTCCTGGGGAATCTATACGGGCTAAAGCGACAGTCACATATGATGTATCTTTTTTTTTTTTTTGTAGTCAATCTAAAATATTTGCAAAGGAATAGGAATTAAACACATAATTTCTCCTCTTAATCTTAAACCTAATCTCTTTGAAAATACCCTACTTTTAACATAGCCTGATCATTCCAAATAATACCTCTTTTTCTGGAGTGATCCAGTCTTTTGAGTTGTTGGTGACAGCCTTATGTTGTCCCTCCTTTCCCCATGGTTTCTCTTTCCCTTTCTGACTGTTCAATTGTAAACTTGTAGGCAGTTTTTTTGATGCTTAGGAAGTGTGAACATTTTGAAACTTGAACATCTGCTAATTAATCAATCTATCTGGAAGCCAAAATAAATTAATTATACTCTAGAATTAAACTACAATTAATTCTACAATCTAATAGAATTGTTCTACATCTTGAATATAAAATATAATATGATCAAATTTATAGTGACTAAAAGGTCATAAGATTTTCCATCAGTTCTACAGGCATCTCAGGAATGGGGATCACATCAATCACTCTCAATGGTGAATGCACATATCTGGGACTTTAAGTTCGGTACTTTCCTGCAGGAAAGAAATATATTTTATACAGAATTTCAGAAGCATTCAAGTGTGCAAGAAATCCATCTTTCTTCATTATTACTAAAGAAGAAATTTCACTCATGAATATTTTTTCTTTTTTAATGTTAAAATAAATCTGAAATGTCCTGATAAACTTGGAACAAATAATTGCTTTTGAGAGCTGTAGGGAGAGCATTCTTGGTCAGGCACAGTCTTATTGTAAGCTGCTGCAAATTATTTAGTATTATTGCATAGTTTTCTTTACTGTAAATAGATAGTGAATATTAGAGATTTTTCACTTAGGTGTAATCTGATGTATAAAAATAATGTTATGATCATTGTCTCTGAAAGGCAAAAGAATAAAAAATTAAATATGAATCTCTCTTGGTATGGATTTTGTTATGCCTCTTGGTCCTTCTCTCTTTCTTTACCATTTGGAGAAAATTATTTTGATTGTTTTGTGTTTGAAGAAATATTTGAGGAAAATGAAAGAAACAATTATAAAATATATATGATTTTAAAATAAAGTTCCGTTTCTTCTTGAGCTCAGCCTGCTTTTTGAGTTTATCTTGTGCTTCGGTGTAACCAAATTCTTTTGTTTAAGAAATGCAGTGGGTATGTCTGAAGAGCAGCCAACATGCTTAAACCATAGTAGCACTTTTCCTAAAACAGGCCTATTTTGTACAATATTAAAAATTAATTTTTTTTCTTAGATTCCCTTATAAGAAATAGGAATGCCTGCAGGTTTCTTTTGTACATGTAACTATTTACTGATTGCCAAAACCAATATAAAATCCAGTAGTGGTGAACTAGAATATTCTAATAATGTTAAATTATTAAGGTTATCAGAGAACAGTTGAATATATATTCACTACAAGGTGAAAGATACCACAGAATACAATTCAAATATTTCAACTTATTTTAGGATAGCTGTCCATTTCCCGCTCATACTGGGATGAACTGCACTAATAGTGAACTTCATTTTCACTTTATATCTTTTTTGGTTTTAGTGTTAATTGGAATGTTAATTTCTATAGTAAAATATTACTGTTAAAAGGGACCTAAATTTTATACTTTCCAAATATCAGTCCCCCTTATTTTCCTCTTTTTGCTTCTATCCTACTCCTACTATTTCTTTTCCTGATTTGTTTCTTATTTATTCTGATCTTATGTGTTCAAGACAACGGCTTAATGGACAAACCCAACATTTGGTGGGGGTGTTAGAATCTAAATGAGGCAATGGCCACCACAACACAATGTCCTCTGGCAGGTATTGAAACACTTATGCATAATAGATACCTCTTGAAACACAAAGAACTCCTGTGGCACCTTGAAAGCTTGTTATGCTGTGAAATGAATAAAGTATCATATACCTCACCAGCAAGCCATGTCTCTGGAATTCTGAAAGGCCTTTGACATGGTCCCCTCACAACATCCTTCACTCTAAATTGGAAACACATGGATTTGATGGATGGACTGTTCAGTTGATGAAGATTGAGAGCAGACCTGCTAAGAAGGTCTTGGGAGGGGTAGGTCTATTGAGTGAAAAACTGGACACAATCCAGGAGTGTGAACTCACAGCCCAGAAGACTGACAGTGCCTGGGCTGCATCCAAAGCAGAGTGGCCAGAAGGGTGAGGCAGGGGATTCTGCCCCTCTGCTGTGCTCCGGTGAGATCCCACCTGCAGTGCTGGGCCCAGCTCTGGGGTCCCTGCTATAAGAAGGGCATGGACCTGTTGGAGCCATTCCAGAGGAGGGCTTTGGAGAAGATCAGAGGGCTGGAGCATCTCACCTATTAGGAAAAGCAGAGAGCTGGTGCAGTTCAGCCTTGAGAAGGCTCTGGCGAGACCTTGTAGCAGCCTTCCAGTACCTAAAGAGGGCCTATAAGAAAGATGTGAAGAAGAAATTTTTGCAGTGAAAGTGATGAAACACTGGAACAGGATGCCCAGAGACTCAGTGTTTCCCATCCTGGGAAACATTCCAGGTCAGGTTGGATAAGGCTCTGAGCAATCTAACCTAGTTGAAGATGCCCCATCTCCTATATTTCACTTACATTTTTGTTTCTACATTTTACACAACAAAATTGCTAAAAATTTATTTATGGAAAGGTGTTTCTTTTCTGCTAAGTTGAAATGGATACATTAAAAATAAAGCTCGTATTTTGGACACACAGACATTCAGGCAGCGGCAAACTGTTTTTTGAATGCTATTTCGAGAAAACTTCAGATCTTTTTTGCCCAGGCAGTGTTTTCAAACCAGGTGGTTTATTTCATTGTTTGAATCAAAAATGTAACACACCAGAACAAATACTAAGCACAAACTCTTAAAATAAATTTGGTATACTGAGCACAGACTGCTGGGAATAATCTTTTGTTTTAATTAAGCCCACTTCCCAGAAAGAGAAGAACCTTATTTCTGGCTTAAGTGTACCAAGTTTCTTGATCATGCTTCTCTGATAGATCTGTTGTTAGGACCCACAGGTTTAAACTTCATGTAATAGCTCTTATTTTTGATCAGTTGCACAGATTGAAAACTCCTCTAGCAACTCACACTGATACATTTTCTTCTCAAAAACCACGTGATTACTAGTGGACTAGACTGTAAAATGGTACTAGGAGTAGAGTCATGTATTTTAGAAAAAGTTCTCTGGGAGAATTGAATGCTACATTATCTGTTGCCATTAGATCTGACAGAATAATTTCACTAATTTATGTTATCACCTCTTGTGATCTCAATGTTGTTGAATGTGGCACTAGTTACAAATCAATATCAATTAACCTGAGTATAGATCTCTGTCCTTGAATTCAGTAAATCATTCATTATATCTGCTTTAATAATAGACCTAAACAGATGTAGCTGATACGTACAAAATGCAAGTGTAGGGCTCTAATAGTAATACAGGCTGATATGGTTAGCTGAGTGAGATATTCCCTGCATTATTCAATTTTAGAGTAATTCAGAATTACACGTATATTGCTACTTCTTAGATAAGGCAAATGGCTACCAAGATCCTGTGAGGTATATAGAAATACAATTATGGTTGCAGAAGTAAACTTGCCGAGAAGCTTTTCTGCATCACTTAGAAAAAATATTTTAGAGTTAAGGAACTTAATTCAGTAAACTTGGAGATAGTGGTAAATTAAGACAGAAACTCACATGTTCAAAAGTATAGTTCCCATCAAGTAGTATGAAAACCCCAGATCTTTCCATTTATTCTGTTTTTTTATTTCTTGAATGGAAAGTTGCAGAAAGGAAGTTTGCACCTTTAAGCAATCTTCTTTAGCTAATGTGCTTAGGACATCGTGATACAGTAAAACAGACAATGTCAACAGATATTATAATTACAAAAATCAATTCTTATTGCCATATCCATAGGTGGTGATTATGTATCTTTTTACTCTTAAAATTTCTTGATTTTTCTTATGCATTTTTAAGTGATATTTTTATGCTTTTGTATTGTTATCTTACAATAGACAATGAGCAAAATGGCTACTTACCTGCTTTCCATTGCAACCAAATAGTCCTAAAATAAAACCTACACATACATATTTATTTACAAACATCAATCATTCAGTGTTGTTTCACTCTAATTCATCCCAAGGGATCTATTAACATGAACCTGGGAACCTCAACTTCTGGGGCAAGTCGTAGCAGATACAGGTGGAAGAGTAAAAGTTTTCTATCTGTACAGAATACAGGTGGAAGAATAAACTAAATTGGGTGAGCTGCCTTATATCGAAAACAGATATTCTAATTTCATTGAATCACAGCCTAGCTTGACTATGCTTTAACCATTTTAGTTTTCCTTCTGTGGAGGAAGAACAAACATTTTTCAAAAAAATCTGTTTAAATTTTCTGTCTGTTTTACACATTCACCAGTAAGCAAACACACAGAACTGTCTCATGCTTGTGCTCCCAAGAGGATCTACCTATATAGGACATTTGATAGATAACAGCTTCTTAGTTATTATTTTTTTCCAGAATGTGAAAACTGTGTCTGGTTGTTTCCTCCAGTAATATTAAATTAATTGTGGGTCTGTTTCTGTATCGTTGAGTCTCTCTCAGGTGCAGATGCAATTGATTCTAGGTCCCACCTTTCCTTGTTAAATTTTGGAACAATGATCTGCTGCTTCATTTAAGAGGAACTCCAGATTGGATTGTGACCTGCCATTGGTCTGTATGGAATTGCATAGCCTGAAGACTTCAAGGTGTGATGGAGGCAAGATACAATCTCTCTTTATTAATTCTTCCTGACTTGGGGTATTATAGCATGAATACCCCAAGTATTCATGAACTGTAGTAATGCAATTTTCAGATTTCCATGTGCTTCCTTCGTTCCCCTGCCTTGTATGCTATTGGTTCATTTTAAAATATGCACTCTGCTGTACCTGAAAACCTATTGGCGTGTTCCCCCTGTCAATTTTCCCCTCCTCCTCCTGGGACTGGCTCTTAGGGAGCCAGCCCCCCGCCCCCTTTCCTTCCCTTTAAAAGACAGCATCTGCGTCAGAGAGAGGTCTTCCATCTCTGCGCTGGCAGCCCCTACCCCATCCCAGCTTCCCTCCCCTTCTCCTTTCCTGGTAACCCTCTCCCCCGTATCCCAAATAAACCTCCCTGCCAGAACAGAGATGGATTCCAGTTCCTTCCTTCATACCACTATTAATTTCCTGCTGAATTTCTGTGGTTGGGAGACTCACGCCAGCCCGCGGGACCCTGGGTGCCGCCCGCCTGGGATCGGGTGGAATTACACAGTCCAGGGACTTCACTCTGGGCGGGAGCCAGCCTGTGCCACCCTCCCGGAGCCTGCTACAACAATGAACCTTATTTTCAGACACTTATTCTCTCTGAGTAACATATAGGTAATTTAGGTGCCTGATTCAGCTGCTACAAGAACAGGGCATTTAAAAACTGCTTTCAGTGATGATGAATGAATTAACTTAAGCCTTCCCTGAACTGGTTGTAGCTTGTTAATTCACTGTCTGACTGTTCTTCACCAAGATTTTATTTCATACTGACTTATTCAAGATACAACCCTTTCTTTCAAATGGGTACAGAGCCCTTTGGAACACTAGAAAATTGACCTATGCAATAAAAGCTTTTTAGAATATCAGATAGCATGCTGTCTAGGAGTTGTCATTTTTTAACACAGAAATAAATTAGAAAAGAGAACTGGAAAGGACAGACCTATTGAGTGTCAATTAGGTTTAAGATTCAATGACAGGATGTAATATAAGTCACTTTGTGTACAAATGTAGTCATTGATTTTCTGTTTAACAGTATTGCCTTCATCCTTCAGCAATTACTGTGTCTGCTACTAATTTTTTTTCCTTTAATGCCATCTATAGAATCAGCTTTTTTTTTCTTTTTTTCTTTTCCTGGATTCTCTCTTTCTGTGCTTACATTGCTCTGATTTTCATACAGAAGTATTGTGATCTGCAATATCACTTTTTCTAAATTCCTTGTATTTCAATAAAACAAAGGGCTAAAGTCATATATCAAGAATGTCACTAGTCTGTATCCTTGTATTTCAGGAAAGTAGTTCACTTGCAGCACAGTGAAAGAGAATCTTTAGTCTCTCAAAGAACACATTACACTTGATTTCAGTGTTTACACTGGCAGTTATTAAAACAAATATACAAGATATTTTTTAAATTTTTTGATTTCTTAATGAACTCTGCCAGGAAATATCTCTTTTCTTTTTTCCCACACAAATGCAACTTGATTGTTCCAGCAAAAATATTTTGAATATTTAGTGGTTTTGTTGGCCTGGTTTTGATAGTGTGGGGTTTACAAGGGTGACCTCTGTGAGAAGCTGCCAAAAGCTTCCTCCATCTCAACAGAGACAATCCCTGGAGGCTTCAAAATGGATGTGCCACTAGCCAAGGCTGGACTAATTAGAAATTGTGATAATGCTTCTTTGATAACATATTTAAGAAGAAAATGTTATTGTGTTGTTGTAGCTATGGCCAGGGAAGAGCAGGGTGAGAACATGTGAGAGGAACAACTGTGCAGACACCAATGTCCATGGAGAAGGAGGGGGAGCAGCTGCTCCAGGCACTGGAACTGGGATTCCCCTGCAGTCCATGGTGCAGACTATGGTGAGGCAGCTGTGTCCCTGCAGCCTTTGGAGGTCCATGGGGGAGGAGAGATCCACCTGCAGCCCATGGAGGATACCCATGACAGAGCAGGTGTGTGCCTGAGAAAAGGCTTTGATCCTTGCTGGATCAGGCTCCTGGAAGGTTTCCTGTGGATCCATGGAGAGAAGAGCTCATGCTGGACCAGGTTTCCTGGTAGGATGCTGTGGGGGACCCAGCTGGAGCAGCCTGTGCCTGAAGGACAACACTCTGTGGAAGGGTAACCCCCATTGCTCCAGTTTAGGCAGGACTATTGCCAACATGATGGACTCATGCTGGAGAAGTTCATGGAGAGCTATCTCCTGTGGAAGAGATCCCATAAGGGAGCAGGGGAAGGACTCCTGTCCCTGAGCAGTGGCAGGAACAACCTGTGATGAATTGACCATAACTCCCATTCCCATCCCCCTGAACTGCTTGGGGGAGGAGGTACAGGTGGAAAGGGGTGGGGGTAGCGGTGGAGGAAAGGTGTTTTAAAGGTCTTATTTAACTTCTCATTAGCCTGCTTTGATTTAGTTAGTAATAATTTCAATTAATATCTCTAATTTGAATGTTTCTCCTGCAATAGTAATTGGTGAGTGATCTCTCCTGGTCCTTATCTCAGCCTATGAATCCTTTGTTGTGTTTGCTCTCCCTTGTCCTGTTGCAGAGGAAAGTGACAGAATATCTTTGGTTGGATCCTGGCATCCAGCCAGGGTCAACCCACTACACTATATGGAAAGTTTAACACAATTAGAAAGGATTTGAAGGGCTTGCTGTGCTTAATCAGGACCTCATTTTTTAAAGGTTTTCTATGTACACCTGTACAAATGTCACCTTGCAATCAAGAAGTAAGCATGCATCAGAATTTTAATTTATGAAACAGAAATACAAACGACTGTAAGATTGATTGAGGTACAATAAAGATGGAAATAACTATTCATATAAACATTACAAGTTCAAGAAGCCTTACCATGAAAAATTATTAAGACTTTGCACTCCTTGCACTCTACGAATTTCAAATATATCCACCTGCTCTAAAATAGAATTTAAATACATAACTATACAGATGACTTCTCTTTTTTCTCTTTTCCTTTTTCATATATGCCATTGTTAGACACCAAACTTTTTTCTACAGGTTTTACATTTTGAAGCTCTATGAGGACCAAGAGATTTGAAGTGAGCTCAGTGGTCTTCTGATGATCCCTGGAAATATTTTAATTTTGTACAGTTGACTTCATGCCATGTATGCAGGACAGTAACCAATAACACTCTGTGTCCCTGTTGAGCTTTAAAATTGAAGTCACGCTTTTGGAACACTGCCCTAAATTTGGTTTCACACTAGTCAAATTGCAGCACACAGGTGGCCTCAGGAATTTTGCCTGAGCTACCTCTAATGATGCAAACATCATAAAATGCCCATAGTTGTCCACAATCTTCCTTTTGGCTCTTTCATATTTGAAAAACCATCAACTATCTATTATTTTTTTTTCTGTGCGGGTTTATATTGGGTCATGTTGGAACAAACCCCTATAATCCTAGCCCCTCTCCTTCTTCCTTTTCTTCTCTTTTCTGTCTATCTCACCCTGTCTCTGTCTCTCATCTGGGGGGTTTCCTTCTGCCACTTGTCTTCATAGACATTTGAAACAATGGTTATGAATGACAATGGAATGTATTAATCTGCCATCACAGGCTGCTGTGTCTCATAGAGAAACAACCATGAGTAACTTCTAGAATATTTCCAAGTTTTGTGACCCTTTTGCTAGTGCCATATAATTATTGTCTTACCATACTTTTTTCACCAATCTATCTGAAAAATTACATTTCCTGAAATCTCCCATGTGCTTGTTTTCTGCTTCTTTGAGACTTCCCTCTTAGATGTTTTCCTCATCCATGTCCCCTCTGCCTGCATTGTAGGTATCCAAGAAATTGCCTAAGGAGTGTCTTGCTTTCTCATATTATCTTCTCAAGAAAAAACAGAGCAATGCTTCTTGAGCCCAGCTATATCCAGACTGTTTCTATTCCAGACTTCTTAAAGTCTCCCTCAGGCACTTGAAGTGAAGAAAAAAATGTATTGGTTGCAGGAAAAAAAAAGGCCTTCCTTAAGAAAGTATTTAAAACAAAAATTGAAAAATACTCAAACAATTTTTAGTATTTTTTTTCATACCTCTCTCTTAGTGAGGAAGGATATATTTATAAATTTCTGAGCCACTGGAATGCATCTGAAAATGAGACAGCATTGTGTACTTGATGTTTACTATCTTTAAGAATTTCATCTGTTGGGAGGATCTATGCCCAGTGTTATTAATAAGAGCTACTTTAAGAGTATTTATCTCCAATGTTATAGAAATATTGGGGTTTTGCTTCACAAATATTAAGTATTTATTAATTTTCAATGTCAACTTGAAAACAAAGTGGAGGCAAGGATCATGCCATGATCTTGTTAATGTGTTTCATATTTGGAAAATCTGCTCAAAGTTAATGGATACTTCTTTTTTAATACATCCTTGGAATTATTTGTGGAAAGACATTTTCCTTTGATAAGCCATGAGCAAAGTTTCTATGGATAGTCTTCTATTTTCTTTGCTTATTTTCTTTGCTATATTACACACTCTTCACTCCATGAAATCACAAAATGAAAACAATTGATGAACTTGCATTCCCAGCACGTCGCATTTATTATGCAGACAGGTAAGAAGATACCAGTAACACTTCCAGCAGGTAATAAGAGTCTTTCTATCAGCAGATTCCCTAGCAGTATTTTAGTCATATTTTGTATTTTGTACCCTAACAAAGCTTTACATGAAACAGCTTTCCATTCACAAATCCCTTCTCTCTCTTTCCTTGTTACCTAAATGGCTATTGAAATCTTAAAAAAATTAGACAATAGGGGTACAACCAATCCACTCAGAAGCCCAATAATGGCTGTAAATGACAAGGTTTGCTTTCGTGATTTATTTAAAAGTGTAGTGTTGCTGCCATGCAGCTATTCTTTTGAGAGATGACAACCTATGACATTGTGTAGTAACAAGGGTAAAGAGATTCTTTAGACATATTGTCTGATAAGAAAGCTTTTGTGTGTGTTTTTAAATATTGAAACAAAAGATCACCAGCATGACTTAAAATTATTAGCTCTGCTCCTGCTAATTATAGCTGTCTGGAGAGAGACAGGTAATTATTGCTTTGTTTATTTGACATAAAGCTTTCACTTTGTGTTTGTTAGCCTTTTTCTAGACTTTGTCAGAACCAGTGTTTTATCATAGTTCAGTTATATTGACCTACTACAGTCATGAAAATAATCTGTTCTACATGCAAGCAGAATTCTTGAAGAAAAGTAGTAGATGGACTAAGAGACAAAGAGGAGATTGCCTCACTAGGATTAATGTATGAAATGAGCAATTGCAGATGGAACACATGTTATTCACTGAATGATTAGTAATTAAAGGCAAAATTTAGCTGAGTTTGTCATTGAAGTTGAACTTTTGTTTCACAAAAAATCTTTGACTGAATGTGCAGCTGAAAGTGAATGTGGTCAGAATGAAAGCACCACCAAAGTGAGACTTCTATCCACAAACTTCATCAAGCCAGACTGAACTCCTCAGGAGAATGGACTAAATCTAGATAAGGAGCAGAAGGCTGGTTTCTGATAAGAACAGGAGCCATGGAGTTGCAAGGCCTGGGCTGTCCTCCAGAAATGTTTTTTATAGTCGTAAGCAGATCATTTAATCTTGGTTAAATCACTTAGGTCAATGAGGTGGAGACATACCCTTTAGAAGAGAAAGGGAAAAACTACTATCTATCTGAAGGGAAATGAATCATTCTCTTCAGTCCTTGTGTTGGGTAATTGTGAATCAGGTACTGAAGGGTTTTTGCCGTCTAATAACTCTGTTCAATATGTACATTAATAAATTAAATTACCTGGTAATTTAGATTATTGCATTTATCAGTACATTAGATTAAGACAAAAATATTCTGGGCCCATATCCTCTCATTCATCTTACAGCAAGAAAACAATTCAGTTCTGAGTCCACTGATAGGAAGTTTCAAAAAATAATTGTGACATAGCTTCTAATACTTCAGTGGGTTACTTAACAAACTGGAAACATATTCAACTTCTGATTCTCTGCGCAGAACTACGTCCTATTTTCTTTCCTGTTCTCCTTATGAAGGAATTGGAGGTTTCCCTGCAGAGAAACATTTGAATAGCTTGCCCACTGGATCTTCCCCACTCGCTAATTAAAGACACATACATATTCACTTTCCAGAAAATCATGGGTATATTCAGAACAAAAAAGGAACAATTCCTTTAGTCTTCATAAAATTGTTTGTTTTCAGAGGTCTCTCCTAATGAAGTGCCTTCTCTGTCTCTTTTTGTTATAGGAATCCTAAGACCTGATTGACTTCCATTGCAAATAATTTTCTTAATTTATAGATTGATATCATATAGTGTGAAATACCAATTTTAGCACTTTGTAATTTAAAAATATTTCTCTTATAAGCCTAAATTTCTTCGTAAATTGATTTAATTAACTATAAATCTGGCAGTGTTACCTTTTTTAGACCCCTAAAAATAAGTCAAATGCTGGAGGAGCACAGTGAATGCCTAATGCTCCCTTTGCTACTCTCTGTAGTGGAACTGGGAGTAGTGATGCAGCAACTGTGTTGGACTGAGCAATGCAGTCTGAGATAAAGAGGGTGAGCTGTGTCAGATACATAGGAATATTATAAAGGTACTTTCAATATGAACTGTATAAATTTGTGTACTATTTATGACATGTACGTTATTAGGTGCTTAATATATTACACACAATAAATATACAAATAGATTACATTCTCTGCACACTCCAACCAAGAAGAGGATGGAGTTAACACTGGAAAACCACCTAGTGCAGCTTGCTTTTCCCAGAACATTTCCCTCAAAAAACACTTAGATGCAATATATATGTATATATATTATATACACACATTTATATGCCTATATGTGATATATATGCCTTGTATACATAGAGATGAGCATGCACGCACACACACACAAAAAAGAAAAATTAGGGGTATAGTCTGAAGCAAGAAGAGATGTTTTGCTCCGTCCTTTACCAGTTGTATGTTACCAACTTGACAGGAAAATAAGACATTGCTATCACTTTCTGGCACTCCCTGGATGGGCTGCAAGACTGATGGGAATTCTCCCAGGCAGTTTCTTCAACGTTACTGAAGTTGATACAGAAATGCATATGGAGACCATAATCACTAAAAATTCTTATGTGATGGAAAAAGAGAACAGTTCTCCTCTGCTAGATTTAGTTGGCATAAAATGAAACTGAATCTATCAGTGAAGAAATGAAATATTTAACACTCACAAATATCACAGGTTTAGTTTTTTTATCAGACTAGACTAATAGGATGTGTTCATGTTTTCTGGGAAGAAGGGTGCTGTGAACTTAGTAACACCGTGTCTTCAAATGGAGAGATAAGAGTTTCTTGTGAAAACACAGAAGTATCAATTCCTACAGCTAGAAAGAGGGCAAAGTTAATTAGAGGCAAAAACCTTCTACTTGATAAAGGAAAAAGTGCATATTTGATATGCAGTTAATATTATATGAGAAGTCACCACTGAAGTCACTATGAGAGCTTGATTTATTTATTTTTTTGGCATTTTGTTTTCATAAATATTTTAGCAAGCAATTTTTTCTGCCAGTAGAAGGTATATAAAGATATCTTAACTGAGTGAGTAGTTATAATCTCAAAATGTTAAACTAAACTAAATTTGTGCACTTAGGATTTCAGTAGAGACAAGATCCTTGCTTTCAATGTTAGTTTCAAACTGTGTTTTCAGATTTATATCAGTGCATCAGCTGAGTACTGCACACCACTTGACATACAATGTTGTTCAATAAGAGAGATTGCTGCTCCACTTGTATTGTGAAAGAATGCCTTTTTTCTGATAATTATAGAATGACAGTAAAAGTGGAACCTCTCAGCCAGAGACCTGTGCTAATGCTGAAAAAAATTTATGAGATTGATTTGGAAAATGGATTTATTTTCATTCTCTTTACATTAATTTTTTGTTTGCTTTCTGATGTGAATAAACAGTCTATGAAGGTCTCTGTATAAATCAGTGATGCAGACTAATTTGGAATCCTGCTTGCAATATGAGTTGCCTTGCTTTGAGAAGGAAATTGAAAAATTAGACAAGTTTAGAGACAGGCAACAAGTACATTGATGAGCATAAAATAAAATCCAGCTTTTTATAAGAAGAGGGTTTTTAAAATTGTTTGGATTATTTAAATAAGAAAGGTCAAAGGCATAAAGATGGCAAGCATATAAGAACTTTTATATAAAGACGTAGAGTATTATAATTATAAAAAATATCAAATATTTCATTAAAGATTTGTCATCCAAGCTCAACATAACAAGTTATCCTATGAATGAAGATATTTATGATTTCTATCTAACAACAGAATTTTTGATCAACATTAAAATACATTCACAACTATGTAACTTTTTATTTTAGTGCAAACCTATTGCAAAGAATATCCAGATTTTATTTTTATTCAATATTTGGGCACATGCCCATTTCTTTCCTTCGTTGCATGGTTTTCAAAATTTTGATAGATTCTTCCAGATGTCAACAGCCTTTAACCTTCAACAAGAGACCTGCCATCCACATCCTAAAAAGCCAAATTTGCTGCTGTTTTAGAGGCAGAGATTGCATTGTAGAAATGGTGACTAAAAGCTGGGGGAAGAAGTGGCCTGCAAGAGCATCAACACAAGCACAAGGCCAGATAATGTTGGTTTCTCTCTCTAACATCTCTTTTTTCCCTCATCCTCCTACTTCATCTCCTGTTGCAGGAAGAGTTCAATCCCACTCTCCCTTACTATGGCAGCAACATTTCATTTTGATTACACTAATGGGAAAGTTGGAAATGAAAGAGTAATACTGAACAGGCTAGAGACATTTTTATTTTGTTGCAAATGGCAACCACTGCCTTTTCTGGATATTAAAATGTCAACTAAGGTGAAATAACCAGTAAAAGAGATCTTGGATTTTGTTGATTGGCACAATATTTATGTGAAACATTAAGACATAGGAGAGTTTCCAGTTTGGTACTATTTTATAATTTCAGCATTCACTGAGATTAAACTAAGGCTGATCTGATTCTTTGAACAGCCTAAAGAAAATTATGTGGCTTTAAATTTTTCAACTCCATGTTATTCCTAAATTTAAAATTGAGTTTCTAGATTAAGCAATATATTAAAATATCCCACAAGAAATGACTTTTTTTAATCACAATGACAGAATTGTTTATTCATGGGAATAAAAACTTCCATGGAAACTTAATCATATAAAGATATGATTTTCAGCACTGGAGCTCTCTGCTTGAAAAAATGCTACCTCATTTTAATATTACAAAGTGTTGTAAATGGAAAAAAAAAAAGATGAATTTTCTCTCACATTAAGTTTTTGATGTTTTTTTGTACTTTAAGATTTAAGCAGTCTCCAAGACTAAGAAAAACTTTTAATTGATATTCAGGGATTCCTCTTTTCAAATAAGATATTAACACTTGTCATAGAATTAATTTACTCATTTTGCTTTGTGAGCAGTCCTCACAGTTTGCTCTCGGTAATGAGCTGAAGGTGTGCCCATGAGAAAACTATATCCTGTTTTCTGAAGTGTTTGTGAAACGTGAGCCGCACCATGCTGAGGACATTTTCTTGTTTCTCTTGCAGCTCTCTGGCAGAATTCTACAAGGAATTTCAAAGGTCGTATCTTCGTGCTGCTGCACGTGAAAGGAACAATCTTTTTTTTTAAATTTCCATCCCAAGTGTAACTGAATTAATATATTTGGAGCTTCTCTTAGAAGGAGAGTTTGGGGAAGAGTCCTGCTGACATCAGAATTAATTCTTTTCATTACAGAAGGTACTAAGAACTCAGCAAACTAGCATTCTACAGATTTAGTAAGGTCAAAAGCATAGGCCTTGTATGTACTTTGAACCTATTTATTTTTATATTTTTTAAACCTTTCTTAGTCTTCATTATTTGAAAATTAGGTAGCAGAAACAATAGGAGGATCCTTAACAGTAGCAGAGAAAATTGCAATACTGATTTGTCCCTTATCAGTGAATAAACATTTAGAGGATTCAGAAACATTTGTAAACAGAATCATATTCTTTTTAAATTAAAAAATTCCAATTACAGTGATGAAGATGATCACTGTAATTCTATTCCAAACAATAAGCTTACTTGGATTTAATCACAATTCTGAAGATCATAGACTACTACTGTGATTTCACACCATAAGTTACAAGTCATCTTTTCATTTTATATGTACCTATTATATGCATAATATGATAGTGTCCATACTAAACATAGTGCATAGTGTCCATACTAAACACCCTGTCTTGGTGTGCTAATTTTCTGATAGTTTAATGTTAGTGTCTTGCCTTTTTTCTTCTGAGGTTTTGAAGACTATAAACCAGATTGTTTCCTGGATCCAAATATTTATCACAGTAGCTGGTATGGGGCTGTGTTTTGGATTTTGAGGGAAAGAGTCTTGATAACCCAGAAATGTTTTAGGTACTGCTGAGGAGAGCTTACACAGAGCCAAGGCGTTTTCTGCTTCTCACACCCCTCTGCTGGCAAGAAGGCTGGAGGTGCACATGGAGTTGGGAATGAACACTGCCAGGATAGCTGACCTCAAATGACCAAAGAGATATTCTCTATGGTATGTCATTACACTCAGTATATAAATCTGTGTGAAAAAGGAAGGAGAGGACATTTGAAGTGATGGTGTTTGTCTTCCCAACTCACTGTTATGCAGGATGGAACTCTGCTTTCCTGGGAATGGCTGAACACACCTGCCTGCCTGCGGGAAGTGGTGATTGAATTCCTTGCTTAGCTTTGCTTGTGCACGTGGCTTTTTCTTTCCCTATTAAACTTTATCTTAACCCGTGAGTTTTCTAGCTTTTACACTCCTGATTCTCTGCCCCATCACTCTGGGGAGTTCTGGAAGGGGAATGAGCAAGCATCTGTGTGCAGCTGTGCTGTCAGCTGGGGTGACAATTGTGAAAAATTTGAAGCAAAGGTTGATGGTTTAATGATCTAATCCAGTCACCTTAAGCATGCATTTTTCTGTCTTCATAAAATATATAACTAGGTTCTCTAAACCCAGTTGAATTAGGACAGAAGCCTACAGTACTAGCATAAGGAAACTCTTTCAAACTGTGCTTGTCTGGTACACTGTAGCATGGTGATCAAATTATATTTTTTTTCTGGATTTCTTTATGTAAATTAAAGCAAAAATTTTCAGCTAAAAGCTTGCTGCACAAATGCACACACACGTGCATATGTGTGATACACGTTGCACAAGTACTTATCAAAACCTCTGTCAAGAACTTGCAGAACACTCATGCCATCATTGGCTTGATTTAGTTTTCGGTACGAGAGCATATGCTGCTATAAACACTTCCAATGTTTCCTATCTGGTGAAAAACCTCTAGAAACTAATGGGGACATCTGGATATTTACAAGAAGACCATATATAACATGGCAGAACTCCAATCCTATTTTACAACGAAAGGTCAAGTTGAGTCATCATGAATCTCTTGCAAAAGAGCTCTCGCCTTGTGCAGGAAAGCACTTATGATATTTCCATGGGCTGCACTTTTATGAAATATTTGTTGAAATCCATTTTCTCAGAAAATAAGAATGTAACTGTACCAAATAAACTCTACTGCTGTTAAAATTTGTATATTTCTAGGCTATTATTCTGACTAGAATTAAAAATAAGATTTCAAAATTATTCCAACATTAATATAAAATATTATCACTACAAAAAATTATTATTTGGCTGGTTTTTATTCCAATTCTGTATTTTGTTTGCAAGGATCAAATAGATTATGCAGGAGCAATTTTTATTTTCTCAACTTATTCAGACTGTAAGTGACATAAAACTTAAGGCGTTTATTTGATTTTTAATTCAATACACGATTTCTAGCACAACCACCACTCAAGTATCAAACAGCTGCTGAAGAAACTTAAAATGAGCTTTAATATGGCATCTGGAGTATCTGAAATAACAACTTATAGTTACTTGCCTCGGTTATTTCTGTTGTGGTTTGTTCATGATCAGCACCATAAACATTGAAACTACTTCCCATAACTACAGGATGGCAAGTGCCATTGCAGCCCATATCTTTCCCTCTTTGCAACTCTTGGCCCCCAAATCCATGCTCAGAGTTTGCAACAGCATGTACAAAGAATATTGATTGAAGGCTTTTACAGTCCTGAGCAACCACGTGAAGGAACTACACATTGTGCAGAGTGAGAAGAAATTCACTTTAAACACGTAAGCCCAGACAGCCCGAAAGGTAAATTGGCTTTCTGAGGAAGTTATGTCTAAAGGTTTGAGCCATTCTGGTTGTTTTCACCCCACGCGAATGTGACTAATACAAGTGCTTAGGCAGCCAGGAGGTAAACAGTATCGGGGAACTGATCCAGCTAAAAGTACTTTTCTGGGTAACTTTTTGACTGGACTGATTTCTCTTATCTGGTTATCTGTTTGCACTGCTACTTGATGCCTGGGCCAATTGGCAATGTGAGGGCAGAAGCAAGTGGCCAGGGTATTTTGGGAGCAGGTGGCAATTAAAGGAACTAGATTAAAACCTGCAAATATTGATTGAATCACTATGATCTTGGCTGTCAGCAAAGTTTTAACATTCATTATCTTTTGTGTATGCAGTGTAGTTACCACACGACTTATTTCCAGTTACATGCTAAACTTTAACTTAAAAACAAAGAAAGACGTAGTGTCTTTTTTTTTTTTTTTTTTTAACTTATTCAGTTTGCCATTTGATTTCCCCTGAAGTAGCAGGGAGTTGAGATGTGGGCATTGGACAAAGGTAAATTTTTTTAGGGTGAGGTGCAGAGAGAGTCTGCATCAGAAAATAACTTGGATAACCAAAAGATGCTTCCACATGGAACAAACTTGTATTAAAGCTGTCTGTGAAATGCACAGTCCATGTGAGTGTATTTTCTGAAAGTATTGCTATGCTTGAAGCAGATACATGATTCTGCTGATATCAATAGATTGCACAAATGTAGAAAGTGTGTCTTGTCAAAGAAAATCAACCCTCCTTATCACCACCAGATCCTAGTAAGGTATTTTTCCTTTGAAATAGTTTAGTATTTTCCATTCTCTAACTGTGAAAAACACCACTGAGATTTTTCTACATGTCAAGTATTTTCTCAGTTCTGTTTGTTATCAGCTGTTTATGATAAATATTCTTTTTATTTTCTCTCTCCCATGGTGCGCAGAAAGTGAAGGAAATTCACAAAGAATGTGTTTGGCTGTCTGGATTCTCTTAGTAACACCAAAGGCCACTTATCAGGGAAGAAAAGGAATAGTAATTTCTGGCTGGTTCATATGAACTATTTAAATATCCAACTTCAGATGGAGTGAAGTTGTTTGTGATGTCTCTGCAGTGCAATGTTTGTGAGAGCTTGCCATGGTTTAGCCCCAGCTGACAGCTCAGCCCCACACAGCCAGTTGTCCCTCATGGGATCAGGGACAGAAATGGAAGTGCAGGAGAGAGAAGACCTCTGGGTTGAAATGAAGGTAAAGTTTAATAGGTAAAGCAAAAGCCAAGTGTGCCAGCAAAATAATCCAAAGAATTAATTCACCACTTCCCATGGGCGAGCAGGTGTGTTCAGCCATTCCCAGGAAATCAGAGCTCTACCACACACAGTGGTGACTTGGGAAGACAAAGCCATCACTCTGAACACCCTCCTTCCTCCTCCTTCCCCCAGGACTCAATGCTGAGCATGATGCCACATGGTATGGAGCGTTGCTTTGGTTGATTGGAGTCATTGGTCCTGGCTGAGTGCCCTCCCAGCCCCATGTGCTCTCCAGCCTCCTGGCTGGTCGGATGCTATGAGAAGTGGAAAAGGCCTTGTCGATGTGTAAGTGCTGCTCAGCAATAACACCACCCCTGTGCTACCAGACTGTTTCCAGCACAAATCCAAAATGCAGACCAACCACTGTGAAGAAAATTAACTCCACCCAAGTGCAATCTGGAAATGAATTCTTGTGTCATCCGGTAGAATACAAAGGAGATAAAACAATTTTTCTTGAAAGTTACATTTAAATTAAGGGCTACAACTAAGTGGGCAGGATGGGAGCAATAAGAAAGCTTTTATAAGGAAAGAAACAAAGAGCAGCAATCATTTTTAAGCAAGCCAAATCAATTTTATCTTGTGACAAACCCCAATAAATTATTTTGATTGATGCTGATGTTAATGGATACAATGTTAATTTTGTTCCCCTTTTCTAAACACTTTTGTGCAGACTTTTTATCTCACTTGGAATAGATTTTTCTTTGAGTCAATGCATTAGGAATTTAGTTGCCTAAAGAGGGTGTACACTTTGTTCCTCTGAGCTTAAATGTTGTCCTGGACATATAATCTATTTTGGATTTAGGATTTGCTGCCCTTACATTTCACACTTCAAAATCAATCATTTTATTTTTAATGTTTGATCTGTGTCTGCGAAGAGACTCTTCTTGTTCCAAGATAAACAAAAGATAGCTGTATCAGAGAAACTTGACTGGATTTGTACAAAACAATCAATAGTCAGAAATATGCCCACAGACAGTCTTATGAAAAATTTCTTCTCCAGTACCACCTGCAAGAACTATGTTCTCTTTCATGATTAATCAGATAACTTTATAAGCAGTTTATGGATTTAAACTCCTACAAGTAAATTGTTTGATGTATATAATCCTTAAAGGAACATATGGAAAAGTGGAAGAGAATGCAAATTATAATAAAAAACCTTGTGTGGATTAAAATAAAGTGTGTTAAAACATGTCATTTCAAATGACCACATCCAAAATTTCTTAGCTTTCTATAGAAGCATGCATTTTCCTCTTGCAGAAGTATTGCATTGATTGTAATTCTGAAACTGATAATTCTAAATATAAAAAAACAAAAAATACAATTGGCTAAAAAGTGCTCTCTTAGTTACAATATTGAATGTAAAATATATCTCATGAATACTTAGCATCCTCACTACCAAAATATACATCAAGACTTATATTTATTATCCAGCTACCTCATGAAGAGTTTTCCAGGGCAGAAACTTACAGAAATCTATCCAGAGTCTGTTTACACTGACTGTCTTGGTTTTTGGATCCAGTCTTAAATTCTAAATAAATAAATATATAACACAGAATTTATTAATGTTTTCTATTTGTGAGCTTTCTTTCAATGTTCAACTGATTTAAAAAATCTGATTTCCAGTCTGTTAGTGTTTCCTCTGTTATATGAGTGAACAGACACAAGTATTTGACCTGAGTTGGAAATCCAGGGCCTTATAGGGAAATAGAAAGTAAAAACTAATGTCGTGCTGTCCAACATCATTATTTCAATTGTATCCAAGGGAATTAATACTTCTCTGCAGGTCTAAGCTGTAAAAAAGAGTCCTAAATGGGTGAGCACAAAACTTATACTTCATTTAAAGCCAAGTATGGAAATATCTTTTTAACTTCAAATATTTAAAAATTATCATAATTTTTCCATGTCTTTGGGCTCTTGATAGCTTGTTCAGGGAGATCTCATTTCAGAGAATTCTCTGATTGGTGTATTGGTGTTAAGACATTAAGAAGATCTTTTGTTAAAGGTTAACGAAACTACAAACTGTTAATCCTTGAAAAGTAATCAAAAGATAAATATTCTTTTAATTAAGAGCCACATGAATTTGCTTATTATCTGTTGGTGATAGTTATGAACTGATAATGGAAAATACTACCAATTACTTTTCAGTAACTAATATTTATTTTGTAACCAGGAAAAATAAAGATATTTACAAATGAGTACTGGTTTATTTCAGAATTTAATGTGTGGCAAATCTATGGCTACTGTTCAGCCAGTGATGAAGTTATTCTGTTCTAAAGGAGAAAAAAGAAGGTGCATAATTTGATGATTCATTCTCAAGGAAAAAAAAGGACCAGTTTTTATGTTTGGAAAATGGGAGTGGATTTTTTCTGTTGCTGGGAAAGACAACTTGCAATTAGAAATATAAGCTGTCTTTTTCTCTCTGTCAACCTTAGAAAAACACCAAACCAAGTGAAAATTACACTCTTTGACACAATAATATTTCTGAGAAGGGGTGGATATGTGTATTCAGAAGAAGAAGGGAATACTGAAGATGCTTCAGTATTTGTCAGACTTTCTCATTTCTGCATTTTATGTAATTCATCACCAGCCACCTCATTTCTGTTTCATCTGTCACTGTTTAAAGCAAGCAAGCAAGCAAACAAACAAGCGAACATGAAAGAGTTTTTGAAAGACTCACTTTGCCCACTCTCTGTGTGAAATCATAATGATGTGCAAAGCAGACACAGGCCTGTTAGGAGATGGAGAATTGTTATAGCCTTGTTAGTGTGTTAAGTGCCAAAAGTCAAACAATTTTTACTGCATATGGGTAGATAAGTAGAAGTAATTCACAAATTATGGGTGATAATGTGGAGAAAATCCGTGTTTAATTTACTTCTCTGTTCCATGTCACAGGCAATTTTTTCCCCACCTACAATGTAACTTCAGTTGTATTTCCCACTTTTTGACTATGAACAACCTAATAATTTAAACCTCAATAAAATCTGTTATTTCTCTTACGGTAATATTTAATATTATGATAATATTTTTTGGCAGAGTTCTTCAAATCCCTTTTAGTACCTACTTTCTTTCCATTATCGTTACTTTATTGTAGTTCCCTGAAGTTTCAAAAATTTTTATACAAGTTTAATATATATTCTTTAATATAGAATCCATAAAATTTCTTAAAATCTTATGAGCACTTATGTTTTTCTAAAGGAAAAAGAACCACAGTACTGCAGTAAAAGTAAATACATTGTGAGGTGAGAAATGGGAAGTCACTGTCACAGGAGGGAGTAGTTTGCAAAGAATAATTTATTCAGTGATTTTTTTTCCATTTTTAAGATATTTCTGGAAAAAGATAAATTGCAGTTTTTCAAATTAATTATTTGAAGCTGTTTGCTGAAAAATCCCCGTGAAGAAATGTAACATTCATAAGCACATTGTTGTCAATATTTAGTAGTCAAAATTTGAATTTTAAGCTTTTTTGATATCCTATTGCACCTGGTGCACTGCCTGCTGAAATCAAGAGGAACCATTTCATTGGCATTCATGGGCATTGGAGCATGGGGATGCTGTGTGTTTTATATCTTCCAATAGATAAAGTGAGATTTCAGGGTCAAGTTTCTGCTGCATATGCCTCATTTTTCAGCCTTTACATATATTTACACAAATTCCTGGCATATTTGCTTTACTAGAGAAAATATTGCTGTCAATACTGTTAATTTCTCTTAATTTCATGCCCTAGGCTGCTGCTGAAGTTTGAGGACATAATGAGGGATGTTCACTTTAAATTAACATTCATAGAAATATATAGTTTTTTCTGTGTGGAGTTTTTACTTACCCAGCCATACTTGTAAAGATCAGCATTTCACTTGTGCTATGAGGATACTACTGAGAAAATTATTGGAATCTGTTTGCCATCATTGTGTGAAGCCCATGCTGCTATTGCACTTCATTACCACCTAGGGATGTTGCTGTATTTAATGGGATAAATTGACAAAAATGTTAATAAACCTCTGCAGAGAAATTCATCCATCAGCTGAATTTGCCTTTCTAAAATGCCCTTTGTGAAACTACCTGGGGACATACAACACAATTAATATAAAACAGAGACAGCAATAAAACTTTAAAAGGCTTAATTCTACAGAATATTTTTTTTTAAATGAGGTCTTAAACATAGACTGTCCTCTGTTTCCAAGTTCTTAAATAAATTGGGCCACAGTGCCAGAGTCTGAAAAGACACAGCCTTTTGCTCATGTTTGTAAGAATATTTATATACTGCATTTTGATGAATGAACAGAATATGGAAAATTAAAATCCCTAAACAACCCTTTGATTTGAGTGGTCAAAAGCTTTAATTAGGAAAAACATGTCTTAATTGCAATTTAAAAAGATTTGCAGAACTTTCTGATGTCCAATTGTGTCTTTTCAGTCGAATTGCACACCAACAAGAATTAGCTTGGAAACCAAGAACAGAAAATTGCAGCATACAAGTTAAGGCAGGGAAAAATAGACCTCCCCCCCGAGCAGTGTGAGCTAATATCTGTGTAGCTGCCCTCAGGAGCCCAGATCTCAAGTGCTCCATTTCAGAGGTGGTAACAAGGCACCTTGATTACATGACTGCTCCAAACTTCTAAATAAATCTCAGAACTGCTCCAGCTTCAAGGTTAGAGAGTTACCTGAAGGACAAAGAAAACTTCCACTGATATAAAAGGTGAAAATATCTGACCATCTTTTCTTTGCTATGTCTTTAGTGAGCTTCTGAGGTACAGGCTAGGTTACTCAGCTGCAACTTAAATTAAAAATTCTTCCCGATTTCGAGCCCAAAACAGCTAAGAAAAAGGCAGTTCATTACCTAGCATCATGTAGAAAAGGATTGTAAGGATAGTGCTATAAGGAAATTTCCAGTTTCACCACTACTGCTGTGAAAAACATTTCCTTCTGAGGTCCCAGGGCAGCACTCAAAGAGAAGTGTTGAACCCAGCTCTTATATGAAGACAGACTGAGATTGCTTTCCCCAAAAATGCTGCAGCTTGGTTTCATCTGAAAATACAATCTTACTGTATTGGAAAATTATTGCATAATTATGACATTTGATTATATAAAATACACACTGTGATGATTGAAATGAATGGAGTTTTACAAAGGGAAAAATAGGGCTATTCTTAATGGCAGTAAAAGCTGAAAAATGGCTAAAGAATAGAGTTATTTTCACATTTGTATACAAACAAGAGAATTAAGATTTAAAAACACAGCACTATGTTAGACCTGAAACATGCATGCAGAATCAGATCTAACAAGTGACATAAATCCAAGGAGTGGAATATTCACAGCTGCTGAATTGTCAGGGACTGATGTGATCCACCTGCTTCCCTGTCAATGCATGTGAACACATCAGGAACACAGAAACACCTTAAATATGCCGAAATGAAACATGAAAATATTTCTAATTCCCCAGACATTATGTCAAAACTGTTCAAAAGACATAACTAGTGGGGAGGAATGCTTTTAAATTACCTGGGTGAGAGAGAGGAAGAAGGTCATGATGATTTTATTTTACCCCATTGTTTTCTTTCTAACCAAATGGCAAGGTTTTGAGGAATAATTTCAGTAGATGGCTTTAAACATAGAGGTTCAGCTTAGTAATTACAGTCCTAACAACAGAAGCCCCCTCTTCTGAAAGGATTTCTGCCCTGTTTCTGTGACAGGGAAAAGAAGGCCAGGAGCTGATCTAAGCTCTGCCAGCTGGCTAAAGATACTGTCACCACATGGAGAAGATTTTTGGGCAGGCAGTTACAGCCCATTTTGTGGCACAGTCACAGACCATTGTAATCCCCTCCTCATCTCCCAAGTGCAGTGAAGAGTTAGCAGTATAAAATATATTTCAAGCGCTGCACTTTTCAAATGGATTTTTTAAAGGCATATTAACAAAATTTATAAAAATATTTAGATGGGAGAAAACTGACACTGGGCAACATATTGCTGTATTACTCATTTCCTCCCTTTTCTCTTAAATATTCCAGGATTTTAGACTGAAGTCTTATGTAAGTGTCCCTCAGGCTCAGACTAGTGAGTGATTTCTATTTCTCATCTGACAGAACAACAAATACCTCTGCAGCACTCTGTAATGCCCTTGTGCTTTTTGTAGCATCTCTGTCATTGTCAGTCTCAAGGAAGAATATAAAGTCCTTTTCTCTTTGTCTCTTCCTTTCATTCTTCCTTGTCCATTACATCTCCCATACTTTATCCATTTTTTTTCTTTCTAATCTGGCTTTTTTTCCCCCTCTTTTACAGGAACACCCTGAATGTGCTTGCTCTCTGCATTTCACCTTGCACTGGATGGGAAAAAATATAATGTCAGATTGTCAGATCCAAGTTACTGCAATTTCTAGTTCTGTTGGGCATTTTGTTGACAGTAAAGTTCTTTTTCCACACATATCAATATTCGACTTGATATTTGAAATAGGAAGCTGCACGAGACCATAAGGCTGAGATTTCCAAAGGCAGCCATTCAGTTTTAGTGGGCTGTGAAGTCATTGCGGTACTACCAGAATATAGAGCCAGTCTGGAGGTGAAAAAACTCCCTCTAGTCTCTCTTTCTTGACCAACCCATACACTATATTCCCTTCAGCAATTGGGTGTCTGGACTTTTTTTTTTAATGTTTAAATTCATCCAATCTTCTTCAGAAGCACTATACACATGTAGTTTTTATTGATCTCTCTGGGTGTGGGTGGATGTTTGTTCTTCTTAACACTTTTTAAGAGGAAATGCTTCAGCATATACTGTAAATGTACCAAGTTAGGAGAATATGGAACAAATCTAGAACAGGATGGTATATAATGTCAGCTACTTCAAATGGATTTTCATTTTGGACTATTTAAGTATCAAAATACAAGATCTTCAGGGGCCTGTGAGATCGAGGCTGTGTTTGTTCATCACTTGATATAACAAATATTAAATATTAGTATTTATTTTCAATTTTCAAGACAAAAGATAACATATGTAAAATCTCAAAAGATAAAATGCTCACACTGTTAAAACAGTATGAAGGAAAGCATTGGGATTTTTTCCCTTTTTTTCAATAATCTCTCTTTCTCACATAAACTATGGGTTTGTTTGTTTTTGTGGGTTTTTTTGTTTTTTTTTTTTTTCAGGGAATGTATTTCTTTTCTCACTGTAGATATTTACTTGTTTCAATGTGTTTTTCAGATAGTTGGAAAGCTGAATCCTTAAATATTTGGGCAAGTGAATAGCTTTCCTAGTGTGAGGAGTTTCACCAAAGTTCCCATGTAATATGTTGATTCAACAAGCTTATTCATGCAGATAAAATTACTATAATACACAACATAATCACTTACAGGCTTGAACACTGCATTTTACAAATGACAAATAGCAAAAAGCATAAATTAAAAACCATATTTTTAGAATAGTAACTTCTGGAATCTAAACAGGGGTTACCATAAATTTAAAATGAAATGAAAGATATTACAGTCATTTTAAAATAAGGAAAGAATCAAAATATTTGCTATCTTACTGCTTATACTTACTTTGTAGGTAGTTTACTTTCAGAGTCTGTTGAAGTATGTTCCCAGGAGAATAGATTAGAAGTAGAGTGAAAACATTTTTTACTTTCTAGTGCTTTTGGTAATATTTTTGTACTCCATATACTCAATTCAGAGTAGATTTCTGACTGCTTTTCCAGTGATTTTCTTTCACACACATCTCCTTACCTCAGGAGAAAAGAATGAAGAAAACAAACCAAATCATCCACCCCACCACTGTGGTAAGGGAGAATAAAAAGACATAAGCATTTATCCTTCTTCCCCTTTCCATTCAGATCACCTATACAGTTTTCCAATTACACTGTGGCCATGTTTACTCTTTCCTTGCAGCTCTGTGCACTCTTTGAGAGTTCCTTTATAGTTGCTATATCAAAGACATGGAAAATTGTTCTATACCTCAGTTTATAGTTTCTGCAAAGCCTGCACAAAAAAATGGCTTAATGTCTAGAGGAAGGCGAGCATTTATCATGTAAAGTTAACATCTTTGTTTGCAAAGGAAGACTTTTTTTGTCGTTTATGAAACAAAGTTTTTGCTGAGGCTGATAAAAATATTTAGAGTAAATTGTGCTCCCTCTGTGCTCAACACCTGATTTCATCTGCTGCCCTGCAAGAGATGGCATCTTCTATGTAGTCTTGCAAGAACTGCAAAGCTCAGCCAAAACAGAGCTCAGATGCCCTGACAATGAACATCTGGCAAGGTGCTTATTTCTTCTATTGCTCTTTGAAATATAATTAAAATATCACAAGCCTCAGTAAAATTTATTTTCAAGCTGTCAGTGACTGGAGCATCTTTACTAATATACTCCTTGTGTCATGCCATAGTGTTATATAAGTTGTTAGATATTGCTTGGATCATTTGTAATGTCATCTGGCATAACTGCCCTTTGACATTTGCCAGGACACTGCAGTGCTAATAGGGAGTACAGTTCTTCCATAGGGGTCAAAATACATGCTCCTTCCAATTGACTGGGTTTGCACACACTTATGTTTTCCTTTTTTTTTTTCCTCTGAGAGCAGCATGTGGGAGATTAACACCTGATATAGTCTTATGTTCATTTAATCTTCATGTGGTTTGTACAAAGCTTACCTATCTTCCTCCTGCTATAAAGGTGTTTTCAAGCTACCAAACACCTTGCCAGGGTCTCAAAGGAAAATTAAAGTTTAACTGAGGCTGATAGTGCTTAGAGCCAGAGATTTGGTTTGCAGGCTCCAACAGAAGAAACCATTTAAACATCTGCTTGAAGACTCTCTGCTCAAGAAAAGACTCCACAGATCTCAAGCATCTCAGGCATTGTGGCTCCACTTATGTTCTGCTCCACTTGAAAGTGTGCACATTTCCTGAACAGTGTGGAAGCAATCTTTTCAATTAATTCAAGAGGAATGTACATTTTCTTGAAAGGAGTGAAAGAAAGTGTGATTCTGGGGCATAGAAGTTTCACTGTTAAACATTATTTGACAAATGATAACAATTTTTTTCACTTCATGAAAAAGTTATTAGAGGAATACTTGTACTTTTTTGATGACAATGCTAAATTGGTTTTAGGTTTTTGATATAAGCACTTCCTTGTCAAAAACTGCTCTTGATTTTGTTTGTCTTCAGGGAAAAAGAACTAAACCTATTACAAAAATAATCTCTAATGTTTCAGGAAGCTCATTTAATAAAGGTTTCAGTGAGATAAGGGGAAGGTAAATAGGAAAATGACTTTTCTTTGGAGGTGGGTTAATCCTGAGAAATTGAGTTAGAAGAAGAGAATCTAAACTATAATGGAATTAGTGTGAGACTAATGTGGTTCATGTCAAGAACCATGAAGAAAATTAGAGGTGTTATGCAAAAGCAACAAATACCACCTCTTCTCTAATTATCCAGGATATTAATGATACGAAACTGCTATTTGGTCTTGTTGCATCATGGGCTTGTCCAAGATGACTTGTGATTTTTCTTCCTTTTTTCTTTATTTTTTCCCTTCTTTTGGGACTAAAGTCAAATACAATTCAGATAGCTATGACTTGGGAATAAAAAGAAATTTTGTTACATTTGTTTTTGATTGTGAGTGACCTGAATTTTCTTTCATGGTGTTTTCATGAGGGCATCACGTGTACACATAAAATGTACCATTGTAAAGGACAGTGTGGTAAAAACTAGTAATTAGCTGGCATTTTACTTACATGAATTAAAATTTGTCTATAGTTTACTGTAGTAAACCTCAGTTTTCTGGCTTATATATCTATCTGGAGGAATATATTGTTACTGTTCAAGCCAAGAAAAAATCAAGGGATTGTTTTGATTTTTCTCCTCTTTGAGTTGAAAATTCCTTGTTTTAAATTCTATTAACAAATTATGACCATGTAACTAGTGTCACTGCAGAAGTGGACCCATAACACACAGAGAAAAATGGGAGAGTGTTTAGGAGAAGCCTGTGGTGTATTTTAGACCAACTCAGTAACAGTGAAGGAATAAAATTCATGGGACCTGCCAAAATATTTCAGTATGTGTATACTAATTATACTAATCTCTTATTATCATGTTTTTTGCAATTGTCTTCCAAGAAGAAAAGAGATAAGGCAAATTTACTCTTGATAATCCAATAAGGGGTAGAGCTTTTACCAGTAGTTCTTTCTGGGTTAAATTTATTATTAAAGTATATGTATTATTAAAGAAATCTTTCTCTTTCTAGAAACGTTCACCTAGTTTATTCCAAAGATGATTTGCAATTTATTAGAGGTAAAATTAGCATATTTATATAAATCAAGATACTCAGGAAAAAAAGACTATTGTTTTCTTCATTTACTCACCCTCCCTCAATCATGCTTTTTTAGGAGACAGTCTCTGTTATGCACAATTGCTATAGAAAAAAGTCTCAAACTGTCAGTCTCCCAAGCAGATGGCAATGGTTTGGTTTATTGCACAAGAATATCTTATAAATCACTTGTGTACATGGCAACAATAAAGGATTCTAAAGGCTTCAGTTGGCAAACACAATATCATCATTACTACATGCTTGCTAATGTTGTCAGGCAACAATCTCATTGATGTATTAAGGATATCTCAACAAAATTTGTGGGAAGTTTTGCTTAAACTTCAGTGGTGTAAAATAGACCAAAGTGATTAGAGTAAATCTAGAATTAATTTTAAATTCTGTTTTAAGTGACAAAAAAGAAAATTTGCTTCTGCTTGTAGAGAAAAAAGCTTTAAAAACAGTGTTTATATTATAATATCAAATCAACTTTCTCATCACATTGTAAAAGATAACAACTGATTAATAGTAATTATTTTATTTTCTGTAAAATTTAAAGAAATTTCTCAAATAATAATAAAAAAAGAAAATTTTCAGATGATTGTCAGAACAGGAGAATGTAGCAAATGCTTAACTGCAGATTTCATCATCATCCTTTCTTCCCTCATAATGGTCCATTTTACACAGGACGTCGATATCCCATGTGAGGAAACCAACGCAGAGATGGTGAATTAATTAACTTTGCAGCTGTCATGACAAAGGCTATTAACAGCCACACAAGCAGAACTTTCTCCTTCTCAGCTTCAGTGTCTATTTCAATAAGCCTCTTTGCCTTTTTAGCTGTGTCTTATCACGAAAAATGAAACAGTAAGCAGACAGTGTACTTGGAAAGAATTTTTTTTTTTTAATGTTTATTCAGAGTAAGCATTACATTCATTAAAAAGTTTGGCATATGTCCAGGTATTTACCAGAGAAGTGCCTGAGTGCTCTCCAAAGGATCCAGTCATTGAATACTTTTGTAGAATCAGAACTACAGAGCAGTTTTTGTTGCAAAGGACATTAATGATCATCTAGTTCCAATCCCTCTGCCATGGACAGGGACACCTTCCATTAGACCAGCTCAAATCTCCATCCAACCCGTCCTTGAACACTTCCAGGGATGGAACATCCACAGTTTCTCTGGGCAACCTCTTCCAGTGCCTCACCATCCTCACATCAAAGAATTTCTTCTTAATATTTAGTCTGAACCTAGCCTCTTTCAGCTGAAAGCCATTCCTCCTTGTCCTGTCACTACATGCTCTTGCAAAAAGTTCCCTCCAACTCTCTTGTAGCCTTCTTTAGGTGCTGGAATGCTGCTGTAAGGTCTCCCTGGAGCCTACTCTTTAAAAAAATCACACCTCTCTCAGCCTGCATTTATAGAATGCTCCAGTCCTCTGATGACCTCTCTGGCTATCCTCTGGATATGCCCCAACAGCCCCCTGTCCTTCTTGTGCTGGGGACCCCAGATCTGGATGCAGCACTCCAGGTGGGGTCTCACCAGAGCAGGGTAGAGCAGAGGGGCAGAATCTCCTCCCTTGCCCTGCTGCCCACACTGCTTTGGGTGCAACCCAGGACACAGCTGGCTTTCTGGGCTGCAAACATCCACTGCTCGGTCATGTCCAGCTTCTCATCCATGAACCCTACCAAGTGCTTCTCAGCAGGGCTGCTCTTTATTCCTTCTCTGTCCAAACTGTATTTGTGCCTGGCGTTGCCCTGGCCCAGGTTCATGGTGTTGAACTTGGCTTTGTGAACTCCATGAGGCTCACATAGGCCCACCTCTCAAGCCTGTCTAGGTCCCTTTGGATGACATTCCTTGTCTCCAACATGATGACTACACCACACAGTGTGGTGTCCTTGGCCAACTTGCTGAGGGTGCTCTGAATCCTGGTGTCCATGTCACCAATGTTAAACAATGTCAGTCCTAATATTGACCCCCGAGGAACATTACTTGTCACTGATCTTCACAGGAATATTGTTCCAGTGGTCCAACGAACACTAGATAGAAGTAAGCTGTGAAAAAAACTAAACCAAACAATCCCAGTGTAGATGGCCTGAAGATTATTTTAATGGATGTCAGAGATGATTCAACAGACTGGGATTAACCTTGTTGAAAAATATAAAATTGTCAAGAAGGATGAAAGTATGGATAGGCCCAAGACCATTTAGCTCCTAGGGATGGAACTTTTCTTAACTTCACATAAAAATTTGCAGTACGCTTAGCATGTAGCTACAAAATGGGAATGGCTAAGGTTTGTATTAGGTAAGATTTTGGACTAGATCACCATAATGCACTGCCTCATAAAAACTGCAAATACAGGAGATGTCAGATAAACATGTAGTTCCTACTCACTTAAATGAGATGTTCTGAGCTTGCATTACCTTGATCAAAACTATTATTATAGTAGTCTCTGAAATACATTGTGCATTGCAAAAACCTCAGAAAGAAATATGTCACATTATTTCTGGACTCAGCTGTTTTGCAAAATTTGGTTTTGTTGTTTCTGAGTAGAGGCAGATAAGCTAAAACAACCTTCTTTATATGGAATCTTATCTAACCAGAAAAAGTACTGTACTTAGCACTCTACCTCACCGTAAAAGTAGGTATTTTTATCTATGATAGACGTAACTGCAAAAACACCAAAACTTAAAATCTAAAATTTGTTAAGTGGAAATGTAGCCAAGCAAGTTTCCTGAGATGTAATTCCTACATAATAAAACTGGTTTACAAACAAAAGAGAGTCTGATTGTCATAACCCACTGGTAAGGGTGTGATGTTCATTATGAATTCTTGTCATGCAGAACAGAGACATATCTCAGGGAGCTCTTATGCTTTTATTGTACAGTTGCTATGACTTTGGCAACCAGCCCACTGTTTTGACTCAAAAGGTACTGGCTAACAGTAGTTCTTGCAATACATTTCCACAAAAAATGGACAAGACCTTAATTTGGTACAGTACATTTCTCAACTTCCATAATAAACTCCTCAAAGGTGCTGGCTCACAAGCCACCACACACAACCAAAAGGGCTGGTACACAACGTACCATTACAGAAGCCTCCTAGTCCCCCAGCCCCCATACTACAAGTATGAAGTATAGGGCAGAATGTGATAGCTATGCTTAGCCCACACAAAACAAGGGACAAAAACACTGAGTATCACCAGTCCTCAGGTCCCATGTTGGTCCTGCGGTGTGGATGATCCAGAGCTGGGGGAAAACAAAGAAAACAAAAGAGAAGGAGAGGAGAAAGAGAGAGAAAAGAAAGAGAGCCAGAGTAAAAAGGAGAGGGATGGGATATGGTACCTCCCTTTTATAGTTAACCTGGTACATGCCTCCTGTGTAAACTAGATTTCTCACACTGTTTTTTTGGAGGGCTCAATAAGCTCCCTCAATTATTTCTTGTATCTCTAGACAGTTTAATGCCCTTGGGTCCCTGAGGCAAAATAAGAGGAACAAAGGCCTCTTTATGGAGGAGAAACAGGAGAACCTGTTGGTCCAGGTCCTGAACCATTTGACTGACTGTGTTCAAGAGAAAACTAGAACATGTGGGATCATCTGACTCTCATTTAATGAGTTTTCTGGACATTGGCTACTACTGCACTCATTTTCCTGCAGCAGTTCAGCTGTATTGCTATCAACAAAGCACTGCTATTTTATCCACTGATACTCTGTCTCATTGAAAAGGAACTGATGCAGTCAAAATTTATAATTTCTGAATATGTGAATAAACAAAAATTGTGGTGACCAAACATTTCTTATCTGAAAAACTGTCTGAAACTTTCATAAACTACAAAAATGTTTGTGACAGTTCTGCAAGTTTTACAGTGTAATTTTTGTCAGTGGCTTACTGTAAGATTGTACTGTAAATGTTTTCATTGAATTACAGTACGAGTTAAAAATCGACTGCAATAGATTTTAAATAATATACGCTTATAATGGATAGAAAAACTGAAATCCTGAAGTCCTGAAGACTGGTGACAGTTCTGCCACTGACTTCAAGTGAATTAATATTGCACTTGGATATTCTGCACCATTTAGGGACCATTTTGGACAAAACTAGTCTGCACCCAAGGCTTGTGACAGGTGCATTTGAATGAAAATTAATTAATTCATCAAGTCTGAGTCTAAGATGTGGCTACAAATGGATTTGATGCTAGTAAGTGAATAGGCAGACACCCAAATAAGAGCTTTCCTTCAAAATTTAAGGATTTTACTATGAATATTTCAAATAAATTAATTATCATACATACAATATTTTCTCAAAAGTCATGTACATCTCTTTGTTTGATGAACTAAATCATGATTTTTCCGTTTTGAAAATGCTAGAGGTGAAGTATCAATGACGAAGCTAGTAGAGCAAAGTCTTTCTCAGTAACTCTGGAGGAAAATGTGCGAGATAAAGCAAACCTCCTCCTGAAATGGAAAACAAGGATGACCTTATTTTAATGATTTGAACACAAAACAACAACAAAAAGTATTCAAACTTAGCTGCATTTTGAGAGTGAGGAGGAAAAAGTACTCTCTCTGCACAGTAGGAAGTTCTCTGCCTTTCATATTTCTAATTCCAGGCAGCATGCTATCTGCTCCAAGGAGCAAGAAAACAAATGCCAAGCTTTAATCAGAATTATATTGGCTGTGTAGGGACTTTCAGATGATTTGCCCATTCCTAACAATGTCATGCAGATTCCCTTCAGAATATCAATGCAGAGGCCTTTGCCCTTGCTGTGAAGAAAAGGTTGCAAAATAGTGAAGATGAGCAGCAGGTCTGTTTGAGGTTAACATTCCTTTTTGTGATGGCGAGAGGAGGAAAGGGTAAAAGTTCCGCTCTAATTTAATTCCTTAATGAAACTAAGAATTAGAATCCCTGCAGTGTAGTGGTAACCTTTTCTCTGGCATCAAGCATTTTTTTCCTTAAATATATCTTGGATAATTCTGTAGACTTATGGCTGTCTGAGGTTTGGCTTAGAGGCCATTAATAAGATATACTGTAGTGAATTTGATGGACCTTAAGCATCTACCTTTATCAAAAATCCTTTTTACAGAAAGTAATATTTTTCAAGAAGAAATGTTAGATCATTTCAACATTTGTTTATTTCTTTACAGAAAATGATAACTTTTACCTGCTTAATTGTTAAAAATTTGAAGAGATGTTTTCTGCTTTTTTTCCCTCAGTGTCCCTAAAATCCCCAAGTCTTCCTTCTCTTATTCTGTGCAATAAAAAATTCCCAGGAACAAGTGGTCTTCAGTGGGGGTAAGATACATTTTGACCATCATATTTTTTGGGCAGTAAGACAGATGGAGAAAACATGACAAGGAAAACAGCTCTGCTTTTATCACTTCTGATTCTGAGGAAAAGACAATTGTCTTGGATGCATTGGAAAGCCAGTGCTGTATCTCCCCTCACCTTTTCTTAGTTTTCTGGCCAAAACTTGTTCTAATTAGTTTATTTTTTAAATGGTCATTATATAGCTATTTAGTTTATGTCATTATTACTATGGTGTGAATACATTATTATCATTGAAAAGTGTTAGCCAATATGATATAATAATAGGAAATAATTGTGTCTTTCATCCATGTTTATTTTACAGGGTTTTCTTGAAAGATATATGCTCTCTTTGATTGTTTAACTTGCATGTTCTTATCAGAACCTCTTCCATTCTGGATTCCTCTTTCCTGGACATGACTGAACCGGTCTGGAAATTCTGGAAGAGATTTCATCATGGTCTTTTACTGCAAATACTACAACAGAAACATATTTCATGGAGCACATAATACAATGAAATGTTTATAATTGTTTTACAATAAACTACTCATATTTTTCTATTTTTTTTAACTTCAAATTTCCACTATATGGTGTGGTACCAGTGTAACAATTTGACTCTTATTTTCTTTTCTGCTGCCTCCCTGATCATCCCATCCTGATTCTTTCAAGTCCTCAGTTCTCTTGTAATAAGATGTTATGATATCTACAGTCCAGATGACTTCACATGCTAGATTTGTAATTTTGTTTATCATTCTATTTAATTTCTTTTACAAACCCTTTCATTATTTCCTAATATGTATGTATATGCAGCTTACAGTCCCTTCCTCTTTTAGGGATTTTTTTTTCAAAGAAATATACTCACCTTCTTTTCAAAGAACAGCGAAGCTTTTTAATGATTATTCTTTAACTAATGTTTTTGAAAACTAATGTCTCCCCATGTGAAAAAATACCTACTGTGCTATAGAACTGCTTTATGCATAATGACACATGGTCTCATCTTGTTGTAGCTAGACAATTTACATGGGTAGCATAATTTTATACTTGCATCTTGAATACATTATTGCACATTAGAAGGGTGATTCAAGTATTTGCAAATAAACATTGACTAAAAGACAGCAGTGAATGAATACTTAAGCTAAACTCTCCTTCCTATGGGAAATGTTACTGTTTCTGTTGAATTTTATTATTCCGGATCAAGAGGATAACTGTCTCTTGCAAACTTGTAAGAGGTTGCCAACTTGCCATTTCACAGGATATTACTAGAGTTGTTAACAACTGGGATTAAATTTTTGAGTGCATGATCCCAGAATCACAGAATTCACTAGGTTGGAAAAGACTTTTGAGATTATTGAGTCCAACTTATGAGCTAACACCTCCTTGTTGACTAGACACAATGAGTTAGGATTTAATATTATGAGCTAAGAATGTTAGAAAAGAATTTCAGATTAAGTTTTTCACCTTTTTGATGTATGATAATAACCAATTGCTCTAGATCTTTCAAATGTGGTCTGTCTACACATCTAGTTTAACTATTTAACTGTGACGTTAGAGGGCAATAGGCAGTTTCTTCATTATGTGATGCATGTAAGCATACATTGAAGATTCCATTGGCTGTTTTTCCCATTAATTATAACATATCACATATCCACATTCCTTTTCAGCATCCTGCCTACATTGCCTAATCAATGGTGAGGAGCTGATATGTCACAGGAGAAAAAGACATGCACAAGGGACCAACAACACTAGAAGTGATGCACGCTAGCTCAGCTAGCTATCACCCTTCACCACTTGAAGAGAAGTAAATTCACAGGAGAGAGAAATGTGTACCATTGCGAGAGACAGTGATTTAATTCTTCTGAAACTGCCTTGAAACTCCATGTTGAACACTCCTTATCTCTTCCCAGGGCAGTGTAACTTAAGTAAGGGGCTAAAAGCCAAAGCTGTATTATGGATGTCTCCTTCCTGCTGAATGTCTGTTTTTCAGGAGATATTTTTATAGTTGTGCTATCTTCTTTATTTCTTTTATTTCTACTTTTATTTCTTTTCTGAGTTGTTCTGCATTTATATGTTCCTACTAGGATCCCTAACATCCCCTGAAATAAAGGGAGACTAGTATGCACTGTGTGTCTATGTCAACTTAATCAAGCTCTAAGTACAATTTTCTCAGTATCTTTGTGCACAGGGCATGAAGAAAAGAAAATCAGAATAAGTCCAGCTGCACATGGGGACTTACCAAAAGTCCATTTTTATAAACAGCTGTGGCAGCACAGAAACCTTTCCCAAGGGAATTTTTCTCTTCTTCTTCTATGTTTTATAAATAAAGATAAAAGTTTTATGTTATTGAAACAGTCTTTCGGATACAGGTGATCAAACGCCTGGACCAGTCAATGCCGGGGGTGGATGATTGTGGCCCAATCCGAAGGGCCCTCTGATGTGTATATAAACCTGTTAATTATTTAATGATGGAGTTCTTTCTAGCACTCGGAAAGGACTCATCTCTTTATTCCACTAATGGTCCAACAGCGACAACCAGCTCTACAAAATAATTTGAATAGGAAAGTAATGTAGACATATATGTGCAATGGATGGCTCAAAGGACTGAAAAGTCATGAAAGACCTAAAAGGCTGTGCAGAAAACTAGGCTTCTGCTTCAAGTTTCCAGACAACAGAGAAATTTTGATATTTGTCAGAACTGTATTTCTGAAGAGTTATAGATATTGTTCTTAATTTTCAGAAAAAAATAAAAAGCCTGAAAACCAAAGTAAATTCCCTTTTCAGTGCTTAAAAGAATAAGAACATGGCTAAAATACAGTCTCTACTAATGAAAATACGTATGCATGTGGATAATTTGTGCAGGAAATTGGGACATGAAACATTAGCAAGAGAGAAAAAAGGGTGGCACTTTTCTTCTTGGAAAAGGTACCAGTTCCTTCATTCATCCAACATCTAATCTTCCACTTTTCCTTCCAATCACAACTTTCACATAGCTGTGTTTCTCAAATAAATATTTATGCTTTTGGAATTAGTAAAAAAGGAAAAAAAGGGCAGTATTTCAAAACGCAGTAGTATTTTATTTCTGTTAAACAATACAATCAGTTTCATTGACCTATCCAGAATATTTGAAATATGCAATTTATAAATTTTCGGGTTTGTCTTTATTTTCTTATCTTGTACTATCACAGTTCTCTGGTAAATGTGGCACAGAACTATCTTACCTAGAAGACACCAAGTTATCTTGGGGAATGTAATGTCATGTTGGAGAAAAAGTTTTGTGTGAACTAATTTGCTTTATCTATGCTGTGCTGAAATGGCTAGACTTTTCCTAGAAATATTTATATCAAATGTTATTGCACTACAAAGACCTTATCATATATCAATTGAGAATAAAACAGACAATGCTCATTGTCATGGCAATCATGTCTGAGTATTTCTCAAGAGGAATTAGACATTTAAATAAGATCTTACATGCCATCTTTGTGGACTTGGACCTTGGCCTCCTAAATTAGTTTTCTAATTACAGTTTCACTGAGGATACTTGGCATGAGACATAAACACATGAAGTATTAAAGTTTTTAGTGGCCTGCCAAGCATATCTTTGATTCATCAGGCAAGAAATTAAAGGAATTTTAAGAAAATTGAACAATGCTTCATACTTTTTTCCTCATAATACCTTCTTAAAGATCATCAGTCTAGGTATCCTTCAAGCACATTTTCCTTCCCTTGTTACCCCTTTCTTTCCCCTATAAGATGCAGTTTACTGTTAAAGAAAGAATTCTTATGATTAGTTAGCTTTTATTGTTTTGAAAGAAAGAATAGTTTTCCTGTGTTTCATGTCACAAAAAGCTTACACCTGCAAACATTTACTGCTTATTATGTGTGATTCCATTATTTTCAAAGACAAATAAAATTGAGTAAAATTACTCATGTATAATAGAATTTAGATGTACAAAAAATCTGTATTAAATTGTATCAATTTCTTTTTTTGCTGTTTTTTCTTTTCCTCTGAAAATTGATATTATTGCCTTTTAAAATTGGTCTAAAACATACTCTTTTTTTGTTTCCAGTCACAGCTTTTCTGTTGCCCTTACAAATGAAAAGTACAGCTCAAGATATCTATAGCTATTTTTCATTTTATTGGAGCAGACCATAGTGGCTCCCATATACTGCATTCTGTACTATGTTTTGCTTGTGTTTTCTGATAGAACATTGCCAGATGACTACTACCAATATCTGTTATATTGCCTTCCCCTGATCTGCCCAGTCTAGTTTTTATTTTGTTGTTATCAGGTGAAAGAGCAGAGCTTCTGTCAAAGAAACATAGTTCATCTGGCACATGCTTCCAAACCGTAGGAGTTCTCTCTTCTTTTCCCACATCAGTGAGAGATGAGGTTTATTTTTCTTTCCTTGCCCTTACTAGATCTCTGCATGTATTTTAGGAAATGTCTTATCAGTGGATTGCGTGCAGCTGGGGTGACAAATGTGTTTTAACCCCAGCCAGGAACTAAGCCCTCCCACAGCCATTTTCTCACTACCCCTGGTGAGATGGGGGAGAGAACCACAAGAGAAAAAGTGAGAAAATTAATGTGTTCCATAAAGACCATTTAATAAATAAAGCAAAAACTGTGTAAGTAAGCAAAGCAAAACAAGGAATTCATTCACCACCTCCCATGGGCAGGCAGGTGTTCAGCCACTCCCTGGAAAGAAGGGCTCCATCACCTATAATGGTGACCTGGGAGGACAAAGAGCATCCTGAATGTCCTCCCCTTCCTTTTTTAAAGTTTTTCTTCCTTTTTCTTCCTCCAGCTCTATATGCTGAACATGATGCCATACGTTATGGAATGTCCCTTTGGCCAATTGGGGTCAGCTGTCCAAACTCTGTCCCCTCCCAGCTCCTTGTGCACCCCAGCCCACTCGCTGCTGGGGCAGAATGAGAGGCAGAAGAGGCCTTAACTCTGTGTAAGTGCTGTTCAGCAGTAACTAAAACCATCCCTGTGTTATCAACCCTGTTCTCAGCACAGATAGAAAACACAGCCCCATACTGGCTACTGTGAAGAAAATTAACTCTACCCGAGCCAAAACCAGCAAAGTGGTGCTGATGTAGCCCAAAAGCCTTGCCTTTAGTTGTTTTCCAACTTTGTTATCTGAAGTCACAGTAATCTGCTCTCACAAATCTTCTGCAGATCCATGGATATTGTATGTACAGAGCCTATTAGAAGTATCCATCCAGTGTTTCCTTGGCTTTAACAAGTCTCTGCTTTCCAACAAAAACTTCCATGTAATTCAGTGAAATCTTCCTCTAAAACTGAGAGGATTTACTGTGTGAACACTTGGAGATATGTTTTGGACCTGGAACTACACAGAATTTGTATTAAAGGCTATGGTAATCGAATAAAGAATTTTCTTAAACAGCAGGGAAGATCCAAGTGCTTGAGAAGGATAAGTTTTGAATTAAAAGTAGATTTTATAAGTAAGGATATGGTCTCAAAGTAGCATGATGATATTCAATGAAGGTAAGTATATTATATCTTTTAAGTCAACCGGGTCTCCTGTCCCCAGCAAATACCAAATTTAAAACAGGCAGAAAAGTCCTGCTAGGAAAGGGAAAATAACTGATCTGGGTGTTTTATCTGTTCAAATATGGTATTTGAGCCAAAATTATATAGTTACAGATATGGCAAATATCACCAAGGCCACATTTAAGAAAAGGGAAACAATAATTTTTTTATTAGTCATCTGCCTTTTTTGATACAGATGTTTACAATGAGCTCTTCCTAGGATGACAGAACGGGTGAGGTAGAAATAAGGAAGTTTAGAGGAAACATAATGTTAATCTCCACACAGTAAATTGTTACCATGTTTACAAAATATTTGTAAATACAAAGTATTTTTCTTATCAAGATATAATTAACTTGACTTGTAGAAATGATTATTTTCAGAAACCAGGGTAAAAAACTTGCTTGCAAGGACAGCTAAACAATAGAACAGACTACTTTGTGGAGTCTCAAAAAAGTAGATGAGATAGAGCTATTTTTCACAGGCTAAACAGAGGACTGGCTGGAATGCTTTGTAATGTCTTCTAAAATCCCATGAAATACAGTTTCTATGCATAGTCCAGTCACTAATGCCAATGGTAGTTTCATCACCTGTTTCAATGATTAAGTAATCGACATGCAATTAAAGTTCTTCTCTGCATGCCAGTGAGATACACACAGCAGCTACATACCATTACCTTCCTTTTACAGATGGAGAAATCAAAGCAAAGGATGGAAGACAAAAAAAGCCTGCAAGATAGCAAAATATGATTTTCCAGAACTCAGAATACAGTCATCTTGCTTTCTTCTATGAGTAAGAGTGAGTCACTCTTAACAATGTGACTTAAGGCACTTGCCATAACCATAGATTTTACCATAAACTCGCTTAACTGAAAAAAGGGTTAAAAGAGATAAAGATATAAACTAAAAGTAGTGCTTTCATTAAGCCTCTGTGGAGCTATTGTTCGAACTTCTCTGGAGGCTTTTGAAACTTTCACCTAATAATAATTGAAGAAGGCAGCAATGTCTTTTAAGAATGCTTTGAAAAATGTACTCCTGCACTTACAGCACTAAAAGTCTGTATTTTTGAAAGCTAAAGTAGGGAAAGAACAGCTGGGATGACATCTCTTGTCCACATTTGGGAATTCAAATGAAAAATATACTACTTTGCCAATGACAGAGTTTTATGGAAAATGTTTTGTTTACTGCTCGGAAAACTGATGATTTGACTGAATCAACAAGACGCCCAAATAATACTCCACAGTTTGCACCTGCTTGTCTTGTTTTGATGAATGTGAAACTATGCAGATTAAGCATGACCAGGTGTAATGCAGGAAGACATATGCTCAAGCACTCTTTTTAAAAAATTCTTCTTTCTTCCTTCCGTCCCTCCTTAAATCAGCTTTCACATGCTTTTTTTTTCTAAAGGAATCTGACAGAAGATTTCACAGTCCAGCTCTTTCCCTCCGATAATTGTGCATCACTGTAAGCTCTGCATCCTTCTTTCCTTCATTTTACTGATCTAAATTACTTGCTCAAAATACCACTTCTTTATGTGACTGCAAAGAACATGATACTTTTTAGCCTCTGTGCTGAAGAGCTAATAATGAGAAAATATTGTGTATATCTTTGGCAACTAAAAACCCCTGGAGAAATCTGAAGAGCTCTTTCCAGAAGCATCTTGTTACTACTGGAAAACATTATAATTTTTAACTTTCTCTAAGGTTTTTATTTCTCTTTTGCCTGTTTGTGTGTGTGTGCACAGATTTTCTTTTTGAACCCCGGATTAAATTTGAATTATTTTTCATTAAGTGCAGTGCTAAAGGAGATACCAAAACCAGTACCTTCAACAGAAACCAACAAACTTTGCCTTCCCAATTTTAAATATAACTTTTCCTTCTCACATTGACAACCTGTGTCTATAGGAAGTGTTTGCTCTCCAAGCATTCAGTTTTCAGTACTGAATTAATTAATAAAAACTAGGCTTCTCTACATTAGGAATACAGGCACTAATTCCATCTCATTGATGAACTGGAGTTGTTTGGAGAGTTGAGGTGCGACATAAATCTCTAGTTATGAGTTTATTACTGCTGGGATATGCACATGTATATATGTGGAATGCAGTCTTGGGGGGAAAAGAAATATAAAGGAAAGAAGTGCATCCATATATTTTATCTGAACCTATGCTAAGCACTCCATAGGTAGAAAAAGAAGACAACAAAAGGGAAACTTCATTCAGGAAAAAGGATATTGTTAAAGCAGGTGTGAGAAATTAGTATTTTTCACTGACAGTTGAAATCTGCACTAACATTTAGAATTCCTTGGCTCTGTCACATCCCTGAAGAGAAAGGGATGGGAATGTCTCTATCACAAGCATTCAATTTTCATTGATATGTTATGTACTAAACATGTAGCCTCAGTGAAAAATGTAAGCAAAAATCTTACTAAAAAGTTATTCATTAATAAATGTATAAATGCATAGAGGCTTAATATATTTACAACAGTCTCTACGAAACAGAGGCTGCTAAAAAAAAAAGGAACAGCAGTCCATTTAGTACTTATGTCAAACAATAATAACATATGAAAGCACAAACTTCCAATCAAACTGAGACAAGAAATTCTGTGCTTATTATTTGAAAAACCCTGACTGTAACATGAAAGTTATATGGACTCTAGCAGCTTAATTTGAATCTGCATCTAATTGTAACAATAGGAATCACTCCCTTTGTGACAGAAGTAATGAAAATCACTCACAGAATTATAGAATATTTTGAGCTTGAGGGCACCCACAAAGATCATCAAATTCCAACTCCTGGCCAATCCCTGTACAGCATGGCCCCAAGAGTCACACCATGTACCCAAGAGCATTGTCCAATTGCTTCTTGAACTCTGTCAGTTTTGGTGCTGTGACCACTTCCCTGGGGAGCTGTTCCAGTGCCCAACCACCCTCTGGGTGAAAAAGCTTGTCCTAACACCCAACATAAACATCCCTTGACACAGCTTCATGATGTTCCCTTGGGTTCTGTCACTGGTCATCAGAGGCAAGAGATCAGTGTCTGCCCCTCCACTTCCCCTCATGAAAAAGTTGAAGACTGCAATGACTTCTTCTCTCAATTTCCTCTTCTCCAGGCTGAACAGACCAAGTGACCTCAGCTGTTCCTCATACAGCTTCCCCTCCAGACCCTTCACCATGTTTGTAGCCCTCGCTTGGATGCTCTCCAATAGCTTCATATCTATTGTGGCACCCAAAATTGCACACAGGACTTGAGATGAGGCCACCCCAGTGCAGAGCAGAATGGGACAATCCCATCTCTTGACTGGAAGGCGATGCTATCCCTGATATTATCAGTGAACTGCAGGAGGCAGTGGAGCAAACACTCCTCAAGTGTATAGGTAAAATCAAACTCAGAGGAGACAGGTTGATGTGCTTGGGGGTAGGGATACATCCAAAGAGGCCTGGACTGTTACTGCAGGCTCCGGGAGGGTGGCACAGGCTGGCTCCCACCTGGAGCGAAGTCCCTGGTCCTCATAATGCCACCGGATCTGGGGCTGGCAGCCCCTGGGGTCCCACGGGCGTGGCGTGAGTCTCCCAACCACAGAAATTCTAGCAGGAAACATAGTGAGATGAAGGAATGAACTGGAACTCCATCTCTGTTCTGCCAGGGAGGTTTATTTGGGGTTGCAGGGGAAAAGGGGTTGCAGGGGAAGGAGAAGGAGGTAGGTCAGCGGCTGGCAGCTCAGAGATGGAAGACCTCTCTCTGACGCAGACACGGGTCTATAAGGGGAAGAGAAGGGGAGGGATTTTTCTCCCCTGAAGCCAGTCCCGGGAGATGGAGGGGGAGAATTGACAGGGGGAACACACCAATAGGTTTTCGGGTACAGCAGAGCATATTTCAAAATGAACCAATAGTATACAAAGCAGGGAAACAAAGTGAGCACATGGACTCCTAAAAACCCACATTGCTATACTGGACAAGCTAGAAGAATGGACATATAGGAATCTTGTGAATTTGAGCAAGGACACGCATGAAGCGCTAGCCCTGGAGAAGAAGAGCTCCTATACTGGCAACAGGTTGCAAAGAGACAGGCTGGGAGCAGCTCTGGGAAATCCATGGTAAGTGGCAAGATGAGCCTGAGTCAGCAAAGGAGGACAACAGCTTCCTGGTCTGTATGAACAGGACCACAGCCAGGAGATACAGGTGGTGATTTATCTTCTACTCATTCGGCCAAATCCTGAATACTTTGTTCAGTTTTTCTTCCCTGATACAAGAAAGACATCAACAGATTGGAGTGTATTCAGGAGAGCATCTTCAGGGTGGAGATAGTGGGAAAACTTGCCCTGTGGGATTATGCTGAGAGACAAGATCTGGAACAAGGACACACCTAAGTGCAGCCTCTGAAATGCTTTCAGGGGGATTATCAGGGAGATGGAGCCTGGCCTTTCTCAACTGTGTGTGGTGGGAGGAAGAGGGACAATGGCTGCAAACTGAGCCAAGAGATGTTCATGATGGATACAAGGAGAAATTTCTTCGGCTTAAGGACAGCTCAACGGTGGGTCAGGCTGCCCAGAGAGATTGCAATTTTGGGGCTTTTCATCATCCACAAGGACAAAGCCCTGAGCAACCAGGTCTGAACTCAGAGCTGGCCCTGCTCTGAGCAGGAGCTCACTAGTTCCCTTCCAATCTGAATTTTCTGTGGTTCCACAACTCTATTAAAATCCTGTTTACTAGCCAGGAAAATGCAGATGGTGTAAATAAATGTGAAAGCCATGTTTGAGTAAGATTTTGTCCATTAAGTTGCACAAGGGTTAAGAATCAAACCTTGAAAAACTTCCTGTTTTTGCTTTATAGGAAAAAAAATCTATCTTCTATAAAGGACATTACACATAGACATTTATGAGGACATTTTTAGTTTGTTTATTTTTCTTCCTGAAACATGAAAAAGAGGAAATCAGCTTGTGGCTGCTCTTCTGTGGATAAGTTTCTGCTGTTATTTTTCTTAAGGATTAGAAGCAGGAGGTAACAAAACTAATGATCAAAGGTACAGTTAAGTATAACAAGCAAAAATCCTGAGGAAAGAATGTCAGGATGGCTAAACCTTAAGAGAACTAGCTTCAGCCTTAATTATTGCAAAGCATAGCAATAAAGGCTTTATTTCTCTCTTTATACTAAAACAATGTCTTTATTTACTATCTTTTCTGTTTTGTAGTTTCAAATTCCCTTACAATTCTTTCCAGAGAAAGACTGTTTGTCAATGAGGTCTCATAACATTTGTTTATGGACATTCTTTTCCAGAATTTTTATGCCAGAAGTCTCAGAACTGTGCCTAGAGGTGGATATGCTAACAGTGACCATAAAGGCCCTTTGCTGGTCAGAGAGACAGTGTAGGCTTTTGTTTTGGCAAGTACATTCCTGTAACCTAATTTTTTATTTCTCTATTTTTTAACAAACCACAGCAAAGTCTCTTAGGAGGTATCATTTAGTCTGATACTGGAGAAGTGTCTGTTTTATTTTCTTTTATGCAGGCAGACACTGTAGGCAGCCTGCGTCTGACAGAACTGAACTTAGCACAGTTCTGTTCCTTTCCTGAAGGCAACAAGACTCGCTGCAGATCCCCTGCCCTGAGCTGTCCACTGAACATTGTCCATCTGCATTGAAAGAGGAGGCAAATAAATGCTGTAACTCAGAGGTTTCATTTAACATTTACTTTGAAGTCACTCCACAAAACTATTGTTATTTTGAGGTTTGTTTATCCAAGGTGCAGGCAAGGTCTGTAAAAGCAATAGTTAGAAATTCCTATGTATCACATTTTCTATTGATTGGAAGATAAGAATTGTAAACTTCTTCTTCACTCACATTCTAATTAATCCCCAGAACACTTGCTCTCTTTTGTGGGAAAGTCTTCGTTTGCAGGTTAGCCAGTTTGGGGACCATTTGATATGCAAATTGTGGACAAACATATCCGCAGGTTTTGTGCAGGTTGCAATTTTTGACTTGTAAGTCAGATCTTTTGGCAACATGATTAGAAAGCTGATAGTCCAGCAAGCAGATTTCTGAAAGCAAAAGTTGAAGTAATAATGATTTATTAGTATGATCACTTTCTTCAGGATTCCTTTATCTTGCAGAAGTGTACAGAACAAATTTTTTTCTCAAAAATTTATGTTGACATAGCTGTATTGAATTTCAAGTATAATCATACCTTGAAAAATTATTTTGTGCTGATAAAAACAAGATAGAAGAGACATGCACTTCATTAGCTTAGCTCATTTGAGTTCCTATGTAGATATTCTATTGGCTTTGTGAGAAGTTAGGTTCCAGTAATAATACAATCATTGGAACCATCTGATGTGACTTCAGTGAAAATATTGATGAATATCTGGCTAATAGGTAATATAAATAAGGTTTTAATATAATTTAACCAAAAATGTGTCACAAAATCTCTGAGAAATTGATGTGTAAAATAGATGCGATAAAACATAAAAGTTAAGTTTTGATTTTTTGCAGGGTTGTATCTTTGGTCAGCCATTGCATCTCTATAGATTACATTGAAGGTAAACATGATAAATAAGGTAAAAGACTAGAGTTTTTTGTTTTAAAGCAATTCTTTTGACTCTAAAAATACCTATTTTTTAATCTTTATTGAGTATATATTTTAAATTTCTTATAACAGTTTCACAGTAGTAGGTTGGAGATTAACAAAAATAAATTCTTCTAACTGGAGGCATTTAGTCTTAATATAATCTGATGATCAATAAAGGTTTTGGGTATTATCATGTCAGTCTTAAAGTCAAAGCCTTTATAATTTTTTTAAACCAGTTTATTGAGTCTGCAGGAAGTCTAAAGCTCGATACTCTGATTTGTCCTAGAACCACAGACTAAATACCCTGCTCTTCCATGATTCATGTATCGACAGTGCTTTCCTCTACAGGAACATGGATAGGTTACACAAGAATACAAAGTGCCTCCTGCATGCCCAAAATGTCTTTTTCCACTGCTTTTCCATGTAGGTCCATGAGGAACATGGGATAGAAAGATAGTTAATAATGCAAAGTCCCCAGATCTGATAGGGTTCCTCAGTACTGCTACTGTCATACATTTAGGAAGGGTTGTATCTACCTTGCCTTAATAGCAAAGCTGGATGAACATTCCTGGTTTATATTAAACCAGTTAGTTAAAATCTGAGCCTTTGCCCATTCTCTTGGACAGGTTCTAAAGGCTGCTCTGAACTCCAAGGAAGTTCCACTTCAGGCAGATCTGTTCAGTCTGCAGAGGGAATGTGTCTATTGCAGATTTTGTCAGACACTTTAATGACACTTCTGAATGTCTCACCTGGGAAATCTGGGCACTTTGTATAATGAACAATTTATTTACAGGTACTGACACTGACAAATACAGCACACACTATTTGCATGGATTTATGCTTTTTTTATTATATATATATATATATATATATATATTTATATGTCTATATGTATATATGTATATATAAAGGTATAGGTTGAGGGGACTTCCAGGCATAAAGTAGGTTTTTAGATTTGTATTCCAGTTCATTTATTGTCTTAAATACTTTGGGAGAGAAAGCAACAAATCAAAGCAGTGTAGAGATTTTAGTTTATAAATAAAGGTCAGAGAAGAATATCAGGTTTTACAAAACCTTCAGATGTGAACACTTTGATTTGATGAAAGAAAAAAAAAGAGCACTATTTCCTCAGGACTCACAAAATAATATGTACTTGTTATTAGTGAATCTTCATTAATTCAAACCATATTCTCTGAAGATTCCAGATTGAAATTTATTTCATCATAAGTACCTATAAATTTTTCATGTCCAGTACACAACATAATGCTTATAGAGTAAATAACAAATGCTAATGAGGCAGTAGCCATCTCTCCACCCCACCCACTGGCATTATTAAGCTGCAAAATAGGTAATAAAAAGTTATTTTATTTCAAGTACCATTTTTTCTGAGAAAAACCATGTAAATGTTGATGCATAGTTAATTAAAGTAAATTAATCTGATTATACGAGTGAATTGAACAAGCTGTGCAATATAAATATTTTAATCACTTCTTGATCCAGAAGTACCTCATTTACAAATGAGCAATTACTTTCTACCTCATGGGAGTTGTCTTTAATTATGAGGCAGTCTAGTTGGTGCTATACAAAAAGTACATGTAAATATCAAACATCAGACCCTTGAATCTGTCATTTGTAATATGAACACCATTTTAAATCCCTTTGTGCAACCTTGTTTTTGCTTTACACTTGTGATTTTATTTGTTGTGTTTTCACCTGAGCAGACCAGTCATTATGAAGCGTTCATTTAATCTGTGGACATAGAAACACTTCCCAGTGGAAGTTTGAATATAGGTCTATTAAATTTAAGCTGAGGCTTGTTTTTCTCCATTCCTTATAGACCAACCTTCCAATGCTTTAGGCCTGAGACCTAGAGGTTAAAAACAAAGTTCTGATAATAAAAGTGAATTACTATGTGTTGTTTGTCACATGTGAGATATGTAGGCTGCTAGTGTTACTAAAGGTTTACTTGATCGGCATACTGTGCACTTAGCTCCTGTAAGTATAGTGAAGGCTATTGGAGCCTACGGATGGAATGATGTATGCAGAAGGAGACCAAGCAGTTCTGTGTGTAGGCACACTGTGGTGCACTGCTCTGGACGTTTTTCATTTGTGGGGCAGGAAGAAGCCTTCCAAGCCAAACAGATTAGGTAGTTTCAACAGGTGTCGTTTATGTACTGCATTTGTTTTCTTGATGAAAATTAAGGCCTTCTGTTCACTTGCTGTTGATTGTTTCACCTCTGTGCAGTCTGCACTGCAAAAATAATGGGCTGAGAATCTTGGAGGCAGAATTGTTTGTGTTCCAACTACTAAGTTTTCTTAAAGAAAAAAATCAGACTTTCTAGTGTGACATATATATGAAACACTGATTTTATATAATGTAAGAGTGAAACTCCTATGTGCTTTTGAGGTAACACTTTAGTCCACAGAGCATTTCAATTTTATGTAAGATACATTTGAATAGACTTACTCATATTTAAACAGTATGGATACTTTAGAGAGGTAAAAAAAAAGCTTCCCTGGGTCATTTTGGAGAAGTGCTATTCATCATACTTCTCACTTTTATAACAAAAAAATGAAACAGAAGAAACTGAATGATCTGTTAAAACATGTGGTGCTGTGAAATATGTTCTGGTTTTGCTATCTTTCCAGCAAATGTCAATTAAACATAAAAAATCATTGTTTTCAAATGTCACCAGAGATTATAATTACCACAAATCTATTTTTTATGCTACTCTAAATTTCCATAATGTACCCTTACTGACAGTGACAGAAGAAAGTGTGTCATTATTCGCATCAATGGATGAGGAAGGATCCTTAGAATCATTTTCCCTGTTCTTCACTGAATTTACTGCTTCTGCCACAAACCCCCAGTTGTTTCCTGATATATTTATTTTCAAGATCCTGACTTTGATTTTACTCTAGTGATATCCTATGAGGAATCTTCTTCATTTCCTTCTTTCTACTTCAATCTCCAATTGAAGAAATACTGCTTTTTTAAGCACATGGCTCTTTTGAGATGCAGATGAGTGACAAATGGTAGTTTCTATGTTGATCTTTGTATCTTTGGGATTCCTGCTTGGCTATGGTCCATTGAAAGATTTCCATCATACTGCAGTATTGTTTTGTAGGAATGAGGCATGAAAGCCTCTGAAATATAAATCAGGGTGTTAAAATTACCTCTGGGAGCCATTCTGTGAGAGGAATACATGTTCTTACAAGGGATTAAGTGCAAGAGAATGGGCAGTGTTACAAGTAGATGGGAATGGACAAGGAAAAATGGAAAATGCAGAATGGGCACAGTCTCGCTTTCACACATCCCACTCCCTTGTAAACATGATTTGTTTATAAACACTAATGAAATTTGCAATAAAACTAATCTGAAAAGATTTCAACTCATTAATGGGAAAAAGCTGGCAAACGAAAATGTAAACAAATGAGTTTCCAACTGAACATTTTGTATTCCTAAATTAATGCCTTTAAAAAGCCTGCCTCCATTTCCTTCAGTAAAAGAAATACACTTGGAAAATGCAGTTACCAATCTGAAGGCCACTGTAATTCATAGATTATAATTATCAATATTAATAGATTTAAAACCAATATAGCTCTCTTTGGTTTAACCTTTTGAAATTAAATCTATTTTCATTGAGTATGAAAAATTTTATTTTTCTTATTGCTTGCAATGTCATCAGTGGTCTTACCAGTATTATTTATTAAGCTGCAACTTAAAACTCTGAATCTGTCTACCTAACTGACACCTTGGGAAACTATTTATAATAATGAAGAAATTTGCCTGAGTGTCCTGTTTGTATTTCAATCATTTACTACTAATAACAGACAAATAAAAAAATAAAAACAGCAATAAATACTTTTGGCTCTGTATATTAAGTGACAAAAGAATTTTAAGATATCTGACTGCTCCAATTTTATTATATCATACCAGGTTTGATTCAGTAAAATAAGCCTGTGGATAACTTAATTCCGTGGAGAAATCCAAATATTTATAACACATAGTCTTCATGTTTTTAACCTGGAGCTTTGATAGCTAAATTCCAGTATTTCTACTGGACTGCTTCTCGTGAATCCAAAGTTTTGGCTTTAAATTTTATACTGCAGTGCTCTCTTGCATCCTGTCCTTCCACATGATGAGTCATGGAAGTCAAATATATAAAACAACTATCAGTTCAGTCTGTCCTTTGTGTCAGTGAGGACAGGCTAGCCAGTGAGTGCTCTGTAGTTCACTGACAGAATTAGAAGTGATTCTGTCTCTTTTTGGGAGTGGATGTTATTGGGTGATAGGGCTGAAAAGATGACTTGTTTCTTTTATTATTAAATAATCAATGTCCATACCTGTCCAAATACATCTACAGTCATACCTGCATGTCTATGAATATCTATAGATAGACACAGAAAAGATTTAACCTCCTTTTCCCCATCTTGCCAGCCGTAGAAACTAGAGCATGCTGCATCCATTATGTTTCTGTTCAGGACTTTGTGCTTTCCTTTTCCAAAGCCTCCTGTAAAGTATATTACCTCTTGACACTTGCAGAGTGTGAGGCCTCTCTACTCTCAAAATACAGGTATTGGTGCTTTGTAACTATGTGTCTTAATTTAAAATCAGTCCTTGTAATGACTTTAATTCGGTGTAGCTGCACACACTTAACTCATATGAAAATCTAGGCAAGGTATTAATGTGTAATGAAATGGTTGCTGTTGTCAGGCTCCTAAGAACATATTGTATCCTGGCATCACCAAGTTTACCTGGAAGGTGCTCCTAATTCCTTTGGTGGTATTCCTCAAGAAATCACTACTACTAGCACTGTTCTGGGACTGGCTGGGGTGGAACTGAATTTTCTTCATAGCAGTCCAAATGGTGCTGGTGTTTTAGACTCCTAACTCTTATTATTAATATTTCAACTCTCACTTCTTTGCATTTTCCAAGGTACATATATAAATATATTTATTCTTCCATAAATATATTATCTCTGCATGATCTAGCTGCAATAGACACTGGAGAAAGTGAATATGGTTTTAGGTTTTCTACCCTGGAACTAAGGATTAGTAAGTTACTTTATTGATGAATATGTCTATACTAGAGTGTACCTATAATTCAAATTAACAGGAGTTTTAAAGAGAAACTATGTGGCTTTTTAAAACCAAAAATATTTCTGTGTATATTTTTCTCAACATCTGGCTGAAAAGATAACTGTCTTCTTGCTGAAAAGATAACTTTCATATACACTTAGAGGGAAAAGGAGCCAAACGCTGACTTTGACAGTGTCACTTTTTGTCTGTGCAAATTTTTATGTCATTCCTGTGTCTTTTTATGACTTTGTTTCTCTCATTTGTACACTGATATGTATGGAAAAAAATTGAGAGAGTTTAAAGTATCTTTGCCTACAGGAGAAAATTGTAGCTAATGATTTGTACTCTATAAACAACAAAAGGCAAGATGACAGCAATGCAGAGGAGCATCACCTTTTCCCTGAGCTGTATGAGCCTGTGGCACCATCCTGTGAAAAGTGTGGTGTATTTCTTGTCACACTTGAAAATCCATTGCAGAACTTGTACACTAAGATATTATCATGCAGTACCTTCCTCCATATTTCTTTAGAAAACTTATTTTCCACAGGTTTTAGGATTAACTCAGATTTATTATCCACTGTCTCAGAAAAAACAACATGCAAAGAGGGGGCTTATTGTTTATTTCTATATGCTTGGTTGCCTTCTGATCACATAAAATACAGCAAAACTCCATAAATAGGAATTATGCATCTCTCCTTTATTTATTTTATAGATTGTTCTTTATTCCATTGTTTGATTAACAACCTCTCACCTTCTGACAGAATACCTTGGTTTTCTCTTTTATTTTGTTGTTGTTACTCTTAACAAATGCCAGATACCTTCAAGGCTTAAACACAATGTATGCACATGGGAAGAGAAAGTCAGAATAGGCAAAGCAAGATATCTTAGATACCTACTGAGGATGAAGTGTCACCACCAAATGGCAGAAGGCTGAGAAAGGGAGGGTTTATTTTTGATCATTTTCATTTGTAAAAGAGTTGGAAAACCAAGACTATAAAGTTGGCAAAGTAGTAAGGCGACAGAGTTAGAAATGCTATAGTAATTTGCATTTTCTTTCACGTTCCAGATGTTACTTGCTACGTGGAATTATATGTGTTTTATGTAAAGAGCTGATAGAGAGATATCTGAGAATCCTTTATGTTTAAGTGTTGATTCATTTGATAATTGCTTTACATTTAAAATCATTGTATAACAGAAGCGCTATTAGATTATTTCTGATAATCTATTAATTACTTCCTTGAAAAATTGGGTAAGTTGAATATTTTATACATGTTTATGCAGGCACTGTAAGCAACTAGTAGTCTGAGCATATTCAGAGTTAAATAAAGTTACAAAAATAAAAAAGAACTTTGGAATCCCTTTCTAAGTCTTTTTGTCTCCTGTAGTGTAACTTATCAGAGAGGAGGAAGTTCTGTAATCTTTGTTTATCACCGTGAAACTAACTTCCTCAGGAAAGAAAGTCAGTTAAGCTTTGATATCTCATCAGTGAGATAAAGCTACATATGGTGATAACTGTTTTTCTTTAGAACCTTTTTTTGAGAGGTCATTGTGACCTGGTAGCAAACAGGAATCCCAATCAAAACATTTTGTTTTCTGTACTGAGAACAATGTTTTATTTATTGTTTTCTCCCCAGTAAAATGAATATGTAGAAAGACAATTCCAGACCACCGTTGCACTTTTTTTCTATTAAAATGAGTGAAGAATAGCCAGACACAACCTTTTTGGTTACCTTGTAAGGAGGTATTTAAACTATATTGCATTTTGTCTTTATTTTAAGAATAAGTATTTTGCAGTGCCACTAGGTGTCATCATATCTATTATGAAATCCTCTACGACAGCTCTTCCCGGTAGCTAGCAAGGAAAGTCGATGACTTAATCAGCTGCATCAAAATTTCAATTTAAGAAGAAACAGAGACGGTAAAAATATAAGATAATATGAAATTGGAGAAGTTAATTCCCAAAAGCTCAGTTACACAGAATATAAAACTTTCTATAAAGCAAAATAATTGGAAATTAAAAACTAAAACTCTTATTTCATTAATTTTGCTGCTGTTGAGTACAGACATGCCTTCTTTTAATCTCCATCTGATACCTCCCGTTACTGACTATTACATCAGTCAGATTCCCAACAGCACGAAGGCAAATAGCCAGAATGAGCTTTACCTTCTAAAGTACAAAGCTGTGACATGAAAAACCAGGAAGCTTGCCTGGACTGTTAATCCTGGAAGCAACTTCTCACAGCAGGGACAAGCCCTTCACTCTAAATATCTGTAATATACACGAGGTCTTGCATATACTCACATAGCTGTTCATGCCCAAATGTTTTCCCACAGGCTGTGCTGTTTAGTGCTCCAGAGATACAAGAGAGCTCTGCCCAGGTGCTTTGATGATCTCAAGCTATCAGGTGTATCTAACACCTCCGTAATACACTAATACAGGACTTGGTTCCCCTGCCGCAAGAAGAAATATTTTTGTGCTGGTTTTCTTTCTCTTTAGAGGTAGGTGAAGGTAGGGCAGTCTGCTTTTGTAGGATAGAAAACGTGTCAGACATAGGTTCAGAAGCTGATTCAGGATGTTACAGGTCCTGCTCTAAATACATACACTCACAGCACACTGGTTTCACTCTCGAAAAGATTCCTTAGCTATCTAACTCTATGCTAGATTAGCTGGGCATAATTTTCAGCTTTTCTATGGATGACTAGAGAATCCAAGAGCTGTAAGGGAGTGTGGAAACCAGTCAAATATTTCTAATTGGTCAGAATATCCATTTGATTCTGGTTTCCAGGCTCTGTGCCTCAGAATTATCTAAATATTTCTTGTTGAACATCCAGACTCTCTATTGGTGATGCTCTCCCCTAGACACTTTCTCACTCAAAACCTCCTAATTATGTTTCCACTAGAAAATATTTCATTCTGAGGCCTGTTTTTTTGCATAAGAACCTTGCACAAGAATCTCTTGGCTAATTACATCTATATGCCTTACAGGGAGAACAGAGACCTCAGACACTGCATAATGTGGGACTATTTGCTTAAAATTCAGCAGAAGTTTAAAGGTGGCCACTGGGAAAATGAAATACTCAAATATTGAAGATGTTCAAAGAAACCAAAGCAATTCCACCCTCACCCCCATACTTACAGTAATTTAACATACTTATTAGTCTCTCTTCTGTCATGATTCTACCTCTAAGTGAATTTAACTAAGTGTACCAATTATGTTATCTTAAGTTTTTATTATTCAAAGCTGAAGCTGTCTAAACTCCCAGCGTGAGGAACTTAGAAGGTGACATTTCACTAATGACTGCTCTGAGAAACTGACAGAGATTGATAGAGTGGTTTTAAAGATGTCCCCATGAGAAGCATTTTATATAAAATGAAAATGACACTGAAACTTTTAAAAACTAACTCTGTGTTGTGCAAGTGGTTTTGTTTACAAGAAAGAGCTGGGATAGAAAAGCACTTCAAAGTAGTTTTCCAAATGCATGGTGTGTATTTTTTTGTTTAGAAACATCTTCAGAGTGTGTTTTAAACAACAGTTTTATGCTTAATAAAAACCCACTGAAAACTCCTTTTCACCGACCTGCATACCAGAAACACGCACATTACAGGATGGGCTGTGCATTGGCAGTTCAAAGAATCAGTACTGAATGAGGAATTTTCTGTTAAAAGACCTACAAACTGTAGGGGTGTGCTGTATGAATAGATACATACAGCACCCCCAACCCTGCCATGTGTTGGAAAGTTAGAGTCTTACCCCCCAGCTTGCTTTTACTAAATGCATTATCTCACTATAGATGCTAAAAACCTCAAGGTTTCATTAGCATGGGTACTCTATTTAAGACTTTGCACTTCTGTGGGATACACAAGGACCAGGAAGATTCTTTAGGTTCTCCCTATTGCCCTCTTCCTTATTCTGACAGGCATAGCCACCAAAGGTTACTGCACTGCAATCTGCATTTTGAAGCTGTACGTCTACACTTCACGCATCTCTGCACCCAAAAACCAAACAGATGAAGAGACGATCCTTCATGGAGAGAGTAGAAGTTCTGAGAACCTGGGACAGCCCAGCCCAGGCCAACGCTGCTCACTAGTTCAAATGTGTTCTTATAGGACACAGTGAAGAGTGTTTGATCTTTGTGATTCAGTGTGATTTTTATAACCAACTGCAAATGAAAGTAAATGCATATTCAAGAAGAGTACTCTGTGCCTTTAGGTACAGGTAAATGTGCCTCGTGGGAGGTGAGCAGTGTTCATTTAAAAAAGGGTATGAAACCCAACATTATGTCAGCTTGGTCCAAGTCTACATTTCCCTGCTTTGACAGCACCCTTCTCTCTGCACAGTAATCAATTTGCCATTGAATGCTGCTTGACTCTCATCAGAGAAAAGCAACTTTGATATTTAATCTTTATACCATTTCAGAAGTAAACCTCACCACTCCAGATTTTGTAGTTAAAGTAAAATTAAGCAGGATATGAGTGCTGATAGGAAATCTGCTGTTCTCCAGCTTGAAAGAATTCATTCTAACAGCCTCATCATTACTTCAGAAGAAATTCTCTTCAGAAGAAATAATGAGAAAGGAGGTATTTTATTCTCCCTTGACTTAGATATGATTTTCAGGTCTCTGTTGGTCTAGACTCTCTTTTAGAAAGAAAAGTGTGTGAGTAAAAGTATAAATGCCAACTTCACCGATTCCCCTGTATCCTCTCTGTTCTTAAAAAATAATTAAAACCAGAAATAGAAGACAGTGCTTGAGATGGGAATTGCCATCTATTGAGCATGTGATCATCGTTGTACAGTTCTCTATGGTTTTATACAGTTAATAAAAATCTATTTCATTCACATGATTTCATGTGGAGGATACATATTGAAAGGTGGCTTAGAGAGATGTTAATCATTACCGCTATCTGTTTCTCCAATCATCATCCTGTCAGGTGCAGTGCAGGTTTAAAAAAAGCGATATCCTTTTCTTATGGGTATATCAATGCATTAAACTCTTCTTCACGAGAAGCATTGCCAGATCAATAAGACATTTTATCCACATTTTCATGGTGGTCCCTTGAGCCTCCAGTTTCCATCCTAGCTATTAATTGAGCCAAATGGCAGCAGATATAAAAAAGATTTCCAGTGCCAAGTCATTTTATTAATCTTACGTTGAAACCTTTCAAACTGAAATTATTCAGTTGCTGAGGTGCAAGGTTTCCACTTTATTTCTTTTGGAAAATATCATGCCCCCTTAATATTTTTTCATTATTATTATTATTCTTTTCTACCCATGGAGCAACTATTACAATGACAGAGACTTTTTAGGTCCTGTGCCTAATCCTGCAATCGAAGGCATCAGAAGACATTTTTACTTAGGCAATTTCAGCATGGGTTTCCAATCATATGAGACCTCCTACGATTTACCTTTATCAAGTTATGAGATATCAATGCAGTGATGTACATTGATGTGGCTGTCTATCCATTGAAAGTTCATCTTTTGAGTCTTCTTGTCAGCTAGGCTTTGCAATGACATACCCAGGATCTCTGGCTCCCATGCATCACTGATTTCATGCACCTGCCTTCCAGGCTTCCTAGCCCTGGGCATGTAAACTACTTTGGCCCTGCTGACAAGCCCTGCTTTCAAACTAATCTTCTTCTAAAGAATACAAATATACCTGAACACCAGTTTATAAGAAACAAATTAAATGGAAAAGCAAAAGCCATGAGACTTGGTGCATATTACCGGTAAGGAAGGAAATTTGCCTTTTCGAGTTTACAGCTTGTTACTGTCAAGGGATTATATATGAGACACAGTGATAAGGAGCACTGTTTCTTCTTGTGTCTACCAGGCAGAATGGTACATAGGAGCACACATTTATCACAAAGATCACTCAGATCATTTGTTTCTGAGTATTACCAACAGCTACATTTAGATCTGGCATGTTTCACCTGTACCATGTATGTTTGCCAACTTTATTCATGTTCTGTGTATTGACATAGAATGGATTCAACAAGGTAAAAAAACTGGAAATATCATATGAGCCAACTTTCTGGGGAAAAATTGACCAAATAGAAATAACAGAACAGAAGCAGTTTCAGAATGAGAGAAGACACAGCACAAAGATGAGAGAAGATATGGCATGATAGTCTCACAGATGTGTATGACGTACTATATGGGCAAGGCATGAATGGACAGGCGGCTCAGAAGGAAGGTGGAAAAAAAGGCAGAAAATCCAACTCTAACAGTTCAGCAGAGGAGCTGCCATAAATTAGACATTATTCTACTCATAAGCAAGTCGGTGTGACAATGTTTTGGGACATGGAGCAGTTTGAGAAAAGGCCTCTGTTTGTCTGACAAGAATAGGCTGTGCTACATCGTTTTTCTCTGCCCAGGCTGATATAGCTCAGTTGGTGCTAAATGACAAAGAAACAATGTGCTGGAATCCAGAAGCAATACTCCCACAGCTCTGAAAGCAGAGCAGGAGGTTGCTGTGGTTTGGCCATCGCCTTTGAAAAGCACTTGGGAGGTGCAAAGGCTGCAGCTAGCATGAAGCTCCTGGGTGAGGTGAGGTGAGAGCACTATGATATCTCTGAGTTCTTCCCTCGTGGTCCTCCCACAGCCAAATAATTTTAAATTATAGCTACAAAACCATAAATGTTTCTAGCTGTCCAACAGATTCATTGGTTCAACATCCCATATTGTCAATTTTCTCAGTAATTTTTATGTTTTTCTATAACCTCCCCATCCACATGAACTTTGTGATGACAATTTCATCTCTATCCAGTAAAAAAAAAGAGACAACATAGTCTTTCCGTGTCATGTGAATGTGACAACACTTGATAAGAAACATAAAAAAAGAAGAGAAATATAAAAATAAAGCTAGGTATTCCATCATTTTAAGTCAGTGTTAGGGCTTCTGGTTTTTATTTTTGTTTTTTTTCCCCAGTGCTTAGGTTTGACAGTGTTATTAAATGCTGTGGTTTATGCTTTATGATGACAAACTGGAAAAACAATCAGTGCTAGCTTCTGAAGAAAGGAACATAGTGGTATCAGCTCTTGACATGACTGCTAATTATTTTCACTTTGTTAAATTTTGGTGTTTTCAAATATCTGAGGGCTAAAGATGTTAAAATTGGTTTTGGATTTGAATCTCAGTTGTAAAAATATTTAGATAATATTATTACCATTACTATCACTAGTATCACTGCTACAAATGTTAGTATCCAATGGCAATACTCACAACTCCATAAAATTTAAAGTTTAAAGGAAAACTATTGTTAAATTTAGAGCAAAGATGAAAGTTAAAATAAAAAGTTCAAGTAATATCAAGGAAAATTAAGCTGTGTAAAAACACATAAAAAAACCAACCCTGCATATTTTTCTTTACTGTTGAAGTACTGATTTCTCTCTTGTTCCTGTTTTTAATACCTCTAGTTCACAAAGAAGAAAATTCAGATAATTTCCATTTCTACATACTGTTAGTTTGTAGATGGTACAATAAATTCTTTGTCTTTAACAAGAAGGTTATTTCTGGAGTGAAATGCAAATAGGATTCAGCTTTACCTGTAAATACACAAGTGGTGTTTTCATAACTGAGGAGCCCTAAAAGGCTTCACCATAAGCTTCAAAACAGTACAAGGGAGTCTTCTGAAAGAGTGACACTACAGCTTGTGCAGCATGCCAGAAACATGTTCAATATGCCATTTTCTACATCATTATTTTCTGGTTGTGATTTTGTTTTTCTTTTTGCTGTCGTCTTGCCTCCCCCCATTCCTTTTTCATTTGTCTCTAGGCTTAGCCTTTCCATGCTTCCTTAACTTCAGGTTTTTACTTTTGCTTCCTTGATTAATTCTTTGTGACTTTTCCCTTAACTATCCATATTCTCTAGGGGTCCTCGGAGGGCATAATTCTGAACTTCATGATCAAAATGACTAGAATGACCTTCAATAGCATTAGGTTCATTACAAACTTTGTCAATACTAGCTTTTCAGTTTTCGTTACAGATTTAACTGTATAAATAATAACATGATGCTGGGATTTAGAAAAGCTAAGCTCATTTCAGAAACGATAACAACATCAACAAATGACTACATGTTAACATAGGAGTTAAACTTTGAAACACAAAATTAGTCTGATAACTTGGACAGGAACAATACTGCTAAATCTAGCTAGACATTTAAATGAAAACATCTTCTTGAAAATTATAAAATCAACCTAAAATCATCAGATTTGTTTTTAAACAGTAAGTTTAACTTCTCCTTATTTGACTCAGTGCAACCTCTTGAGCAAAGAAAAGGTTCATTAATTGCTGTTTCAAGAAGTGAAAATTGATATTGTCAAGAAATTATCCAACTCCAGGACTGGGAAATGGAGAAAAAGCACCAAACAACAGCACCAAGATATCAAAAAAATTACAAAATAGGGTTTACACCAAATTTTTGTTTTACAGATGGGCCATTGCACGTATCTGACACAGTTCAGTAAAAATTGTTGGAAAGAGCCCAACTCCAGTGCTGCATCAGTGGACAAATGTTAACATGGCACTTTTCCCAAGCTGATGTTTGTTACCTCTTATGACTGTACATGCCCTGGTTTTCAGTTTTGTTCAGCACTGGCTGCATCAGAGAGACATACCCTCAAAACACTAACTCATGAATGACTGCTTTCACATTTAAACCTGCCAAACTGGGCTATAAAAGAAGTCAAACCTACTTTGTGAAGTTATCAATACTACTGTTCCTGGTAGGTCTGAAAATAACTTCAGGGCAGCCTGGCAAATCAGTTCCAGCTGACACAAACTACACCAATATGAAAAATCATTATTATAATATAATGTGAAACACTGTGTTTAGATTTTAGATAAATTAAACTTTCGGTCATTTGTCTACACCTGTTTTCTTATCTCCATATATAACTTCCTTTTCTTCATTATAAGGAGGTTTGTGTAGCCCCCTGTAGCAATTTTCTCTTTCATTTTCCACCTTAAATGATGCACTTATCTTTTTCCTATGAGAAGGAGTAGCTCTTTGTTTCTAGCATGACTCTGGCTACCCACAACAGAGATGTTCTTTTGTCCTCCAAGATGTCTCAGAATATTCAGACAATGGCACTTGGGATGCAAGGCCCCACGCCCTGCTTCAAGGTTATGCATTGCCATATGCACCTGGCTCACTCAGCACTCCAATGGACAGACCTTTCAACTGGCAGCATTTTGTGCTCAATTTCACTCACTGTTTTGTTATCTCTTTAGACAAATTATTTAGGCACATGCCATCTCATGAAAGCAGCTTGGGAGTTCTTTGTTTTGCCTTTCACTCAAGCCACTGCAAGAAGATATTCTGCTGCAAACCTAACCTCAACTATCTTTTAATTTATGGGAGTAGATGATAAAAATTTAATAGAGATGTTAGTAACCTCTCCCCAAATTTTACAGTAATTTCCTCCTTGCGTCTGTGTTTTGTTCCGATTTTGATGACAGGCCCATGGTTCCAGCTCATCATGATATCAAACCTTTTCTCTGCTCTACAAATGCTCTCCATGTTCATCTTCAGCACTTCTGGGGGCACAGCATGTCCAGTCTGTCCTGCATCTTTCCTCTTCTAAATGCAGGATCCTTTTCACTTTGCAACATCCTCTGGGCTGTCTCTGGACTGATGACCTGTGAGCATGGTAGCTGCCTGCTTCAGTGGGTTGGTCTGAGCTTAATCAAGCCTGAGGAAGTTGCAGAAGGCAAGGGATCATAAAAGAAACAACTTACAGTAGACAGATTAATCAGAGCATGTATTTTTATAGCATTTATTAAACAGCAGACTGCCTGCGGTTGTTGCACTTGTCCTGCCTTAAAGCTCTTTCTGAGGAGTTCTACCTGCATCTGAATCTCCTTTTCACAAAAAAAAAATGATATTAACTGTAAATAAAGGCCTGAGATGTGCACAAATGTCTGATAAACTGAGTCTTGCGCACATTTAAATGAAGACATGTTGTGAGGCTGATTTTGGGGAACCATTGACTCTTTGCAAAATTTATAAACACTTCTTAAAAATAATTGCTTATATATAATGAAATAAAAATTGAAGAACAAACATTAGGAAACCCTAACCACATTTAGATCCCATTTCCATTTACATTAGAAGCAAGATTTTAGGCTCCACACAGAATTGAACGTTTTCTGCTATTTAATAAACAAATTGCTTGTGTTCAAGAATGTTGTCTGTATTTATTTTTATTTTTTCCCTGTGCTGTCCCTTATCTATGTATGTGAAATAACTAGTAGCACAAGCAAGAATTCAAATAAGATTTTTTTAAAGAGAATTTTGGTCTCTGACATAAATTATGTTTGATATGGCCCTTAAGTTAAAGTTTGTACTGCTTCAGTTGTTTAAGTATGAAGCCATTTTTAGAAAATGATTCATACAAGGAGATTTAATATTTCTTTACCTCATGGGGTATAGACAAAAAAATCCTCTGTAGGGAAAAGCCCACTTGTTTCTGCTATAAGTATTTACATATACTTATCAATTATGCATTACTACATACCACGGGACATTTATTCTCCTTAAAAATAAGAACATCGCCACAAAAAACTTAGACCTGTATCAAATATGTCAGAATAATGGTTTAATTTCAGTACTATACATTGTCCTTATGCTTACCAGGGAGTTCTTGGTTGATAATGAAACTGTACTTGAAGAATTCTCCACAAGTTTCTTGTGTCATAAAAATACTTGTTACTTATTCAACTTAATAAATATTTTGCTTCCTTTTTATGACAGCTGGTATGAAGAAACGGAAAATTTGGTGTTCTCAATATCTTGCTTTCCTGATATGGAATTCTTTCTTGTAGAATAGATATTCTTTCTTCTAGAATAACCAGCTGGCCCTTGGAATTTCATGGGCTACCCATGGGGTCTAGTTTGACCAGACTTACTCCACTTGGTAAGAATATGTGTAGGTTGAGAGCATCTGTGTTATTACAGTCATGCAGTCAGGAAACTTTTCAATGCAAAAGGGGATCAAAAGTAAAGGGAGAAATGGTAAGGGGATAATTGTTGGGTCACCAAGAAACTGCAGGCACAGCATTAAAGAGGAACAACCTGAACCTTGGGCTGATATGGAGGGAGATACAATAGGAACGTGATGATTTGGGATATCTAAAAGCAGCTTGTGGGACAATGCAAAACTTCTGAAAGAACACTTAGGGGGAATGGAGGGGGTGAAACAGAGGAAATTCAGCAGAAAGGCATATAAAAGGAGCTTGACATGTCTAAACTGGGGCTGGTCAGTACACTTCTCTAAGCCTGGTGTCAGATCACCACAGTCTGTACTATCTTCTCATTAAATCCTCTCTTAAATATCTCTGTGTAATTTCTCTCTATTTCCTGTATCAGGCCTGTGAGGGCTGATTGCCAGCTACTGGTGAGACCTATGTGAGTGGATTTGGTTCCAGCAGCTGGAGTCAGACCAAGCTGCCCTGTGGCCTGTAGTGTCAGCTGATGAAGTGAGTGGCAGTCTCAGCCCCAGCCACTGGGGTGGGACTGGAGTAAATACTGGGGAAGTTGAGGTGAATAAAGTGAGGGAGAGGCTCAGCAAAGCAGCTGGAGCAGGACTGTGAGTCACAGCCTGTGTACCTGGTGATAGCTGCTGGAGGCTACCAGAGTTTTAGCATCTTCCTCCAGCCTGGTATGCGTGGGAGTATGTGTGACCCACCAGCAAAACACTTGCTGGACCAAATGGTAAGTAAGAGACCCATGTGGAGAGTAAGAGCACCTGGGATCCAGGCAGGCTGCCCGACAGACAGAGAGGCCCTGCCAGTACCTGGAACCCTGCATATGTGGGGATGGTTAGGAGCCTAGAGAGTGACAAGTACGTGCCTGCATTAGTGGCCTTCAGTCCAGAACAGCTGAGAAGAGGAAGGGAGCTTGACTGTCTATATGTTTATATATGTCTATATGTCTATGTTTAATGAGTCCTGGTCATGTTTATGTGGGTGTTGTTAAAGACAGGACCTTGCCTCTGACAGTCTGAGCAGCTGTCTGTGTCCTCTGTGTGTGTGTCTGGGTTACATGCTCAACTCTGCCGCTGTCTGAACCCACAAATGACAGGAAAAGCACATCCATTATCTTGGGACAGAGAACCCCAGGTGAGCTACAATGACCAAGCGGTATCCCTGGCCCCAAAGTCTGTCAGAGGAAACATCCCCTTAACATCCCATGCCATATTTCTTTCATTTTGAGAGAGGGAATTAGCTATGTGCAGCAGCTGCAGAAGAGGCAAAGGCTCTTGCAGCATTTTGATTCTTCTCTAAAGATACTTTAATTTCTTTTGTGGCTTATAGTCTCAGGACAGGAAAGATTAAAATTTGCAATAGGCATTATGAAGAAAATCAATCTTGTGTTGTAACTGATTAAAAGACTATTCCATTTGTTCTTTGAGGAATGATAGACATGAATGCTTCACATTTTAGGTGAACTTGAGGCAAAATAATATGAGGAAAACAGACGATGCATATTAGAAAGGAATTATGTGTATATGAAGCAGTGGCAAAGAGATCACCCACTGTTCTGGCCATCTCTAAGAAATGTAAAATTGAGTGCTATTACATCAGGACACCAGGACACACAAATCCGCTCCCCACACACATTATACGAAACTCGGTATAAACTCAGGAACTCAATGGGGTTACTTCAGCATTTCCAAAGTGCAATTATATATAGAATTAAGCTCACAGGATTTGACACATTAGTAAGCATCCTGTCTCTGGCACTATCTCTGTCTCAAGTGCAGGTTTCATTTATTTAATGAATTATGATTCAATTTTAATTACTTTGTACACTACACCAAGTTGGTTTTTTTTTCTGGTTTCTTTCCAAGAAATAATCAAAGGGAGAAATTCATGAAGCACTGGTCAATACTGAAGTCATTTCTAGTCAATTTGCTCAATTTGTATTAATTCAGTGATGCTAAGCCCACTGGCAAAACTCTTGTGTGTTTTTTCAACATTGGGGAAGTCTCAAGAGAATGACAATAAAGAGAAGAGCATATAATTTGCATGGTTAATCATTCAGCAGCCATGAATGATGCCAGGTTGCCTTCATGGTGAGACTGTAGATTGATTGTTCCTATTATAGTCTTTGTATACAACTCCACACTTGGACTCAATTATCACTGATTCATATATGAGAAAATGTGAAAGATTTGTCTGGGATTCAACCTGTTATATCAGCCACATTTCTTATAAACAGCACTCTCAAATGATGAATGTGATTCCAAAAGAATAGGTATTTAAATTTGATTTTTTTTTTAAAGAAAAAATGGTCTTTAATTCCCAAGAATTTTTCAAAGGATACTTTCAGATAGAGAGAGAGAGAGGTGGATTTTACAAGTTTCATGTCATTCCAAGCAGATTAGATAGAATATTAGAACTTTTTTAACAGGAGCCAAGGGGAAATTTCTAAGAAGGAAATATACTTCCTGAAAAGAAAAATCAAAGGAGAGAGGATACCAAAAGGGCTTTTGGAAGATGAAGAGTAATTGCTTGAAATTGAGGTTAAACGACTGAAAGAATAGGACAAAGAGCTAGCAGGAACATATCCTGTATGACCATCCACTTTCAAACTTTGCAGTCAGACACTACATAACAAACTTGTGATAAAATTACCAGATACCAGCACTTCCTTAATCTGCTCTGGCCTATCTGGAATAAATTCTTTTGAGGCAGAGTGTGGGGAAACTTGGAAAGAAAAAGAAATTAGATGGGATTGTTTTGTTCTATTTCCTTGCTTTGAGAATCGGTCTTTTATAATACCAGTATGAAACCAGGAATATTTTCAATGTCAATAAGTTGTTTCAGATCCAACATCTGTTGCCCTGTTTGGTTAAAAGAAAGGGTAATGGGTGACATATACAGAATTATTTACCATAGGCTCTTGCTTTGAAAGGAGAAGAGAGAAGAGAGAGAGAGAGAGAGAGAGAGAAGAGAGAAGAGAGAAGAGAGAAGAGAGAAGAGAGAAGAGAGAGAAAAGAGGAGAGAGAGAAGAGAGGAGAGAGGAGAGGAGGAGAAAAAAGAAAAGAGAAACACAACCCCCCCCCAAACCTAACAAGTTTACCTGTAATAAAACAATAAAGTGAAAAAACACATATCTCCTATTTTTTTCTTCTTTTTTTCATAGCTCCATCTTCAAACTGAGTTTTTCCTGAAATTTGTTTCTGAGAGGTATTATGTGCTTCTCAATGTTTGCACACTGTAACTAATCCTGAGAGTTAATCCTATAATAAATATAATGAGTAATAAAAATTATCTCTGATAAGGCCTGACAACAGTATTTGGAGCTGAACCTAAAGTTCAAAAGTGTTGGAAGGGCTGGATATCGTGAGGTGGTCAATTCGATTAAATAAAGCTGTTATCAACTCCTAAGAAGGCAGAAAATAAAGCAAAACAAATTTGTGCTTGTGAATAAGGGAATCCTGAGTTCATAGGGCAACTCAAATTGCTTAGAAATCGGTCTTTCTGCTAAAAGTATTACGTTTTTGATACATACAGACACTAGTCTAAGTTCCTTATCTCTATTACATTTTTGTTCTTACTTTTTCCTTTTCGATTTTTTTTTAAGTACAGCTCTGTTGATAGCAGAGAAAACTGTTATTGATCATAATATCATCAGCAACATTTGAGTCTTCTCTGTATTTTTTCTTCACTCAATTCCATTCCAAACAAAAAAGTGCAATGGGTTAAATTGACATTTCTTTTCAGTTTAAGGAGTTTTACATTTTATTTCATGTTTTTTGTACTTTTTTCCATTTGATATAATTTTAAGGGACCAATCCTGTTTATATTTTTCTTTAAGCTTTATTTCAAGGACAACAAAAAATTCACATTTCAAAATGACATGCAGGCACTACTTTATTGGTGGAAGATTCATCACATGTAAGACACAATAAGAAAAACAAATCAGAGATGCAAGGGAAATTCCGTGTCCAGTTCAGTATGATTATTTATGTTTTTAAAACTTTTCTTTGTAAATAATAACATACTTGTATACACATGTGACTAAACAAAGGTAAAGAAAAATCATTACCCTTGGATCTCTCTGTTGTGTCTGAATGCTGCTGCTAACTGCCAGTAGGAGACACCAAGCTATGACTGCAGTGTGTAAGTACTTCTACTGAACAGTGCTGGAAAAGTACAGTCAGATGTGCAAATAAATCAAATGCCAAAGATAAAATTCACTTCTCTTAACTACAGTTAGTAGTCTTAACTACAGCAGTTATTACAGAGGTTTTATACTCAATTGGGAAAGATCTGTCCAAGAGACTGATTATCATATCCAGTGGGGACACTGTCCCTATTTTTCTCTTGTGCCTACAGATATAGCTAGATATCTAGCCTTAATGAGATGACTGAACTTTAGATGTTGAAGTTAAGGTCAATCTTAAATCATAAATAGGTCAGTAGCAGACTTTTTTTATTTTTTCAAATTGAGCAACTGAAAAGCAGCTGTGATGTCATTTTGATAAAAAAAGCCGAATTGTGCTAGGGTTGGGTCTTTTCATTTGAATTAATATGGTGCGAACAAAAGTACTCCTGGAAACAATGGTGTATGTGTTTAAATCAGTCGTTGCACATACCTTGCAGTAGATACAGCTTTATGAAATCCAGAAAAATGAAATAGACTAAATGGTCTGAGTCTCAGCTAAAATGTGTCAAGTAATAAAATCTGTATAAAGACCCCAGTGCCAGAATATATATATATATATAAATATATATAATTGTACAGGATATGACAGGTTCTTTGTATTTATATTTGATAAAAGGTGGTTTCTGAAAAATAATGCAACATTATTTAAGGATAGGGTCTCTCATGGAAAGAATATGCAAAATTAAATAGACTTAAGAGTGCAGATTTTCTCCACTCTTCTTTCACTTTTCCTGAAACTGGAGCATGGAAAACTTAAGATTTCTTTAAAAAAGTTTCTTTGCATATCACAAAACTTCTTATATTCCTATGCTTTTTACTCTTGTCCCACTTTTCTCACTGTAGAGGCCACTCTCTCTCTTTTCTTTCCCTGCTGGCATACCACTTATGCAACATCACATAGAAAGGCAGAAAAAAATTGAAATAGACTGTCCTTCCTTCCTTCCTTCCTTCCTTCCTTCCTTCCTTCCTCGTTCTCTCGTTCTCTCGTTCTCTCGTTCTCTCGTCCTTTCTCTTGTTCTCTTGTTCTCTTCTTTTGTCTTTCTTAATTCTTAGATATCCAATGAACAGTTCAATGGAAAAGTTCACTGAGAATTACCAGGTAAGCACTTTATGTTGTCTCTTTCTTCCATGAAATCTTCCACCACACTTTAATGTACATGTCTCTAAGACCAATTTTGAGACTATTCCAATGTACAAATCCCATCTAAATACTTGTATTTTTGATTCTTTAGTGTTTTCAGCTCTTTTAATCTTAACACTAAGGTTCGTTGGTCAGTAGATCAGAGCAAATCAACCATGAATGGTTGAAAGGAAGTGATTCTCTCTTCACTATAGTTTACCTGTGCAATTTGCAAGATTCGATAATATTTTAATCCAAAAAACAAAATCGCAGAAAACAGTTGTCTCAGAGTGGCTTTTGCTACATTTATATTTTTTATTACATGCATATTGTGTGTGCTAGTTTACTTTTTGTGTTGCTAGTACATTTTCTCTGCAAATCGCTGACCTGAGAGCCTTTACTGTTGACATTTTCTGCTTCAGGTGGTCTGGCAGTGTCCATATTTAGCATATTTCTGGGTACAAAACAAGATAAAGCTGGTTTGGAATCCCTTTTAATTAGCTGCAGTTCTGCAACAGAATTCATTACTTTGCAGAGTGTATCTAGAGCTAAAGCTCTGTTACATTTCTTTTAATTGTTGCTTTAGCTGTCCTGAGAGACCATCTGTCTCAGGTACTTTTACCTGTCACTGTTCTAACAGTGTTTTCTCTTCACAGGCCCAGCCAGGTAGGCTGTATTTTTTTGTGCACATGTGCATGTGTTCTTATGTGTGTCTACTTTCTTGTGCTCCCAACTGCCCTTAAGAGTTTGAAAATCCTTTAATAGCTTTGTCTGAGCTGAGGTTTGAGTTTCTGAGGCTGGCAGCTTGAGATGATTGTACCTACCTTATAGTCCTTAGATTTTCTCATCATGTAAAGCCATGAAAAACTCAGCTGCTCTGCTAACATAGGTGCAGAGCTGCACCTGTGGGTTCAGTGGCGCTAACACAACTGATGTATGTTTTTACTCTTCTAAATATATGATGAATAACAGTGAGTTCAGAGCTTCAGTTATCAAAATCTGATTATGATGACCTGTGCTAAAAGGTGGCTTCTATGCATCAATGAAAATGGCTCTCCTCTCCAGTTTCCTTTGACTGACAATATAAGATTATGCTAATAAAGCAACAGGATGCTCCCAGGTATGCTTTCTGGGTATCAGGTGTCAGGGACATCTCTGACAATATAAGCAGTTTTCACACAGGTAGAATTCAAGCTCATTAGAGGGCTGTCTAGAAATTTATTTCAATTAATTATGGTCAAGAAGTCATCAACCCTACGTCATAAAAAAACTTCAGAATAAAACAAACCCAAATTAAAAGGGCTTAACAACAAAGCAGGGCACAAATCCTGTGAGTGTAGAGAAGAGATGTCTGTATCAGACTGACAGAGTATTTGAAGAAATGGAGATTAACCCTCTTTTGGTGCACATAGCTCACCCCTATTCCTAAAAACTGCACAGGGTAAGTGTCACAACTCTATAAATTTCTTTAGAGCCCAAATTTTTCTTTGATTGTAAGGCCAGCTGATCGAGTCTGCAGTTGAAAGCCTAAACCAATACAATGTGAATATTTTACATTGTGAGTTAGTTCAGATTTGAGCTGCACAGACTACAAGCATAACAGCAATACTGAAGTTACATCATAGAATCATAGAATGATTTGCTTTGCAAGGGTCCTTACTGATCATCTAATTCCAAACTCCCTGCCATGGGCAGAGACAAATTCCACTAGAGCAGATGGCTCAGACCCTCATCCAACCTGGCCTTGAACACTTCCAGGGATGGGGCATCCACAACTTCTCTGTGCAATCTGTCCAAATGCCCTACCACCCTCACAGTAAAATATTTCTTCCTAATATGTATTCTAAACTTACTCTCAGTTTGACGCTTTTCTCCCTTATCACATCACTACATGGCCCTGTAAAAGTCCATCTCCATCTTGCTTGCAGGCCCCCCTCAGGTACCTGAAGGCTGCAATGAGGTCACTCCAAAGTCTTCTCTTCTCTGGGATGAAGAATCCCAGCTCTCTCAGCCTTGTCTTAATAGGAGAGGTGCTCTAACCCTGTGATCATCTTAGTGACCATACTCTGCACTGGCTCTAACAGGTCCATGTCCTTCCTGAGCTGGGGAATCCAGATCTGGATGCAGTAACCCCAGATCTAGAGAAATATTTAGAAGCCTCTTTATCATTGCAATCAACTTAAATTTTATGCATAGATGACTTTGTGAATTTGGATGAAGGCAAGTCAAATTGACTTGTCAAAGATGACTTTTAAAATTTGTGGCAAAATGACAGGTATGCCTTGGTCTCCTGTGTCACTGCCTTGTGGCTTATTGCTGGTCTGAAGTTTCTATGATAAGAGGTGATAGAAAGGAAAATGTAGAAGTCAAGACAATGTGTTTTTTTCCATAAGAGGTAGATATAACTGCTGAGCTGCTATGCAGGATTTCTGTGAAGACTTCCATTTAACTTCAGTTGTGTATTTCGGTGTTTCAGGGGAAATCTTAAACCAGTGAACTCTAATGTGAACTGAATTTTCAGTGAATCAAATGAGGTTCTGCTGATGTCTTCTTTCATTTATGCTAGCAAGACTTCTGTTTATTTCGGCAGTTTTAGATCATTGTATTCCCAAGTATGGATTTATTCCCTGGACAAAGTGGGGTTAATTTAGTCAAAAATTTGCCAACTGACTCTAGGTTTGATTCTCATATAGTTGTTGTTTTCTGCTCACTCATTACTTATTAGTTGAAAGACATGCTTTGCAAATGGAACAGCTCTAAATTTTCATTTTTGTTAAGTCTATGACTTATTTTTTGAGGCTTTTTGAGATTCCCCCGAAACACTTGACATGATTTTTTAACCAAAATAATGAGTCTTAGTATGTCTATAAATATCTATATATACAATAAAAGAATCCACACATACATGTAAGATGTCAAGCTTGATTAAAACACTAATTAAAATAATGGTGAACTCTTAGAATTTAACTGCTACAGTAATCTGAATGATAGGGTACAAATAAATGTCATATGGCTTCTCAGGCCATGATTCTGTTCATCGTCAACCATGAAGGAAGACCAAAATTTAAACTAGAAATCAATTATATTTTTGTCTTTCCTTTCCTAACACGGAAATAACTAGTGATAGGGATTTCAGGATTTCAGAAGGTCCTAGGGATCACCCTTTGAATATTGTTTGCCTTGAAGCTGACTCTTTTCAATCAGCTAGAAAATGAGATATTAATTGCGGCTATTCCCTTTTGGAAATTACAATCTGAATTACTCTAACTTCCATTCCAGAAGCCATTAAGAGTCTTTGGCAACCAACACTTGGGTATCTGATCTCAGTTCCTTAGTCTACAGCTTTCTTTGCCTGTACTTACTTGCATTTTACTGCCACTGTTTTCCTTAATTAATCCATTTAATTCATTTTACATGTGAGCATAATTCATCAGAGTTTGTAAATTATGATTTAGAAGTCTTTAATTTTTCAGAGTAGTCACTTTAAAGGAAAAGGAAAAAACAATGTAATGAGAAAAATAATATATTATTTGTAAGGGGATAATTTAATTTTCTGGGATGACTGGTTGCAATTCCTCTTCATATATAAGGAAAGCTCACTAACTACTCAATAATGTTTCTTGCAAATGATATCCTGAAAATTAATATTGTAATATGTAATCCCTACAGATGTGGATGTACATCAGCTAATATTTTAAAGTAATGCCCATTAAGATCAATGTCAATTAACCAGAATTCATTGTTTGAATATCGATCAAGCATATTTAATTTACCATTAGTGTTAACAGAATGATGTATTAGTCAATTAAGATAGCATTGACTGAGAATCTTAATTAGATATTTAATTCTTTAGCCAGATTTAAGAAAAAACAAACCATTGGTTTCAGTGCTTTCCCTTTGTTTAGAATATCTGATTATATTCCAAGGAGTGTTACTGACTTATGCATCAGTATGAACTGCCTTTTATTTTCCCTACTCACAGAGATTTTTCCTATGTTTTCATTTATCTCCTGGAATTTAGCATTTCCATCAAAGATTTTCTAAATCTAAGCTAAACAGGCCCATTGCAATGAGCTACTGCCTAGCAGTGAGTGGAATGGCCTTTTCCAGAGCAATCAGGAAATAATTCCCAAGACAGTCAGTCACTGGCTGCTGCAGGAGAAAGAAGACTTGACTGAAATAGAAACTTATGATCCCCAAGTATTTGTGCAGAGGCTATTGGACAGTTTTTAAAATAAGCTGAAACCCTCCCTGTGCCTTATATCCAAAGCAAGCTGCTGCTTCGTTTAGTCTGCAGCCTCAGTTCCTAACTCCATTATCTCTTGCCACCTTTGCTCAAAGAGTCATACTTATTTAACCTTCACATTCCTTTTCTGACACTCTTGCAACAGATTGAAGTAATTCTTTCCTTATATGTGCGGTGGTAAGGGACAGTAGACTTTGGGTTTGTAGTATTTACATAGGAATGAAAAATAAGAGGAAAAAAACAGAGAGAAGAAACATCAACAGATAATCTAATTCTAAATACAATATTTTCTATTAGCAACAAGAAACAGAATAGGTGAAGAAAATATGCTCTTTCAACTGGATTGAGGCACATAACTTTGTGCCTCAAAAAAAAAAGGCTTAAAAAATGAAAAAAATATTTCAACATTGTTTATATTCAATGTTTAATCAATATGAAATATAACTTGTTTTTAACATTTGATTCTGTGAACTTTGGTATTTGGAGGTTTCATTGCAAAATGGAATTAAATAATTCTGTCATCTAATGAAATCAAAAATTCATACTGCTGCATCTAGGAATACTCATAGTCGAAAAGAAATTAAAGACTCATTCAAAATGGAGAACAACGCTGCATTTGAATTTAAGTCTGTTTTATATAAGACTTTAATAACCAGTGCCAGTCAATAAAGCCTCAGATGAAGCAGTGAGAAATAGGAATTGCACCTATTTAAAATTGACAAACTCTTTTATTATATTCAGCTAAACACTGCAGGACCAGCTGCAGATTTACAGAATCATGAATTCAGAATCAGGATGTGAGTAGCTAGGTTAATTGTGTCTCATGTAACATTTTTTCTCTGGCTAAATTTAAGGGGTAACTGCTTCAGCTTCATATGATTTATTGTTAAGTTACCTCTTATTTGAATAAAGGTTTGTCATATATTGAATCCTGAAAGAAGAAAATTAAAGATCACTTATGAGCAACTTTGTTTCTAAACACTTTTTTCCCCTAGAGATTTTAATGAGATTCTCTTTGCCCTTTAAAAGGTTCTGCTCTTCCCAAATGGATAAAACGGTTGTTTATCTTTTAAGGGACATGCACCAGAGGTACAAGTGTTACAATGCTGCTACTGATCTTGTGCTAATCTTATTGTAAAGGTTTTGCAAGGGAAAATCATGTTATACTTGTCCTGTTTCCTGTGCTTTTCCCCAAGTATGATTTAATTGACACTTTCAAACATGGTATTCCAAGTTGGGTGAATCTTTGATTTAATGATATATGGCAGTTCTTTCATTCTGATGAAGGTAAATTTTATTATGAAGTATCAAGAGTAAGAAATGGCAAGGCACTGAAGAGCTTATAAAAAGTGTAAGAAGAATATAGTTTTTCCTAAAAGATTACAAACTTACATAATGAAAATTAAAGATTGTAACCGTTTGAACCATCTGCCACTAGGAAAATGCTCACAGGATACTCTTGGTTCCAATTATTTCTTCACAAGTGTGCTAGAAGCTGATTTTGTGATCTTTTTGAGTTGTAAGTAGCACAAAGCTTTGAAAACAATCCATGGACCTCTCTAAGCACTCATTTAATATCTCCATGAAATTCCTGGAGTTCTTAAATGATCTTTTGGCGTTCTTTAAAAACGCCACACATGCAAGTAGAAACACTATTTTAAGATTTCCCTTCTTGTTTCGTTTGTCTTCTATTCATATTTGAAATAATTAAAACTTATTAGAAGGAAAAAAAAGAGAAAGAAAAACGTTCTTTATGAAATACTTTATTTTTTCCTTAAAATTTCTAAAAAATAGTGAGTCCTAATTTGATTGTTCGTAGTCCTCTCCTCATGCCTTCAGCCTAAAAATTTCTGACTTTTTTCATTGAGCAACACTACTTGCTGAAGAATGGAGGTGTATTCACCACTCTGTAGGAAAAAGGTGTTGAGAGAGTGAATTTTAATATTTCTATAGTATTGGTGAAATTTCTCTTTATTTGATTAAAACAAATTGATCAGATCATTGTAATGTGAGTGATGTTTCACTTTTTTTCAGATTAAAGCAAGTCATTAAAGAGCCTTCTTTTGCGTGTCACACACTATACACAGAAAGAAAATGAAAAGAAAAAAAAATCAAATCAAAACAAAAGAAGCCAAGCATTTTAAGGACACAAGAATATGGTGCTGGATTATTTTTCAGTACTTCTCAAGTCTCCTCATTCTTATTTCCTATTTCAGAGCAGTTATTATATTTTAAAAATCAGTTCATTAAAAAAGCAGAATACCTACTATCTTTCATATATTTTCATGTACAATGAACATTAAAAGTGCACTGCTTTCTGAAATTGAACTTAAATAGACAAAAGGCAAAGAGGCAAAAAATAAAGCTGAAATTAAATACAAACTTGAATATTTTGAGCTGTTTCTAAAATAGCTAATTTTGAGGTACTCAAGTACTGAGATTTTCTTTCAATTCCTTATTTCGTGTTGCAGTGTGCTAGTAGGATTTAGGGTATGCGTATTAACACGAGCTGTATATGGTTTATATTCTAGAAACCTCTCCCTAGCTGAGTATATTATTGGCTTCCTGAGTCTGTACCCTCCTCTGCTGTAAACCATTGGTTGTAACCTCTTTTCCCCTCCTTATCTTCTCCCCTCGGGCTTTCCCTGGTTGGCTCTTTGGACCTAACCACTCCCCTCTTCCCTCTCCTTTCAACCCTCTGCAGTCCTTTGTTCTTCAAAGGACTTGGTTCTTGGTTCGAATTCTCTGGTTTCCTGTCCCTTCACCATCCCTTGCTCTCCATCCCTCTTTGCCATCCCCGGACCTTAATAAATTCCCTGGAAATCACAGACTGCGATCCTGCACTTCTTTCTTTGCTGTGCCTCTGTTATGACTCGTGTCCCCCTGACTTCCACCACCTGCTACAGTGCCACGTGCACCCCTGGCGTGTCTAGGCCCCGGATGGCCCCCCCTCTTTGCAGCATGGGGTGGCCATCCGTGAAACACGAAGCTGCGTCGCCACAATTTTGTTTGCTCATTTAGAAATTTGTTCAAAACAGATGACTAAAACACCACCTTTTGAACCTCAGAACACTGAAAATGGCCACTGATATACAGATACTGATTTTGATTTGTGCATACTGATGAATAAATTATACTTGAACCTTAAATAACCACGAGTACATTGTGAACAGAGTATAAATAGTACAAACCTCAGATTAATTTGGCATAATTAGAGTGAAATTACTCCTGTATCCAAACTCCAAGAAGAAAAAAACCTTGAGAATGAGTAATATAATATCTAGGGAAAAAAAATTCTTTTTTTTTGGAATGTGGCATTATCTGGAAAGAAAACTTAAAACTCATTGAGTTAGACTTGCTCTACTGCTAGGTGGTATATGTATTCTTTCTGTTAACTAGAAGTGTCATTCTTAGTCTGTGTTCCATCTTTCTTATGAATAAAATGTCTAATTTACTTTTTTTTTTAATTAAACAATAATTATTTAGAGGTTTGTTTTTTAATTTACTGTATTGTTTTAAAATTATTTACAGTTTCTATATCCTTAGAGTCAATCTTCCTCTGTCCCTACAATTCTTTATTTTACATCCATTCCTGAAATCCCCCCTAAAAATGTACCAGAGAATTGGCTGAAATGCTTCCAGTTCACACAATCTCTCTCCAAAAATCATGTTCAAATATGATTTTTTCCAAAGGTTTCATATATGAGGTTTGGGTTGTTTTTTTTTTTTCAGGAGGGTTCATGACTCATCATATGCTGTTATTAAAGAGCATTTATTTAATTTTGTATTCTCACTCCATATTGCACGGATTTCAACTTCTGCCTGTAGTTCTGATTTAAATGCTTGCGTTCAGAGTTGACCATTACCACCAACATTAACAGTTTCTGTACAAAGGGATACCTAATTTATTGTTCTTACAGCAATGAAACCTAAAGCTGTCTTTTCAAAAAAACATTAATAAACAAGGAAGGAATATTTAAGAAAGGGATGGAAGCCAGGTAATTAAAAAAAACTGTGCAAGATATAAAAAAAAGTATTTTTAGTTGAAACCTCTCCCTCCTTTGCTTTGGTGGTATTAACACTCAGAGGACAACAGATTATTAAATAAAACTCTAGATAAATTTCAAAAACTTAGAACAGTCAAGAGAAGATTTCCATAGCCTGTGAATGTAGAATAGTGCATTTAGTTAAGAAGAAAATCCAGATAACCTAGTCAACAAGTAACAAAATAAATTTATGGAAAAAATATGTTGAAAAAATCTTTCAGTAAGTGATTCTGTCTATGTAGAGAGTCTAATCCAATAATGTCAATGAATCAATGTGGAAAACCATCGCAAGTACCAGGAACAGGTAATATACAAATCTATCGCCTAAAACCTGACATCTCGGTATCCAAGTTTAACGTCTCAAAATAATCCTTGCTAGCAAAGTTACTGCTTTGATAAGGAATGGCAAAAGCGCGAAATGACAATAAGTTGTCAAGCCACGTGAGAAACGGAAATTATTTTTGTTGCTGTATCCATAAATGCTCCTTGCTCGTATTAAACTGGAAAGCAAAAAATAAGCAATCACTTTCTGCTGCACAGGTGGCTTATGAAGACTGCCTAACCAAGGGAAAAAACTTCAGGGAGCTATCTGGTAAGGGTATGAAGGTCTAAAGCTACTTACATTTTTTTACTGTATGTAAAATTGAAAGGGTATTTAAAAATAATTTTATATTTTGTTTTGTAATGGATTTAGAGATAAACATAAAAGATGTGTCTCATATGTTTGAATCACCACTCGAAAACCACAAAATATCTCACATTTTCAAAATAAATGGCCACAAATTTTATTATAAATAATAAAGGAAATAATGAAATATAATCACAGGAGAAACCACAAAAGAATAAAAGAGCTGTTTTAAGAGGTATGTACCAAAGAATTTGAAAGCAGGGTTGAAACACAGTCATCCTAGTGAATGAGAGATAATCCAAGAACATTGGCGCTGGAAGAGATATGCCAAGGCCATCCTGGCAGAGCCCCAACATTGCTGCTCCTATATCTTTCTGATCTGGACCACCCAGGGTCTTGGGTTCAGCTAAAGGGTGAAGGGCCAAGGTTAGGGTTACGCCTAGGGTTAGGGTGGAGAGATCTAAAGAGCCTCGAGCTCCAGGCACACTGGTGCTTGAATGAGCCTACCAAGGCCATACTGGGAACACCTCAATATTGGTGCTCCTCCCTCTTTCTGAGCTGGACAGCCCAGGCCATGGGCTCGGGTAATTAACTAGGGCTAGGGTTAGAGTTACGCCTAGGGTTAGGGTTGAGAGCTCTTAAGAGCCTCGAGCTCCAGGCACACTGGCTCTTGAATGAGCCTTTCAGCTGTACGTAGCAAGGACCCAACCTTGCTGCAACAATGCCTTTCTGATCTGTACCCCCCACACATGTGGGCACTTCAGCCCCAGTGAGAAGCTACCCTGTGGCTTATGCTTCAGAAAGCTGTCCAGCCTACAGCTGTCGGGACTCTGGCACTGGACAAGGCATTTAAAGGCCATCATCTCCACAGGCTGCTGTCAGAGAGACTGCATGTTGCATGTCTGGAAACATCTTGCAATGGCAGTGCCTGTGTCTGCTGGGAGTGGCTGGCTGGTCTTTGCTGAAGGTGAGGCCTGTAGGGTTCTGCTGTGCCCTCATAGCCGCCCCAAGGCCTGGCTGAGCTGCCAAGCTGGACTTTGGGTGTGACAGTGGTCATCTGGGCCCTGCCTGGCCAAGCGAGTGACAGTCCCACCTAAGGGATGACACATGAGTGCAGTGGGGCTTAAAGGGCAGAGCATGAGGTCAGCACATGGTCCCAGCCTGGAAGCATGCAGGGAGTTTCAGTTCTGCTCCCACTGTGACTGAACACATCAAAGGACAAAGAAATCGAAACATTCAGATAAATCAGAGGACTAGGTATCATTCTCAGAAAACAATCCCTGTGATATACATTGTTCCTGAAGGATAGTCTGTCAGAGCAGGAAGAGAAGATCTCACAATATCACTCCCTGAGACTGAATTCAGAGCCTTTTAAAGAAAGTAGCAGCCATTGCTACAGATCCCTTAGAGATTCTGACCACAGTTTTGAAAAACACCTCAATTATTTAAGTATTTTCCTCAGTATGCAATTTACAAAAAGCTGTAATTTTGAACATCCATATTACAGCATTCCTGGAGCCCTGATGTTTTGTCCTGGAGCTTTGATGATTCTGATCAAAAGATGAAACTTCATTAATCTATAGGAAGCAGTGACTGCCTGTGGGATTCTTCAGTTGATTATTCATATTCTCAGAGCACAAAAAAAAAAGAATATTACTGTACAGTACATTTTCTTAGGTGCGTATTGTACACTTTATATGGCTGTTATAGTGATGAGGTTTAGAGTCTAGTGTATGTTAAATGATAGGTTTTCTTTGCCTTTAGCTGGAATGAGAGAAAGAAGTGTTTCTAATGCATTCATATTAATATTTAATCTGTTTAATTTAATTTCTCGACTTCATTTTGATACTAGATATATATATAAAAGCCACCTGCTCATGTCAAAAACTATTCAGCACCAGATATTTGAACAGAAATATCAGCTGTAGAACTGAAAGAAAAAAAAGATTACTTTGTTTGATATGTGTACAAAATGAAGTTATGCTCTAAGTATTCGATTAATAATGCAATAGATGGTGAGAAATAGAATCCTTAAGGTGTTTGAATGCATTTCTGAATAAAAACATCCTTTCAGTTTAAACAAGATACTTTTGATAAAGATTTCTGTGTTTATTGTTCTTGAATATTGCCATTATTTCTTGCAGTTATGCTCTGCAAGTACCCTCAGGTATCACTTTTTATCCTGTTGTAGGTGGAATCAAAAAGAAGGTAAGTGTGTATGAACTTACATAGTTTTGAATTTTAAAAAAATATTGCTTTTGAAGATTTTTCTCCATAAAACTAATATTTCTGAATATTGCTCAGACTACTATACCTAAAAATCACAATGGTGAGCCCTTTCCATTTAGATAGATAAGTAGATTGTATTTTTACAACCCTAATTACATCTGTGAACACGTGAATTTGTAGTCATCATAAATGTTTTTTACCTAAAAGGATTCATTTTAATAACCCTGAAAGTCTACATCATTGGACATGTAGTACTAACATTTCAATCTATTTCAAAGGTCTGGAAATCAAAACCAGTGCTGCCAAGCACTGTCTTGCCAATGTTGTCAAGCTTCCAGGATGTATTTCAAGCAAAGATGTCAGGACAAATTCCAGCTGCTTGCAGAAATTTTGGAAATGCTGTATAAAGTTTGAACCTAGAAAGGTCATAGTTTTTAGCTGGTTATGTGAAAACAAAGAAAGGGCAGTAGGAAGCCTCTGCAGAGGGATCTGGACAGGCTGGATCAATGGGCTGAGGCCAATGGTATGGGGTTCAACAAGGCCAAGTGCCAGGTCCTGCCCTTGGGTCACAATAACCCCAGGCAGTGCTACAGGCTGGGGGCAGAGTGACTGGAAAGATGCCCAGTGGAAAAGGACCTGGGAGTGCTGGTCAAGAGCAGCTCAACATGAGCCAGAAGAGTGCCCAGGTGGCCAAGAAGGCCAATGGCATCCTGACCGGTACCAGGAATAGTGTGGTCAGCAACACGAGGGCAGTGATTGTCCCCCTGTACTACTTGGCACTGCTGAGGCTGCACCTTGAATCCTGTGTTTCGCTTTGGCCACTCTCACTGCAAGAAAGATATTGAGGTGCAGGAAGTGTCCAAAGAAGATCTACTGAGCTAGTGGATGATCTGGAGCACAAGGCTTATGAGGAGAAGCTGAGAGAGCTGGGGGTGCTTAGCCTGGAAAAAAGTATGCTCAGGTGAGATCTTATTCCACTCCAGCTACCTGAAAGGAGGTTTCAGTGAGTGGGAAATTGTCTCCCAGGCATCTAGTGACAGGACAAGAGGAAGGAGTCAAAAGATGCAGCAGGAAATATTTAGAGTGGATATTGTGAAGTTTTCTTCACTGTGGTCAGACATTGGAACAGGCTGCTTGGGGAAGTGGTGGACTCACCAATCCCTAGAACAGTTCAAAAAAGCATATGGATGTGGCGCCTGGGGATAATGGTATCTTAGAATTTTTCTTCAACATTTGTAAATTCTAGAGAGAATACACAGAACTGAGCCACCACCCAAATTTCAGTGATCATTTTGGTAAATTGAAAATGCTAAAAGTGTAAGCTCTGGAAGATTTTTTCCCACTTTATCAGTCTTTTGCATGGATTACTATCTCAGAGCAGCCGTTGTGTCTTCTGTGTGGGAACACCAACTTTCACAAATTGGTCTTCAGCTGTAGTACTGACCACAAAATGTCTGTCCCTGCTTTGTCCAGTTTACATTCTTTACTTTGGATGAGTTTTTAAAATAAATCCCCAAAGAAATAGTTAAATATGTTATGCATTCTACAGAAATTGTTGGTGTAAAGATTGATAAAATCTAGAAGATAATGGAGTCCTACACTTATGGCTAAAGAATTGGTTTGCATGTCATTATTTTCTACTGCCTTCTCTCTCATGGCATGTAATTTTAGTGGAAAGCCTGCAGTAACTTCCCTTATATCATGATAACCATTTACTGGTAGTATTCATTCTGTAATTCTGTGGGAACTAAAGAAAAAAAGGAATAGTACCAGTAAATAATATGCAAGTGCCTGAAAAATCTTCTATAATTTAAGAATTTAAAAAAAAAATAAACCAACCCAACATATATATGAAAAGTATAACTATATAAATGTATGCTTTAGCGCCTATTATGTTAAAAATATAAGCCTTCGAAGACATAACTAGCTGACAGGCATGAGGCATTTTAGAATGTTCTTCCTCAATAGCTGTAGACTAATTCTTACTAAACTAATATTAATGTAAATCAGAAATTATACCTCTAGTATCTAGGAAATTATGCCGACCTGATATCAGTGTAATTGAAATGAGAATCTGGCTAATTTATGAAGTACAGCTACCCCAAAAGTATTTGCAAAGGCTGTAGAAGCTGTAATTAAACTCATGAAACCAAAATAATACCGACAGAAATCCAAATTCTACTCCTAAATAATTTCACTGTGCCTTGCTATTGCTGTGTTTTGTTGTGTATACTACTGAAATACTCAGGTAATATCACATAAGACATAAATGAAGAAAGTCCAGATTTTGATTGTTTTTCTTTGTAAACATTGAGAATTATTTAATATTTTGATTCAGTTACAAGTGATAGAAAAAACCCTCTTTAAAGTAAAAAAAAATTGAACTCTCAGCACATGGGTGAAGTCAGCTTCATAGATGCAGAATGAAATTTTAACATGTTAATGCCATCTCCACTCATTCTAATCCCTCAGTAATGTGGTGCAATAGATAAAAAATCCAGGCAATATTCTGCAGACAGCAAATGTGTAGTTCTATCAGTCTCTCTGTATATGTTCTGGATCTTTTCTGGTGAACTCAGTGTATAAAATACACATTTATTCTAGTATATGAGGTTTATCATTGCATTTTGTCTCACAAAATTAAGATAATTGAAAATTTTAGGTTTATCCACTTGCTTTTTATTCAAGTAGTTCCTCTAACTAAATAAGTGTATAACTGCATCCAGAGTAAAAATGCTGGCAAACTGACATATATATATATATATATATATATATATATATATATATGTATATATATATATATATATGAGGCATTGTCCCCTAAAATGGCCGAAGCCCCCAATGCCGCAAAGGCGAACGGCTGTGTAGGATGCGCTGAGCGGGCAGGCCAGTGTTAGAGTGGGGGTTGGGGAGCACACGGAGCGGCATGGAACTCAGGCGACAGAAACTTGCAGGAACCACGGTGAGGCGAAGGAACGTACTGGACTCCGTTTCTGTTCGTCCACAGAGGTTTATTGGGATCTTCAGGGGGTTCCAGGGGAAGAGAAAGGGAGGAGGAGCACAGGGGAAGGGTGAGGGGGCTGGGAGCCCAGAAACAGTGACCCCGGGCTCACGCTGGCAGGGGTTTATAAGGGAAGGGAAAAGGGGAGGGAGTTAGCTGGGAAGAGCCAACCCAGGAGAGTCTGAGGGAAGAAACGCAGGGGTACACACCAATAGACTTCTGATAAGGCAGGGCGCATAATTCAAAACAGCCAATAACATAGAGAGCAGGAGAATAAAGGAAAAACTTCATGGACTCTGAAGAAACACATTGCTACATATATATATATGAAATACGTATGTAATTGTGTTTCAGAGAAAGCTCATTGCAAGAGAAACTTACAGTTTGTTATCATAGGTTGGATAGTGTTCTTAATGGGTCATATATGTGTGACATTATTTTAGCTTTTAGTTAGAAACTTCTATTAGGACAAATATTCTAACAGAATAACAGCTGTTACTGTACTGGAGGCACCAAGTCTAAGAATTTACTTGAAATAAAAGTAAATTTTTATAAGTAAAATAATTGTAAATTAGATTTGGGAATAAAGAAAAGCTGGTTTTCATCAGGTTGGTTTCCCCTGTTACAGTTTCTTGAGCTGACTTGCAAATATAATTTCATTAGCATGTTGAAAAACACTGAAAATATTTGCATCTGCAAAGAGCAATTCAAGATTATTTTAGCAGGAAGCAGAGAAAAGAAAATCTTTGGAACACAGCAGAGGAATAGATGAGAGCTCATGGAGGCCAACCACAAATTTTAAGTTTAATTGCTTTCATCTTTTATGCTAACTCTAGAAGAAAAGTTCCTTAAGTCCTCAGTGAGAACTACTTGAATAAATGAATGTGAGCTTTCGTAACATATTCCAGCAAGAATGTTATTCTAAAAGAAAATTATTTCATTACAAGCTTTTCTTTTTTATTTTGAACAAATGAATAAACAAACAAATAATTGGGTAGTTTAATAAGTACTTTGGCCACTCTCCATGTCTTGTTTGAAGATAAAATCCTAACATTTCCTTCTCTCTAGATGATTATTAGTATTTCATTAAATATAGCATCAATATCTCATTTTGTATAATCATAAGCTGTCCCAGGTTTTCATTGCAAATGACCAAATTGACTTTTTGATAGTTGGGATTTCTTGTTATTCTGCCAACGCTCTGGAGAGGGCATGTGGAATGCTCTGTGGCCACACTTCATACTTGAATTGCCAAAATTTCTAGATTCATCTGCCTCCTTCTTAGTTCTTGCACTGTTAAGAACAGTCTTGCAGCTTTAAACTTCATTGAGAACCATGCACTTCTGTATTGTGAATTGGCATATGTACAAAAGAATGTTTAGGTCTACTTTGACTTTTTCCCCCCATTTTATCCAATGGGGTTCAACCATGGATGTGCATATAATATTTTAACTTTTTCTATTGTAGTAATTTTATATTAAGCTCATATATGCATTAAAAGAAATGGTGCAATAAAGCTATGCAATATAATTATTGCAATATCAAGATTAAAGACTGCAGGAGACAAATGAGTAAATAGACAGAGATGATAGAGATGTATACCTGGAATGGTTTTAATGCTACTAGAAGCACAGTCAATAATCTCTCTCTCTTTCTCTCCTTCTTTCTTTCTTTCTCTCTTTCTTTCTCTCTCTCCTTCACGGTATAGTGTCCATAAAAGTTTTTGGAATTGACAGCCCAGAAGATTGAAATTCTCAATTTATCTGCAGAACAAGTACCATGCACTTGAGGTAATAATACCTCCATATACCTTGTCCTGACCAGGAGTGACCACACAGATGCTGGGGTTTCGTTTCTATTAAGTCCCTTGGCCTTTGTGCTGACTTTTCCATTGAGAAGAGCAATTAATGCCAGCTGAGACATGGCTTTTTTGAAGGAGATGACTGCCTGCTATGATCAGTATTGGTACCAGGTACAAAATAACATTTCCAGACCTCAAAAGAGACAAAGCAATAGCAAGAACTACAGTAAGCATAAACATAACAATAAATATCCTTATTTTCTTTTTATTTTATTTTTTCTAAATCCAAAATCCTCTGAGACATTTAATCTGTGTTAATTGATATTCAGTAATCACTTCTATCAAGAAACAAGAGAAAGTAAAAATAAGCTTATTGCCTTCCAGTCTTCCTTGCTAAATGCCAACTGAAGTTTTCATTTATGTGAAAATATCATGACTATCCTTTTGAGTCACCCAAGGAGTTTTGTGTGAAATGGGTACAGAATGGCAATTTCTGTCTTTTTCTTAAGAAGGAGAAATAGTAAACATAATTAATTCATGGGCAGTTCTGCATAAGTACTCATCTATGCTCACCTTTGACTAGCATTGGTTCACTTTTCTCTCTATTGCTTAGCTGCCGGTACGTCAACTGGATCAATCAAGTAAATTAAATGGTTGAGTATTCTGTCTAGTTTCTGGTGGAACATGGCAGATATGTGAAGAGGAGAGATTATTGAGTATCCTGGGAGGGTTTGTGAGAAGAAGGTAGGAATTACACCAAATTTATTGTGCAGAGCAACAGCTCTACATGGGGGTGTTCTTGATTGTGAGGCACTCCTGCACAAGAAACAGTACGCAGAGCAATCAGCAACTACCAGCACTTCTCTGCTAGAGTCCAACTACTTCCTGCCACAGGCAGTAGATGGTCACACAAGGAATGGTGTGCTGATCAACCTCCTACCAACAATTAGAGAAGGTCTTGACAGAGATTTGTGACTGTGGGCAGCCGGGGATCTGATGACCTTGAGATTGTGGAGTTCAGTAGTGGGCAAAGAGGGAGTAGGGCAGCGAGTAAGATTATTGTCATGGACTTCAGGGAGGCTGCATGTGGAGTGCTGCATACAGTTCTGGGATCCTCAGCTCAAGAGAGACATGGAGCTCCTGGAGCAGGTACAGCAGAGGGCAACAAAGATGCTTAAGGGACTGGAGCATCTCTCTGACAAGGATAGGCTGGGAGAATTGGGGCTGTTCAGCCTCAAGAAGATACAACTGAGAGGGGACCTCATCAATGTCTATAAGTGTCTGAAGAGAGGGTGTCAGGAAGATGGAGTCAGGCTCTTCTTGGTGATACCAAGCAATAGGACAAGAGGCAACGGGCAGACTCTGATGCGTAGGAAGTTCCAAGTGTGTATGAGGAAGAACTTTTTAACTCTGCAGGTGGCCATGTACTAGAACACATTGCTCAGAGGTACAGTGGAGTCTCCCTCATTGGAGATATTCAAGCACCATCTGAACTTAATCCTTTGAAATGTGCTCTAGGATGATCCTGCTTGAGCAGGGAGGTTGGATCAGATGATCCACTGTGGTTCCTTCCAAACTTACCCATTCTATGATTCTTTTAAAGGTACAGCATTGCAGAGTAACAGCCATTCCAGTCACTCACTGTGGCTGAAGGACTGAACAATGCAAACTGTGGCTAGCAGGGGAATTTTTGCTCAAAGATTCTGTGAAGACAATAATATGGGACAGAAGGAGTGCAGCCTTTAATACTTACAAGAAAAATGTGTCTATCTTTAGACTTGAGAGGTGGTTATATGTGTATTATATGTTATTCATACTATTCTTTGCAATACATTCAGTAAGACATTCTTAAATGGAAGAAAAAGAGAAGTAAAAGCTCATAATAATCTATATATTTTAAAGGAAAAAAGAACATCCTTTTCCTTGAAGCAATTCTTCATCAGGTTAGACCAAAGGTACAGATAGCCCAATAATCTGTTCCTTAGAGTGGGCAGGATCATGTGCCTGAGAAAGGAATAAATCGGGTGTGCAGTTCCCCGGGATATCTGACAGCAAATATATTGCTTCTGGACTGCCAGGGCTAGACAGAATGATTTTGTGGTTTTTTAGGTTTGAGTGGATTTCTCTTTCATGTATTTATCCTGTTACTTTTCCAGCGTAAATGAACTGTGACACTTACCTGAGGTTTTTTCTCTCTGGGAAGGCAGGGGAGCCCCGAAAACCCCATTAAAAGAAGGTCCCTGCTGGGTGCTTCCATGCTGCGGGTGCGGAGCGGATCCAGGACCTGCGGAACCCGAGCTCAGGCTTACTCCCTGAAGGCAGGATAGCAGGAGCCTTGGCGATTAAAGAAGATGCAGACTCTCAGCTTTCAGAATGCAGGGTTTATTGGTAGGGATGACGGGGAGGAGAAGGCAGATGGGACCGGGACGGAATGAGGGGGGAGGAGGCGGCGGGTTCCGAGGCGCTGAGAGCCCCGAGGTTCCCCATTCCAGGGGTGAAGAGGGACCGCAGGATGAGAGGGGTTTACACAGGAGAGCCAATAGAGGCACGAGGGATACAGATTGACAGGGGCTTCAGGGAATGGGGGTGTGAGGAGGGAAGATACAAAACTTTAAAAACCAATAATAAGCTGCGGGTAAAGAAACGTTTTGGCTCTTAACTCAATATGAGTTAGGGGAAGGCAGATATGCACTGCCAATCATCTCTGACTATGATGCTTGCTTCCACTAAAACCTGCAGACACACTGCTACATCTCCCCGTTTTTTCTTTACTAAAAGAACAAAAACAGAGTGGAAAATTAAAATTGCGAGGGCTAAAATTATACAGCTGATTTTAAAATTGACCCCGTGTAGCAGTGAGATCCACTCAGGTGAGCTTAGAGTCTGAAATAACCAGCAAACCCCCCTGGGTTTGAAGAAACCTTCTGGTTAAGGTGACAGAAAATCATCCCCCCGACAAGCTTTGAGGCTAGCCCCATGAATATGGGTCAGGAATCACAGGTATTGGTTCCTGAAGTTCTCCTCTTTATCCCATATATAGTTAATAGCTAGAAAGTTCTTTACCCACAGTGTTATTATTGGTTTTTAAAGTTCTGTATCTGCCCCCCTTGCACCCCTATTCCCCCGTCTATCTGCCAGTTCTGTATCCCCTGCGTCCCAGTTGGCTCTCCTCTCAAAACCCCTCCCACCTCTCCATCCCTTTTAACCCCGTGTTTGCTTCCATTAGGTGCTCTCTGCCCCTCGGAACCTGCAGCCTCCTCCCCCGCATTCCATCCCGGTCCCATCTGCCTTCTCCTCCCCGTCATCCCTTCCCTTTGGTTCTTTCTTCTGTGTAAATTCTTCACATGGCTAGTTTCTTTACTTTTCACAACTATTATTTATACCTTTTGAGGAAGACACAGTCACATGCTATGCACGCTGCTGTTGCAACCAGAGCTGCACATAGTGTTGAAGGACTGGCTGCACTGTCAGTTTGTACAAAGAAGTAAAAATGTCTTCAGATTTGTCCTTCCTTTCCTAAAAATTTCTATCACTTTTTATTTCCTGGATTGCTACAGAGCATAAGCTGTCATTTTTTCCCCAGAAGTATCAGTTATAACCCCATCAATGAGAGCATCATTCTACATTTATCTCCACCTAATTGCAATTGCCTTTTTACCACTCAGCCAATCAGTTACATGACATTATTTGGCTGGCAAAATGATTTATTGGTTTCTTTGTTGATGGCAAAATTGTAGCACATCTTTTGTAGTTTAGTTAAAAGGAAAAAAACAACTACAAAAAGCCCACTGTTGCCAAAGACCATGCCATTTATCTAAGCAAGGAAGTACAGGGTGCTGGAGTTGATTCTTAATTCTCTGGGGATTTGTGAATATTCTGTGTGTGCAGTTTCAGCCTGGCTGTGTTCCTGCTATCCCAAAGAATCAGTGAAATCTGCTGTCATGAGAAAGCCATAGAGCTTCATTAAAATAACTTACAGTTTAATTAAAATAACCATATACCACTGTGACTACTTTAGTGAGGTAAGTTGTTCTCTTGATTACATAAAAGGATAGCAAAGCTGGCACATCTGTGTTGCAAAAACACCCCAGACACTAGAGCAGACGTATGCTTGCTGACATCTTGGTGGACTCTCTCACCCTCCCACATACTCAAAACATGAAAATAAAACCCTGCAATGTTATTCAAGGGAGCAAGTGGATAGATATTTCATGAGGCTGCATAGCCAGAACTACAGTGGGAATAAGAGCTGATCCAGACAGAGAAGAAAGGAGACAGACAGCAGGCAGTCTTTCAATACAAGGAAACTTGGTCCTAACATAACACCCCAAACTGCAAATACTTTCCCAACTTCTCTCCTTTAATCTGCACAGCTTCAGGAGATTTAAGGAAATAATGAAAAAATGAAGAAATCAAATCATTCACTCTCACTTAGCAGCATGCAGTTATGGATCTCAGTAATCAAGCAGTGAAGCATTCTGCCCTTAACAAAAGCTCAAACCCCTAGCAAAATTAGAAATACTTTAAATGCAGTTATTAATAGAAACACTAACTGAAGTGACTTACTGCTGAAGGAAGCTAGCTGAACAACTTTGCAGCTCAGAAAATGACAGCCACTCAGTGCCTACGACTGCCTTAGGAAGTGCACTGACAAAGTCCATGGAAATGTTCATTAACTCCGACATGTGTTCATTAGGTCAGCTCAGTCTCTCCAGACGTACTTGATTACTCTTCTGCCCATTGCAGACTTAACAAAACCAGGGAGGGAAAGTGATATACCAGATGTAGGGCAAGATTCTCTGGCCCATTAAATCTGTGATAAAATATGTCAAAACAGGCACTTCAATTAAGAGTGGAGCCTGTTGATGGTGAGAAATATTTCTATTCACAAGGATTTGCCAACGTGGCTTGTCCTGTATGCTGTGGTACTCACTCTGGAAAAGTAGCAGGGCATGCACCCCTACCCAATCCATAATGCCATACTGCTTTGTATTTCAGTGATGTGTAACTGCAGCCAAACTATGAAGTAGAAAAATTTCTCAAATCATGCAAAATTATTTAGAACAGCTCATGCTTGAGAGGGTGCTAAGGAACTTCAGAGAGACCCAGCAAAGTGACTAAATGTCAGAAAGATATATTGGTTCAATTTAAAACTAGCCATAATCCTCATGAACTAGAGATATATTTTATGAGCCATCAGGCCTCCTTAATTCAGTCTGTTTTAGACTATTTTATGAATGTTTTTGATAGGTGTGGTTACAGCAGAGACAGATTTTTTGTTTTTGTTTTTGTTTTTCCTGAGAGAAAAAAAAGAGAATGTACGGCTTCTGGAGGAAATACCATAGATCAAGCTCTTATTCCCATGAATCAAGCTTTTAAAAAAAAATTTATTTTTTAATTTTTTTTTTCCTGGAATACAGGCATCCTCTCCTGAAGTTCTGAAACATCTCTATCATAATGAAATTAAATTTCATTTTTCTTTCTATCAATTTTTAATCAAGAAAATTCTCAACATGTATCTGTGTGAAATGTTCCATTGACAACAATAGAAACAAGAGACTGACTAAAATACTATGAGATCCATTTTTTTGTTTTAATAATTTTGATGTGCAAAATTTCAATTTTCACAATTAAATGTATATACTGAAAATTCAGTTAACCAAATTTCTAGGAAAAGTAAGAATCTCTATCAAATGTATTTTCTTCTAGGTGACTGAGCATTTACTTTCAAAATTAAAAGTTTGTGAAAAAATTTCTGGTTATTACAAAAGCAAAATTTTTACTTAAATATTTGTCAAATTTAATATTTTCAGACCTTCTTTTAAATGATGTATTCAAATACCTGAAAATTGCAAACACCAGATCAGTTATTTACTTTCTTTCCTTAAAACAATTTCATCCTAGTTCAGTCACCCATGTAGTAGTATTAAAAGTTTTTCTTTAGTCTTTTAGACTTTCTTTAGGAAAGGGGAAGAATACATTATGCAGTCATATTGAACTGTGGAGATCTTTGGTATTGAAGAGGTACTTAAATGTTTAGAATTTACCAGGACAGTGGAAACAGGGCAAGAAAAAACCCTCTAGGTATTTCCAAAAGGAATACACAATACCTATTTTGAAATTTCTAAAAAAAACACCCAAAACCCCAAAAAATAACCCAGAACTGCATGGTCCATTTAAAGTTATTAGATTATCTGAAGGGCTGCATAGAAACCCAGACTTTTATTTCACGTAGGAGAGTATTTTCACTGTTACAGTGAATGTGACAAGTAAGAAATCTGACATGTGTCATAAAATAAGATAGTCTGACAGTTTTGTTCAAATGTTGACTCTCAGCAGCAAAAAGACAGTTATTGCTTCATTGTTTGATATTCAAATTAACGTTTTGCTATGGTAAGCTGTCTTTAATTATATTACTAAACATACTGCTCATTAATTCATTAAAAGTACTCTATACTCTAACACGTGGAACTGAAAATATCTCAGCTACAACAAATGTGATTTCCAGTGATGAAAACACATCTCCTGTAGCATCCTAGAGATATTTGAGGTTCCTGAAATGTCAGAGAAAGAAATCTGTCATAGGTGATATAAAAACGTTGAGTAGTTTGTTACTTGACAGAACAGGGATAGAAACAATCTCTACAGATCAGTTCCACTACTCAGTGAAGTCTCCTTAGTCTCTGGAGGAAGTTTCTGACCTAAGTGGTCAATATAATTATCTAGGTTTGATCTTGATTTGATCACTGTCTTAAAAATTTCAAAAGGGAAATAGACATGTAGAAAAGTGCATATACACTTTTTAATGGATGTATTTATTTGTAAATCTCACCCTTTGTGTGCGGGCTCACAGCTAACATTGTTATAAAGTGAATATTTATAGAAAAACTTGGGTCAGAAGAAGCTCCTGGAAGTGGTCTGGAATTTGCTACTCAAGACTCCAAAGTCAGAATTAATTCCATCTCCAAGGATGGCCTAAGCAGCTTCTGTTAGCTCAGAAAAGACCACAAAATGAAATGACCGTAACATTCCTGTGATTACCATTTTCCAAATTGTGTAGAATTCCGTTTGCCTTTCAAACACATGTAATAAATTAAAGTACATTCTCTGTATTCTATAAAGCTTTCATTTACTTTAGAAATATAGATTCTGGTTTTATTGCCCTCACTAGGAGTTTTTGTAAATGTGTGGGCCTTGAATTATGCAGACTTACACGACTGCATTTTTTGCAGCTGTCAAAATGCGTTTGCTTTGTAAAAACTTATTCAAGAGTCAGTTGGTGGAAAAGTATTTTACTTAGTTGTTCAGATGACTAGGTGCTTTTATTGAAGCAGTTTTGTAAACAGTATTGAGCAGCTCAGAAGTAAACAAACCAAATTAGAAAATTTAATACTGATTTTATCTCATTACACTTATAAACTTTAAACTTTTTGGGGTAGAAAAAACTCATAGTAATGTAGGTAGAATTTATGTGGATTTCTTTGGCTTTTTTTTTTTTTTTTTTTTTAAATTGAGGTTAGGATAACAATTATATACGTATGCATACTTATCCCTTCTCTCTGCAGTCATTATACAGGACTACCTGGAAGGTTAAGGGGGCAGTAACAATCCAACATCAGCCACACAGAGCTCACACAAGTAGCAGACTGCAAAAGGAGCAGACAAATTGTCTTGGATTCAATGTGGGCATACTCACTTCCCAACTGGCCCCAAGTAAATTTTCTGTCCTCTGTCCCTAGAGCAACTTCTCATTGCTCTCCCCAGGGGGATTATTTCCTGTAAACATCCTCATTCCTGACCTCATTCTATCAAATGGGTTACAGAAGGGTAATGTTAAAAATGTACTAAAAGGTGATTTGATTCAGCAGGGTTGTTTTGCAGAATGGCCAGGAAGGAGGCAGCACAAAGTGGGTGACCAATCTGTGGGGGTGGTGGTGTGGGTTGCTAATCCACCAAGGCTGGGTAGCATTGCAACAGTGCTGTCCTTGACTGGCTCTCATGGGGTATCATTTAACATCTCACTACCTTGTGGTCTCCATTGTTAAATTAAGAATAGTACCATTTTGTGGGAATGATGCAAAGCTTAATTAAGAGCTGCAAAGTAATTTTGTGACTCCTCAGAGAAGAACTCTAATGGTGCAAAACAACATCAGGTGCTGAAATTGTAAATCCTGTAATGACAGAGCCTGGGACTCTTGAGATCTTCCACGAGGTGATTAAAAGAAATGCTGTGAACAATTTTAATGAGAATACTACTGGTAACAAAAATAATAACAAGGTACCAAGGTATCAGTTTAGGACAGATATTCCTGCTGACAACATTTGAAGAAGAGAAAATTACAGTGTCTTGGCTTTCTTTAAAAAAGAAAGTATTTAAATTCTAAATCCTAAAAAGTATATTCTTAGCCTGTATTTTGATTATAAAGGAAAATACACACATGGGTAAGTTATCCTTGTGAGTAACAAAATCAAAAAGTAGTTCTTAATGACTATGATGTTGTTCAAAAGTTGTCTCAAAACTTGGGTTAAGCTCCCAGTCATTGTTCTGCTGAAGTCAATGAAGGTGATTATTTTCCCCTTTGCACTTATATCAACCATGAGTGCCACAACTGAAGTTAATGCTTTCAAATACTGTAGTTACAGAGTCCTTAATTTAATAAGGAGGATATTTTTTCTTGGCTTGCTAATTTAGCATGCTTTCTCTGAATGTTACTTGAGAAAAATCTGAAATTATAAGATTTGTCCTTTGACTACTTTAACAACAAACTAACATGTTTACTTGAGCCTATCAACTCACTATACCATGCAAATGAAAGAAAATGAAAATTATTCATATGTTTCCATTTTACAGGAAAAATTGACTTACTGAATTTTGTTCAAATAACCTACTCTTTATATCCATTAGGCCAGTTCTAAATTGTTTAGTAAAACTAAGAGATTTCACATATCTCTAATCTGAAAACTTTACAGACACAGAGAAACACTTTCCTGTAAGGAAAAGGAGATGTATGAAGCATTTTTAATAAAGTTTCAAGTGATGTTACAAGTAGTAAAAAAGAGAGGTGAAAACGTATAAACCAAACCAAACAAAACACGCATTAAAGTTCACATAATTTGTATTTCACTTTGCAAAGTGTTCCATAGTTATTCCATTTACCACCCAGCAACCAAACAACCTAGTGAGGGAGAACAGCATTTTGTGTAACAAGAATTACAAGACAACTTAATACAAACTTCAAAGAAAATATGAAAATTTTAAATAGATAATTTTGTTCCTTGCCCATCTTAAAATTAGCAATCATGATTTACATTACAACTGCGCTTCAGCTGTATTTAGTACATTTGGAAAAAAATGATTAATAAAACATGTGAAGTGAATAGATAGATTAAAAGAAGTGAATATATTACAAGCCAACCATTCCTTAATAACTAATACATTTTTAATTACAATTTTTTGAAACGTAGAAAACTCTTCCCCCTGTGCACACACTTTTTTCTGACAATATGTAAATGAATGGAAAAAAAAATATATTCATAGCAACAACATCTATCTTTCTTAGTTTAAAAATAGCATATTTTGAGACTATTTTCATTTATTGCTTTGACCACTATTTTGCTTTGGATTGCAAACACCTGTGAGACTAATCAAAAGTAGCAGTTATCCACATGAACTAAACAAAATATATAACTTTAGCAGTATGTTCAACTACATGTACAAGCATGTGATATGGAACATTTTGGGCTTAAATCTAAAATTTTATTGCTTGAGAAACACTTTTAAAAAAAAATTAAGCATAAGACAATTAGAATTTAAATTCTTTCTGCTGAAAATGCTTTACCCAATACCTAGTTTAAACCTATAAAACAACTCCAGCATTGCTTTCCATTTTTGGTGTCTCTGATGCACATTTCAGGGACATATGCTTATTGTATTTCGGATAACCAAAGAAACTATCAATATAATTACAGGAATAACAGAACATTTTAAATTTTTGTTCTAATTCATCTCCTGCCTTAGTTTGTTCTAAAATTATTATTAGCAAAGCAACACTTTTTTGTTGTTAATAACTGTACAGTATTAATATGTACATTATTTTCTCTACAGTTTAAGATGAAAAATAATACAAAATTTGGAACTATTAAACTTTAATTTCAGGGAAATTTTCACCAAAAATTTGGAAGGAAATAGCTTTTCCTTACTTTTTAAGGACTGAAAAACTGTACACAATGGTTTATGAAAATATTTAGGCAAAAATTGAGAAAAGCAAAGAAATTTTCTGTGAAAAAAAGAAACTTAACAAAACCTCAAACAAAAGCAAAGCCATACAAAAGATAAAATTCCCTTCTGATTACATTCCATACTCTACACCAGTGCTCTTGAAATGACTCTGTAGCACCTTGTACCATTGGAAGTTGTGTGTCCTGACACAGACAGGAGGATGTTGCCGGTGGAGCAATGGGCCCAGGATTATAAAATAACACTCACTTTATTACCTCTGCCATTGGTCTAATATTTAGTTAGTGCCCATAACTCCATCACCTGTTTCTCTGTTCCACTAATGTGGATCAGAGAGCTTTTGTTTGTTGTCTCATCTTACAGTAATTAGGATTTGCTTGATGTCACTGAAGAATTCTGGACAGTGAGGTAGAATGTCAGACATGAAAGAACAATATACCATTTACCCTGTAAGTCTGTCTCTGACTGGCAATACTGGAGGGTGTTTAAGAAGAGCACACAACTTTCGTCCCATTCTGTTCTCCACTGGCATTTAAACTTCACAGCATCTTTGATCATTCAACTTTACATGGACTATCCCCTTCAACTTCTTTTACCATCTATTTATTGAGTTATTGTTCTCAATTTGTCTCATCTCCTCTATCCTGCTGATACTGCCTGCTGCTGTGACCCCTCTGACAGGAATCTCCAGAAGTTCCCTGCCCTCAGTATGGAAAAGTGCTGTATTTTATTTGTTTTGAACTGAATCCCTTCTAGTTGTATTGTTTTACTCTAATTAGGGTAGTGTGGGTTTTGATTTAAGTCAGTTCTACACAAACCTCATGCTTCACAGTCCTGATTTTGCAAATATTGATTAGGTGCCCCTTCAGCCTTCTTTCCAGACAGAAGATACCCAAATGTTACTTTTGTTCTCTCCTGGTAAGGGAATGTTTCCACATTCTTTCTCATTATATTTGCCCTTCTCTTCATTTTCTTTAGCTGTACTGTATCTTTCCAGAGATGCCAGGAACAAAAGTAAAAATACACACAGAGCTTGTAGCTTGTAAGGATTTCATTCAATGTCGAAAGGACATTTTCTGTCTTGTTTTCAACAATGCCATACAGATAATTAGCAAAAAATACAAAAAATACAAAAAATACATATGACTTTCAAACTGGTGCTTTCAGGGCTAGGATCTCAGGCCAAACATGAGAGTTATATTGATGGAGTCCTTGATCTCTGGAACTGAAAGGGGCCCATTGCAATGCCCTTAGCAGAACTGCAGTGCAAAATTTAAAATGACAGGGCAGACTGAGTTAAAATCGCAGCGTGTTTAGACATATTCTCAGAGGTGGATGTCTGAGGAACAATACACACAAAGACTCAGCATGAAGCAGAGGTTTGTGAGTGCTGAGGGCCATGTACACCCTGTGTGGACAGTGAAACTACACTGGTGGCTATGTTCAGGTATGGCTACCTGTCCTGCAATCACACTCCCCAAAGGATGATTAGCAGATTTTTTGGCAAGACTTATCAGCTTCAAAGCTACATTTTAAAAAGGTTTAAATTTTATTCTTATGTGAACATGAAGAGACTCCCAGGTGGCAAAATCCCCAAATGATGGGTCATACATGTATTTCTGTTCCCTGTTTATTTTGTCGTTCACCCAAACGCACATGGAAACACAACCACAAAGTTGCAAAACTTGGGAGTTTTCAACAGTATGGAAAATCAATTAAAATAGTTTTTTCTCCCCTCAAGAAGAGCATTTTGCCTGTTTTCAGGATAAGGATAATTAAACTAAATCTAGTTTGACACATTACTGCTCACTTTAAGTCTTTACCGTATTCAGATGGTGATTGGTATAAGATAGATATTTCAAATATAAAGTTTCAGAAATGCCATTCTTTTTCCTGTCTCTGGGAAAAAATAAATCAAAATATCATGATTCTTATGAAGCATAGACAGTAAAAGATGCCCTTTGAGTCTCTTGGTACTACTTTTGAGTTAATAGCTTAACATTTTGAGAAATTTCTCTTTTAAAAAAAGCTGAAAAATAACCAGTAGTTTCCAAAATATTTAGGACCTTTTAAAACCATTAAACTTTTAAATTATTAAGGATCTGAACCTCATTTTGTCAATACATTACTTGTTTTGAAAAAAGGGAATATCAAGATTAAAGATATTTAAATTAGATTATAGCATTAGCTTATTTTGAAGTTATCTTTTAAAGGAAAAAAACATCTACATGGTTGTTTTCCTATTTATAAGACAAAGTTGTTTATTGTCAGGTAATTATCCAGATGGAGTTGGTTGGAATACCCTCTACTGTGACAGAAATCACATTTGTAGAGCGGCAGGTTTTTTTTAAAAGATAGTAATTACACAGACACTAGGGCAATTTATCATTGGCAATTGTGTAGTTGCTACACAGTTATATGGTGTATATATGGTACAAATCTCACAGTGTAGAGATTTGCACTGGCAGATGGCAAACCTTATAAAAATTACATGTCTGTCATTTACTTTACTTTCTTTTCAAATCATCTTCATTGCCCAAGGAGAAAAGAGGTGAGTTTTGCTTGTAGATTTTTTTCCTTTGCAAAAATGGGGCAAATTCTTTGCTCAGAATCTGCCATGAAGCATTCCTTTGGCCACATCCTTAAACCAATAGAGAACTGAGTGTGTAAGCAGAGGCAGCTGCAGCAGGACAGGAGCTGTCCTGTGACTCTTCCTGTGCTGGATGAGTCCATGGTATTCCTGATTTATAGGGTTGGGCTCACAAGAAATAACACCTCGGCTACACGTGAGTGGAAATCTGGACCTTTATGAGGAACAGCTAATCACAGGAAGCCAGCCTTGGCAAACAAGAAAAACTCTTTAAGATAACTTGGTCTAAGTCTAAGCATGCTAGTGGAGTGCATGAGATGATAGTGATCATGTTCTTGAAAAAAAATATATCCTGACTAAAATTATCAATCGGTCATTAATCTCAAGTTCCAGTTCAACAGGACTTAACCTATTACACCAAATAAAAATAAACAATTGAAAATTCAAAAATTATTTTTTTCTGTATGTAAGTAGGCAAAAAATGAAGTAAGTTACAGCAATAAGGAACTGAAATACAACTATTACAGGACATGAACTAGGAGATATCAGATTGCAGGAGAAAATCTTAAACTCAAGATTTCAGTAATTTGTGTGAGGTTTGTGTTTGGAAAATTATGTTCCTGAGAAACAAAAGAAAACATATGTCTCAACATCTTTATAAATTCCATATACTTCTTTTCCATTCTAAAATGAAAAAAATAAGTAAGGTTTCACATAAGATTAAAGAGTTTATTCTGTATTAGAAACCAAGAAAATGCTATATAGAGACTACATTTTCCAAATAAATTCTTTGCTTTATTTAATTTATACTAATGACAATGTAATGGTCAAATTCTTAAACCTGTTTTTAAAATGTTGGACTAAATGAGCTAATTTGCAGAACTCAAGGAAAATTAAGCAAGATTTTATTGGGGTTTTTTTCAGAAACCTGCCAAAACACTTAATATGCTTACTAATAAAGAGCATCTGTACAAAGTGGAAGGCTGGAATATGCTCTCTCTTAATTGGAAAACTCTGCATTTAGACTTTTACCTTACGGACTAGTAAGTGAAAGAAATCCTGCACTAGCTATTTTATATAAAACCATGTAGACTGAAGCTTATAGAATGTTTCATTGTCTTCTTGGGTGCTTTTCCTTTATTTGGGGAGGATGTGTGCGTGTGAGGGGAGGGACTGCTAGGCACATATGCTACCATAGCAACTGCTACCAGTTACAGGACCAAAAATAAGTAATAAAGTCCAAACCTGACATTTTGACTCTGTTACCTGAGTCTGGCTTTCTTCAAAGCTCTCTCGGCTTGTTCTCAGTAATTTCTAATAATTTCCTTCATTGTATTCTCCAGAGGCTCAACAGATGACCTAAAGGAAATCCACCTGATATAGTGACAGGATATCTCCCTTCAGAGTCCAGTCACATCAGTTTTACTGGTTCATCACTACTGTACAAATTCACAACTGCATTTGTACACTAAAGCCCCTAAGTGTTAGAACATGAATTATTATCTTTCTTCCTTTGCCTGGAATTCCCTGTGTTTGCTGAGAATGGCACAAATGATTATGCTCTTAGTACATTTCTGTTTAGGATGGAGGAGACCTTCACACATAGAAAGTTTATATTTTTAATTCTTTTAAATGACAAAATATTTTGTATTTCATTAATCTGAAGTGATAGAGTAAAATTAGAATAGAATAGAATAGAATAGAATAGAATAGAGTAGAATAGAATAGAATAGAACCTGGTTTCTTATGTGAAAAGAGCACAAAGGTGCTCTAGCATGAAAGAGATTTCTCTGTAAGGGTTACTTGTAGGCTACAGCCAGCTCTTCATAATTTTCCTTGCCAGAGTGGACATCACTGGAGCATGCTGCATGCCAATTTCTGACATGGACTATTAAGAAACTGTTCTGCTTGACTTTAAATCATAATGAGAGCTAATACTGTCCCCAAATCTGCCCCCATCTTGGAAATAGAAAGAGAATTTTTCCACGATGCCTCAAAAACTGCTACTGCTGCAAGTGTTCTTAAAGTATTGCCAAATGTTTGCTGTTTTTATTGGTTTATTTTGTCAGTGCGCCCAGTTTGGAAACATGGAAAAGAGAAAAGCTACTTTCTTCTGAAGAGACTGGTAGGAAAGGCTGTCTTCTGTTTCAATAGCATGGACTGACTTTTACTTGACACTGATATTAAACAATACATACCTTTGCAATCAGCCTTCAGGGATCAAGCAGCTAAATCACATGCTCACATCTCAAATAAGCAGGAACCAGAGTCAAGGAGGAAGGGTAAAGTTAGCATTTTAAGAAGCATTTGAGAGGTTGAATGCTTGAATTTTGGATTGAATGATTTTTCATTTCGTGTATAGTTTAACAGATGCACTTGGTTCAATAGAGTCCTCCTGGATATCAGCATTAATACTAAATTATTCCATTATGGTCACTACAATTATAATGAATGCATGAATCATTAATGCCAATATTTCTTCTATAGTTTCTTGCATCAGCAGTTGGGTATTTCCAAGCTAATGCAATCCTAGTATATCTGGTACTCCAAAAAGATAAATTCATACAGGAACCAATGCAGAAAAAGGCTCCTAGGATGATTGAAGTGATAAAGAATAAATCTTATTGGCATAGACTAAAAGTGTTTGACTAAAAGTGTTTGTTTGACTGGGATTCACCCAACTGAAAGCTCCCTGTAAATACCCCAGTAGAGCAGTCATCTGAGAAAAAGAGTTGTAAAAAGTCAAGGACTATGCTGGAACATGAATACATTACACTCAACTGGTAATGAATACATTTATTGGATGCTTTCTAAATATCCAGTCAATGGCATTTTTGTTTTACTTTCCAAACAGCATGGTGAGTGCAATAAAGTCACCCGCCTTTGAGATGACTTTTATCAAGTACTTGCAATAACTGATCATGACAGTCTTTGGTACAAGTTTTACCTTCAAGGCCCATTTTTGTGAAGACTTTTTATACAGTGAAAGTACTGCCTTGTCTTACTTTTTTCTCTCTGGAAAAAACTAAAAAAACAACAACAAAAAAATACCTGAAAAACCAAAACCCAAACCAAAACAAAACAAAAAACCAAACCAAACCCAAAAACAAACAAAAAACCAAAAGCAATCAACACTCACCCCCATAATAATAATAATAATAATAACAATAATAGTAAAAAAGTGCCTTGCAAATATCTGACCAAAATGAGTGCTGTTTGTTAAGGAAACCTGGACACACATTTTTAGATGGGCTCAGCACAGTTTGTTTGGGGTAAGGAGGTGTCTGGACTGGGAGGAAATTGCAATTGCTGCTACTATTGGGTTGAATAAAGGGAGCACCCATCCTGGTAGCATAGCAGGGCTGCGACTGGGTCTTCCTGCATCTCTCCTCTATTCCTTCATTACAAACTTGCTTCTCACTCCAAAAAGTCTAAATGACCAACGAGGTAACATATCGTACTTGTATTATCCCTGTCTGCTTCCTATCTTTCTTTTCTTTCTCCTACCTTAGAGTCAATTCTTTCTTTTCAAAACCCAGCTAAACTCCTCTCTCTTGTAAAAATCAGGAGTAAAAGGAATTATTTAACCTGGACACCACTAGGCTTTTTCCTGTCTCATTTCCATATCAGTGAACTGCTTAATTAGGTCATTGTATTTTTCTTTGCTAAGAGATTTAATTGCTGTGTATGTGTCAATAGTATTTTACAGATGTTTACAGTAATTATATCTATTTTAATTGGTTCATTTAAGGGCTGCCAGGACAATAAATGATGGTTAGCAACATAACATTTTTGAAAAGCTGGAGTATTTACTGGATGTTCTTATTAAAGATATTCCAGGAAGTGAACTTAGAGGTTGCCTGGAAGCAAAATGAAGAAATAGACATTCTTGAAGTATATTTTATGTAGGCGAGCATGTCCAACACTTCACACACAATGTGGATTGCCTGTGATGAAGACTGATGAAAACATAGAAAAACATGTTGCATTTTTCAGGCTTTCAATTTAGATGGTTCTTGAAAGAACAGAAACAGCAAATGCCTGTGCCTTTGTATCCTGCTGCACACAGTAGTGTTCTTGTAAAGAATTAAACAAGTGGAAGCTTTTTACACATGCTCTACTGGACAAAATTCTCTACTTGAGGAGGAACAGAAGCTTTTAAGAGGACATAGTCATGAGTACTACAGTGGGAATACAGGTAATGGAAAAAGAGAATGGGGAATAAAGCAGGTTCAAAGAAATAGCAGAAATTAAACAGGAAATTGAACACTGCAAGGATTAGCTGAGTGAATACCTGCCTTCTGACTGCTGGAAAGGAATATTTCTCTTTCCACTCTGAGACTGATAATTGATTATTAAAGGTGGCATAATATTTTTCAGTTATATTTTACTTTAACTGCACTGCAGGCAATCCTCATGTAAAGAAATAATTTATTCTCAAAGCCCAAGATGTTACAAATTATTACTTTAATAGTAATTTAATTATGTCCAATTATCAGTATCATGTAAGAATTATATTTGAAAACACTCTAGTGATGATATGTAAGCTTGCAATTCTACTTAAAGTGATATATGCTTCATTTACATGTCAATTGAAATCAGTGCTAAACCTAATGAAAACTGTACACGCTACTGTTCATGCTCTTTTTGAAGTCACTGTGAGTCTTGCAATCCATTGAGTATGGCATTAACATCCACAACATGGCCATTAGGAACAAACATTACATTTATACATGCAGTAAGCATGTTATATTACATATGCTCTAAACTCCTCTGTATAATACTATGACAGAAATCTGACAGAAGATATTGTTACTAATTATCTTGACCCAAGTGATTGTGTTATTTCACATGCATGTCAATAAACAATTGAAATTAAAATAATATCTTTGCAAAACCTGAAGTCTAGAAAATAAGTCAAAAAACATCATGGCACATCTACAATCTAGAGGTTTATGAGCATAATTCGTATTCTAGTATGTACAATAAAAATAAAGGGTGTTGGGAGACATCTTTTGTGAAATGGATTAAAGATCACAGAGTTAAGTAATCTGATGTATAATTCTACTGCAGTCAGAATTTTATGGTAGTAGGAATAGGGATAATGTGCAAAAAAAGTTCCAAATCCTGTAATTATTTACAGGAAAAGGGGACAGAAAAGGGGACAGAGTAGAGAAGATGACTGTTATAGATTGTCCGAATTTTTTCATGACTAGTTCAAAATGCATTATTCATGCATCAAATAGCAATTTAGAAGTTCAAAAATTGCAAGAAATTTTGCATAACTGACTCAATGAATGCACATGTAAATATTTTGAGCAATACTTTTATTGCTTTTATTTTAAACACGTTTAAAATGGTATTTTTCTGAATGTTTTCTGGATCTAATCTAGTTCTGCTGTCCATATTTATTATACAAATATTCTGGGATGAAACAGCAAACCTATTCTGTATGCAGCCTTGATGGTGATGTCAGAAGCACATTTGTATGTAATAACACAGTTTTAAAATCCCATCTGCAGGTACATGGATAGGTATTATTTTTACACTTCACAGTGAGGCTTTTTGTATTTTCTAGATGAATATATAATTAAATGATCTGGCTTTAATAACTATACTGCTTTGAAATAAAAGGTAATTTTACAGATACCATATGATTTTAATGTATGCACTTCTCCCATCAAAACCAGTGGAACTTAAAACCTGAACTGTGGTGAGAAAAGCAATGTGTCTCATATGTTTGTCAATTTATTCCTGATACTTCATAAGCAAATTCTGTGGGGGAAAAGATACAGAAAGGCAGAGAACCCTTTCTTCGGAGATTTCAGTGAAATAAGGTTGGCATAATCTTTATTTTTCTTTTGGGACAAAAAGAAAAGAAAATACAACCTTCTCTTTACATAACTGTAAACCCAATAAACATGGCCTTATTATAGTCTTCACAAAATTAATAAGCATACTGATAGCTTCTTATTGTTATCTTGGCTTTATTTTCTCTTTCTTATTGTAAATTATAAAGGTAAATTATTGCAAAGATTGTATATCAAGGGAATAACAAGTGTGGCCTAATATCAAGCATAGGTACAATGGAGATGGGTGGCTGTGAGCCAGAGGAGTGAAGCAACAAAAGAGGAAATTTTAAAAGGCCACAATCTGTTTCAAAGCCCACATCTATTATGACTAAAGAAAAGTGAAGGTAAATGCCAGACTTGCCCTGAGAAAAGGAATAGCTTAATGATTATCTATTCAACATTCACACTTCTACAGTAACAGTTTGTTTTGAGACCAACACCAAAACAGGCCATTGCAAAATGTGGGATAGTGCTTGAGAGTTGCTTGCTTCCTTCCTAGTTCTGAAAGCTTCTGGTAATTGTAGTGGTCAGCATTAGAAATATAGTATATTCACTCCTTTTTCTGAGAAACCTTTCTGAAGAAAATATTTCAGGTATGGCTAAAATAGACTTTAAAAATGTGTTAACTCTTATGTTTCAAGCTGACAGAGGAACAAATTTTTTACTCCCTTGCCAAAGTGAAATGTTGAGAAGACATTATTTTCATTAGTTGCATTAAATTCTGCTGACGTTTTTGGAGATCCCTACTTCTTGAAAACTCCTTTCTAATATTAATGCAGCATTTTACTGGGTGTCAAGCTATACTTTAAATATCTGCAGAAGAAAAAAGAAAATGGATTTCTGAAAGACTGAGGTATTTTGTTACTGGTTCTCAGTCTGGGACCCAGGTTAAATTTCTTCCTCTGCCTGAAGCAATTTACACTCATGTTCCCTGTTCCCAGAAGAGTGCCCTTGCTATGTGGACATTTAGCCTTTTTTGGTTAAGATCTGTCAAATTTTCTTGTTAAAGCTAACTCACACAGGCCAATCCTGCTTTCTGATTAACACATGGGGCTGATTAACACATGGGGCTGTATAACCTGCATTAAGCAAGTTAAGACAGCGCTACAGTGAAAGAAATGAGTCTCATTTCCTCCTCCCATCAGCACCTTTGTGTTTAGATTAGAGAGAGTGTGGCAAGGGAGCATAAGAACAGCTTCCTAGACCACAAGACTTGTTTCATGCTGCAACATTACCTCCAGGGCAGTGGGTAGTGCCTCTCAGTTGCAGTGTTAATAGCTATTTTAAAGTCAAGGACAATTTAGGTATAATGTACTTGGAGAATAGGATTGTCAGAAGCACCTTGTGATGTTATCTTTGGGCAGTCTCTTTGGATCTGTAGTACCACTTAATGATTATATGTTTGGTACAACATAAAGAAGGATTTGGATTAGGAAATACAGAAGTAAAGGATTAGACCAAGGCCAGTGAAATCCAAATACATTGAGATCCACTGAATGCTTTAATAAACACTTACAGGGGATGTTATCAGAGTGAATCATGTCTCCCCACCTCATCCAAAACTAGTAAGTGTTATGAATCCGTGCAGTTTCATGAAGAGAGGCATTCATGCAATCATTCTTTTTTATCCTTTATTTATTATTTATTATTGTATAATAAATATAAGATAAATATATAAATATTATTCATTATTCTCTTGTTTATAAGACTAAATTAATTATCAGTCAACTCCATTAGACATGTCATTAGAGTTCACACAAATTTGATATTTTGTAAGGCTCAAATATGTATTTCCAACTCCTTTTACCTTCCAGTATGGAAACTGTCTTCTAAGGATCCAGCCATTAACAACACTCTCAGACAATAAAATTGAATAAAACTTTTAGGGCTTGCAATGACTGTTCAGTAATTGTCAATATATATTTTTAAAGAGTCTTTCCATATGTATTAATACACTCAGATTTTTCATTCTGTCAGAAGAAAGGAATATCATTAAGATGTTAATACTTGAGAAATACTTGATTTTGAAATTAAACTTGAACTACTATAAAGTAACTGGAAAATATGAAAATAAACTGTGTTGAATGCCTTGGTGGAAACATTCAAATCACCTTTTCTCTTGTTAAATTTTTCCTAACAGTTGTGATTAATGATTTATTATGTTTTATTAACAGACTGAGGAGGTTTTACCTATTTCCTGAGATGCAGTTTAAATGTTCTCAATTAAAAAAAAGAAAAAAAGAAAAAAAAAAGTTTTATTTAATCTAAAAGAATCTACCATTACACTAGGAAAGTACAATTCACAAAGCAGAAAAATTCTGATCCTCATACTTTTAAAAATCTGCTTTTTTTTTGGTTTTCTTTTTCTTGCTAAGTAATGGTCTCATTTTATTTAAATAATTCAGTGAAAAACCTTAAAAGTAGCAATGCTTTCAATCTCAGAAAATTAAGAATTAACTTATGTTTACCATCTCTTGTGTAGCATGGGAATGTTTTTTAAATTATACCTGTATTTGCTTAGGTTTGTTGAGCAGATGTGGGATTAATTATATGTTCAAGTGGCTTGTTGAGCAGAGGTCCATTTCTTGTTAAAATCAGATGCTTAAGTGGGTGGTTATACATGGGAGTTAGTAACTTGATAGTGTATTAAAATATGAATGTAGTATGATTATTCATATGTAAAACATTTCACTGCAGATTACCAGCTCTTGTGATCCACAAAGTGAGTTGTTGTCCAGTTAGTTGCACAGTTTCCTGTTTCACTCATGGAATAAATTTACCTAAAAAATATCTTCTCTGGATTCTAAACAGTGATAATATAAACAGATGAGAGAATGTATTTGTCCTCAGGAAAGCAGGAAATTGAGGATATTGAGCTACAACAGCAACAGCAAAAAGCATGAAATTGTGCATCATCTCACACAAACAAAGTTATGGTACTCAAGAGAAAATCAATGTTAAAACTCATTTCAAAAAAATAAAGGAAGTGACTTTCACTTGTTGCCCATTTCTTCAGGAAAGTGCCAGTAGGTGTTCTTTCCAGCTTGCCTGCAAGGCAGATGAAAGGCTCCTCAGATTAATTACTGCTCAGTTGTGACAGGCTTGGGAGATGGTTTCTATTCCAGAGCCTACCTTTTTTTTTTTTCCTTTTTTTTTTTAATGTTGGTTTTCCTTCATTTCTGTCTGATCTCTGACTCACCACTGTGGAATGAAAAGAAAAGCTTCCTGTGCACTGCCCAGACTGCCACAAATGTTATCCTGATGGTAGCATACGATTAAATATAGGGTTTTTTTCTTCAGCATTTGTATTGCTGCTTGTAGCAGACCCTCTGCTGAATGGAGAAAGCCCAAGATCTTTCCCAAAGCACCTTGACGTGCAGTGAAATATTGGTATTTGAATTAGAGTCTAATCAGGAGCAGCAGAGAAAGTGACGTGTTTCAGAGCTGCCTTTTTTGTAGCCAATTACTCCAGGCTCCTAGTGTTCATGTCTTCCATGTACTTTCTTTAATTAGCACTTTATTAGTTTGGCTTCAGAGAGATGGTTCTGGAGAAAACTTTCCTGATGCTGCCAAACGGTCACAAGCAGGAGGTGATTAAATTTAGTCCTAAGCAATAGGCATCTGCACACATTCTTTGAATCTCAGTGTGCTTTAAAATGATGTGTTCCCAATAATTTATGCCCAGAGGGATGTTATGCTGTCAGTAAATGAGTGTGAAAAACTGTCTCACATTATTAGCACTGTCTATATGCTATTCATTTAGATCTATTTCAATAATAGGATTCTTGACTCCTCCCCATTAAGCTCAGGTTGATTTATGTTAATGGCAAATGAAATATGAAGTGCAAGGGACTAATTTTTGGCAGATTGGAAGGGGAAAAAACAGCAATTTCTGTTCAGTACAATTCTTTTTTACTGCTTCCATTATGAGTAGGTCTGTTGTCTTCATTTTACAGCTATTAACCCCAATATTGTCTTCAGAGACAATTATTAAAGAAGACTGTGCTAGTCAAAACAGCAAAAGAAATGAATAAACACAGATAATTTAAGAAAACATAGACAGGGATTTTTTTCTCTACTTCTTGAGAAATGGTAGATTCAGAAGAAGATGTAGTTTTAAATCCTGTGGGTTTTATTAAAGTGCAAATGACAGCAGTGCCAGTGAAAATTTTTGTATTAATTAAAGGCTAGATTGCTGGTCAGGCTATTTAGCCCATCAAAAACCAGCTGTGTGGAATGTCTCCAAGGGCAGGGAATGAAGGCTGTCTGAGGGCAAATGGAGAAAAAGCACAAGTAGGGACATTTAAATAGTATGGGGTTCATTCTACCTCTAAGTGATGGGTATCAAGCAGGTGAATTTGCTTGGGTTTTGTTGTGGTTTTTTTTTCAAACCGTGCCAGCAGGTCTGTGAAGAGGCAAAGCATTCCTCCTCTCCTGAGAGGCAGAGCCTGAGTTTCAGGGTCTCTGGGTGGCACTTGATGACAGCTATTTTCCTTGTTACTATTGCTCCACGTCTTCCCTCACTGGAGCTGTAGAATGGAGGATGGACAGCAGGACCACAGCGTTCTAGTTGCTGGAAAACCCTTTTGAGCAGTTTACTTAAACTTTTGAATGTTATTGCAGAAGTTATTGAACATGCTCTTCCCATCTAATTGCAGTGTTGCTCATGAACTGGTGATTTGGCTTTGCTTGCTCATGAGTATGAGTTCTGGCTGAAGTTGTTGAAAAGGTGATAATTAGCTAACAGTTTACAAAACCTGTCTGAGAGTTCATAGTTATTCTATGTTCTAACTGATTTAAACTAAAGAAAATAGTAAAAGAATGCAAAGACAGTAAATATCAATCACTTTATTTCTTAATTCATAGCTAAAAGAAAAATTTTATTATAGCTAATGAAATCCGTACACAAATTAAGAAGTTGATTCACTGTGCTGTAGATAAATAGCATGCATGAATTCAATAGACTCATTTGTATTTTTCAAGGAGAATGTCCAACACAGAGGTCAGCAACCTGTTCTGACATACACCTTTAGACAGTCATTTGTATCTGTGCAGAGGGAGTACAAAATACAGTGGATGGCTAACCTAAGGGCACAGCCCTGGGTTTATTTACAAACACCTCTTGTAAAGAAACTGCTTAATGAAGAATTGTATCTTAATATGAGCCAATAACATTTTGTTGTTTACAGACAACACCTTAGGAAGAATAGGAAAGAAAAAACACATGTTCAAAACAGCCAGAAGATGCTCCTGGGTTGTATAATATCCATTAAAAAACAAATATTTTTTTCTCCAAACAGTATATTTTTGTGAGACTCCACAAAGCACAGCAGAAATTTGAAACAGCCCATTTTTTAACATCCGTCAACATTAATTTTGCAACAATCTCAAACCTGAGTGTTTGTCCACTTTTGCTGCTATCAGTCTCATACAATGAAGGAATTCAGAGACTTGTGTTGCCACACGTCACTTGTTTTCAGCTGGTAGGTGGCAGAACCTCCTTGGAAATAAGCAAGGAGTAACATTTAGCTTCATTTATCAAGAGCACCAATAGCACTATGACTTGCTCAAGTTTGACAATCACTAGTGTACTTTAGCTAACTGTTGCTCTCATGCCTCATAAGCAGGGTTGCTGCACTGTGCATGACTGGATCCCCAGACAAACTTGTGAAAAGCAAAAATGTAAAGCTTCTGCACCTTATCTTGTGCTTTTAAAGCTATACAGTGTTTAAACTCTCTTGAATTGCAGTTGGGTGGTTTAGATTTGACCCTGCTTGTAATGTGATAGTTTCTCCCAAGCCCTGAAAAGGAAACCAAGCACAAACCTATACACTTTTTGAAGTCCTGGGTGAGTCCTGCAACACACTTGCACTATGAAAATTTAAGGTGAAATTGTCTTCTTGTACTGTATCATCACATTTCTTCAGTATTACATACAAGAAGTCAGTGAGTGTACACAGTGAAGAAAACCAACAAAGATATGTTTGCAAGGTATGAAATAACTAGGTTTTGACTATTAAACAAATGCTTTTTCTCTGTTCAGTAACAATATTGTATATTTTATTACTTCAGTTTACAATGTTAGCCTTTACATTTCATATTCAAGAAGAAAACCACTTCACTTTGTAGATAATCATCTGCCTATCTTCTGTCTAGCTTTCATTTTTACTTTAAAATTCTTTCCCTTAATTGGCTTGTGCCACTTCTGTAACAGGCAGAAAATATTTCATTTATTGGTGAAATGAGTCTAATTCTAGGGGTAAATAAAGATAAACACAAAAAATCAGCAATATCCCTAACAGAAGATGAGAATGATTTTTTTTTAACTCAAAATGATGGGGTAATATTTATTCTTCAAATTATTGAACTTGTTGGGATTTTACCAAGACACAAGCTACTTGCCATGAAAGACAACATCTAAACAGATTGTCGTCCATGCATCAAGCATGTATTATTGAATAGGAAAGAATACAATAGTTTTATGTATTAGCATGAGTCACAAAGCATTTTTAAATGCTTGGTCTTTTAAAACTAGGATTTCAGTGTGTTAAAATTTCTGAGTAGTGGGAAAAATGCCTTAAAAAGTGAGAAAATGCTCCTTATGACTGAAATGGGTAGTTGGACAGAATAGATTTTTAGAGATTTTGTCTTTTTGATTTGTGTGATTTTGGATCTTGTTTGCTTTTGTTCTGCGAGATGCTTTTAAGGAAGAGATTAATTAAGTTACATGAATTTAAAATACATGAACTAATCTTGTCTTAGCTAGTCAAAACATGGCATTAATAGTATAGGCTATTACATGGTATTTAAATGTCACTGGCTTCCTGAAATAATTTTCTGTCCATATTTAAAGTTAACAGTGATCTAGATTGCAACACCACCTTGTAATCTTCTTAAGTAGCAGCATCAAGTTCTTACATGTGTCAAAGAGACAATACACAAAACATACTTTATTCAAGTTCAAACCAAGAATTCTAGAAAGCAATATATTTTGCTCATTTTATGCACAATATTTTTATCTGTTTGACTTAAAAATAGGATGTTTGTATTTTATTATTTTATATATATATATATATATACATAATTTTACACAGTTACCATATTTATCCTATTCCAAGGAAAGAATGAACAGGGGTGAAAAAATGAAGTACTTCCTCCACAGTGTGCATTAAGTATAGTTGCTTCTGAGAGTTTAAAATGATTTGCTTAAAATCAGAATAAAAACTGAGAAATTAAATTCAGAAATAAATTCTAGAACCTTATCACCAAATGCATCTCAACCTTTTAAAATTTTTCCCTTCTGAAAATGGAAAAATAATGTGAATCTGTTGCTGCTTGTATTTTCACCAATGTGATTAAAATTTTTGTCACTAAACACCAGATTTTTGTCAATTCAAACATTTTAATTACATTTTAATATGATGAAAAAGTAATGAACAATAATGGACCTGTTTTATAATTTCTGTAATAAGGATATTTGTATTTATTTCTAGTTTGATGAATTTTTGTTTCTTTCTCATAAAACCAATCTTAAAACCAAAATAAGAATTTCTTTCCGCTTATTTATCACTAGAGCTATGTTTGACTAAAACCCAAGCATGATCCTTGGGATTTCAGCACTATGAATAAGTGGTGCCTGCCAGAAAGCATGAACAATGGCATTTAATTTTTTAATACTTTCCCATGAAAATATTTAGGATTTATAGTATTACATAAAACACAAATAAGTAATTTTGAAAACCACACTTTAATATACATCAAAAGGCATAAAGAAAGTTCATTTTGAATAATCTTTCTTAAAAGCTATGACATTATTACATGATCAATTTTCATGTGTAATCTCTATTTTCAGTTTATCGAAAAAACCCATTAATAAGAAAGGAAACACAGAACCTTTATATGTGAACTCATTTAAATGAATGCCTGATATTTAACCTTGTTCAAAAGTTTGGGTTTTCATTTCTCATGCTATTTTTCTATTTTTATTTTCTCTTTTATCAATTTGGTCTCTAGTTATGACATTAAAGCTTGAGTGGCTCTCCAAAAATTCTTTCTTTGGGGATCTCTCTTAGTCTGCTTCATTTAGTGACTAAGTTCATCACATTATTTCTCACTAGGTAACAAGAAAGAGAAATAACGAAAGGAACCAAGTTCAGTCAGCAAGTACAGAAGATAAAACATCACCATCTGGAAGTGAGGCACCTCAGGGCAGCCCAAAAGAATCCACATCTTCACTTTCAAGTAACACCATTACATACATGAAAATTAAAAGAAAGGAAATACCTGAAGCTCACAATGGCAGCAAGGTGGCATTGAGGAAAGTGAGAAGCAAGTGGTGATGACCAGAGATTTCAGGTCACATAGTCAGAGCAGCAAGCTAAAAATGAGACATTCAGCAAGTATACACAGTGCAAGCATGGCCATCATCTTTCAGGAAGGAAAAAAAGAAGTATTAAGTAAGTGTATTAAAAATACAACTGACACACAACTGTAAGGAAACCTCATTCATATATAATTTTCCCTGAATTTTGTAAAAAACAATGTTGTCTGTATAATGTTGAGTTAGAGACTTTCCTTTTGTTGGAACATTCTTTAAAAAGCAGTGATGCAGAAGCAGAATAGTTTTTTATGCCAGGTTCTGGAAGGACAAAGACAAAAATGGAAAGGAGGAAATAGGTAATTAAGATCATCTTAATGAGGAGTGTAAAGCATGTTGTACAATTTAATACCCAGAGGTTCCAGATGGATTTGCCCACTGATGTTTCAAGGCCTACCCTTTTTTACATAAAACATTAAAAATCTTGCCTGATTACTCCATGGTCTGTTTAGCATGACTTTAGGGAGTGAACAACTGTTTCAGAATGTTTTGTCCTTTAATAATATGTTTACAAAATGATCTGGAAAATATACGTTTCCTCCTCTTCCTGCTCCTGCTTCTTCTCTTCCTCTTCCTCCTCCTCCTCTTCCTTCTCTTCTTCTTGCTCCTTCCCATGGGGTGCAGTTTTATGAATGGACAGCTCCAGTGTGGGTTCCCAACACAGTCATAATTCCTGCCAGAAAACCTGCTCCTGTATGTGCTTCACTCCATGGATTGCAGTTCCTGCCAGGACCCTTCTCCAGTGAGGGTTCTCTATACTCTTAACAAATATTACCCTACAACAGATACCCACAAAGCTTCACAATCAGTCCATGTGCAACTGCATCTGGTCAGAATACTCCAACGACTGCATCACGGACAGGTAGACACGGTGGGCATTTTGAGCAGGTCCTGCTGAGAAATGTATATCTAGAAGCAAGAGGTGTACTGGAGGAATTGACTGCTGGACTGGGAAGGATGCCTGAGATGATATTCATCTGGAGGTTGCTGCGGCTTCTGTTCCAAGCTGAACACTTGGAAGAGGTATTACTTTTCCCTGCTTTGCTTTCCCTCTTGCTCTCTCAATTTTTTTCCCTTTTTTCTTCTTCACCCTCAGCCTCATAAAAAGTGTGCAATTAGCTTATCGGTTTGGATATTTTCACAATTATTTGTGTATCTGACATCATTGTGGATGTCCACAGCATGCAGTGCAGTTGAAACTAAAAGAAACTTCAGCTACCATTTGAATATGAAATGTTCACACAGACCTCTTGACTCAAAATTCATGTTAACTTTACAGACATTCCCTACAGAGGGTCATATTTGCCCTGATATTCTATTAAATTATGCCAGCTCCTAATAGTAAACAAATCTTCCTCTACAAGACATCTGAACTATTAATAGTATCTTTATGTTTTATAATAAAAAATTAAAATTATTCCATTTTAGAATGGCCCTTACCCATACACAAGAGAAACCTGGTGAAAGTTTAGTTCTTGAATGAAACTAGTTTATTCAAAAATTTCCAGAAAAGGATACAATGAGCAACGTCTGACTGCATTTAAGTTATTTACTTAGGTTCCTTGTAATTCTGAAACCATAACTCTTTATAAATCACAAGTACCAATAAAGGATTGAAACATTTGCATTAATTTAAAAAAAAAAAAAAAAGTTGTCTTTAAGATAGCTATTCCACCTGAAATGTCTGTTCTTTTCCCAACCATCTTCTTTCTTTTTCAGATTTTGGCTAAAAAACTAACTGAGAAAAAATCAGTACATTCATTATTTTCAGCAGCCATAGGAAAGGATCTAGTTTTCCTTTAGCATTTGTTCTTACATGTCCAAAATATTTTTATTTCTAGTTGTTGGAAGCTGGAACAGTTTTTCAGGTTTTTTTTAATGAAGTGAATAAAAGGTAAATATAGTTTGTGAAATGTTTTCGTAAGGGACAGAAGGTGGTAACCTCAACAGTGCTCATGTTAATATTTCGGTATCAGTCTTTTACAGGCAATATTGCTAATTGTAAAATTATTTAAAATGTATGTGTCTCTCATACAGATCTCTGGTACCTTTTAAGGTGAAATGAATATATTGATACAGAATTTTGTGACTTGATTGTTATTCTTCTTGCTTTGTAAAGTTGTAATATATGGAAAATACTGCAGACTTCTATTCCCTGATGACCTATTGAGTACATGAAATATTGAGAATCCTCAGCTGGCATTTTAATAGCTGGCATCTAATCTACATTTGTCAGGCATTTGGTTGTGTGTCCAAATTGAATAGTGGTGTTTTTAATTGTGACTTAATCAATCAGAGAAGAATAAAATACTGAGCAGCTCAATGCCCATTTTTTACACACAGCGTTACATTTGGTGGATAAAAATGTGGCCATAAAACTAGACTTCTAAGTTTCTAAGGTTTGTAATCACTAACAGACATTCTGAAAAATGGTTGAAAGCTACTTGGAGAATCTGAGAAAACAAAAGTAGCTTCTGTGAAAAAATGTCCTAATTTCTCCAATTTCTGTTTCCATATAAGTTCAGATGTGGTTGGTTCAGCTGCTCAGATTTTCACCAAGGTACTGCAGCCAGCTCAGTAACACCACTGGTATTCTGTCTCACCATGTGACACATCTGTTCTTTTTGCTGAGACACTACCCATTTCCTGTTTTGATATCATCACAAAAGATATTTGGAGCAGCTAGTTATCTTTAACCTTAACCTTCTTAACATGAACAGCTCTTACTGTTCTTTTTAATACTTTAAAATATAGATAACCAAGAGGTGGCAGTAGTCCATCCTGTATTTACTGTGTTTTATTTTTACAAGTACATGCTTGCCTTTCTTTGACAGTCTCAATTATTTTAATTCAGAAACATGAAATTTTTTTAAGTTCTCAATTGCTTAGCATCCTGAGTATTTGATCAAAGTCTCAAAGGTCTCTGTCAGAAGTAGAGGAAAGTAAGTATTTCCTTTAAAGGCTTCATGATCTGAAGACAGTGACACAGGTGCTTACAAAGACTGGGCTGGTACAAGTGAGACCAAGCTAAGCCTTTGATCCTCATGCACGGTGGGAGGCTGCTGAGGTTAGTTCACTTGCTTGGTGTTAGTAACACAAAGGTTGTGGGTTTGACCCCCTTATGGACCATTCACTTCAGAGCTGGACTCAACGATCCCTGTGGGTCTCTTCCACCTTGGAATATTCTGTGATTCTGTGATGGGTATATTGTGGTCTCTCAAGCTTAAGTATCCCCATATATGGTGTCTTGTAGAGCCCTGTGTTGAGACTACATGGAGTTTAATGGTTTTGGCCTGTCCATGTCCCAAAAAAACCACTCATGGCTCAGGGTTAAGCACAATTACTGCTTATGATTATTGCTGAAATTATCCCATGGTTACTACAGGGGAAGGTATGGAAAAAAAATGAAGATGGCCAGGTGACAATAGGGCCAAGGTCAGACATAAAAGATGAGTTTTTCTCCTCCCACCACAAGGTTTTTCCCTGTAGGGGTTAGTAGGGAAGTGTGTGGCTGTAGAAGCAGAAATTTATTTTCACTTTGGCCCTTTTTTTCCTCCAGCCTTTCTGCGTTTCAATGAGCTCTTGGCTGAGTGTGAGAAAGGGCTTCACATGGGGAAACAGCTGGTGTGAAGAGCAGTGCAAAGCTGGCTTAGGTATGTGAAAGCTGCCAGAGAGCTTTTTTTATCTCATAAAGAGACTCACACTTCACCAGGGAAATAAGGTGACAGGCTGGACTTTTTCCCAAAACACATAGCTCTTCCCTTTGGCCTTTGCAAATTGAGGGCTGGATGGATGAGCCACAAGTAGTAAGACAGATCTCCTCCATGTGAGGGTTCTGGAGAATGACAAAACTGTTCCCATGTGTAGGGGCCTAAATACTGTCACAATTGACTATACCAAAACACTGTGAAGGCCACAGCAGGAACTTCCCGTAAAATAAGCCACCACAATAGGAGCTCGAGATAAGCACAGACAGCAAACAGGAAGGCACTAATTCCAGGTGTAATGGACATGAATATTTGGTTAGCACATGGGACAAAATTTCCAACTGTGCAGATTTTCATGACATAGCCAATTTGATAATTTGCAGTCTTAAACAGGATTAGATACTTCACTTAGCTATTTCTGGGGCAAAAATCAATTTTATCCATATCTTCAGAAATATCCAATGAGAAATGAACTGACTTCTTTCCTGTACCAAAGAAAGGCCTCTGAGGCACAAATGATGCAGCAGCAGCAGCCAGGGCTCTGTCAAAAGAGAGATAATTATACAGCCCCTAAAACAGAGAAGACATGGTCTTTGCTTTCTTATGGGAAACGTCCAGGGCACTCACACATAGGCCATTGGGTCTTTCAAAATATCGATCACAGATAATGAGGAAGAAAAATCAATAGACCCATAAACAGGAAGGCAGGGTTGAAAGAGGAAATGAAGGGTATGCTAATTCTGGAGACTGCATTTTTTATAAAGAGTTGCACAATCCATAGAGCTGAAGGTTGCATATATATCTGTGTATATATATATATGCATATGTGTGTTTATATATATATAAATGTAAACACACACACACATATATATATATATGTGTGTATATATATATATATATCTATTCAGGTTAGCCAGTGAGATGACCATCTGCAAAAGAGGTTGAAAGGAGAATCTGAATTACAGACCTGTCAGCCTGACCTCCATGTCAGGGAAGGCTATGGAACAGATGAACTTGAGTGCCATTGCAACCCCATGCACCACTAGAGGCTGGGGGAAGAGTGGCCAGAAACTTGCCCAGCAGAAAAAGATCTTAGGATGCAGGTCAACAGCCAACTGAACACAGGCTGGCAAAGTGCCCACGTGGCCAAGTAAGCCAATGGCATCCTGGCTTCTATCAGGAATAATGTGGCCAGCAGAATCAGGGAAGTGATTGTCCATCTGTAGTCAGCACTGATTAAGCCACATCTCAAATTCTATGTTCAGTTTCTTCACATCAAGAAAGACATTGAGGTAGTGGAGCAGGTCCAGAGAAGAGAGGGGAAGCTGAGGAAGGGTCTAGAGTGTAAATCATGTGAGGAGTGGCTGAGGGAGATGGGGTTGTTTAGCCTGAGAAGAGGAGGCTCAGGGGAGAACTTATCACTCTCTTCAAGTACCTGGAAGAATGTTGTAGTCAGGTGTGGGTCAGTGTCTTCTCCCAGGCAACCAGTGACAGGACAAGAGGAAATAGCTGTGTCAAGGAAGATTCTGGTTAGACATCAGGGAGAATTTCTTTGCTGAAAGGGTGATCAAGGATTGGAATGATCTGCTCAGGGAAGTGGTGGAATCATCATCCCTGGAAGTGTTCAAGGAATGACGTGACACAGTATGCCACTACGGTTTAGTTGACATGCCAGTGTTAGGTCAAAGGCTGGCCTCAATTATCTTGGAGGTTTTTTCCCACCTTAATGATTCTGTGATTCTATGATATAGTTCACATGATATTTGGCTCAGGCTGTGAAATGAGAACAATTAGTGAGCTGATGATGGAAGTTGTTAATGCAAGTTATCTGGCAGAGTTACACTTTTGCAATTTGATTTTTTTTTTGTTAGTCTTAGCATAAACCACTCACTTCCTGCTCCATTTTGGTGGATATCCGAGGCATGGGGAAATTTACTGATTTCTGTTTATGGCCAGATCAGCTCCTTACAGAATGTGATAGTACAATCTGTGACACCATGGCTCCTGGAGTAGGGGCCTCTGCACAGGGCATGAGAAGAAAAGACTGTACTGGGGCTGGTGAGTGCAAAAACCTGCAGTAGGTAGCTGTGTGTAACATTTGTACCCTCAGCCTCTGAACACGTAAACTTAGAGAGGACAGGAACTGCAGGAGTAGGGAATAACTATGTTGTGCAAAGCTGGTACAGTACAGATTTTCTTCTAACAGTGCCTGCTAGTACCATGAGCTTGCCTTGTCACAGGGAGGGGGTAAAGAGAGGAGAGGGCTGTCAGTTTATGACAGTGCTCTCCACAAGACATGTGTTGTTAAAAATCTCACAGTAAGTCAGGATTTAATTTGTTCAGCGTGGGTTTGTTTATTTCACGTGGAAATAGGGGCCTGTTAAGTTGGGGTTATCAGTGGTGACGTGTGAAATCATAAAGCAATATAAAATCTCCACCTGCAGAAGGTAAATCAGTGGTTTATATCTGCTAAATTGTTTCATTTTATTTTTTTTTCAGGGTTGGATTATGGGTCACAGTAGGTGGAGACCAGCTGTGTGATCAAAATATTGTAGCCTTGGCTTGCAGCAGGTTCTCTCTTCCTTTTCTGAGTTTTTCTGGATGGAGATTTATTAGAATTGAAACTGCCCACAAGATCAGAACCATTAAAGTAGGAATCATGGCTTGCACAGTGTAAGTTATTGCAAATAGTTCCCAGTAGAATTAATAAGGTTGTGGCTTAAGTAAAACATAAAGCCCTTCATTATATCTTCTACTAGCTTTTTGGGAAAAAGAAATTTGGATCAAATTGAAATGAGCTTTTTCTTAGCCTGTGTTTTTAAATTAACACATTTTAAAATTTGTACTTAAAAGGTATGTATAAGGTAATACGTTTTTGTCTTCAGATGGTTATAAATGCAAATTGCTATTTTTCAGTGTCGAATTAATTCAGATTTCTTTTCCTAGCTAAGTTTTTTAGAATTCTAAACTATGTTACACTTATTTTTGTAATCTCTTTGGCAAAACAGTGGTATTAAAATGGCAATATAATTCATATTATCACAACTATGTAACCATCAAATCCTATTCCACAGGGAGCATGTGATGAAACAGTATTCATCTAATACCTAATGATAATCCTATACAAATATTCTGGTGTGTTCTCTGTAGCATGTTTATGATCTTGTTGTGTCTGGTCCAAGTTTCTTGACATTCTGAGTGCCCCTTTGGGGAAATATGACATCTTGCAGTAATGTACGCTGTGCATGTCAAAAAACATTGCCAATCTGCTTCTGCTACTCTGAGTTATAAAACTGGATGAGCAGGCTGCTCATTTTTTAACATATGCAGGATGGTGATGTTTACAATACCAGCTGGAAAAGCAAGTACTTGTACAAAACAGTGCATGGAGACAACAGAACAGGAGGAAGAAATGAAAAAATCATAACCCTACACTCAAATTTTATATATGAAGCAAGTCCTGAAAAGAGGAGAAAGGAGATCTCTGGTAACATCCCTGAGCCCTCAAGGCAAAAAAAAAAGTTTCTGAAATACTTTAGGTTCTGAAACATTTAAAGAGTGGAACTATTGCAAGTTCCATGTTTTCCCATTCATTAAAGGTGCCACCCCCCCAGAAAACTACTCTCCCTTCAAAAACTAATGCAACCAAACAAACCAAACCAAAACTTACATAAGAATAAAGGAAAATAACTGTAAGAAATAAAATAACTACTGGGAAAATACATAAAATGGACTGTGGCCTGGTTAGCTTCATGGAGTTTCTTTACTAAATATTAAGAAATAAATTGCTAGATAAGGTAAATAAAATCTTGTAAGTCTTTGAAGTAACTAAGTCTTAGCTCCAGAGGGTTTGATGATTTCAGCACTGGATCACAAGTTCAGCTGGTTCAGCTAAGGATCAGCTCTAGCTTGCTTATAGTATAAAATAGGTCATGAAAATGTCTGTCCTGATGTGATTACGCTGCTTAGAATATTTCTACAGGCTCATCTGGAGCTATTCCAGAGATTTCTATACTTCACAAAACCTACTATCTTTATATTGCTCTAAGAATATTTAGAGAGAATATAAAAGAGCATTGATATGATATTTTGTGAATAAAATGACATTTAACTGAATGTGATTTTCAGAAGCTATTCAGTATTTAGACAACAAAAGAAGTCTGAGTAAAAAATTCTGTCTTAAACAGCACTTTCTCAGGCTTCTGTTTATGAAAGGACATAGAAGTTATTTCCTGAGTGATGTGTGTTTACTTTGTTAGTCTAATTTTTGGCTATACATGTCCGGATCAGCTCGAGGTCTTCCATCTCCGAGCTGCTAGCACCTACTACCTGCCCTGTCTCCCTTCCCCCTTCTCCTTCCCAGCAACCCCCTTTTCCCTGTACCCCAAATAAACCTCCCTAGCAGAACAAAGATGGAGTCCAGTTCTTCCTTTGCCTCACTTAATTTCCTGCTTGAATTGATGTGGTTTGGAGGCTGACGTGATGCTGCGAAACCTCGGGGGCCGGGCGCCCTAGATCCGGTGGGATTAAACGGACCTGGGACCCCGGTCCGGGGGGGAGCCGGCTCATGCAGCCCTCCCGCACCGTGATACATCAGGTAGGAAATATTTAGCATGGCCTGTGCAAGAAAGCATTGTCTTTAATTTTAAAATAATGGAGTTTCTTTTAGGAAAGAAAAAAGTTGTTTAGCACATTTTGAAAAGCCAAGAACTTCATGTAACATCTGAATGAAGAATTAGGCTTCTAATTTAAAAACAAGCAAAAAAGTGCCAGCAAGTCTATCAGCCATATATAATATGTTGCAAGTGCAGAAATCATTCTTCTGAATTATGATGGTCAAAGCACTTGCTGATCTTACACCATCATCTTTGCAAACATATATAGCAGCAGAGCAAAATCAAGCTATTGTCATTCAGAGATAATCTAACTTAATAAGTCTGTATGGGATAATGTAAAAACCGGGGAAATATTTTTCACGTATTACTTTTGAAAATTGCACAGCTCTACACAGGAGTATTTTCCCTGTTGCATTCTGCAAAAATACTGCAAAATAAAACCCTCAGATAATTACTTTTTTGTCTTTGGTCTAAATAAATTGCTATATAACTATCAAAAACATTGAAAATATAATTCTATCAAATGGTCATGAAGAGATACAGCTTTAGGGATCAAGTTGTCTTTTCAAAGTGGGAATAGGGTGGGTAATAGAGACAGAAGAGAAATAGTAAAATATTTTTACTTTTTTTTTGATTGATTTATGAAATCAAGAACTACACAGTGAGATTCAATAAAATCACATAGATTAGTTAGACAAATATTGACTGTAATTCAAGTTCATATTCCATACTTCATAATATATCAATAGAATAAATAGACATGATGATAACTGAATCAAAATATGAACATTGGTTGTGACTTTACATCAAATGTTGTCCCTGAAAATGAAAGACAATATGTAATATGTTATAAAAATACAGTTTCTTTTTTTTTTTTTTTTATTTTTCCTCTCTAGATGTCTTAGGATAAGATAAGAAATATGAACAATGGAATATATATACAACCAAATAGATATAAAATCAAAAGAAATATGTACAAGGTCATCAGTCATATAGAAAATTACTAACTTAAGAAAAATATGGGTGAGTGATTCATTCTAAAAATTAAAAAACCCCTCAAGAATATAACCAGACCAAAGATCTAAAACCTACAGAATAAAATAATCAGACAACAGAAAATACTTCTAATTAAAACAAAATTATATATTTGGAAGAGTAAAAAAACTAATATTAAAAATACATATTTTCAAAGAACTTGAAAACTTCATTTACATTATCTATGTCTGAAAGCACAAAAAGAATATTAGTTACTTTGCATTTATAGACATATCTTTGAGATGTGCATGGAATGAATTTCACAACATAATATTCACAAATTATCATACAAATATATCATATTATTCACAACATATTATTCAGGCTGCACTGAGATGAGAACTTAGATCATCCCAAGACTGCAGTAGACAGGATATTGTAGTAACAGGACTGAGTTAAAGTTCCACAGATTTTTATATTTCTAAAACTGAAAAGCACACTTGTCTCAGGCAGCAGTAAGTTTTCAGTGTTGTCCATCACCTAGCGGTCCAATGGCACATCATGGAATATTTACTGTATTTTTCCCTGTGCAAAAATGCTCTTAACCCAGTTGAGCCACTTGAGGTAAAACAAACGTAGTGATCAAGTACTCCAATGTCAAACTTTTTACATTGTAATATTTTTAGGGACAAAGAAAAGAAGTATTACAGTTTAAGGTATGCAATCTATATGAATATTTTCACTTGAACTTTTTGAAAATATTTATGGCAATTTTTTACTTCTTCTCGTGATTAATTTCAGGATTTTTACATACATATTTGAAGGATCAGATATGAAAATTATGCTTTCCCTAGTGGTCTGCAAGAACCAAAAATAGATCTTGATTATATAGAATGTTTCACTGAGGAGAAGCAGCTGTCAGAAGAAAATATATGCATCTTTATAACGATTTAATATAGACTCTTGTACATTGTATGGAAAGCAATTAGAGTTTTGTAGTTGACTGATAGTTCTATAAAGTGCTTGTAAAATATGAAGTAGAGTAAGACTTAGACCTTTCCATTTATAATAGTAAACTGTAAAAAACCATGAACAAAAATGAGTCAAAACCCTATCCTTACTTAAAATACTCTCAGCAAAAAATTATTGGTCATATAATGAAAATCAGACATAGAAAACTGCTAAATATTAATTCAGGGCTTATAAGAAATTAATATAATTAAACAATGAGGAATTAGTTCCTGTTTTTTAAAGCAAGATGCATAAGTTTGATTTTGTTCTTGTTCTGTACTTCCATGCTCAGCAGTAACTCAGTCAAATTCCATGGATGCAGTCTGCAATGTAACAAGACGAATACTTTAAAAATTGCTGGTATATATATGATCTGACTTAATATGAGTGGCATAACTTACTGCCTTGAAGCTTAAATGGAATGCAAAACACAGAAGGCACTGCATAAACAAGGTAAGAAACCTCGAATGTTCAAGTATCTCACAGGACATAAAAAAATTCTTTACCATATCTCACCTACAAAAAGGGAGATTGAAGATATTTAGATGGTGGCCTGTAAGTGACATATTTTAACTTTATGTGTATATATACTATATACATGCATATTATACATATGTGTGAAAATATTTGCATATCTGATCCCATTTTTCTTTCTTATGGGAAATTTTGCGAGTAATTTTTGACTGCAGCTGAAAGGTTAGAGATATGTACTCAGAGAGGGAAAATAGAACATATTGAGGGAAAGGGAAGCATGAGGAAAAACAACGATCAAAATCCAAAATTTTAAGAATTAAAGGGGCTTTTCAAACACTAAAGGTTAGAAAAGAAGATATACAAGGAACGAAGAAGTTGTTTTTACTCAAAAAGCAGTAAAGATAGAATTAAAATTTAAGATGGAGCGCCAAGGTCTTTGATCCTTCTGACTGTTGCAATATAATTAATGCTGTATCAGGAAATAGTCCTTGTCTTTTAAACTTCATTAAGAAAAGAGAAATGGTTAGCACTCCAAAACTACGCATTTTTTTTCTCCTGAAAAATCACTTTGCATCATGTGATCATGAAATGCATTTTGCTAAAAAAATAAAACAGAAACTGAGAGGATTTTCAGTGTAATCAAAGAAATGTTTCTTTTGTTTGAGAAAATTTTTATCACAATTATTCTTTTACAGGTCATTGTTTCTAAACTCGTCTTAGTTTTTTCATAGAATTAAAAAAGGTTTTTTTGGAAAAAAGGAATAAAAATTACTAGATTTTTTCTAATCTTAATGTCTTTACCTCTTCCATCACTGAAACTTATTTTTCAGAACATAACAGTAATACAGATGATTTTTAATTTAAAAATGCACCTATTTAGTGAACAATCTGGCATTTTCCAAAGTCTTAGAAACAAAGTTTTATTTGGCTAATTTTGATATGTCAGGTAAATAACAAATAATCCCTGTCTTAAGACAGTAATTCTGTTGAAGAAACTGTGCCAAAATGATCAGGAGGAAAGAAAGAGTGATTTATGTGGCACAGCTGTCAGCCTTTGAGTTCTGAGGTAAAGGTGCAATAGTTCCTACAGTATAGTTATCTATTTTGGTATACAGTTTTTAATCAAAGCAGTTGAGCTTCTTGCAACTAATGCTTAGGAAGCAATTCTGACTGCACAAGTTTCACATTCTGTTGATGATGTCTTAATAAAGCCTAAAAGTCTGTGTGACAAGAAGGCATTTTATAAGATAATAAGAAAGTATACGACTAATAGCAGGTATCAATGTGTCAGTACCTTTATTATTATTTGCTGATATATATTTAGCACAGCTCATAATAATGACAGAACTTTTATCACATGTTTAATGTAAAACATTTCCAAAGACTGATAGGAAGACTTCTGAATGATCTTATACTGGAGGACAGTTCTTCACAACCAGTAGTTTTGTATGAGCGTTGGTGGGTGATGGAAGTTTGGAAACACCCTCCCTGGAGAGGTGGAATACCAATGCAAATGGGACCAGCTGCAGGGCATGCAGGAGGCTGTTGAGCTGTGAGATGTCTCTGTGTTCCACACAGTTAGGTTTTATTTTCTCACTTAAAGCAATCACTTTGATTTGCCAGATTATTGTAATTCTCTTCATTACTTTTGTCTCTTATCTTCTCAACTACTTGTGATTCATTTCTTTACAGGTTCTTAAAACCTTTATGTGCTGATTTCTGTATATATGGCAATTTTATTCAAATTTTAGAATAATGGGGATAAAAAAGATAACATAATTAAAATATCCTACAGCTTCACAGAAGGTCAAGATATATTGTAGCTCATACCTATTTTATAGCTTAGTCATCCACTGTGCTGCAACCACTAAGAATCTAGAATAGACCCAGTATTAAGTTTAATAATAATGGTGTAATAGGACATGCATTAGAAAAATGGGTTTGCAGCATTTGATATTTGCAGGGCCTTTACCATGAAAACCAGGGGGATGGTACTCCTTTCTTTTCAGACATTCTCCTGATTATATATACTCATTTGAATTTAAGCTAGGGAAGAGCCTTGCATTTCAAAAAGAGTGATTTTCTTGGCAAAGGGTGCGTGTGCTGCAGCCTGTATTCCAGTAACACCTGTCCTTTTCAAGAAAAGGTTTTTGCCCCTGAAACTGGGCTGCAGAGACTTTTTATAGCAATAGATTTTCTACTGTTGATATACTGTTTGAGTTCTTTAGTTTCTGTGCATCAGATGGCTTTTCCATGGATAAGGGTATCATGTTTTCTGCAGAACTTTTCCATTTTGAAAACAGTGAACAGTAAGAATTGAAGCAAATTACCCTAAGCTTAAGCAGGGGCAAAAAAGGACATAAATAAAAAGAAATTCCAAATACACTTTCTAAAGTCAACAGAAGTTACTTAATTATTAAAATTATGGCAATTGGCCCATTGGTGCACACATTGCCTGTATGTGTAGAATAAATCAAATAAATAACAAACAATTGTAACTGGAGACCACATTAAAGAAAAAATTTCCATTCCACCTGTTTTATTAAGATATAAAATAATGGCAATTTCCAAATGCACCACAAACTTTTCCCATTGAATTAATTTTTCTTTGCCACTCTAATAGAAAATAGCACATTTTCCAAAGATTCAGCTTCATTAGCATTGATGAGCACTATTAGTGGGGTATTAAAGAGGACATATTCAAAAGCATAGGAGAGAGAAAGCAATGGAGAAATAGTAACATTAAAATCAAACACATTTGAATGAGAAAGAAATTGTGAGTAGTACATAGAAAGGAGAAATGAAGTGTTTCAGAATACAGTGAATAATCTAGACCTGATTCTTGTTTTTGTCACTGTGATCAGCATTTTTATCTGAAAAAGTATTTTTTATACTCAAAGTTTAATATATCTGTTGGCAGAAGAAACTTGCAATTTTTGTTGTATTTCCACTGTCTATACCTTATTCACTAGAGCATTTTGAGGGCTTTTTAAAAAAAATTGTTTGCTGCTAGATTGTGGCTGTTTGTTTTGTGTTGTATTTTGGGGGTTGTGTGTTTGGTTTGGTTTTTCTGTTTCTACCTGCCCTGAATTCTTAACAAAAAAATTAAAAGAATATTTTTGGGTATTCGAACCATCACCAAGTGCTTTGAAACTCTCATTGCCTTGTAGTGCTTCTGAGACTGTAATCCTGGCCAGAACTTTGCAGAAAGAAGAAATGTTGATGACTTGGTCCTGGAAGCAGATCTGAGTGTGCATTTCCACGTGGACTTAAAATGCTATGCTTACACTAAGCAAAACCTAATTCCATTATATTACCCAGACAATTTTGTGCTCTGGACAGGAGTCATTCAGGAGCTGCCTTTGGCCTTCCACCATTTTTTCAACTACTACCAAAGTCAAAAGATTTATTTTCAGGGACATGAAATCATAGAAGCATTACTTGAAATACTGACGTCAACACCAACGTCAGTATGGTTTTTCCTTTCTTTCTTCACAGAAAGAAAGGTTGAAGAAGTCAGCTAGCATTAGAGTCTGATCTGATTGATCTCAGTAAGCACAAAGTTTGAACAAATTCAATTGGGAATTTAAATGTGAATGTCATCAAGTTTGGAATGGCTACACCTACCTATAGGAACAAAAGATCGTAGGGTAGTTCCAGCTGAAAGGCTGCTCAGCAGCCTCCAGTCCTACCTCTTACTCACAGCAGGACCAGCTCTGGGGTCTGTCCTGGTTGCTCAGGGCTTGTATCTGGATGGGTCTTGAAACTTCCACAGCTGGACACTGCTCCGCCTCTCCAGGCAGCCTGTCCCACTGTTCCCTGTCCTCAGGGGGAAAATTTTTTCCATACATCCTGTCAGAACAGCTCTTGTTCCAGTTATTTCTTGTCATCTCACGGTACATCAGCATCAAGAGCCCGTAGCTCTCTCCTCAGCAGCTTCCTCACAGCTGTTGAGGAGTTGCTGTAAGGTGCCCCTGAAGACATCCCTTCTCCAGGCTGAACCATCCCTAGTCCTTCACCCACTCCCCACAGAGCAAGTTCTACATCTTCCCTCCCCACAGTCCCCCCACCCCTTCAGTGTCTTGGTGTCTCTCTCCTGAACCTACTCCAGTTAGTTGAAGTATTTCTTGTACTGGGGCCCCCAATACCAGACTCAGGAACAGATCTTGATGCTGGGGCTGTACTCCTGCTGGCTCCTGTGTGGAGATTTGCCTGGGAAACACTAGCTGTAGCTCCTCAGGGCATGGAAACCAAAACCACTGCCATGATCACGTGCTGGTCTGAACACAAGAGTGTTTATACACTCCAGTGAGACTGGAGTCTCACACAGGTGGCATACAAAGGTCTGTATAGCTGTACGTTTAGCCTCTGAGTACCACCTATTCCTTTTGCACTTTTCTTTCCAGAAATTGTGGAATTGCCACTGAGATTGGCTCAGCTGGTTAGAGCACAATGCTAATGACACCAAGGTTGTGGGTTTGATCCTTGTTTAGGCCAATCATTTAAGAACTCGACTTTATGATCCTAGTGGGTCTCTTCCAACTCAGAATATTCTGTTATTCCAATTCTGAGATACCAGGATAATGAAGTCAATTAAGTTAATTAAGCATGTAAAACAGTATCTGTATGGGCGGGTTAGGTATGTTACATTCAAAATGTTTTTGTGAAAGTTGATGGACTGTTTATGGCTGCCTTGGCCCCTCAACTAGCTGTGGGGAGGTCTACAAGGCGATCCATAAGGTCCAGCTCCTTGCAGACAGGATTGCTTGAGTTAACATTAGCCCACCCAGGTCAAATTCTGATATGGCAAGCAGTACTTGAGTATGCAAAGGGCATGTCGCCTCCCATGTTGAGATTCAGTACACTGATAACCAGAGCTACAAGATTAAAATACGTCTACATGTAATATGCTATGAGATATAAGAGGGGCAGTTTTAAATCCCTGCATGACATTAGTGTAGGAATGGTGCGTGTCTTCATTAACAAATTTATTTTGCTTGTCAGTATCCCCCAAGCACTGTTAAAATAAAGACTGAGACGCCCTTCTCTTTGTTCTAAAATTCCATGGGGACAGAAGGATGTTCAGACTTGTATTTCCATTCACCATTCACAGGAATAGTGGCACAATCCATCAGAGCACCATTGGGTTTCTAGGATTCCCTGGCTCCAAATATTGTTTCAATAGTGCATACAGTATAATACTATACACTACAGTACTATGTAGTGTAGTGCTAACATCCTGAAGGTCTGTGAGCTTGTCTCTGCTATGTTCTGTGGTTCAGCAGAGAATCAGCTCTCCCATTAATGCTGTGACTGTCTCCTTCCCATTCTTGGGCTGTAGTTGAAAAGAAGGAGGCAAAGAGGTATAAAGAAGAGGTGCATTCTCAACCACTATAGCACTACATGCCAAGAGAACAGCTGCTGTTTTATGGTTATTCTTCTTTAGAGATCCTGGTGCAGGAAGTGAATGAAATACTTTCATAGTCTGTGATAAGGACCAAAAGTCCTTTTTTGGCCACCTACCATCCCACTGCTGGTAGTGACTAAAGGCGGGCATTTGGGGACAATTTTAAGAAACAGTGAATTATTTGAAATCTTCCTCTCTTATTCCTGCAAGAAATACTTCAGGACTTTTCTGAACTGGACAATACGTCTGGATCATCAAGTTTAATAATCACTGATAGAAAAATCTTCCATTTGATTAAAGCCTTTTAAAACATGTTTGTTCTTTTGTTTTCCAAAACATCCATTGAAAATGAGCTCCACAATTCAATTATGTTTGTTTGATTTAGCTGCCTCTTCCCAGGTGTCCTCCTACTCTACAGTTATCCAAAATTTCCTGCTGGCATTTGCTATGCATCTGATGATCGCAGAGGAGTAAAAGGCATTTGTAGTGATTGTTAAAACTGAGCACTGGAAGTTATTGCATTTTATCAGTGGGGGGAAAACAGCCCACAAACCCGAAGAAATATTATTTCTGCTTATCTTAGACTACTGAAGGCATAGAATGTTTAAATAAAGATTGTGAAAACCATTGCAGGTGATGGGGACTCTTTTCAATTCAGCATGTATTGTTTAACTAATGCTATCAAGCAGTGCAGCCTAGAGACCTAACTGGGGCAGATCACTACATTTTTTGTGCTAAGCTTGAAATAGGTTCCACGGAATCAAAAGTTCAATTTCTGATAGTGCTAGTTAAACCTAGCAATTTAACTGGGAAAAAAAAAATGGAATAGCATGTAGTTTGCTGTGTTATGGGTCTTTCAGTAAGACCTCTATGATTTTTTATTTTATGTGGTCATAAAAAGGATCCCATAGCTGTTTTTTGTAGCTGATAGAATTTACTCTGCTCTCCTTGGAATAATTTTTTCTCCTTTGAACATTATGCAAGGTAGTTCATACTGTTCAGCTGCTGCCCTCTAATTCCAGAAGGGGATATACTTCGTCAGTTCCATATGTTTACAACACATGAAAGATTTGAAGACGTTTTTGACATAAAAATATTTAAAATATAGATTAATATTATATTTATAATAGACACATGAACTTCTAAATGTTTTCAAAACATCAATGATTCAGGATGCTGGATGATACTCTAATTTTATCAAATGTTATTAGCTCAAAACTGTATTCTGAACTGAAATGCCATTATATGATGATTGAATCTGGTACGTTAAAGGAACAGGTGTTTAGCAAGGTTTAACTATATCTTTCTCATCCTGCATGCCATCTCCAAGAGAATTTTAAGACGACTGAGGTTTATGCTATTTTCTTCAGAGCATCACCTACAGGGAAAATAGAAGGAGTGCATCATTGCTACCTCATGGAATAGTTTTTCTGTACTTTTTCTTGGTCTCCACTGTGATGAGCAACTAACCCTAAAGCAGAACATAGAAAACTTGTCAATTCATCTATCGAGTTTTATTCTTACATGAAAAGAATGCTTTAATGCCCTGTAGCTTCAAGTCCTGTAGCTTCATCACTTGACCTCATTTCTTCACCACAAAAAGTCTGAGCAAGAAATTATCTCAAATCAGTTATTTGTAAAAAAATGTTTTCATTAAAGAAGTTTCAGTTCTGACTAATTGTTTTTTCGTTAGGAAAAATTGCTAAAGCAAATATTTTTCACCAACATCTGCTAAACAGTAAGACTTCATACTATTCACATTGCTAAATTATGCAGAGCACATGTCAGAATGTACATACAAAAACTTACATGGGCTCAGACAGAAATACACTTTATCAAACATGAAACTCTTAACTTTCTGTATGTAATGATTTCTACACAGTATTGATTTTATTCTGAGTAAAATATCCTTAGCTGTTCCTAAGACAAATGTCATTCTTCTAGTGAATATCTTGTGGCAGAAAGAAAAATTTTGTTTTCTCCCTAGATGCAGTGATATCCTTGTGTAAACAATAGTATGAGTTTACAAAGAATACAAATGAAAAATAGCCAGAAATCGACAGCTTGAGCACCAGTAAGTATTAACACCCTCCTTGCTAATTGCTGCCATCACAAATTAATGGAAGTCTTTTAAAATCTCCTGACAATGGTTATGTAACATTCCGTGGTTAAAGAAACTCAAGTCAGTACATAACAGATGTCGTCATTAATATGCAACTACATATGCTTCCAGTGAACAAGTTTTTCTTTCCACACTCTTTTTCTTTGTTATTTGAAAATAATTCTTTAAAATTCTTAGTTTCTGCTTTTCCATCCAGGTATTTTAATGTGAACTCTTTTAACCTCTGCCCTTTTCCATATTTGGACAGTATTGCAAAGATATGCTAAGTATCTATTCTTAGTAGAACCAGGATTATTTTTATTATATTACAAGTTTAACAGCTTGCGTGTTTTTTTCCTGGGTCTTTTTTCCTCCCTTTTTCCTAGGAAATTTTGAAAATGGAATAAAAATTTCAGAAACCAAGTGATCTGTTACCCCAGCTTAGTTTCAGCATCTTACTTTTTCAAGTGTTAAAACCTATCCTGAATTTCTGAGTTCTGTTTCTTCATTGATTTTTTTTTCTTTTTCCAAATCTTTCTGGGCTTCATTTTAAATAAAAGAAACTGTTTATTTATGGTGTTGCCTGCACATGAAAAGTCACCCAAAGCAATACATCTGTCCTCACTTTCTTTCCAGTGTCAATAATTAGGTATGGCATTGGAAGGAAGGACCAAATAAAAAAGGCTAGTATAAAACTGTATATTAATAAGAGATTATTGTTACAGGTTTTCTTCATTATTCACTTCTTCCTTTCTTTGTATATCTTTTTTCGTGCCCCCTCTCTTCATCTATCCATCTCTTCTTTCCCTATGAGTGGGAACATCTTCAACATTGGTGTGTGATAGATTCTTTTCACTCCTCACCCTGAGCTCTTTTCTCTCACTAACCAGGACAGCAGGAGTCTAAAACAAGGCAGAATCTAAAAGTACCTTCATCACAAGGATACACACACCCTCTTTCTCTCTCACAGATCACAGCTTGGTCCCTTCTGTCCCTTTGCATCTCTCAACAGTCTCCAACAGGGAATTGATGTCACTTCTCCTGGCAAAAAAAAAGTTGATGTACATCTGCCTTAGGGACTTGGGACTTATTCCTGAGCCACTGATGGGAATGTGACTGAACATCAGTGAATTGGAGGGGACATCTCCAGAAAGAGAACTGCACATGAAAGCTTCCACCTTGCATATAGTCACAGGTTCAGAGTCTCTCAGGTCACCAGAGTTGCTCTGGTCTTTTCATCTCTCCTGACTGGTTTGATGGAGACTCCTTGAGTGGTGGCTTGGAAAACAGATTGGGTTGGTGAGACCCACAATACAGAAATATGGCAGCCACTTCTCTTTCTCACTAAGAGAATGAAATTATTGTTTTTAAGTGGTAAAATACACTGTTGAGGTAGAACCCAGCCTGTCCTGCTGTTTGTGATTAGTCAGTTTCAGGTGTGCAGGGCTTGTGTTTCTTTGCAATACTCCTTGTTGGTTCAGCTATCCAGCCTGTTACAGCCTGTCTGCTGTATTGTTGCTTGTACCATGTCTGCCTGTCCTGCTACTTCAGTGTCATCCACAAACCTGGTGAATGTGAAGTCAATCCCATTATTGAGATAATATACAAGGACACTGAACAGCATCTGACCCAAGAGAAAGTCCTAGGAAACTCTAAATCTGATTTCTGCCAGTGGGACTTTGAACCATTCGCCCTTTGAGCTTTGTAGTTTAGATCAGTTTCTATCCAAATAATGGTCCATCTGTTTATCAGAAATCTTGGCAAATTCTTTATAGGGGTGTTGTGAGAGACCAGGTCAAAAACCTTGACAAAATCAAGGCAGATGACATCCACAGCTCTATCTTCATTCACTCAGCAAATTGTTTCATTGCATAAGGCAATAAGGTTGGTCAAGTATGATTTAATCTTAGTAATTCTGTATTAGTTTCTTTGAGTTGCCATTTTGTCCTTCATGTTCCTGAGAGGTCCTTCCCTGAGGACTTCTTCCTTAGTTTTCCCAGGAACTGAAGTAAAGGTGATTGCCTGCAGTTTCTCTGACCTTTATTTTTTTATCAATATTTGTAGTTGGGCAAAATATATGTCCATTTCTGACTACTTGGCTTCTCCTGATGCCTGTGACTTTTCAAAAATGATTGGTAGGAATTATCCTGTCAGCCAACACTCTCAACACCCTTGGATACATCTTGCCTCGTCTTTTGAATCTGTCTATATCGACTTTGTATGGATGATCCCTGACTCAATTCTTTATTGTTGGTAGTTCACCATTTCCCTTATTACTGTTCCTTGGTGTTAGAGATGTGGGACCGAGGACTGAGGTGCCTGGGGCAACTACTATTTGAGTCCTTTATTGTAGCATTTGTGACTGACTTGCCAGTCCCAATTGATAGTAGCCCTTTGTCTTCCTTGTATTTTTGCTTTATACTAACATTTACAGACGACTTTCATGTCATTCTTTATATCTGTTATCAGTTTGAGTTGCAACAGATCTTCTCACCTCACTGCACTGCTGCATGCCCACCTGATGGGCATGTTGCCCATATGTTGCCATTTTGGAGGCTTTACCTTTTGCCATCTCTCCTTCTTTTCTGTCTCTGAAAATCTGCCAGCACTCCCAAGCCCATTTGCCCTGCAAGGCAGACTCCCAAGTCATCTCTGCTCACTATTTCCTGAGCACATTGAGATCTGCTCTTCTCAAGGGCTTTATTCAGTCCTTGTCTGCCATCAGGATCTTAAACTTCACAAACTTGTGATGACCGCATTGCCAAAGCTATCGTTTATATGCAAGTGTCTAAACAAGTCTCTGTTACTTGTGCACAGCTCTTCTAGTAGAGCACCACTCCTACCCGTTAAGTATTTACTGGGATTGGTTTTGGAAACTGACATCAGTGCATTCCAGAAATCTTCATTGCTTTTGTACTGCTCTGTTGCTTTCCAACAAATATCATGTTGCAGTCATTGTAAGAACCAGGGCCACCAGGTCTGAGGCAGCTTGGAGGTGTCTAAAGAGGTGCAAGCCCTTTTCTTCTGTTATCCTTTCTGTCTTTCCAAAGTGGCTTGTACCTTTACATTGAAGGAGTCCCATCACATGACCTAACCAATCAGACTTCTTTACTTCTTAAAGCATTGTACAATTGTGAGATGGCATGTGCAATTTTATTCTACTCTGTTCCTGACAGTGTAAGTGTTGTGGTAAATTGTAAGATTTGAGATGTTGTGCCACGTGCCCCTGGACTCTACAAGAGTGTGGGAGCATCCCTCAGGGCTCTGCTTCTCAGATGCTTTCATTCTGTTCCCTATTGCTTCATGGTTTCAGAGAGCACTCCCCATAAAATAAACCTTTATCTCTACCTTGGTAAGTTAGACATCCAATTGGGAAAGATGTCTTGGCAAGGACCTTTGAATTTTTTTCAAAGAGCATCTCATGGTCATGGGGGCCAAAGACCATCCTGCAGCCAGTTGCTGATTTTATGTTATGCCTGCTCCTGCCTTTACCCTTGCCTTGCCCTGGCAGGACTGACAGAAACCAACCCAAGCTCCTGTCACCTTTGGTTTTGCCCTTGGAGCTCTGCAGTTCTGCTTGATCTTTTGTGGGTCACTCTTTGCAGTATCATTGGCATCCACATGGAAGGACAAGTAGCAGTATCTGAGTCTACAGAGTTTTGGCATCTTCTCTATGATATGCAGGATTTTGCCTCCTGGCAAGTAGCAAATGTCCCCTGTTTGCATGTCAGATCAGCAGGTGAGTGCCTCAGTCTCCTGCAGAAAGGAATGTCCTGCTACTGATGCTCACCGTTTCCTCTCCTTGAAGGGTATGACCTATTGAGCAGGAGCATCTGGCCTGGTTACACCTTGAAATAGATACTGTTTTTCTTCTGTTTGCTGCTTAACTCCCTGGGTATTCCTCCAAATTTTTCTAGAAGAGGGGGGAACAGATTCCCTGTTGACAAAGGTTATGAGTTTCCACAGTGCATTTTTCTGCAAGTGACTGTTTTTTTACCTTCTTTCAGGGTCACATCAGTTGGGAACAACATTGCAGTTCCATGCTCCTTTCTCCCATGTCATTCCCACAGAACACGCAAGCTAAGCATGTGTCTCCAGCTTTGTGCAAGTTTTCTGGAATGACAGGTTCCTTCTTGCTGTATATAATTCCTGTCAAAATACATCTGAGCAAAGGTTCACTTACGGCACAAATGTTCTATGCCAACCCAACTCTGCCTCAGGAGGCTTTCCTGTGGCACTGGAGCTTGTTGAGGAGTCCCTGCTGTGTCAGTGAGCCTTGTGCCACCTGTATAATCCATGCTGAGCATGTGAATGACTCATTACTGCTCTTTGGGAAGATATTTCCAGCTGCATAGGGCACTTTCTGTCCTGTAGAATGGTTTCTTGAGGGATCCAATAACTAGTCCCTTGAGGTAAATAAAATATGCTGTCCACAAGACCAGAGCTGAGGCTCTGCATGTGGTCACAGAATCACAAAACCGTAAGGTTCGGAAAGGATTTCTGGAGATCATCTGGTCCAATCCCCCCTGCCAAGGCAGAGTAACCTAGAGCAGGTGACACAGGAACATTTCCAGTTTGGTTTCAAACATCTCCAGAGAGGGAGGCTCCACGACCTCCCTGGGCAGCCTGTTCCAGTGTTCTGCCACCCTCACTGTAAAGAAGTTTTTCCTCATGTTGAGGTGAAACTTCTTATATTTATCCTATGACCAATGCTCCTTGTCTTGTCACTGGTCACATCAATAAAAGTTCTATATCAAAACTGTTCTACTTCATCTACATTTGTTTCAGATTGAAACACAAAACTCTATTTATTATCTATTTGCTATAGGAGCATAATATTTGCAAAAATAAGTAATTAGATGAAAAGGAGTTCCAAAATTAAGACAGGTTAGATCAAGGACTATTTAATACATTACTATTCCAAATTTATGCAATACTTCTTATTTATACATTACTCCATTTTGTCTTGCTAATGTTGTTACAGGATGAGAACTTGACTCCTTTCAGGAACATTTCTTTTCTAGAAATATTTCAAGACCTTTTAATAAGTTCTATAGAATGGTGTTATAACAGTTCTGACAATGACAGGCAGCTAAAGTTTATGATATAAAAAATAGTACTTTAATCATGCTTTTAATTAAGAGATAATTACTCATATAATTGCAAAGCAATTTGGTTTCTAAGAAAAAAATATAAATCATATTTAAACGTTGGTAAACTATTAAGGCACTGTAGATAACCCTACCAAAAGGAAAGAGATGTCTTGAAATTGAAAATAATGAAGTATTTTCCCCTACTTTTCTTATTTTAGAAGAGTGCTTAAAAACTTAAAGGTAGAAAATGGAGAGGAAAGCAAGGACTTAATATTTTTAAAAGGAATGTACTCATCAGTTAACTTTCATTCTTTCTGTGTTCTTGTGGTGGCGTTTATCTCTTTCATTCGGAGCACTAGATTTAAACATCTATTTCCCCAAGTGTTAACAAGTTGTTCAGAAAGTAATTCAGGACTGATAGATTAGGAATACACTTATCAGTGACCACTGAGGCAGCCTAAACCATAGCTGATATCTCATTGTATGAGTAACCATGACAATAAATACCTGGACAAGGAAATAAATGCATGATGTGCATTATGCCGTATTTAAAAAGAAAATGCTGCTTTTTTCCTGTACTTTATCCAGCACTTTGAACTTGCTAAGAACCCTCAAAGCTCATTTTATTCTCCAAAATGTGTGCCTCAGACAGAAGGATGCATAAAGAGATATCCCACAGATTCTTTACCTTTATTCTCTATACTGATATATTTCTTAGTAGGATATTAGATGGATGCAGTTTTAAATGAACTACAAAACAAAATTTCCTCTTAGAGCAAAAAAAAAAAAAGAAAAAAGCAAACACATATCCTCTCAGATGCATCCTTCATGCTAGGACTCCATCAGAAGATCATGCCAACTGGAGGGACACTTCTTTCACTAAGTAGCAACCAATATTTGAATCCAATTGCACAACTCACAAATAAAAAGACTTTGTCTTGGTCTTGTAAACCGTCAGTTTAAGGTCTCATAAGTAGCAGAATTGATTTGTAAAACTTTGAACTTGTGAAACTTCGTGTTACTCTAGATGTCAGGAAGGATACTGCAGAGCAGGGATTACATAAAAATTGGAGTGATGCAAATGAAAACTTAAGAGTTTCTAATCTCCTCTATGGTGAATTGAAGGATAATATAGACATAGAAGCAAAAACTCCTCTGAATAGAGTGTCACATATTTACAGAATAATTGCAGAGTGTTGCCCTGAAAAATCTGATTAAAACATGAACTTACAATACTGCACAACAATCATCTTTTTCAATGCATTTTGGTGCAGTCTATAGTCTGATTCGTGTTGATTCTCCTTGTCCTGCTTTTGGAGTGTAACCTGTCTGGAACAAGATATCACTGTTATGTATTTATTCAGTGTCCCAGAAGCAAATGATTCACCTAACCCAGTCCTGTGACTTCAAGATCCCTGTTTCTGAAACTGAATATTATGAAATTATATTTGTGCTCCAGTCTACAGCTGATACATGAAAATAGTTCTTCTCACCTCTGGGTAGCTATCGTCCTCAAGGAGTGAGGAAATGGAAAAGATAAAAGACTAAGACTAACATTTGAGCAACAAGAGGTGTAAAATACTCTTGATGGTCTGTAGTTTTCTACTTTCTCACCTCCATTTGTCCAACTCCTTTTCTCGTGCTCCTTTTCCAGACCACACACACCCTGAGCACACACAGATGCCACACAATCACTTCCTAATATACTGCAACAACAAATGTGCGGAGCAGGAGCTTCAGTGAAAGCCACTTCACTAGCTTTCCAGCAGCACAGCTTTGTATATTCTAGCTTTGAAGCTACCTGTGTAGCAAAAAGTATATACTCTACCCATAACCCTCATCTGCATGGCCATGGCAGACACTTCTTAATCATATCTCAGTGTGTGTAGATGAATTCTTTTGCTGTGTGTATTTATGTACTCTGTTAGGTATTAGTATTTTTAAAGACTACGTGCCTATTTTGCTTTTCCCAAAATATGCAAATTTTGGAGATTCATTAACCTGCTTCACATAAAATTGTATGTGATTCTAATAAAAATTCTTTTTTCTGATTTCTAGTGTTCCTCTAAAACAAACTTTTAAGTGTTTTTGTATTTCGTGAGGAAGATCATGTCTTACGTCTTTCTGAATGGAGCAATAAGTTTTGGAAAGAGCTAGGTGTCATGTAGATAGTCAATTTGAATCTTTATCTACACAGCCTTTTAATCCTAATTGCAATATTCTTGTTATGTCTGGGTTTTTTCACTTTGGAACATATTGCCAATCTTAAAATATATCTTTATAGGTGAGAAATTATCCATAGAAAGCAAGCAGATAGCACTGAATATGTCTCACTTGTGACCTAAATTTAGCCATAACTCGCCTCCAGCTTGAAAAGTTTATGCATTAACCCACTGTGTCATCTAACCACTCTCTACCTCTGTCAGACTAATGAAAGATTCAGTGGTTTTCATGGCTTCAGTTCAACAATCTATTTCTGCAACTAGAGACACTTTTAAAATACTGCAGGTGGAACATGCTCACAAAAGATATTGGTCATTAATGCAATGTGTTCACTGTGTTTTCTCCCCAATGGCTTTCCCCCCTAATTTCTTAATTTTCAATTTCTAATTGTTTTGATACTGCAGTATTAGTAACATGTTCTATAGGAGCTAAGAGGTGACTTCATGTTATTCCAGCATGATTTTGACCTCCACAGAAAAAATACATGGGGGTTCTTGAAGCACTGATTACCTATGAACAAATCATTTTACATAAAAAAAATGCAGAAAGAAAACATAATTCTGATATTAAATTTAATCTGTTCCATATAACTCTGATTTAATCTTTTCTGAATATGACACTATAGAAATATTTGAATCACTTCGTTAGCTATGCAGCACAGAAAATAATTTAGATATTCTCTCCATCCAACCAGACACACCACTATAAACAGAAATTTTCTTGATACTTAAAATCAAATACATGGCATGGAAAAGAACATTTGGTGTGGAAAAGAAAGAGCATTTTAAACATACTTTATTGGAAATAGTCAGTGGTTTCCTAAAGTCAGAGCAATTTCCCTTCATAAGGATCATAGACCTGGGATTTTTCCCAGCTGTATTATCCTGTGTCTGCTCATTGCTGACTTAAAAAGGAAGCAAAGAATGTGAAGTAATTATGCTGAATGTTATTTAAAAGTAGCCGACACTGCACGTGAGGCCATGAAGTTTACTTCTTTCATTTATTTCAAACTCAATTATGCAGATATAAAGAAAGTGCTTAAGGCTGTTACCTGTTTTATTCTCATTGATTTTCAAAAGAGCGAGGGGGTCTAAATTCATTAGAAGCTTATGGAACTCTAGTTTGTAATCTTCTGTGATTTTATAGCCCAGAAAATTGGGGCACATTTTATCCCCTTAAAAAATGGTTGTGCAGCACCTCTATTGAAGACTTTTCTATCAAAAACAAAGGAGTGAACATGTCAAAACTCCACATTAATTCCCAAAATAATATGAAGTTCCCCCTAGGGAGAAAATTCTTCTGTTCATTACTAAGTTATATAAAATGCATTTATTTTTGCTGACCATATGCCCCACTTTGTGTTTGTGCTGAATTAGATTTAAGATTATTACCCCACTTTTTTTCTTTCAGATCAATGAATAGAGGCACATGTTTATCTTGGTGACTACTATCATAGGCTTATAAATCCACCCCTAAAAGTTTGTTTTTCTAGATTCTCAATGTCATAAATCCACCATGTCAGCCTGAGCTTCAAGGTTAAACCAAATTTGAGGAAAATTAATGTTGCTTTCAAAATGAGTATTAGCCAGCTTAAATGTCAAGAATAGATCAACATCTTTAACAAATGTGAAGACACTTTGGAAATTATTTTAAGCATTCAAAATTATTGTATAGCTCCTCTAGTGTCACATGATGCAGAATATCTTGGTCCCAGCTCATCCTAAACTTCCACTTGATTTTGAGGGATGCCACAGGTCTGACAGCCACACCCATATCACTACTGCATTTCAGTCTGCTCTCCTTTGCTAGGAGTACTCTTCCCTTCAGACAAGACAAGTGGGATGGTACCCCACAGTATTTATATTCTGATTAGTAAGAAAAGGAATAGAAATGTTTAATGCTTTTTCTATTGTTTTTCTAGCCAATTAACCCAAGAAATTGAGTCCTTTTCTTCCCGTAGAATAGCTGTATCTGGATATTGTTGTAATACACTGGTTGTTTCCTATAATTCTCCAATGAAGAAATTGTTACAAATGCTGTTGTCAGGCCATTCACATTTTCTCAGTATGCAGCAGGTTTTACATACACAGAATGTTTAATTAATTTTCTGATTAATGGGCTTATTTTATTATGCCACTGCCATTTGGCAGCTGTTTTGACAAAACTGCCTTCCTCATTACAGAATTTCTACTTGTGAAAGGAAGTCAACCATAGCAAATGGGCTTATTGAATTATCCAGCTCACCAATTATATAGTATAAAATTATTCATCCTGATATAATTTGATCAGGAAAAATCATTTCTCTTTAGTAACTGTGTTAAATTAGATATTATTCTGCTGTATAGGTGCAATTTTGCAAGTGTCTGTACTTAGAGAACTTTTTTAAAATTTACTTGAACACTAAGTTACTGCCTATTTTCTGATTTCCCTTTGTTACCAAAAAGGTTAGTTTCTGACTAATCACTCCATTGAGTCCAATTCATTCAAAGCTTAAAAAGCAACACTTAGCCATTTTAGAGCAAAATGCCAGATTGATACATATCATTGGCAATGCAGTTTTGAAAGATCTGATGTAAATATTCTTCTCTCTGTTTATAAATCAATTAATTCAAAATCAGTCTTCAAACTTCAATATTATTTAGTTGTGTGTTTTGCATGTATTTTGGCACTATTCCAACAACGTTGCAGTCAACATTGGCAATGCAATTTAAACTCCAATATTACTCAATCCAACACATTCGAAATTAACCTCACTTTCTATACATTTGCATATTCTCATTACCCTACATAATCTCTCTTATAAAGACCCAAGGCTTGATGCATGTGAAAGAAAAGTGTGTAATGTTTAAAAAAAACAAAACAAAGGTGTGACAGAATATTGTGGACTGCAGTGAACAGTTGGTTAAAAATAAATACTTATTATTATTGCTTAACTAGTGAACCACCATGATTTGTCTTATTCTCTAGAATCACTTTTTTAGTGTAAAATAACCCTGAAATTCTTGCTGAACAGGAGACGTGTGGTACATTTGGGGTACACTCATCTGACTGTAAGTCAGCTCAAGGATTCTCCAGATATTTCAGTAGTATCTGCAAATTTCTCAAAGCATAAATGAGTTCTTTATCTCCTCTGCACAGCAGGATAAGCAATAGCATAGTGATTCTACCTATGTGCATGGAGATAGGACTTCCTTCCATGTCACCTCTTCCTTTGACTTGATTATGGTTTTACAGCACTTGTTTTTTCTGTCTTCTGTGACTTCACAATCCGGCTGATTTTTCAACATCATTTTGATTCTTCTCTGCTTTCATCTAAGTGCAGTCTCTGCTTCTCCACCAAGGTTTACCATGCCATGCATAACAATAAGCACTCTGTTATTTGTCAGACCCTACCAATCATTCCCAATGTCTCATTCAACAGAAATTGTCAACAAGAGAGAAGAGTGGCAGTTATCCCTTACTACACTATGAAGCCATGTTTACCTGGAAGATCACCCTATGCCCGTTTACCTTTGGCTTCACTCCTGTTACTGTCAGATTTATCAAAAGTATGTCAACAGGTTCTGGAAATACCTAGGATGGTAGTGCTGGGGTTCTACAGTGGCTATTTTGTGTGCCTGGACTTTAGTTTAACTGGTGCCAGTGTCAGCTGTGTCTTTGATATCCTTGATGCACATAAAGACAGCTGAGTTGCTGAAGCCTGCTGGTAATGAGATAATTATCACTCTTGATAGCATGTACTTGTTGCAGGATCAGATTTTCTCTGTACAGAGATGATCAATAATTTCTGTTAATTGAAAAATACTCCAGTCACCTGTTTCTGCACTCTGTTTCCAGTTCAGTGGTCGCTCCTCTTTTGAAACTACCTGGATTACAGATCTGATATAAAGTAGGTCAGAATATCCACCATGCTTTTCACTGCAGGTAATTGAGGCTTGCAAGGCTTTGCACCATCTGCCTTTCCCTCCACTGCTATCCGCAATGGTTTGTTGTTTGGGTTTTTTGTTTATTTGTTGTTTGGTGGGTTGGTTTTCTGTTTTGTTTTGGTTTTTTCTTTTCCCCCACTGACTACATGCAGATACAGATTATTCTCAGTTTTACCAGAGACACCTTTGGGTCACATATCCTCATTCAGTGTCACCCTGAAGAGCTGGCATTTATTAAGATTAATAAGAGTACTGCCTTAATCCATGGCCTTGAATACCCTGGTAAGCAGTTTATACAAGACATCATCATCATTGCTGGGCATTTCTGGTCTCAGAACTTGAAAGTTTTTTTCCAGGACAAGCTGTCACAATGGTGTTTCTGGGGATATCAGTGTTTATGTTGCTGTCAGTGGCTGTTTTGCTGTGGTTCATGCAGCCTTGTAGTCTACATTGTCTTGCTTCATTCTCATCCACTGTACTTTCAGAGAGGCAAAAGTTCCTTAGTGTTGAAGGAAAATTACTAAATATCAAGTTGGATAATGAACAGCTGTTCATCTCAATGTTTGTACAAGAAGGGTCCATCCAGCTGGGTAGCTCAAAGAGGTGATGGGAGGGACAGGTGAAAGATTTCGTAGGGCCTGAGAACAGTGTTGCGCTAGTGCAGGAAATAGCAAAACTTTTTGGTGGTTGGGATTCTTAAACCATCTTTTATCTACAGGTGGCATATTATCTATAATGTTTAACTTATTTATAAGAAAATTTCTATTGTAGGCAAGTCTTACTGACTGAAATACCAAAAATTAATTACACCTTGGTAGAGTTGGTCCTCTCTCCCTCCACTATTTTTGCTTTTTTCTCTGGGAGTCTGTGTACACTTACTCACATGAAGACCCTGTATACGAAAGTCACAGAGCAACAGAACAGAAGAGTTGGTGCCTAGTGAAAACATATTGGCAATGAAGAAGGTGTGAGTATCCATGACCAACAGCTTTGGATTTTAACAAACCGGTTGTGTCATGGCCATGATTCGATGCTGCTTAGCTGCCTTGAATCAGACTGTGAGTTCAGTGACTGAGCCTGAGAAAAGATATGGGTGCCTTCAGTGTCTCCCATAACTGACATGTACTTTTGGCATTATCATATGTTTTCTGCTGGTTATTTGCTCTTTTTTCCTTGCAGAGGATTTTCCTTTGATCTTAATTATCAGGATTTTTTAGTCTATGTCCTTGAGGATGGTATAAGGACTGGGCTGAAAGTCAATGAATAGCTTCAGCAAGGCAAAGTACAGATAGCCTGGATTTAGACTGTTGAGGTGGACACTCTCTCACTTGTCCACTTCAAAGAACTTCGGTTTTTTAAGTGCTTGTACCACGATTTTTTCTTTCTTCATGCTCCCTTTCCTCCTCATCCTTAGCAAGCATAATTTTCTCTCTTTCAGCCATCACATGACAAGTGCAGGACAGCGAGAGGATCAGGCCCAGCCAGCATGGATTTAGGAAAGGCAGGTCCTGCATGACAAACCTGATCTTCTTTTATGTCAGTTTGCAGACAATAAGAAGTTGGGCAGGAGTGCTGATCTGTGGGAGGGCAGGAAGAATTTGCAGTGGAATCTGGAGAAAATGGATCAATGGACCAAGGCCAGTAGTGTGAGGTATGACAAGGCCAAGTGCTGGGTCCTGCAACTGAGTCACAACAATCCCATGCAGTGCTACAGGCTGGGGGCAGAGCGGCTGGAAAGCTGCTGGTGGAAAAGGACCTGGGAGTGCTGGTCAACAGCCAGCTGAACATGAGCCAGTGTGTGCCCAGGTGGCCAAGAAGGCCAATGGCATCCTGGCCTGTATCAAACCTGGCCTGTATCAACAACAGTTAGGTCTCAGGGACTAGTGCCTGCCTGTGCTTGGCACTAGTGAGGCCACACTTTGAATCCTGTGTCTGGTCTTTGGCCCTTCACTACAACAAAGACATTGAGGTGCTGGAGGATGACCAGAGATGGGCAATGAAGCTGGTGATGGGTCTGGAGCATAGGCTTATGAGAAGCAGCTGAGGGAGCTGGGGATTTTTAGTCTGGAAAAATGAGAGAAGACCTTATTGCTTTCTACAACTGCCTGAAAAGAGGCTGTAGTGAGGTGGGGTTCCACCCCTTCTCCCAGGTAATAACTGACAGGACAAGAGGAAATGGCCTGAGGTTCCTCCAGCGGAGATTTCAATTGAATATTAGCCAAAATTTCTTCACTGGAAGGGTAATCAAACATTGGAATAGGCTGCCCAAGGAAGTGGTTGAGTCATCAGCCCTGGAGGTATTTAAAAGACCTGTAGATGTGGAACTTTGGGACATGGTTTAATGGCAGACTTGACAGTGCTGGGTTAACAGCTGTTCTCAATGATCTTAGAGGTCTTTTACAACCATAATGACTCTATGATTCTTTCAGTGGGCTTCAGCTGACTGGCCAGGTAATTTTGGATTTATACCTCCTTTTTATTTGTAAAATAAAACCATGAAAAATACTATAACAGCATTTCTTAATGTGCATAAATAGATTTCAGGAGTTTATTCCAGGTGTATCTATCCTCCTTATGTGTCCAATGAGGAAACTGTTTCCATATGAAGCTCTGGGAGCCTTTATCTCTCACTCTCAGCAAACACATGCCTCAACAAATTTCTTTACATGTGATTCCCATGCTACACCTACCATTCCTGACTGTGACTGTAGGAAAAAAACTACGTATTAACTATATACCTCACTATAAACTTGAGGTATAAACCTTGGTGGTCTTTGCTCAATACTGCCTTCATACTAGGAAGGGAACAGTGAGAAGAAGAAGAAAGCCTGGTGTAGCTATACTTCTGAGAAGATACACCTGGCAGCCATACAGAGGTGAGCAGCAGCCTTTGTGGGTTCACAGCTTTACAGCAGCAAAATGTAAAGCTCTGTAAATCAGAAGAAAAACGGTAGCTACAAAAGTTCTATCCCTTGTTATATACCCTAGGCTTGACCTCTCTGAATTCACCCCATCATAACTTCCATGATTCAATCTGAGATGGTTCAGATGAGTCCTGCTGGATAAGAGAGAAGGAGCAGGTCTGTTGTCACCATATAGAGCTGTTTGATGGGACCCTCTGATCTGGCTGCTGCTGCTGCCTGGTACAATATATGACTTTAAGTGGTGCACTTGTTTTCAATCTTCAAGAGCAACAGTTCCAGGTCAAGCTGTACATAACCACATTGTGTCCACCCCCACAAAGAGTTTAAGTGATGATTGAAACAATATCTCATCTCATTTCTATTTACCAGGTTAAAGGAAGTTTCTCTCTGGAATGGGCTGTCATCTATTTGCAGCAGGAAATAAATTTCTTTTAAAAATAAACCAAAAAGACTCTCAGGGCTGCCAGCACAGGTCAGTGTAAAATGATTCTATAATACTTAGTTATTACAAAGTTTTTTTCTGAGCACTTTATCTGAAAAATACTGAAAACCCCTCAAAAATAATTCACCTTCTCTAGCTAGTTTGTAGAGACCTACTTAACAAAGTGAAACTTTAAAGAACTCTCTTCTCTTTTTGCCTTCACCAAATATTTCAGTTATGTATTTCAAAATACATTTTTATGGCAACTGGGAATTTAAAGTAGTCATTTAAATGACCATTCTCAGTATAAACTCTTGGATATGAGTACACAAAGCAATGACATGAGATAGCCATGCATTTTGTTAAATAGGTTCAAATTTCAGACTTCAGATGATGTTGCATGTACATGACTTAAACTGCCTGTCCCCGTAGAATACCAGCAAGGAGACAGTACCAGAAAGTTGTAGGTTTTTTTCCTGGACATGCTGTACAGAATTTTAGTGATTCAGCCCTAGCTGTACTAAAGAGATTTTTTTCATTATTTTTTGGTTATTCCTTAATGTAGTTATGACACTGCAAAGTAAATGCGGAAAATGGTAACCATATGCCTTCAGTACTTGCTTGAGAGAAGCATAAATGAGTTTTCTCCTAAAAAGCACAGAATTTCCTACGCTGTCTCTTAACTTGTAGAAGTTCACAGATTTTGGGGTTTTTTCCTAGTATTTAAATATAATATACATGTAAAGGTTTATATGGTTAAAGGCCAGTTTCCCAACACATGTCTGTATTTGAAGTCTAACTCTTAGAATGCTAAATCACATCAGGGAAAGGAAAGCTAATGGGATGAAAATTATAAGAAGAAAAAAAACCCCAAACAAACTGACAGATTTGTCCCTAATTGTCTTTGTTGTTCCTCATAAAAGAAATTGAAGTACCAGATAAATCTTTTTATAATGTGCAATATTTTGGTTTTGCTGTGATGCAAAGATAATGACAGAAGTTAGATTCTTTGCCAGTCTACAGCTTACAGATATGTTTTTTCAGTGTTCCTTTCAATTAGTGTAATGGCCTGTCATTGGAACTGTGTAAGAAATTTTCCATCTATTACAGTACTTGTAGTTCTCGAAGTACTTCAGAGGTATAAACCAGCTCATCTGGCAAAGTTCAGTGATAGCAAAATTCCAGAAAAAAGGTGTTCCTAAGCAATTGACAACTAACTGTAGTGCACATGTATTTATCCCATATCTGTCACCCAGGTATGTTGTATCAGTAGGACTGACCCCCAGGAAAACAGCTACTTATACATTTGTCACTGCTTGTGTTCCTTAGTACAGGACCCCATAAGTTTTCAGCAAAGAGAAAAACAAACAAGTGATTAACAAAAGAGCTCAGCATAGCCGCTTAAAATCAGAAATTAGACAAAAAGTTATAAATGTATGTAACCCAATTTCTTCTGCTGTGTATGTTGCAACAGTTGCCAAAGGCTAGCTGCTCATCCTCTGATGGCATTCATTGTTAAGTCTCACTTGTGTGGGACAGTGTGTAGTTGGAACAGCTTGCTCAGTGTGAAGTGTCTGTTCTGTTTAGGCCTAGACGGTCAGAAAATGGAGATGGACAATTGGAGATTGTGTGTCTTTCTTCAGTTCTGCTCTGTGCAAGTAGAGCAATATCAGCAGGTGTCAGTGGCAAGACATGAGTGCCCAGAAAACTGATGGAGTGATCTGCAAACTTTTTACTGGTAGCTAATGGAAGTCCATATAATGATCTTGCACTTTACAATCTTCCATGCAATCATGTCACATTTCAAAATAACCACTAATGCTCTGTAATATTAAAAAAAAAAAAAAAAAAAAAAACAAAGCAAAACCCAATTCAAGTATTATGGAGAAACACATAAGAAAGCAGCAGAAATCAGAGGTGTGTGCAGCCCTCTCATGTGATTAAATAATAAGGAATTAGCCAAATTAAACCTCTTAAAAGTTTACATAAAGAAAAACAATGAAATGTTCCTCTCCCACATGTGTGTTCAGCTAACTAAAATAGATTAAACTACACTTTGCTACATCATGATGCAAATTTGCTTATACTAGTTAATTCCTGAAAGTAAAACTGTCACTAAAACATCAAGTTAGTAATAATGCACTTCTTTATCTACGGTTGATGAAAGGAGAGATTGGACAACAAAGAAGTGTCATAAACAGAATTAATTTTGGGACTGTCAGCCACTTAGTAAATTTTTAAATAAGAATTTTTCAATTTTCCTAGTTAATCTCTGAAGAAAATGGGCATTGCTGAGCTTCAAAAACCCAGCTGCTGCTATGCTAAATTTATTTCTTCACATCTGTGTTTTCTTAGCGTGGCTTTCAAGAAAAGCTCAAGACTGTATTTCAGAAGAATTAAATTTTCTGGATATTCTGTAGTACCAGATTCTTGTAAGGAGCTACACATACAGTCCCTTAGAAGCAAATGTTTTTTTCAAATATCTAGGCAGAATGCTGGAATTGCAGTTGAAATTAAAAAAAAAAAAAAAAAAAGTGTTTAAAAGGATTATATAATTATATATATATGTTTAGTTTTGATCCCATACCATACGTAGTTTTGCTTAGCAATAAAAGCTGTGAGAAAGTGGGATATTTGGAGCAATGGCATTTGTCTTCCCAAGTAGTTAGTTCACCCAATGAAGCCCTGCTGTCCTGGAAAATAATGCCTGTCCATGGGAAGTAATGACTTAATCCCTTGTTTTGCTTTGCTTGTGTGTAGGGCTTTTGTCTTCCCTATCAAATCATCTTTAACTCAATCCATGATTTTTCTTGCTTTTACCCTTCTAATTCTCTCCCCCATCCTGCTGAAGGGAAACTGAGCAAGAGGCTCAAGTGTGGGGATGAGCTGTGGGCAGCTGTGTGCCAACCCAGCACATCTGAAAACCCTTCCACTGTATGCTTTAGATGTAGAAGAATGTGCTTGGCTAGAAGTTATCATCCCAGACAGAGAAACAGATGGACATGGTGAATTGGAATGGATTGGATGGGCTGCAAAAGAAGGAGTGAGATTTAGGACTGGTTTCCCCAAACAGAATAACTATTCCACTATGAAACAAATTTTCCCTCCTCCATCATTAGGCAGGAAGAGAACTGTGCATTAAAGGCAAGACACTAATTTATCTTCTTCTTCAGTGATAGTGATGTGGTCCCTAAATGCTTGAGATGGTTCTGATTCCACTGTGTCTAAATTATGTGCTTCAGAGGGCTTTCACAGTGCAAAGCTATCTTCTTATTAGAACAGGAACTGAAACAAGGAACTTTCAGGAATTTAAAAAAAAAAAAAAAGAGGGAATGAGAAAGAATAGAAACAAAGCACTTGTAAGCATATATCCCCTTTCCCTGCTACATATTTGAATGATTGGTTTCAGAAACCTCCACAAAATATTTGTTATTCTCATTGTTCCTTCTAGCCCTTCTCCTCTGCTTGATGTTCTCACCAGTCCTTGCGAAATGTCATCTTTTCTCTCATTGCAGAAGTCTCCACCGTATTTCCAGTGCAGCAAGAAGGGCAAGGAAAATAGGCCCTTGTTAACAATCCACATCCTTTCAAGGGATTTATATTCATATATATAAACTGTGAATATGTGACCCAAACACTTTTTATGAAGTCTTAAAGAGAATAATGCCATTATTCAGGGAAAAAAAAGAAAGGAAAGTGCCCCTTTCCTATTTTTTCTGGTCAGAAAGATATGGGACAATTTCTAAAAAATCTTATGTACAGTACCTTAAGAAAGATTACAGGGAAAAAAATGGACATTTGGGAGGTAGCTCTTGTTTGTCTATTTCCTTTTTGCAGGCAAGAGTCAGAAATAACACTTCTGGCTTTATTTCTGTAAAGGAAATAAAAGCTAATGGGGTTAGTTCAGACTCAGATCTAGCACATTCTTTTTTTAAGCTTGATAAATTATTATAAAGAAAGACAGAGAAAGTTAAGGTAGAAGCAAATTAAACTTAGCAGATTGGGTTTCAATAGCATAAGCCAGAAATATTGTTCTCTTAAGTAGGTCATATTGGAGAATAATTGGCTCCCAAATTAAACTAGGGGACTCTAAAATGTTTGGTTATTTAATATATGGCTTTGCATACTATCAAAGTTATTGCTATGAAATTGTATAAGTCTCAGCACTTAAACCATAAAAAGTGGATAATAGTTAGCATCATTTTATGTATTTTGATTAGTCGCATCTGGAGTGCTGTGTCCAATTCTGGGCTCCTCAGTGCAAGAGAAACATGGAGCTCCTGGAGTGAGTCCAATGGAGGAAAACAAAGATACTTAAGGGACTGGAACATCTCTCTTATGAAGAAAGGTTGAGAGAGTCAGGCCTGCTCAGCCTTGAGAAGAGACAACTGAGAGGGGACCTCATCAATGTCTATCAGTATCTGAAGGGAGGGTGTTTAGAGGATGAATCCAGGCTCTTCTCAGTGGTGCCAAGAAATAGAAAAAGAGGCAATGGACAGAAACTGACACACAGGAAGTTTCACCTGAACATAGGGAAGAACTTTACTTTGTGGGTGACCGTGCCCGGGGAGAGAGAGCTCAGAGATGTTGTGGATTCTCCCTTTACTGGAGATAATCGAGAACTATCTGGAATCAATCCCGTGCAACGAGGTCTAGGATGACCCTGCTTGAGAAGGGTGCTTGGACCAAATAACTTCACCAGTGATTCCTTTCAGCCTTAACCATTCTGTGATTCTGTGGTGTTGATCAGGCTGTGGAAGATGGGACCTTAGTTTCATACAGATATAAACTGGATGGAAGAACTGACAAAGGTCTCACTTTGTTTTCCATAGGTAATTTTTTTTTAAATTATGAATATGTATGAAATTTAAAACTTGTCTTATCTTGGTTTTTTTCTAACTTTGAGAAGATGAATATACACTCTTTTTCACAGGACTGTAGAGCCTGAAATAACTGAGAAGCTGAAGTAATGTATTAAACTTCCACTCAGTCTATGATGACCATGTCTTTTAATTGTCTTTGTACATTGCCAGTCTATTGTCTTGATGGTAATTTTTTTCTGGATGGTAGCATTTAGAAATGGATGATTTCACCTCTCTGCACCCAGTAAATCAGCAAGTTCCTGTAAATTTAACTTTAAGATGAAAATTTATGCAAACTTTAATGTGGGTTGAGGTATTTTTTGAGGTGATAAAGGTTTGGGTTTGGGAGAAGGGGAGTGGATTTGTGTATGTGTGTGTGTTTTGGTTTTGAGCATTTGCCAATTTTTTTTTTTATCTTTCCATGAAACTTTGGCAGCCAAAAGAAACCGAAGTTGCTTAATATATTATCTTCTTCCTTTTCCTTGTATCAAGTTTGATCCTTTATAGAACACCACAGAAATAATTCTGTTGAACAAGTATATCCTTAATATATCAATATAGTAGGCTAACATTTTGAAATAAAAGTAGACAAAACTCATACTAAATAAAAAGGATCTTTTTTAAATCTCAAGGCAGATTCTTTTTTCTTTTATCTGTGGTGACAATTCACGTTTTCCTAATGATCCCCTTCAACTTAATCATTAAGCCCTTACTGAAAATGCAATTTGGCAACTAAAGATTTCTAAGAGAAATTTAATATACTATAAGGACTTTCTTTACTCTTTCTGCATCACTTTCTTTTGCTATTGTATGTTTCATACTCGATATGGTTAATAAAAGCATCATTAACATTGATAGGAATGTATATCACAGTACATTTATATGTCAGTATACAGTGATTTTATATTTTATATCAAAACTATTTTATTCTGTGTTGTGAGTTGTGACTTTCTTAGAGATAGGCAGGAAACCAAAGTATGACATCCCTACTAGAAATGCAGAGGACAATAGCTCTGTGGTTTAAACAGAGAAGTCTCACTTTTCACTAGAATCAGATAATTTCCTGTAACCTGTTACCACTGCTAATCTGAGAGAAAAGTAACCTCCATACCAGAGATATCAGCAGTTTAACAGTCTTCTAGGCCACATTGGTGTTGAAACTTTTGTGTGAGATCTTTCTGATCACTTTCTATGAAATTCTAAATGAAACTCACTACAGAAACAAAATAGCATCTCCAATAACCTAATTTGTTTTGTTTTATTTTCACTGAATTTTGCATCCTAAATATTAGGTGAACATTATGTAGATAAGGAAGAAAAGCAACTAACATTTTAAAATCAAAGTTTTAATTTCTTCCCTTGTTCCTTTTTTTTTTCCCCTCAAAAAATTGTCAGCTTCATTAATTGTCTATGTTCTGTCTTTTTCATTAGGCATCTAATCCTGTTCCCTTAAAATTACCATAAAGTAAAACACAAAGTAATAGGGCTTAACATCAGATCCTGGTTGGTTATTTATGGTATCCTGAAGACTTGTTGGATGCTTTTTTTCTACTTACATGTATTCTTTGGCTTGGTGGAAAAGAGCACGTTTGTTAAAGTTTTATAGAAAGCTGGCAGCATTTCCATTGTTTTATGAAAATGTCTTTGCTTTTCTAATAAGTGTAATACAGGGGATCTGTGTGAACATTTACAGAACAATAAAAATAGGTGTTGCCAAACCAGGCTAAGGAAGGAGATGTGATGGAAGCAACCATTGTAATAAATAAAGGAGAAAACCTGTTTTGGTCGTGTTATGTTGGAGTAATAGTGTCCTCAGAGCTGCACTTATCTATATGCTTCAAAGAGAGGAACTACATTTTCCAAGTTTTTAGTCCCAACATTTTTGCCATAGATTTGGGGGGTAGTGGTATATTTGTTTTCTGCAGCAGTAATGTCTAGAGCAGCAGTAATTCTTGAGTTCAACACTGCTACATTGCTGGCTTAGATGTTTTATGTTAAGCACTACACAATGGGTAGTCATGACAAGAAAAGCAATACCATGAAAACAATGGAATTTATGTTTGTATCTGAAAAGAAAATATTTTGCTATAAAGCACTATTAAATTGCATGTTATTTTGTTTATTAATTCCAGTCAACTATCTTGCAATAGTAAATTTCTCATTTTTGTTAAAACTAATGTGATACTATGCACCAAATTGAATGGATTCATGGCTTTAAATAGATGATAATTTAATATAAAATGTTCTAATTTTCCAACCACTTATTAAATATATTTACAACTGCACAGTAAATTCTATGAAATACACTAAAAGTGAGTGATAGCATTTCCTGTTTTATAGGAGACTTTGCCTTCAGTGGCATTAGATTAATAAGATACAAGAAAACTGCAGATATCTTAAAAAAATCACACTGCTATTCTGAATACATGTAACTCTACTCTCCAGAGGTATCATTCATTTTGATTACACCGGCATTAAATGGTTCATCTGTTCTAAATCTTCAGTAAAAGTATATAGCTTTTTTACAGAATGCAACCAAAAGGGGAAATAAATCAGTGTCAGAAATCCCCAATGTTTAATTTCTTACTAATCTCATGGTATATCTCTTCTGGATGGGGAAAAAAAAAAAGAATAATTCTTTCTTTCAGATTTTACCTTTTACATTGTAAAATAAAAGCTACCTTGTCCAAAGTCCAAATTCTATCTGATAACTTTGAGCAAACTCTAAATGCTGTCAAATAGAGAAGAAAACAATATTCCTATCTTCCCACAGGAAGCAGTACAAACGACTTGCTGACTAGAAGCCATTTCTATATCTAAAGTTAAACACATGTCAAACAGTAAATCAGATGCGTGACATGACTGCAAACTTATCTCCCTGCATATAGACATATAAGTACATTCAATATGTGTATTTGCACTGCTGAAATATTCAAGTGTCCAGTGAAAAATTTACATTTTTGATATCCAAACCAAAGCCTCTGTTTTTATGTCTGTTTGCTTGTTTGTTTTCGATGGATGCTTGGTGCTCTCAAAGCTCTGTGGGTTCTTTCAAAGTGTATCCATTGGAGAACCAGATTCCTCTTTGACTTTACAAGAGACATTTGGTACAATGACTTATGATGATCACATTCACTTTTAGCCACAAAGTCACTGCAACAGGGCAAAGCTATCAATCACTGGTGGTACAATGAAGCACAACAGGTCTCCCAGAGAACAACTTATACTTCAGCCAGGCACTTGTCTTGGAATATGTTTCCTTCTAAGGATGTGACTTGTTAGTTGGTAGCAACATAAAATCAGGGGCATAAGATCAAGCAATTTAAATTATTTAAGAATATTTATGATCTTTTATGATTAGAGGATAACTATGTATTTTTAATTGTGTGTATCTCTTCCAGTTAGAATTTACCTAAAAGGAGGGTTGTATGATCATACTACCTTCTTTGCTGTCACTAAGGACAAAAAAAAGTATTTAGTAAAAATTTTTCTCTCTGGGAAGATTATTTTAAAGCTCTTTTCTTCAGCAATATTTATACTTACTCTAATATACCTAAGTCTGGCTTATTAAATGCTTTTTGTTTAATTAATTGATTCTTACGATAATAAAATATTTATTTGAATTATGTGGTAATTAAAGTATTATGGAAACTTTCTGGAGTTCCTTGTTGAGCAAGTTACTGGTATCTTGTCAGCAGCTGTCTTTTTATGTGTGTGTCTATGTCTGTGTGTACGGTTGTTGGTTTGGGTTTTTAGGGGCGTGTTGGTTTATTTTTTTAAAGAGGCTTTTAATTGAATAAGCAAAGTACAAAGATATAAGAAAAGAATATTAAATACAATTTCTGAAGTGATCTCAACAGAACACTTAATGAGTTTGTTTTTGCTTTCAGTAGATAACAGTATACAAAGCAAGAAATGAGAAAAATACTGCGGCAACCAACTCCATCAAATCAATATGTGCTGTTCATAAAACCTCAGGAAATAGGAAATCAAATGCTAGCTTTTACAGATTAGTGTGGACACCTATTAATGTACCTACCCATTTGTAAAACAGCTCATATTTTATCTTACTAGCTTAATAGATAAAAATAGAGTACATATGGAATACTACTGTGATTGATCCTTATTAAAACTTGTTTACTTGTCTTGTTACCAAAGATTATTTTTTCTAGAGTTTCCACTGAATTTCATGGAAATCTAGATCTACATAACACAATTTTTTCATGTGAGCAGACTTGATCTTTCCTCATGTGAGCAGAATGATTGGTTCCATTATGAAACTAACCAGGAATGCAGAGAGGGGAACATCCAGCATAAGGACATTGGATAAAACATGGCTTTACAAAGGCTGTAAACTGCCCAGGAAGTCAGGAGTTGAAGCCTAAGAAAGTTATTAATTTACTATAACCTCAATTCTTGCATGTCACTGGATTAACTATTAAAACTGAAGCTCAGGATTAGAAAAACTTAAAATATTCAATTTAGGCAAAGGTAATCTTCAAAAATTTTATGGTGGTTCTGAAGAGAGTCCTTGATGAAAGTCTGTAGGGGAAGGCAGGTTTAATCTCCTGTCAGTTGACATCATTCCTCACACAGAATAATATTTAACAAAAAATCCCAATCCAATTACTGAATTTTAAATTTAAGGCATTGTGATAAATTCTAAAACTCCCTCAGTCTTGAAGAGAAGCAGATTTTGACATAGAAGCATAACCATTCACATTTTGCTTAGAAAGATTTCTTAACAGTATTTTTTCTGGTTTTAGTCTTTCTTCCTAAGAAATCCAGATGGGAATTCAGAGCCATGTTTCACCCTATACCCACACCCACTCCCCTCATTTTACCAAAGGCAAATAGAAGCATTTGGAAAAGAATTGACTTTGATAGCTCAGCTATCTGCCTATTTAGGGGATAAGTTTATTTCTTCTTTCAGGTCAGAATGTGAAAAACATTTTTACTACCTCAGTATTTAAGCATACTTCTCAATGCCCTAATGCAGTTCTGATTATTATACTACTGCATTCCACTTTTTCTATGCAAAGTACTCTGAAGGCCCACTTTGTTCTTGAAAACAGGAGGCATATTAGGAAGAATCACTAAGGTTTCAGTTTAGAAGTAAGCAGGCTTTCATCCTAATTCCTTGAAGTAACTCTTAACTCAAGGCTGAATAAGGTAAAATGTTCATGAAATACAGAGATTAAAAAAAAATGTCAAAGGGAATCAAGTTATTAATCTTCTTTCATTAAGTTTAAATCATAAATGTATGTTTTCTGTTATCTACCTGATATCCTGACCCCCACCATTCATAAGTTTTATAATTCTGAATTGTATCTGCCTCAGGAAACAGCTATTAGAGGAAAATCTTTTGCAGTGGAGCAGCTAGCTTTAATAGATAATTTCTTTTTGAAGTCCTCCCTTTCTGAAGTATTATTTTTGCTTTTTTTTAAAATTCATATATATGTGATATCAGAAATAGCTAGAATAATTTAAATAATAATTATTTTCCTTTGAAAATGTATCTTTTTTGAAACACATGCTGTCCTTTTGTCCAGATAGTAACCCATTTCACAAGAGCAGCACATCACTTGTATTACAGCTCTGTGTAAAAATGTTCCCTTTTTCTAGCTTTTGCTATACATCAGACTTGGGTATGTTGGTGTGCTAGATTAAAAAAACAAAAAAAAAGGAAAATCTGGATGAGCAAAATGTGCAGTTATTATTGACCTTAACACCATTCAAAGATCTGTGTGCAGCTGCAAAAGGACAGAGAAAAGCTTCACTGGAGAAAAGAGATGCTCTTGTTTCCCATTCTTTTCGTTTCTTCCAGAATGTTCTGGCAAACAAAAGCTCTGGTAAGTGCCATTTTCAAACTGTACCAGACACAGTTTTGCTCATGGAAAAAAGAAATTAGACAAACACATTTTGCATTTGTTGTCCAAGAGAATTTGGGGATGAGAAAACTGGTCAGAGGCTTCAGCCACAGAGAAAGGAAGGCAAACATGAAATAGAGACAGCAATGAGCCTGAAGGCTTCCAAAATGGGAGGTGGTAGAGCAAAATTCCCGAGTTTGTGGTTGCCTGTTAGAGCTCCTATTAAGAAAGGATAATCTCAGTGTTCTACATATTTTGTATTTTGTACTGCACAACAGCATTCAGATGTGTTTAATGTTCGTGGAATGAATGGGCAGAATTTGCCAAAATAGAGAAGTTGTTCTACCTTGTGGCATTTTGAGTTTTTAATTTCTCTGTATACATACATGTGACACATCTTAACATTTAGGAAAAAACAAACCCCACCAACCCAAAAAGTCCTATAAACTCCATGGGGAGTTTACTCCATGGAGTACAGATCCTGCACAAGCAGATTTTGCGTATAGTTGCTATTATAATTATGCCTGAATCTGTGATTAAGAAACAGTGAATCCAAACAGTGGATTTATGCAGGTAAATGAGAAGAAACTGTTTTTTGAACGTGTTCAATACCTGTGTACTTACATTAAACAATTCCTATATGGTCTATTACATATGCTGACCTTAAACCTGCAGATGTAATATTTGGCCCTTTTCAGTGTTTGAATACTTATGTTGTCAAAGCCAGTAATTAGTCCTTTAGGAAAGTTTTCCCAATGGAATATTTTGGCTGAATTCAGGGAGAAAAATAAAAGGTGAACTGTACCAAATCTTTCTTCTAGTTGGTTCACTTTCATTTTATTTTCTTTACAAGGAATTATTTGGCTTTCTCTTTTTTTTTTCTTTTTCCTTTTCCAAATGTGAATTTACACATGTGAATGGGGTTCTGCTCTCTCAGTAATCTACTGATAAAAAAATATGGAAGGAGATAAACAATTATAAGACAACATGAGGTACAATAATTCATTTTTTTCAGTGAGCTCTAGCGGGTAGAACTTATGGTGGGACAACCAGCCTGTACACGGCAATTAAAAAAAAAATCTGCCAAAAGGAGAAAGGAAAATGTAACAAATATTATCAAGATTTAAAAAATGTATCAAATTAACTTTCCTGTATGCATAAAGAGTTTCTTTCTTTCATGTATTTTTCCTTAAGTTGTGTGCCCTACTATGCTGGTTTTAATGCGAGATTACAGAATATTTGGGTGACAGATTTGGTGCACAAATCATTTTAACAGTAGGATAGTTTTACTGCACTCTTCATATAGGATAGTTTGAGTGGCAGCAAACCTCCTGAAAATAAAAAAATCTGTCCTTATTTAAATAATTAAAGCAGATGTTTTTTATCTTCACTATAGTCTATAACGTGAGATGACACAAACAGCATATTCTTCCCGGAAATACGTACCTTTTCCTTATGATTACTAGCTTTTGATATATTGCTAGGACTTTAATAAACTGAAGTTATTGAGAGAAGAAAATTCAGAATTGTTATGGTAATAGTCTCAGATTATTTCATTCATGTTGGTTATGATTATCTCAATATGAGGGGAATCTCATAAAATTACCTAAGAATTCACTTTTCTTACACTTAGCTGTCTTATTAAAAAACAAAGTGAAAGAACTGAATTTTCTTGTCTTTAGAGTAATAATATTTTGTGAGTGAAAATATAGATCTTCTACTTCAGTATTTTTCTGGTGCCATTTCCCACCCCACAATGTGCTGTCTATTACAAGAAATGAGAAAGGTGTCGTTTTGTTCCTTTATTCATTTTATAGCTATTAACTCTGATTGACTCAGAATTCTAAATTGTCCATGAGAATACTTCTTATAAAACGGGTGCTAATAAAAGCATTCAGAAAAATTAGAGAATGTGACAGAGACATTTAATTTCCTATAGACAGTTTTTTATTATGCTGCGGTTCAACAAGTTTTTATTATTTTGTTGGGGCTTTTTTCACCTTGGGGGAAAACAATCAGCATTTGCCCCACTTTGTCTGAATTCACATTACAAGGAGAAAGCTTGCCAGATAGTGAAGAAAATGTTTTTTCTAAAGTGTTTCCTGAAAATTAAAAGTCTCCTAAGACATGAAAGGAGACAAATGTGCACTTAGTCCAGGCTTCTAGAACAGAAGTGGGGCAGGTGGAGTAAAAACTCTTTTTTTTATTAAGAAAATGTTCCATAAAGTGTAGGTGGCCTTGCAGGGATGGGTTGAACAGCTGGAGATATTATATCACACAAGCTTGGGTAAGGTGTTGACTCTGAAAGCTGGATCTGTTTATCCAATATCTTGATTCTCTTCAAGCTAAGTTACAGCTTCAGCATTAGTGCAGTTTGAAAGAAAGCAACACTTTTATGCCTGGTCTCCAGGAGAGCTGTGATGGCACAGAGTTCAATAATCTTTCAAAATGTTTTTTGTCCTTCCTCCCAAGACCAGACTGCAGTGCCACAGTGTCGGGTAGCATAGTGTGAGCACCTGTCATTCTGCGGTTTTGTGCTTAAAAGAGACTGGCAAAGTTTTCATGAGACCTCCAAGTATTTTTGCCACAGTATCTCTGATCAAGCCCTCTGACAGTGCAGGTCTTCACCAGTCCCATTTGAAGTTTGTCAGTGCTGCTTCCGATGGGCAGCAAGGTGTCTGAGTCCTCAGCAGAGCCCTGCAGAGCGCCTGCCTACCTTCAGTGGTACCTCTGACGGCTGAGTCACCTATCAGCCCTCCACCCACTGAGTTTAGAAGCTGTGTTCTTTTTTTAGCTTAGGTAGGGACAAGTGTATCTGAAAACATCTTGTTGCCAAGTTTAAACGAAGGTCGGCACACTCCTTTTCTAGGTCATTAATAGATGGGGTCTAAGAAGCACTTTGTGCTGCTTGACAAAGACAGGATGTCTGCAGGGAGACTGGGAGGAAATTCATGTAGCGACTTGCAGAGAAGTCTCTGCAGGAAAGAGGTAATTCTTATATCTATTTTCTAACATAGAAACCAAGAAGGGAAATGGTCTAAGCTTACTAAGTGCTGAGTTAAGAGAAAGTTCAGAGCATAATGATAAAATGCTCTTCAGAAGTTTTCGTGGGAGTTCATGGTGCAGGTTTAAACTGAGAATTTACTCCCACTTTTATGGTGTGTGTTGTTTGTACTGCTTCACTTTTGTGTAAATGAACATGCAAGGGTGAATAATCCCAACAATAAGTACTGTAAGAACACAAGACAAAGATAAGAAGAATTTCTTGGTCTGCCATCTAGTTCATTAAGTTGGGTCAATGACATGCTAACGCTATGACATTTAATAATATATATTTCTGTTAGAGGTCATTCTCAGTGAACTTAGAATTCTCATTTGGATACCCTTCAGACAGAGAGAGTACAAACACAGAACAAAAACTCTCACTTACTTATTTTTTGAGCTTATGCTAATGCATTTGTGTACAGCAGTGACCTTTTCTCAGATCACTAATATGCTTTTTCCTTAATATGGCAGGTAATTTTGTCATAGCATGCTGTTCTAATTTTCAGCCTTTATTTTACCCTTCCATTACAAACTGGGTTTGGGTATGGTTAAGAAATAGGGGTACACAGAAGACATAACAATTAAATTGTGAATCAGGAGATGAAGAAGAAATTGAGATATTTAAGAGAGAAAACATTTCCATCAGTCTTGTCTTGAACCCTATTATTTCAAGCCTCCTAGTGTCTATTCCTTTAAAGCTTCACCTAGGAGCCTTGTAATGATATTTAGTGGATTTCTCTAAACTCCTTTTTTTTTACTTTTGAAAAGAACTTTTTTCATTAAGCAAGGATAAAATAAGCATCTTCTAATTGTTCTCTCTGATTCAATTAAATATCATAAAGACATTCTGTTTCACTGAACAAGGCATTTAAGCTTATAAATGTATAGGCCAGATCCTTTTTACACTAATTCAATGTGAACTTGAGTACATTCAGATGTTTGTACCATATTCATCACCAGAACATGGGCCCAGATCCACAGAAAAATACTCATGTATTTTTTTGATGATTGGGAATGATTAGGCACCCTATTTATACAGCTGCAAAATGAAAACTGCTGTTATAACCAGCTGGCTGTCTAAGGCAAGCCCTGTCAGGTATCTTTTCAGCTTTACTGAGATATCTATTATCTGACATGAACCCCTTCCTGGGGGTTTCTAAGTAATTTTCTTTCACAACAGTGATAGCAGGAGTTTCAACAATTTAACCAATATCTCTGTGACTCTTAACACCCACCAAGGGCACAGATGTGCCACATTCAAAGGCTGCCTGTCCAGAATAGATTCACATTCATAGCTTCTCACTGAGCAGAAAGATGGTTTTGCTTGATGACTGGGAGAGTGGAGACCAATGTTCATAATTTTTTTTCTTAGTGACGATTTAAAAATCTTAATTCTCCCCACTCTCTCAGATCAGGCAGAAAAGGCCTGTTTTATGTTCACTTTTCCAGGGCTCATTAGAAATTAAACAAGGATTATGACATTCATTACTCCAAAATAGGAAATTCATGGGATTTAGGCTAATGCTTTCAGTGACTGTAGTAACTGGGTAGAATTTTAGCTGTGAAAACATAACTGTTCCTGTCCTCAGTGTTTCCAATTGTATCTAGGCATCTTTTCAATAAATTCCTTAAGTGAACTGTGAATTGGCTTTTTGATGACACTTACCTCTCTATTGCAAGGGCTTTGGACCTTTATTTAAGGTGACCTGCAATTGCTTCCAGCAATAATTTAGTTAGTTAGACTATTTTATCATGAATTCTTGTATGTCTTGATTTGGTTTGTCTGGAACTACAGGACTCCCTCTGCATTGCCAATAAACAGTAAAATGCTTGGTAGAAATCTGGTCTAACATAGGAGCAATAAATATTACCTTTTATTTTTTGGGAGAAATCATCATGCTTGTGTCCTACCATTCCTTAGGGAAACTGAGCAAAATCTTTAAAGTGAGTCTAATCCTGAATTTAAGTTTGCTCAGGAGATGCTAATTTGATTTGTAGCCTTTCTATAATAGCAAAATGCATCTTAGATTGTCAGAGTAATGTAACAGTAAAAGGTGTCTTTTTCCCTTGATCTTAAAAAAATCATCAAAATTAAAACAAAAAAAAGCATCACATATATATATCACTCTACCTCTGACCCACCCCAATTCCACAAATGCCAGTAGTGAGCTCCTCTTCAGTAGGTGTTAGTGCCACCAGTTACACCAATCACTGCATGGAATTCCAAATAAAAAATGTGGGTACATCCCTAAACTTCCTTTTAAAATCTGAAGAATGCTTTAAATATCCATTCTGAACTACAATATTGGATATTCCTTTAAACTGGTAAATCAGAAAGACTACCTTTGGTATTAGGATATGTGTTTAAAGATAAAGGGAAACAACTGCAAACTGACATAAGCAATGGCAGATTGAGCTAGTTTTCATAACGAATTGATTTCTTTTGTGATTAACAATCCAAAGCTATCCATGAAAAAAAAAGAAAAGTTTTGATTTCTGCTTTTAGTATTTCAGATGAGAAAAGCCTTGCCAAAAAATATTTAGTCACTTTGGTACCAAGGTGCTTCATCTTTTTAGTCTGCCATTTTCCATGATTTTTCATATGTTTCTCACTTTTCTTTCTTTCTTTCTTCTCCTCATTACTCCAAGGGAGTGGGAGGAGGGAGAGGTAGGTGGCTACTTGATCTGAGCAGTAGACCTCAGTCTGAGAAATCTAGATATTTCACAGCTCTGAAGAACAGGAGATACGCAATTTCTTCCATCCAGATTGGTATCTTGCCTAATATGTTTTAGTTCCCAAGGGGATAAGGTACTTCTGGTATCTCAAAATCTCTATAATACTGCTTTCATTTTCGAAAAAATCTCAGAATCTAGTGCTGTCAGCACTCACTTCATAGTCCAGTATTTTAATCTGTATTCTGTCTGTGCTCATGTATCATTCTTGGTCACTCCAGTGGGAATATCACTGCAACAACAGAGCTGAAGGAGAAAGCACTACAAGCTTAGTCTAATATTCACTGAAGTTGGTCAGAAGCTTCTTGCTGACCTTAAAGTGCAGCACTTTGCAAAACCAGCTATCTCCACTGCAGTGTCTGCATTCCATTAAACAAGGCCTTGTATAAACAAATAAATAAAGCCCTGGTAATAATACAGACACTGGTCTTGTACATTCATAATAGGCTTCATTTAAAATTCATTTTTTATGAATGACCCAGCACTGCTTGACCACTATATTTATGTGGTCTAATTGCATTTACTGTAATTTGAAAAGCACAATTATTATTGTCCAGCATCATTCCTGTGGCTGTAGGATCCCTGTTTTTCATAACTGAAGTATCTGAAAGCCCACTACAATTCTATGACTTTTTCACTTCAATTTGCTGGCTTAAATATCCTTTGCCACTGCAAGAGTGTTTACCAGTTTTCAAATATTTAGGAGTTACTAGAACCGGTAGGGATGATAATTTCTTTTTTCTTCTTTTTGATTTGCATTTACTAATGAATACTGATGGTTAAATATACATGTGAGTCTTGAAAATATTCACTCTACTTGTTTAAATAACTGTCTGAACCCATGAAAATGTACTTCTTGTTATATGCACTGAGTGAGACTGCAGTGTCTTATTATTTTTGGAAAAAGGACCATGATGGCAGTAAAGTTTGTGCCAATTCTTCCATTTTGTCCATTTTTTGTTGCAAAAGACCAATTTTGCAAGTGACATTAGTGATATTTATCCACATATGGTCATTAAAGCTATGGGCTACTGGGTGGTGTGATATGACTGCACATTCTATAATGCACAGTTCAGGCAAACTTCAAATGAGAATAGACACATGGCAGGAGAGGGCAATCTTCTCACTAGCACCAACCACAGGAGACAGCATCACTGTCTCCTTACAGGGGAAAAGCCACCATCATGGGAGGGCATTTAATTGGGCAGCAACAGGTAGCACAAACTCTTCTGGAGCAGAAGAAGCAGTGATGCAACTCTGCTTCCTAGTGACACATAGAAGTATCAGTGATGCCAGTTGATTTTCACCTTTTTTCTCTGTATTCTCTGTATTCATTATATATATATTTGTAGCTCTGTAGCCTATTATTGTATTAGTAGCTAGTCCCAGTAGTTTTCCATAAATTTTCCTAGGCAGAAAGACCAAACACATTCCAAGGGACCCTATCCTATCATGGTTCTCCCTGATACCAAGGTTTAAAACAGCCCTTCAAAACACATTTTCATAAGCAAAGTACAGCTAGCACCAAGGGGGGGGGGCTCCAGAAAAGGGTTGAACCAGAAGGTTGGAATTACCTCATCAACTGTGCTTCTAATTGGGAATGTTATAAGTTGGGTCTCAAAAACCAATCAGAGACGTAGATCCAATTAAAGAATTTATTAATTAAAAAGCAAGCAGGTATCAGCCAAGACAGTGCTGGACGGGGGAGACCAGTCCCTTGCTAGTCTACCGCACCGCACCCAAAGATTGCAAACCATCATTTTTTATAGTCATTTTTACCCCCTCCCTTGAGTCCCTCGTGGGTCTTGACTGACGTTCTCTTGGGTGTCTCGATTGGCCGTGGAGTCGTCGGTCTCTGCGCTGGTTGGTTGTGGTTTGAGGCCTGCAGGTTCTTGGGGGGGGGGTTCTTTCTTGCATAGCAGTGGAGACTGTGTCCCGTGAGAATTACACAAAGCTGCTGAGTGGCCTTGCAAAAAGAGTTGCAATTGTTGCAAACCTTCGGCAGAACGGTTTGGCTCTAAAACAGGAACTCTTTCTGTTAAAGCAAAACTAAAAAGCAGAGCTTAGCAAAAGTAAAGAATTAAAACTTCTTGATTTTCCAAACGATTTCGTGAACTATACCTTCTGTAATTTATCACAGGGAATTCTTGTCAATTATGCTAATTTTCTAAAGTTATAAAACTGTATTCACCCCATGGCAGGTGGGCTTTGGTGGACATTTTCCATATCTACGCCCTGGAGGCCTCCAATAAAAATCTGTTTTGTATCACTTCCTATACTAATATTATCTCAAACGTCATTGTTGTTTCATTTCTAGGTTCTTAAGGCATCATCAGAGTGAAAAATTAAGACTTTAGATGTTTTAATTTCATGATATGTATACAATTTAACAGGTCTGTAAGCTATGGTTTGCAGCTGTGAATGAAGGAATCCAGAGCTGAAAATTGCTTTTGGGAGGATTTTTATTCCATGAAGAATTCTAGCTGTTGTTTTCCAAAGGCCATACATACTGTTGTAGTTCCCTGTTTCTTCCCCTACTTACTGCGTTCATGTTTACTACTTGTTTTCTCCTCTCCTTAGGTCTTGTGTCTTAGAGACCCAATACAGAGGCAAGGACTAAATACACCCAAGATTATTAAAACAGAGGATAAGGAATAGATAGTGGATTTTTATTTGTTTTGTTTTGGTTTTTTTGATAACAAGTCACCCTATTGTGATACCAAATTGTCTAGATGATGAGGTATATTTAACCAGATAGTATAAAGTAAGAAGGAAGAATTATATTCTTTACTTATTCTACAGTATGACAGCTGGCTGCTTCCTGGTCAAATTTTATTGTTACTGTCCCAGTAGTGACTAGGAGAGGTATTATTGTAGATGACTTTGATTTATTTCCTACAAGAGAGACCATGTCTTTTAACTCCATCGGCCTCTTGTGCAAAAGAACATTCAGACCCAGTACTGCTTTCAAGAGGAGCAGCAGCAGCAAAATATCAATTGTCAGAAGTTAATGCAGGCTCTTTTTGAAAGGCATGAGTGCTCTCACCATGCTGGTGCATATTGTTATCTTTAAGCTGTTCATGAAAAATGATGTTTCACTCAAACAGGAGAAAAAACCCCAAAAACAAACAAACCAAAACCCTCCTTTATTTATTATGTTTCACTTATACACACAAAATGGAGTTATAATTGTACTTTTTTTCTAAATATTTACAGATCTCATTCTATACTACTTTTGATGTTTTCCATGTTCTAGAAGCTTTCATTTTGCAAACCACAGAACAGACAACTCATAAGAACTTGATAAAATACAGCTTGTGTGGGCAGAATAAAAATATTTGGTGTATATACGAATGTATAATCACACACAGAGCACCATATACCAACCACACAGTACTATGAGGTGTTTATAGGTTTTTGATTGTCACCTACCATGGCAATTTATACTACAACTTATTTTATACAGAACTGTAAAATGATGAAGCATGACTGGACACAGCAAACTAACTTTCCAAACCTGAAATAGACTCCACTGAAGGGAGCATCAGTAACACTGTCTTTTAATAGTGGGACACAAGTGATTCTGCAATCCCTTGTACTCAGCTAATTTTGTTCTTGGTTGGTTTTGTTTGTTATTTGGTTTTTTTGCAGTCATCCAATACTGCTTTGCACAAATTTCTTGAAAGAATTCATGAACATTAACTGATTTCCCTTTGTTCTGGTTTCAGCTGAGACAATTTCCTTCTTAGCAGCTGGCACAGTGAGGTGTTTTGGATTTAGTATGAAAATAATGGTATAGTTGTTGCTAAGTAGTGCTTGCTTAAATCAAGGACTTTCAGTGTCCCATGCTGTGCCAGTGAGCAGGTGCACAAGAAGCTGAGAGGGAACATGGCCAGGATGGGTGACCCAAACTGTCCAAAGGGATATTCCATACCACAGAACATCATGTTCAGTCTATAGATTCAGGGGAGTCAACTGTCAGGGGCTGATGGCTGTTGGGGTCAGGCTGGGCATCAGCCAGTGATGGAGGGCACTTCTACTGTTCATCACTTGATTCTCTTGGGGTTTATTCCTCTCTCCCTCTCTCCTTATCATTACAGTTATTATTATTAGTATTAGAATTTTTCAATTATTGTTATTATGTTATTATTTCATATTCTCTTTTAATTCTTAAAGTGTTTTTATCTGAACCCATAAGGTTTGCTCTTCTTTCTGCTTCTCCTTCTGAGTGTGGGCAGGGAGAAGAGTGAGAAGCTGTGTGTTATTTAGTTGACATCTGGTGTTAACCACACCAACCTTGTCAAACAAATATTACATTTTTCATACATTTTTCAAATTATTATTTATTTCTACAGAAGAACACAAGAGAATAAAACAATATATATATGACTTTCTCAAAGTTGCAAAGTTAGAATAGAGGTGAAAACAACTTGTTTCTTACAGCTGAGACAACTGAAAATATGAACATGTTCTTAAAGCATTTAGTGGATGAAGGAAAAAAGGATAAGAGTGGTACATAATGAAAGCAATATTTTTTTATTGCTGCAATTAAAAATATCTTGATGACTTTTAGCACTCTTCATAATGAGAACAATCTTGCCTTACCTGGGAGTTCCAGTGTTTGCAATGGTAAGCTTGATTTGCTCATAAATAACATAAAGAGTCACTTTGGATTTTAGAAAGTTCTGTGTATTTAAAAAAGTACAGATACCAATTTCTTACTTATGAAAAGCCCTCTTTATTACTTTTGGACCATTTTTACTATGCCTTTATTCAGCTTAATAAGCTTGGAACTTGTCAGTTCAAGAAAAACAAAAGGACTCAGATTTTGGGACTGGGAACCAAATGACTAATAGAGGAGCAAAGCTCTTATTTAGAAGACTATTATAATTATCAGCATGCACATCAATTCATTCTTCCAAAGCAACAATGATTGGACAAAAAATTACTGATTAACTATTTTTGTTTGTTTGTTTGTTTAAAGACTTGAAAATCGCTCCCTAAAAATCCCTTCCCCATCAGCTGATCCAATAAATGTTATTATTGCCATCTGCAAACTTCTATTGTTTAAATAACCAGGATAATTACTCCAGACATCTGCATCACTTTGCGTTCTCTCTTTTGCAAGACAAAAATTTTCAACTTCTATGCCACACTACACTTCTATAACAGAAGGTGTCAAAACAATGTCCTTACATTCACATCTGCCATGTCTCTTAGACCTGTGAAGAGGGAAAGGCAAATACCTTTTTTTTTTAAATTAGAATATTGGGTTATCTCACAGTCACATTGCAGTATTTTAATTTTCTGTCATTTATATTATTATTAGAATAGGAAGGAAACACATTTCAGGTTGATGGCCTGTGTGTTTTTCTAGACTGCAAGTGTTAATTGCCCTTTCTGTGCAGCATGGAGATGAGTTCTAGCCCAAAGCCTGTGAAACTAAACTGAATGACCATTTTTTTTTTGAGCAATCATTTCTGAATTAGTATCTTTTGTCAAGTAATAGCAAAAAGATCTGTGGGAGGGCAAGGTTGAAAATCCAAGTTCAAATATAATTGTAAAATTTTGAATGGTTAAAATTATTTTTGAAAATCTGTACATCACTAATAAACTAATTAGAATTAATTATTTTCTTCTTGTATGTTTTTCTATTCTCAAAGTGCCTTTGAATTAGGTATAAGTCTGAATGGTCAGATACATTTTAATAGTAAATTAAGACAAACAGGATTTCCCTTTTGCCTTTGGACATATTTGCAAAATATCTGTATTAGCCTTACTCTGTTTATACTGGCTGTTTTATATTCTACACTAAGCTTTGGTAAGGCAACAGAAAATAAACTTGGGAAACGTAATGCAGAATTTTATGGAAATATTTGACTTCAGAATTGAACAAGGATTTTAGAACTCCTTGCCCTATGCGAGACACCATGTAGGTCAGTTACTGAATCCTTTCACGTGATTAAAAATTATTTTGAACAACTGAAAAAATTCCTCTAATCAGATCTTGCCTAATTCCCATAATTCCAGTGGTAACTCAGTGTTAAGAGAAATCTTTTGTCAAGCCATTAACATTTACTAGGTCTGATTATTAAATGTAAATCAGAAACAGCTCTAGAAGATACTCAATTTACATTTATGTATGCCCAGTATCTGAAGGGAAGTCAGGCTCTATTATACTACATTAATGTGGATGACTCACAGTAACTGTTATGAAGCTTTCATTGAAATCGGATAATAAGTAGGAATCTGGAAAGTAATAAGACTTCAAGTTTAGAATATCTTTCTTATTTAAAGAAATGTCTTATTTATTCAAACTGCAAAGTCCATAGAGCTACATTACAGGAATTCTAGATCCATTACAAAAGTAACAGAAATTACAGTTTCCTAGGTATCATTGTGAGAGGAGTTTTACAAAATAGCTGGGTTGATATTTTGTTGTTGTAATTAAGGACACCTGAATGATAAAATCTATTTAAAATCCTCCCTATTAGAAATCATTCAATTGCTAATGCTTGTATTTATATTAATCATAAACCTTCCTTTTGTAGAAACACTATATTTATTTTATCTGTTCTTTTTTTTTTGTTTGTATCCCTTTTTATTTTAATTTTTATTTTTTCTTTTTGGACTTTTTCTTCTCAAATAAAACCCAAAATGTAAACATTTATCTTTTCTTAAATTTGGATGAAAGAACTGAATGTTGAAACTCTGTTGAAAAAAGTTCACAGAGTCACAGAATAATCTGCATTGGAAGAGAACCACATGGATCATCAAGTCCAGGTCCTGGCCTTGCACAGGACACCCCAGGAGTCATACCACATGCCTGAGAGTATTGTCCAAGTGCTTCTTGAACTCTATCAAATACCCTATTGCGACACTCTGCTGTCATCTGACTTTTCCAGATTACATCTTTTTTTGTTCTCAGATGTTCTTGACTTACTCAGCAGGTGATGCAGTTCCTTTCTCCTTTACTGTATGAAGTCATATCCTTCCTGTGATGCACCTTTGTCTCTTCTGGCTAAAGTGTGATGATGCCCTAACTGGAAGAAAATGTTCTGAAATTACATTGCATTTAAATTTTCAGGTGTTTCTATCCAATTGAAAGACAAAATATTTCAACACTAGCTTGTTTTTTTGGTTGGTTGTGTTTTTTCCCTAATGGAAAAAAAAGAGAATTTTTCCTATTAACCATTCAAGATGTTACTCTTCCTCTCTGTCCACTTCTTTCACAATAAAAGAAAAAAAAGTGATAATTGATATAATATCTGCAAATTTTTAATTGGTGAGTGTGATATCCCAAAATATAAAATATTTGTTGTCATCACATAGATAAATAATTCTAGACTGAAAGAATTCTGTAATACTTACTTATGTGAATAATTCTATTGACTTTTAAGCACTAGTATCTGGATGTTATGAATAGGAAAAAAATTCTGAAAGATTGATTTTTTTCTTAACTGATATGACAGGTAGTACCTGAAAAGGTATTTGTAGTCAGCAAATTTGAGCCTATGGAGTGTATCACAAACAGTGAAACCATTCTAGCAGTGCCAAGCGCTTGAAGAGGGAAGAGAGAGAAAGATACACTTTTCATTAAGACAAAGTGACTCTGCTGCTCTAGTTTCACAGTGTGAATTTTCTCAAAATGGTAGAGCCCAAATTAAAAATTTTTCATTTGATATCTTGCTAGACTTTAGACCCTTTGCTGAGAATGTTTTTAGTTCCATTTAAACCAGATGTCAGAAACCTCTACAGATACAAGTATATTGCTTCAAACAATTATAAATAAGAAAAATATTGTTGTAATAATATTTAGTTGTCTGTTTTAAATTAATCAGAGTCCTATGTGATCAGACATATATGATGAGATTCCAACATCTCTTAAATATTTGATTTCAGCCATTGTATGAATGTCACAGTGGACCTGATAGATATAGCTTTTCCATGCTTGTTAAAACTATTCTTCATTAGAACTCAAAAACTAATGGAGGTGATGGTTAGAAGGGCTTTAGTGTAGCTCCATCTCATTTGGGAAGATTTAAGATCCATTTTGCCACATATGCAGTGCTTTCCAATATTCAATTAGTTCTCTCAATCTTACTGTTGTTTTCTGGGTGTCCCGTGCCTGTAAAATCCCATAAAGACAACCAGAATTTTTTATTTCATGCTCTCAAGCATACCTGAAGTATTTCACAGAATCACAGAATATGCTGAGTTAGAAGGAACCCATAAGGGTCATCGAGTCCAACTCCTGGCACTTGCAGGACACCCCAAGAGTCACACCATGTGCCTGAGAGCACTGTCCAAACACTTCTTGAACTCTGTCAGGCTGGTGCTGTGATCACTTGCCTGGGAGCTGTTCCAGTGCCCAGCCACCTTCTGGGTGAATTTCTATTTCTTACCTTCCATCTAATTCTGTACAGAGCACAGACAAAATTGAATAGATCAGGATGCAGGGGTTTTTAAAAATAAAATTACTCAGAAGGAAGCCCCTAGATGCCATTATACATCTTCCCAGTTGTCCTGACATTCCTTTAATGTGTGACCTGCATAATGGTACTGCCTGTTTTCCTGAAAAACTGTAAATGGTGAAGGATTCCATAAGTCACCAGGTTAGGAATATCAGACATATTCAAATTTCCCATCATCTTCTGTGGCAGAAGTTTAGGATTGGAGTTGTGGCATGCTGACATCTACAGATGCCTTGGATAAGAGAGTGCTATGTCTTACCATATAGATATACCACCAAAACATCCTGCCTAGGGAGGATAGGAGACTTTACCAATAAAGATAAAAAAATTGTGAAGATGTCACACAATGCCACTTAGACAGTGGTTTAAAAAAATCAGGATGCTGTTATTGCAAAAAAAAATTATATTTATAACTTTATATTTACAACCTTACAAATACATTTATTTACCTTATTTGGGGTAAAATGATTAATTAATTTCATTTTTTAATAATTGCTGAGAACAGTTCTGTGGATGAACGTCTTATAGGATAACACTGTACAATGAATCTGAAAAACAGATTGATTGGCAAACTGGTTATATTATGTTTATGACAAGTTTTGTAGCTAGAGGCAGGATTAGCATCACTTCCAGCCACCTTTGACAGCCAAGGAAAGGTGTTCTAATATTAATGTCCTTGCTGTCTTTCTCTCTGTATTTTTTTCTAATTATTATAATTATCTGGAAGTGTAATAAGAGTGAACTGAGGCAGGGAGAAAATATATTAGGCTGCTGTAAACAAATTTCAGTGTAGTATTCAAGCAGCCAAATGTAAAACATATATGTATAGAACACGTCCCTTGAGCTGCAGTGCGATGGCTAAGCAGTTTCTTTATAAGTTTAAATTATTTCAATACAAGAGATCTTTAAAAATTCATCAGAGACAATAAGACTGTTTTTGAAGGATTAATATTTCCAATGAAAATTGCAGAAATTATTTGAGTGTTATGAGGGATTTTTAAATTTAAGAAACTTCAGAATGTACCTGTGAATTTATTATGATTGCTAATATGGAAACAAAAAGAAAATGTGTAGAAGAAGAATTCAAAAATGATAATAGGAGACTAGAAGATTTCAGACACTGGTGTTATATGTAATTTTGCCACCAGGTCCAGAATTTTGTTCTGTGAGCATTTTGGAGAGTAAACCAGTAAAATAATTTTTCATAAGGTGACAATATTTGGAAGATTTTTTTTTTACATATTCTCATCATACCTGCTTCAGTATCCTTATCTTTGCTGGTGTTTGCACCTTTATCTTAAATGGAGATGTGCTTTTAACAGACCATCTGTAAAGTGCATTATTAAGGACTCTCATGAAGCCTTTCAGTGGATAACAGCAGTAGTCACAGTGCAGTCTTCCACAAGAAACCTGCTATCTCTGGTTTATCATTACCTTTTATTCAGGTTATGTACTCTGATGTTACTTTTGTGAACAGCAGATATGACAGTCAAGGATCAGAACTATAATTTGTATCCTAGACTGTACCTGATAGGGAGTTTCCTTTGTGTTCTATCAGCCAGTCATTGAACTATGCTATATTTACTGGGGGAAGAGAAAAATGATAGGCAATGTTTGTATTTCTTACCCAATTATACTAATAAAGCAAATAAGCTTGATTTATAGCAAATAATGGGTTTTGTAAAACAGAAGAGTCCAAACAACTTTTCCTTCCTTCTGTGGGCACAACTCAGACTGGTGTAATATCTTGTGTTTTCTTCCTCAGTTTAAATTTCCAACTGCTAGGAAGGATTTTCATCCTGGAGCAAGGCTTGAATATAAAACATTCTCATTCCAAAAGCAATCTACATGAGGTCATAATCTTCCCGAAGCTTAGCCTATATTTCTGGTATGTATTCTGTAGAGATTTACTTGAGCTGAGTATGAACCCTAAATCAAGCGTACTTGAAGGGTGATATCAAAAAGCACAGCCCCAGAGATGCACTGCTTGCTGCAGTCTTCTCTCTCCTCTGGAGGACAACTACATCTTCCATTATGAACCCAACATAGATTGAAAACACTGTACATGAAAGTGCGAATAAACCCAAAAGGAGTCTGTTTCAGCTGTCACCAGACTGTTGGGGTTTAAGGGATGTTACAGCAGACCTTACCTCTGTCCCAGGGCTGTACACTGCACTCTCACCTGCCAGGGAGCCATAAGGCTAGCTCTGGTTCGTCTGCTTCCACAGCCGGCGGTGATAAAGGAGGCGAGGAGGGTCTGTGCGTTGTGTCCATGGAAGATGTTTATTAGCATGGTGCAGCAGAGGCCAACGACCTCCCAGAGGCAGAGATGCCTCGAGGGCAAAGGCCTCACATGCACAGCCACATGTGGTGCATAGACATGTGCTGTATAGACACACGTGGAGCATAGACAGCAAGATGGCAGAGGGTGAGGGGTTTTATAGGGAAACAGAGAGGGGCAGGGACAGCACACTGGCCCAGTGACCTCTGGGTACAGGGGAGGTACAGGGGAGGTACAGGGGCGGAGTTAGGGTACAGGAACCAATAGGGGAAACCCAAGGCAGGACAATAGGTGACAAGTACAGTCATTAAGGAAGGGGTGTGGGGAACTTGCAGCTATTTTCACAATACCAGACTTTTTGGGTGCTTGTTGTAGTAATGCAATTTTCAGATCTCCATGTGCTTCCTTTGTTCCCCTGCTCTGTATGCTATTGGTTCATTTTAAAATATGCATTCTGCTGTACCTGAAACCCATTGGTGTGTTCCCTTTTGCTAATTTTCCCTTCCTCCTTCTGGGACTGGCTCTGGGGCAGACATTCCCTCCCCTTCCTTTCCCTTTATAAGCCGATGTCTGGGTCAGCTCAAGGTCTTCATCTCTGAGCTGCTAGCCCTATTCCCGTCCCTTGCTTTCCTCCCTGCCTCCTTCCCCTGTAACCCTCTTTCCTTACCCTAAATAAACCTCCCTGGCAGAACAGAGATGGGTTCCAGGTCGTTTCTTTGTCCCATTATATTTCCCGCTGAATTTCTGTGGCTGCGAGACTCACGTTACACCAAGCGGACCCTGGGGGCCGCCCGCTCTGAATCCGGTGGAATTACGTGGACCAGGGACCCCATTCTGGGGAAGAGCCGGCTCCTGCAGCCCTCCCGGACCCTGCCACATCAGCTTGTGACTTGGATGTCTTAATAATTGAAACAGGAAAATTCTGTTGTTTATTAACACATTTCACTAGAAGTACTATTCAGGACTTAGGGCAGTGGCTTTCCTAGAAACCTGCTGTAGGTCTGTTTTGTTCTTTCACTAAGACAACTACTTTGAACAAATTATTTCTGTCTGACTTCCACCCCAAAGCCTATGCTGGGGACTATGTTTCCCCTTTCTTTAGTACAAGACTGAATGCTGAGATGACAAATGCCACAAAAGATCAAAAATTTGACAGCATTGCTGGTACACCAGATTTTCATTTCTGTGTCCTTTCCATCATTTAGAACAAATATTACAGTCTTGAATATGGATTTGGGGAACCCCATAGCACATGGTTCTCCTTTCAATACTTTTGATGTACTCAAGTAGAATAGATGTTCAAAAACAGTGGGAGAAATACAGCAAGAGAAAACATGTCTCTCTGCTTTTCTCCCTCATAAGTAATTAAGTCCCTTCAAAGTTGCTGTTTCTGTCTTTTTCAACAGTCCATTTGTTCATAGGAAATAATTTCTTGAAGTATTTTTAGTGTACAATTTTGCAAGTCAGAGAGGCAATTGCATTTTTGTGCAAGACAGTGAAGAATGTCTATACAACACCAATACAGACTTGGTCTCCAGAATATTAATTTTTAATGCTTCAACATTAAAAACATATTAGATGTTTTCTTGTTTTCCTTGCTACCTTTAAAAGAAATGCTTCTAATTCTTTAGCTCAAAAATTCAAAATAGCTTCACAGAAGGACATTTGCTATACGATACAGTAAGTTATGACATTTCACTTCAGTTTTTCTTTATCCATGAAATGGATCCATAAATAATGAAGAAATGAATGCAACTCACACACTTCCTCCCCTCCCCCTCCCTCTCTATAGTTTAATAATCCAAAGGTTAGCTGCCTAAATGTTTAATCACCTATAGCTTCTACAGAATAAATAGAAACATGTTCTTGAACAAAAAGGAACATCATCTAACTAAGGCATGTGCCCAAGAACGATGCAACTCTCTCTCTGCTGGCTATAGGAGACCTATGATGCATTTTTGGACAGGACAGTGCCTGAAAGCCTAAATGAATGGTGCCCTGGATATATTTCCATTCTGATTTAAACCAGATCTCTGTGGAGAGACAGTCTGTGTTCTGTGTCATAATGTACTTCCTCTGAGACCTGGTGGAACATGAAACTCTTGTGTTCAACCAAAATTTTTGCTGTAGTCTCTTCACTGGGGCTGTTGAAGCATGGCTTTTCTCAGCTGTCCCTTTCATAGAAAGATTCATAATGTTAAAAAATAAAAAAGCATCTCTCAGTTCTGTAGAAATTTTACTAGATGCCATGCAAATCTCTAAGTAGTAGAGGATGATGACTCACATGCCAGGTTTTGGAAGTGTACTTTGCTGAAAAAGCAGCACTACATATTTCTCCCTACTTTAATTATTTTAAAGTGTCACTTAGAAAAAAGGTAAAATATGGGACTTTGAGCTGCTATATTCTAGAATATTATTTTTACGTGCTTTTTAAAAAGTTTTTTTAGCAAATGCATCTCCTGCCATATCATAAAAAAATAGCTGCTTTGTAGACTAGAGAGTCCTATTTTGGCCAAATCCTGGAAATAATATATGGCTATGTTCTAACAGTAGCACACCCATCTCCTAAACTCAACTTGTAAAATCTAGCCAATATCTTGATCTGGCATGGAGTCTTATATTGAAAAACCATCATCAAGTTTATGAGGTCATATAATTCAAAGTTAGAAAATCCTAAACAAACAGGCAATCAGTAAGCAGCCTACAGGCCTCTTTGGCACACAACTACAAGAGGAGGTAAACCTCAGGAATTCTGAGCACAAAAGCTATTTTGCACTGATTGCCTTTGTGGACAAGTGTTCAAAAGTGAGACTTAATCACTACACTCAGCTGTGTCAGAGGAAACCCAGTGCAGTCAGGTGAAATATGCTGGAGATGCACAAAGATAATGAAGTCTCCATGAGGATATATTGCTCTGTGTGAATACATCTACAAACCACCCATTCATAGGGAATGTGAAGGTAAATTAAATTATCAGAACTGTTCCTTATTTCTCTGAAGTCTTCCATACTCTGTATTTTTATTGGTTTTGCACAAAAAGTGACATGACATTGATGTGACTTCTTGAAATCTAGTTCTTTGAACAAGGCAAGGCACCAAGGTCTGTCCAAGATAAGGCTTGAAGAACACTATAATGGGAAAAAGTCTTCATTTCTGTTCCATATTTCTGGAAATAGTCTACCATTTTAGGGTTTTTTTCTTTTTTTTTTTTAAGATTTCTCAGGGAGGCACTGATTTCAAAATACGGTTAAATAGTTTGAATCATGTGGAGTTGAAAAAATTGATTCTGATAGTGGGAAAGGTCTCTCAATTCCAATGAAATAGGATGCCAATTTGCATTAATAAACAGATGAAGAGATATAAAGAAATGGACAACACTGCATCAGATCTAGTACTGTATCTTTTTAGTTTAGAATTTTATAACTAAGAATTATGCCACAATGTTCTCCCATTCATTCAGGCTTAATTGCAGGACTGGTGTCATTAATATAACTCAGTAACATGTCTATGTGGGACTATCCGTAGAAGGCAAATCCAGGTGCTAATGGAGATTCTTAATAACTTAGTATGGTTTTCTTGGAGTTTCCAGTAAACAATAACAATTCCCAAACTAGTTGTTAATGTGATTGACAGACTTGAGTGAAATCAACTCAAAATCTAAAGTAAAGCTGGTGGGAGCATTTTATAAAGTATGTAATTTATGCAGCTTCATAGACCTTTTACAGTTAAGTAACTGTGTGTACTAATAGAGAAAACAGATCCCATTTGCTTCTGGATTTTTAAATGAGTGTTCAGTTATGTACATTGGAAAGTTCCATAAATTCCTCCAGCCAGGAAATAAATGAGAGATACTGAATTTTTGGGCTCATTAGAGCTAAGCAACTAATTTTGAATTTATAATATCAATGCTAAGCTGGGAATTATGATAAAATCCATGCTTTTGTATGAGAAAAAAAGGGCTGAGAATTTTTAACCTTAATTTAAACCTCTCATTCATGATGAGAACACCTACATTTCTGGGTCATTAATAGTTTCAGAAGTCAAGGACAACAGTTTAAACTTACTTGGGTGGAGGAGAGGAGAGGAGAGGAGAGGAGAGGAGAGGAGAGGAGAGGAGAGGAGAGGAGAGGAGAGGAGAGGAGAGGGAGAGGAGAGGAGAGGAGAGGAGAGGAGAGGAGAGGAGAGGAGAGGAGAGGAGAGGAGAGGAGAGGAGAGGAGAGGAGAGGAGAGGAGAGAGGAGAGGAGAGGAGAGGAGAGGAGAGGAGAGGAGAGGAGAGGAGAGGAGAGGAGAGGAGAGAGAGAGGAGAGGAGAGGAGAGGAGAGGAGAGGAGAGGAGAGGAGAGGAGAGGAGAGGAGAGGAGAGGAGAGGAGAGGAGAGGAGAGGAGAGGGAGAGGAGAGGAGAGGAGAGAATATGCTCTCAGAAAAATTCATGTTTTCCAATGCCATATAGCCCAGCGGTGATATTTTGTATTTTGATCACCATTAGCTCAGTATATTTGGCTTAAGTAGAAAGTGAACTCACAAGACAACTGCAAATTATCTTGTCACTTGTGAAATGAATAAATATCTGGTTTAAGAGAACTGTTGAAGAATGAGAAGTCATGCACTAAAATGTCCAAATGCAATAGAAATTTTTGTAAATTCACCAAGGTTCAATGGAAAAAGCATAAAACATATCAAATGTATAAAACATTTCTATAAATATGTATAAAACTTATTTGGTATAAAACATATGACAACTGTTGGGGTAGAAGTCAGGGCTCCATGGAAAGAAGCTTCAAGGTGCTATTTCTTTGAAAAAAACCCTTACGTACTAGAGCACAGCCAATATAATATGACTATTTATCCATTTAAATCCATACTTTCCATTGGTTCAATTTAAGACATGAGATTTTGTTTCCTTAAATACATGAATAATCTAATGTGCCTGAAATGGCCTGTGATTAATTTATAGTAATGAAGAGTTCAGCTGAACCTGGTAATGTTACCCTTATGAATAAATACAGCCAGCAGCACTTTAAAAATCAAATCTTAGTTGAAAGGAGTCTAGATAAGGACTAACATGATATGAATCTTTATGCTAAAGTTGCGGACAGCACTATTTAGTAGTATCAAAAAATACAGATATAGTGGAAATTCCTTTTCTAAGCTATTTGTTGTGTGTACTGTAGAGTATGAATAGGCTTCAAATGGACAGAAATTATGACCAGAGACCCAGAAGAAGAGACTGTACTGCGGTCCTGAAGAAAGGGAGAGAGGTGACTAAAAATTAACACCAGAAGGGGAAAAAATAATTAAAAAAAGACAAAGCATGAATAAAGGGTAAATGAGAAAAAGAAACAAAAAAATTTTACTTTTCTCATTCTTTATTATAAAGCAAATCCTTACAAGTCTTATTTTAACATCAGTTGTCTCCATTTCTATCACTGAAGGACTGCATCGGGGAAACGGAAAGTTTTACCTAGAGAAAAGACAGGCAAAAGATGATCAAAGGTCTGGAAAAGCAGAAGCAACAATTTTCAGAAAACTGTAGGTGCAGAATTATGTTCTCAAGCATCCATTGGGGTTTTAGTTTTTAAATAAAACATTTCAATTTTACACAATCTTCACTTATTCTGGAAAAAATACAACACAAAACTTTCTGGAGAACACTTGTTTTGATTCTGTTAGGGAAAAAATAATATTTTTAAATCTTTTTAGCTTCAGTAAAACTTTTGCTGGTGCCCTAAGTTTTTCCCCCCAATTTTTAATATATGGTGTCAGTGTTATTTTTTAAAGTGTTCATTTTTCTTGCCACTTTTCCTCTTCTTGTTCTTCCTATAGATTTCATTTTTTTAACTTTTGACTGTTCACAGTGTTTTTGTTTCCCTGATTTTCTGTTATTTTCTTTGGCCATTACAAGTGTTTAAAGAAGAGTTCAGCTGTACAGAGACACTACTAGTGCCACAAATGTGTATAGGGCAGGAACTAGATAGAGCTTTTGCTTTCTCTTGATCTCTTGTGCACAGAGAAATGTCCTTTCTACTTTCCTAGACCCAGAAACGTTCCTTATTTTGTGAGTACATTTTACTTTTCTGAAATCTAAAGACTTAAATTTGGTGCTTGTGCTAAATTTCAAGCTGAGGAAGTAAGTATGTAAGTGTGGCCAGAAATGTAGTCCAGTGAAAAATCAGCTGTGCTTTAGCTTGTTTGCAGTCCTACAGGAAATGGTGCTGACTTATATCCAGATTTTTTCACTGAGATGCTGTAAGCAGGCTTTCCCTGCTTGACATAATTAAAAATGCTAATTTGTGGGGTTGCTATGTGGACTCCACCACTGCTGGACACTTTTTGTCTGTTTTTAGCTTTGCCAGGTATGCTCTGACCTAACACAGATTTCAAATTTCATGACACAATTTTGTTTGAAATGTTTCTATCCAATTTCTTCAAGCTGACAGAAATAACGGATAGTCTAGTGAATATCAGGACCCTGACTCTGTGTCAGTCTACTATATTTGTTGGTTAGATAAGGATAAAAATGGAGATGTATTTGGTTAAAATAAATCAGAAATTGAAGGAATCTCCATTTTGAGAAAATTGAAATAATATGTGTGATTTTTGTAAAATATATACATTGTTAGTTGTAAGGAAACAAAGAGAGGCACAGCTTTAGTAAAACATCTCTGTTAAGTTGTGAATGTAATCTGCAAATACAGACAGGCCACCTTCCTCTTAAATTTTGAGTTAATCAACACTGGTATTGGAATTGGTATATGGATAATGGAATCAAGTTTTATTTTTATGGTAATACTTTTGGTTAGAGATGCAAAAAAAAAAAAAAGTTCAGTACCTATTAGTTAATAAAAGCTTTTTAAAGGAAAATGAAGCATATGGCTCCCTTTACATTTGGATACCCAGATACATCAAACTGAGCCTAAAAACTGGAAAGAGGTTAAATTGTTAATCCAATACATAAAGCAGTTCACTGTCTTATCCCTCTGGTTGTTATTCAAGTGATAAATACAGCTGACTTGGACATGCTTGGATAGTAATTTTTTTTAATCAAGAAAAAGAAAGGAAGTCATTAAACACTGTACATTTATAAAGAAGGAGCTACGAAGAGGTGCAATAGGAGCATAGAATGGCAGAATGGTTTGGTTTCTCTTGGGAGGGACCTTCAAAGATCATCAAGTTCCAACCCCCATGAGAGACACAGGAACACCACCCACTAGATTAAGTTGTTCAAATTCCTATTCAAACTGACCTCGAAAGGGCCACCCACAACTCTGGGGAACATGTTCCAGTGCCTCATCCCTCTCACAGCAAATTTCTTCCTGATGTGTAATCTAAACCTATCCTCTAGCAGTTTAAAACCATTCCCCCTTGTCCTACCACGGTGCCCACTGGCAAAAAAACTGCCCTCCTTGTCTCTTACAGGCCCTCCTTAGGTGTTAGAAGGCTGCCATATGGTCTCTAGGCTGAACTGCTCCAATTCTCTCAATGTGTAAAAATAAATATCTTCAAGCAGTTATGCATGAAACCATGATGGACATCTATATTCTGTTTACGTTTTGCATAGAGGTGAGAGGTGCAATGCACATGGAGGTAAACATGACTGCCTGTTCTGCTGGAGTGTACAATAATATTCTCTATATGCATATTTCTTGGGTAAGATTTTTGTTTTTTCTTCTTTCTCTTCTCATAATAAAAAAAGAGTTGGAAGGTGTAATAAAGCAATCAAAAGGCAGAACCTACATGATTTTTTTTTTACCTAAATTTATAGTATCCCTTTATGTTTGAATCTATGCAAACATGACTCATAGAAATACATAGATCATCTCCAATCTAAATCTAAAGCTTGATCTATAGGAGTTAAATTTCAAATGCTTAGTGATTCCAGCAGGACAGGAGTTTCATCTTTTCAGCAAAAGAATAGTTTCTTCTGCCAATGCAGCAAGATTAATGGCTTTTATAAAAGAGTATTAATCTTCTGAATGTGTTACAGGTAACAGCTCTATTTTTTCTTTGCAAAATGTCACATAATTTTGGGAAAAGGGCGGAGATGTTCACTGCTTGTTGTTGTCAATAAAAATAACAACACCATCTATACAGGGATAAAAAATTCTAAATAATGATTACTATTAAACCTATTATTACTCACATGACTTTCAAAAAGTAAATATGGTAATATTGCTTTCATTATTGCAAGGCTTAGTTTCATCACCAAAGAATAGAAATGCTTTCACTGGATAGTTGCCTCTAAATACATTCTGTGAAAGATCAGATTGAAGAAAATGCCCAACTTTTCAAATCAAATTTTTATGTTTGACTAAGGAAGGTAAAAACACAATGGCTAATATGTGATTAGAAGACACTCATAAATAAACTTATTAATTGTTAGCAGGTTAAGATTCATTAATAGATACGTGTTATTTTTGCTAATTCCACTTTCACTTAAGGCATATCTGTATTATTGCCATTAACAGTCAAAACACTGGGATTTGCATTGGATGAACACAATAGAAGGATAACTGTACATTTAGAAAGTATCCTTGGGAATGTGTAGAGTCCAACACAAGATAATAGGAACATCTTTAAACACAGTATTCTGCAGTTAAGAGTCACAGCAAATACAGACAGACAGGCCTGTCACTTGTGGAGAAAAAAAAAATTTACTTTATAAATCTTTATACTAATGATTTTACACTTCCTGTATTTTCAGACCCCAAAACAGAAAAAGATGTGGCAAACCCACACATCCTGTGTCTGATAAGTAAAAGTATTAGAACTGTCACATCTGGCATTTGTATTATTAACATAGTTTGTGTGATCTCTGTGACAAGCTAAAAGTTAGCTATAAATAGGATTAAAAATATACAGTGAATATTTCTAATAAATATTATGGAGAATGAATGAACAACATCACAAAATTTTATTTCAGAGAAATACCACAAGCTTTAATTGATATACTGATCAAGGAGTACTGTCAGAGGGTTTGGTTGGAGGAGAGGTTAAAAACTGAAAATAGAATTGAAAACTGGAAAAAACATAAGTCCAGAAAACAGGGAAAAAGAAAACCAAGTTGCCACAGTTGTGTTTGATGAGAAAGTTTTTTCTGATATAAATTCTTTCTGCAAAAACAAAACATGCAGAATTCTTTTAAGGGAGAGAGATGAGAGGCAAGAAGGAGTATTTTGAAAGACAGAAGTGTAAGATAATTCAGACAACTCTCCTCTGTGGGTGAGACTTGAGGGAAAGAGATGACTCGCGTAAAGAGGAGCTCCGCCTTTGTGTACTAAAGTAGTGCTTTTTAAAATTTATTTGTTGTGTAGAAATATTTTAGTTACATAGTCGCAGTACTCTGTTTTACCGAAGTAAATTATAAGACTGGGATTGGGAATTTGAAATTTGCCTGGTTTAACCTCCAGTCAAAACAACATAGTGGAAGTAATAGATCCATCATTCAAGTGATGAAGACCAACTCTCTGCAGCCTGTGGCCCAAGGGAAGCTTGTCATCTTCATTGCTGGGATTTGTTTCCTAAACTATAGACAAAAAAAGTAAAAACATCCCAAAAGCAAAGACTTGTTAGTTATTCCATGGAATGTTTTTACCAAAGCAGAAGAAAACTCTTTGGTCATGGGCATTTTCCAGTCTCCTCTGTGAAGAGGAAAGCAATATACAGACAAGGTGAACATTGCAAAATATCCTTACATCTTCATGTTTCAGTGGCTTAATTGTGTTTCTTATTGTAGGATGTTTTCAGACCCCTTTGCAACATGGAAAAATGTTGTAAGATATGTAAAGGCCTATGGTTTCTCTGAATCAGAAAGACTAAAGGAATCTCCTCAGCATTGTTCTAGAGATGAAAAATAATTTTTCACTTTCACACTCACAAATGAAAACACAAAAACCCAAAGAATCATGATTCTTGAGTGTTGGTTCTTATGGGTTCCCCTTCCCATTTATATTCAAACTGAAATCCTGCAGTATTTCTTTAAAATCACAAAAATTTGCATTAATTGAACAGCTTTTGATCTCATTAATATGAGTAATTTCTACAGACAGAGCCTTATTGATGAATAAAAATTTTTTAAAAAAGGCAAAATTTAGAGTGAAATTGTGTTAACATTTTTTTAAGGTGCTTAAAAATGATAGCCTCTGTGAATCAGGCTTCTAGCCAAAGACATTTTGTGTTTAATGTCTTACATGCAAATGTGGCTAGCACAGGTCTTTCCCGTGAGAACATTTTGCTACATTTCATAAACAAAGATAAAGTTTGGATGTTTTGCAAACAACGTCTCCAGATTGGGTCAGTTCGGGCTTGGCCAATTGGGCCTAGGGGGAGGTCTCGGGCTGACCAATCTGGGTGACCTCTGAGGACTCTATATATATGGAAATCAAAATAATAAAGACACCTTCTCTCTTTCCTTGTCTGAGAACCTGGGTCATTTCTCAGCTAGCGGCTCAACAGCGACACGCAAATTATAGATTTTTAGACTTATTCAAGTCAAGGCGTATGTAGTATAGAAATGTCAGAGTATTTTTTTCTAAATGATTGTGAGTTAAAATAGGATTTTAAAATATTTATTTGAAGAGACTCTACTTGAAATAATTCAAGAAGACATAATAGGAACTGGGACAGTCCATGACAACAGGCCTGAAAAGCACTTCAAAAGACTTTATAGATAGTAGGTCTTTTATCCTATAACTGGTAATATTATTTAGTTGTTCTAAAACCATGCCTGGAAATTAACCTTTGCATGTTCTTAAGAAACATTTCGTTCCCAAGCTTTTGACTCAATTTCTAATCTCTCAGCTTCCCTATTTCTTCCTCTAGTGCTTCCCATCTTCTTTTTCTGTAGAAGAACTGTGTTTTTAAGGGGTTGGTTTTACATAAGACATTGGGAGATACACATTGTATACATGAAATTCAATTCTGTGCTAAAACCCTCTTTGATGATCAAACTTATGACTTCTGAGGAGATATATATAACTCATTCTGCGTAGATTTAGAGGTTTCACTGCAGTTCTGTTGTGTAAAATGAATCAGGATCTTTTTCATCTGTCTTGGTCTGGGTGACAGTGCTTCTAAGCCCCAAATTCATTCAAATTCTAAATTCAGAGTAACTGTTCAATGGCTCGATGTCGCTGTTGAACCGCTAGTGGAGTGAAGGAAACGAGCCAAGTCGAGTATGACGAATTTCTGAGTTTATTTAATTAATTCCAAAACTCATATAGGCTTTCACAAATCATCCGGATTGGGTCAATCCAAAACCTCCCCCTAGGCTGATTGGCCAGGCTTGAACTGACTATCTTTCCAGAGACCGTTTCAATAACATCTAAACTTTATATTTGTTTATAGAACACAGGAAGAAGAAGAGAAAAAATTCCCATGGGAAGAATCTGTGCTTGCTCATATCACGGAACACTATCAAAACGGAAAATGTTTCTTAAATTTTGGTGATGAATTCTGAATGACTTTACAAGTTCTTTGCAAAAGGCATTGGATTTGCACAGAGGTGGAATCCTGAGTACTACCTATTGGATTTTGAGACTGATATGGTAATTAAATTTATTCACTAGAAAAATTTTTTTTATTATGGTCATTTATATTGTGATTTGGTAAGGCAAATCTTAATTCCTCGACTAGTCCACAAAATACTTGGATACTTATTCTAGGGCTTTACACATAATTGCTTCAGTTTTTCTATTCTAAAATATCCAAAAGACAACAACCCCACCCCCCGCAACCTCCCCTACATCCCCACACTTCACTGAAACAAAAAATCAACAAATGCCTGCTAATATTTTAAATGGAAATATCTGGCATGCCATCTAGGATGCATACTTGCAAAGCATCACATGTGCTGCATCCTCTGTCAGCGGAAACAAACAGTGTTGTGCTGTAATTTAATGTTTTCACTACCAGAGAGAGCAGGAAGCATTGAAAACCATGTTTTGTCTTTGTCTCAAAGGCCACATTTATTCTGTCAAAGCATTTAATTTCTTCAAAAGTGCCTGCTGAATTCTGTATTAATATGCACGGAGAGTTGCACAAGAGTTATGGCCTGTCATAAATTCAACAATATTCTACATAATGGCTTCAATATGCCTGTCATAAGCTTATCTTGTCTTGGCAATGTCTACCATAATGCAGAACTCAGCCCTTTTTAAATAATTAGATGAATGTACTTTTGACAGGAGCTGCTGGTTCTAACTTTCAGAACTACTATGACACATATTCTCTAGTTACTGTCTGCTACACATGTATATCTTTCTCCCCTTTCTATATGTTTTCATTTTTAATCATAGTATGATATATTTGTTGTAGGTAACATGCTTGCAAAGCTATTTATTTTGTTATATGGTATATGCATTGTATGCTCATGGAGATCTCCAAAAGTCTTCCAGCAGAAATTTGTTACATCATTTCCCTTGACTTCCACAAAAACTGAAGGAGCCTGTTGTTTACTAGGCTTCTGTAGATGTGTGCTATGGGATACAGAAAGGTGAGCTGCTACTCTGAAAGAGTATTGTGTGGGCAAAACACAAACCATATCTATATAGGGATTTTTTTTTTTTTAATTTATTATCATTTAGCTGAATGATTGAAAATGAGCCCTGTTTGAAAACAGACCTGAAGATCTTCAAAAAGCAAACTAAAACTGACTTGGGAATATAGACTTTCACCAAAACGCTGGGAAGATATTGCCAAGAAGGCAACATTTTATTGATTAGCCCATTTTATATAGACTCAAAGTATGGTCTTGCTTATGTGTAATTCTGTGCTTGTGAAGGTCTGAGAAAGAGGCAGATGCAATTGGAAGTAAACTCTTTGTGGGGTATTTCTAGAAGTAACAAAAATAAGTAGCAAAAGAGCCACAAAGCCTAATGAATGATGTGTCAAAAAAAAAAAAAAAAAAAAGCAAGGAGAATATGAAAGGAAGCAAAGCAAGATAAGATACATATAGACACTGGAAGATTGAGAGTCATAAGGCCAGCAGCAAAAGAGATTTCAGTAGCACATTATCTTTCTAAAACTGTTTGCAATGGTGACATTTAAGGAAAAGGGAGGCAACTGTTAAAGAGCCAGCATTATCCTTGTCCAGCCGATCCTTGAACTTTTTTGAATATTTTTCCTCTGATACCTCACAGTGCACATCATGCAAATGTATAATGAGCTTCAGGGCACCAGCTAAGGTAGGTTCATCCTAGACATCATCTATTAGGTTTTTTGTGGGCCTTGAGTCCCAGAAAAAGATCCTAGGAATTGAGATAAAGATCAGCCACTTCAGTGAATTATTGTGTCTAGGGAATGTTGGTAGGGATCATCATTAGGTTACAGACTATGTTGAAAGCTTGGAAATGGAGATATAAAATAATATGGCTTTTCTGCTCTGCTCTCATGACCCTTCTGGGTCTATGGATGGAGATAAAAACCTTTATTTCCCTCTGAGGAGGGAGTATTTGCACAGCCTAACATTTGAAAGCAGAAAAGATACCTCTTTCTTCAATGTGGCATAAAGAATGTGGCTTTCACAGTTCTGCAGACTGCAAATTTATTTGGTGTACAGTGTGTCCTTCAGACCTCTGTGTCTTCTGTGGAAACCATTTAAAAAATAAAAGTGTTTTCACTCTTTTTTTGGGGAAAGAATTTCTGAGATATTTTCCTTAGTAGCTCCCACTGGGAAATGGGGGATAGAAGGAAAGAAGTGTTATTTCTGCCACTAGATTTTTAGTGAGTTTGTATAAATGGATCCCAACATATCCTATTCCTCTCTCTCCCCAGGTTGGAGCCAACCAGCTGTGGAAGATCCCACTAACCATTAGACTCTTGATTAATCAATTGAGCTTTTGCATATTTTGCTCTCAGATGTTAAGCCTTGCTAGTTAAATTTATTGTGTACATAACTGATTTTTACTTTAATAACTCCAAAGAATTTCAGCAGACATTAAAAAACCTTTGAATGTTAGGGATTTGGACACAGAAAGCTATGTCATAAATCTGTAGACACCTTTCTCTTCCTGCACTGAAGTCTACGTGTAAAGTATATATTTAAATTTCTTTTTATCTATCTACTAAAAGTCTTCTTTATTTCTATCTAAGCATTTAATTTTATAAGGAACAATGGAGAAAACAGATTAGTTGGTTGATGAGGGAGTCAAGTTTCATATTCTGTAATGTTTTTCCAGATAAACAATAAGATTTTTTTTCAAGATGGGTATTTTTTAGTGTAACTCTACATATGGGTTTCAGAAAAGTAATCAAAACTTTATTATCAGTACGAAGCTGACCTTTTCATAACTGAACTGCTTAATCTCCCAGGATGATTTGTCCCTGCACTTTAATTATTTATCTTCAATATTTTTGGGACTCTAAGGTTGAAATAGAAAATCAATATCTCCCCTGTATATTAAAACTAAAACCCAGAAGTAGTTGATTCCTGGAATACCCTAAAAAGCTGCATCCAACATTTTTCAATATAATTACTGTCTTGATCTTTGCCATCTTTTCTAGCCAAATATTCATTAAAACTTAGCCTAAGAAATTATCTCAAGATGCCTAAAATTTGAACTGTACATTCTTAGAAATGATATTTGCTTGTGACATTTCTGACATTCAGGATCAAATCAAGCGCTCTCACCACTGTCAAAGAAGAAATTATAATGTTTTATCTGAGTATTGAAGTTTGGGTCTTTTTTTTCTTTATCAAGACCAGACAAGCAGAGCACTGGAATCCTACAACGGCCCTATGCATACATTTATATACACACAGAAAACCTTAAACACATGTAACACATGTCTTACAACAGTTAGCAAGACTCCCACTGTTATTTTTTCTCCCAGTTGAAGAGCCATGCTTGTTTAATACTTTTTCCACGTCTCCTTTTATAGACCTTTGTTCGTGTAGCCTAAGCAATGATCGTGAATTCTACTTTTTTGCTCCTGTAAGAAATTTGCCATCATAACTTCATTATAGAGGTGACTTCTCTTCAACGAGATTCATTTCAGCTTTCACATACTACTTTTCCTTGACCTAAATTATTAATTTTTTATTCTCTATTTGTACAAATGCTGTTTCTCATGAAGGTAAACCATGTGGACCATCAGTAGCCCAGGCATTTCCTCCAGACATGCTGGATTTAGAGCACAGAGAGAATGGTTGTGTCCCTCAGCTGAAAGGAGGCAGATGCAGGAGCAGTGAACAAGCACCATACCTTTGCTTGCTTCTGCATGTGATGCACCTGATGCCTGCAGAGTAGTATGAGATGCAGCATGCATCAGTCAGTTCAGCAACCCTGTGTGCCACAGGACCCCGAATCAGCTGCCCACATATGGTGAGTCAATCCCAAAGTAGAAACACATCTCAGACCACTTTGTTTAACGACTTTAATTGAAAGAAATGTCTCCTATTCAGCTGTGACTTCATGTGTAACAGAGTTTTTTTGTTAATGAGTTTGAGTCTTCTACAAGATTATCTCTCCAAATCAACAAAGTCATTTAAACTATTTACTTCAAGCTCTAATGTGGCTATAATTTCTACCAATTTTGTCAACTGAAAAAGTAGTGAAAATACTCTCTTTTCCTTGATACCACTCAGTCACCAGGGTCAGACATAGAGGAGGCTTGCTGAAGCCATCAAAGATACATTGTCACAGTTTAATCCATCAGTGCCAACTAGATTATTCCTGAGGTCATGAGGGGGAGAAGAGGGGCAGTGTTAAGATCTAGTGTTATTATGATTGTTGGAGATGTCTCTGCTCAAATTAAGGCACAAATGACACCATATGCCAAAGTCACTAATACAGATATTATTTAACAGTAAATTTGAGGTAGAAAGACAGACAAGAGGGGATGAGGGGAGAGGAAGAGAGTGAGAGATGGATAAAGTAGAAAGATAGTCACAAGCCCTGTGGATCCAGCAGTGTCCTGTTGGTCTTCTTCACCCTAGGCTTCTCAGTGGTGAGTCCCACCAAACTAGAGTTGAATGGATTAACATACTTTCAGGTACATGTGGGAATGCCCAAGCACCTCCTCTGGAGGGCTTAAACTGTGTTTTGTAATAGACTCTGGATCTGTTGCAACACTGTGGATCAGGACAGCTGCTGGGTTTGACTCTCCTTGAGGATGCATTTTTCTCCTTAGACCTGACATAATTTTACAATTGTGTCACCTTTATCTTATCTCAAGGCAGGGTGCTTAACTCACAGTCCAGTTGCCCAAAATCCAGGAGGCATATTCAGGTGGGGTGGGCTTAGGTTGTTGCAGCTTTCTTACACAGTTTTCCTTAGTGAACAAAATCATTTGATCTTAAAAGTGTTTAAAACAATTATGATTTTTAAGTCCCTTACAGGGGGGAGGGAGAGAAGAAATAGACAGGGGGGAAAAATCTCTTCACTAATGCTCTATGAATTTCAGTGTTCTAGCTGAGCATTTATAGAGCTGTATTCCTACCTTTCTATGTCACAAATTGTGAGAAAACGAGTGAGGTGTTTTATTAATCAATTTAAATTTTTGAATGAATAAGGATAGAGAAGGTGTTTGTGTGTACTAATCAGTATTTTTGTGCACCTGAGGTTATTACTCTTCTTAGTCTGCAAAAGAAAGGTAAAACCAAATTTTTTGGATATTATTGCAATTGTTACTAAAGAGGAAGCAATCTTAAATCTTACTGGTATTGATCATGATGTATCTTCTACATAACTACAGAAGACTGATACACAGAGAATTAACAGTTCACCTTTTAAATTAGAATATTATGTTCTTCAGAATTCCCATATTCCATCAGGTTGATATATCTTTAATACTTCACAGTAAGGAAAACAGAGAAACCCGAACTATGGCAATAATTTTTACAGGTATGTGTACATGTACATAAACATATAAAATACATGGATACATGTAAGTGTATGTTTATATGTATGTGCAGTTATGTATATATGCAAGTAATTAAAGAATAACTTCTGTTTCAAACTGTACTTTTAATGCATATTTGTTCTTCATATTTATTTCCAACTCTAACATAAATTCATAAATTCAATCAACTTTTGAACATTTAATCCCGGTCTTTGGAATGACAGGATTACCTTTTTTCCTATTCCAAGGATTCAGAGTGATTGTAAAGTTCTATTACACATATTTTGCTGGGTGCAGGTTACCAGATTTTGCCAGCTGGAGTGCAGGGAAGAGAAGGGTGATGTCACAAACTTCCAGTTCCGGTGATCTCTGGAGGATCCACTGCAGGACACAGCTGAGACTCCTCAGCCAAGGTGATCAGACGTCTGGGAAAACGTATTCAGGAAAGGTTAAAAAACTTGCTTTACAGTAAGAGAGATAAGACTGAAAAGTAAAGGGGCAAACAATGAATTGAGCCAGGAAATAAGAGGTGGTAGGGGGAAGTCTTCTAAGTATTTACCTTTGCTTTTTCCCATCCTATTCTACATTTGATTTGCCATAAATTAGACTCCCCAAGTTGAGTCTGTTTTAGATGTGATGGTAGTTGTTTATTGGTCTCCTTGGTTTTATTTCAACCCATAAGCTTTTCCATCCTATTTTCTCCCTCTGTCCTGAAAGCAACGGTGTGGATGTCTGGCAGCCCACCAAGGTAAACCCATCACAATATTTTCATCCACTGATTAATATATGGAAGCATGGTTAATAAACAGTGTATTGAACTAGTAATTTCAGCCATGTTGAAATCTGTTCCATCTGACAGTGCTAGAAGTTTTTCCACTAAATGTAGTGGCTATGAAATTGAAGAATATAAGATGCATTTGTCTTTTTATCAAAGATTTATACATAGTAATGTGGTTGTGGTTTATCCTAAAGTGCCCTTTTATAAGGCTAATTATTGGCATTTATTCTAACATTTTGCATTACTAATACCTACGAGCTGTTTCACTTACAAGCAATTGACTGGAAATTCTAGATCTGTAAAGAAAAATGTGCAGAGTTAGTCATTGTTCCTTTTCCCTTAATTCAGTGAAATAGTAATTAATGTCCTGCTTGCTGGCATAAATATATGGAACTACAATGCCAAACTTGATCTTCATTGATAACAAATATTAAAAGATAGCATTAACAGTAATTATTATTATTGTTATATTATTAATAATGTATGTAGTAGGGAATATTTTGTGATGCCTTTTACATGCATACAGTAAATAGCATTCTGTACTTCAAACTGAATATTAAATAGAATTGTGTTTTCAGGGATTCTTATGATAAACTTGTTTATTTGGTATACGCAGAGTAAATATAACAACAAAAAAAGAACATTCTCCATATTTCTGTCACATTTTCATGAGAAGTGCTACAGCATGAAGTCTCTCTTGATTTATCAGGGTCTGTCTTGAAATAAAAGCCAAAATAATTAATAGATTCAGTTAACTGAGGTAGGCAGTAGTCAACAATTGATCAATAAAAAACCCAAATTAAATAAATTATTTTATAGTAATTTATAAGGCATAAGAGGTGAAGAACTAAAGTTTTCTATTTTCTTTCTATTTATCATTATCTACAAAAATCTAGCCAACAATAGTCTGTATTTTATCATATGACTTTTGTACTCTTAGAATATTGCAATGGTCCCTTTCACTTTTGAAATGTAATTTCCTCTGAATATTAGACTTCTGTTAATGTTTTTTTGTGATCATTAAGTTGAAAGCCATATGTGTTCAAGCTGCAAGTAGTAATAATATTTGCACCTTGTTTTGAACTGAGACTGAATAGGTGGGGATTTTATCTTTCCCTTATTTCTGGTACTGGAAAATACTTACATTTATTTCCTATTTGCTCTTTTCCTGTTAGTCATGGGGTTTTATGCTATTGTCTTATGTCTCTTCTAAAGCTTCAGAAGTTTTAGTTCGTTTAGTCATTACCTGAATAGATGTTTACACTGTCTGCTCATTCCTTATATGCATGGAGCAACCTGTTCTGTCAGATTTGTTGCCCTTCTCTGTCTTGTGTGGCTTCAAAGTTGCGCATTACCTTTTTGTGATAAGGACAGTCTGCACAAAACATTGAAAATGTGAGGTCATGTTATGGTTTAATTTTTTTCTCCCCTTCCTTTTCTAATATTGTGTTCTTGACCAACATTGAGATCTATTCTATTGTTTTCATACACCTACTTATTTTTCTGTGGTACAAGACATGATAAAGATCATCACCATTTATACAGAATAAGACAGTTTTTCTTCTATTTGTTCTGGATCTCTATTGAATTCTTCTTGCTGATATCATTAGGTCTGACTATTCACTTTCACTGTCTGTATTCTATGTTTTAGCCAATTAACAATGAGTTTATACCTTTGCTACAGCTTAGTTTCCTTAAGGATCTCTTTGGAAACTTACATAAACTCTATTATGTTCCTCTTCTCCACAGACTTCTTAATTATTTTTTTAAATAGGTCCATTAATTTTGTGGGAAATAATTTTCTTAAGAAAATCTTGTACAGCAATTCTATTTTCAATCCAGTCTCTATAGAAGGGCAATATAGAAATGAGGCCTTTAAATCCTAAATTCTGTGGATCTTTACCCAAACCCTTTTTTTTTTTTTTTTTTAAATAGGCGCCACTTTGCCCATAACCTAACCATCTGGGTCTGGGACTTGAAAAAACCCCAAACATCTTATGCTACAGTTAGCAACTTGGCAGTGTCACCACTCTCCTTTTCTGAATACCATGTAATCCTTTATTTTGTCAGGTTGTCCTTCAATCTTTCTCATGACATATCAGAAAGGGACAGACCACCTGTGGTTGCTGGAACTTCCTGAAAGACACTCTTGGTAGATGCAGCTGCAAAGAATACATTTGATGTTGATGCTGCTGTCTTACTTTGAATTCTCCTTCTAGAATTTTATATCACTGAGCCTATCACAGTTGAAGAAAGTTTCAATAGTTGAAAAAAATGTGCAATTTGTATCTCCAAGACTTCCAGGTGTGTTTGCTAAATCCTGATTATTTTTACAAAACTTTTTTTTCCGCCCTTAAGTCTGCAGTCTCTATGGCTGTGCATATCTTCTCTCCACTTTCTTTTCAGTTTCTTCAGTCTTTGCACTCTGTGGTGGGTTTGACCAAGGTGGATTGACCTTGGCTGGACAGTAGGTACACATGAAAGCTGCTCTATCACTCTCTTCTGCAGCCGGGCAGCAGAGATAAAATATAAAAAATGGACAAGGTAAGAACAGGAAGTGATAATCACCAATTACTGTCACAGTCAAAACAAACTTGATGCAGATGAATTAGTTTATTATGACTCAAAGAAAAGTATGATAATAAGAAAATAACTCCCAAACCTTAAAAACACTTTTCCTCCCCCCGTCCCTTCTTCCAGGGCTCAACTTCACTCCTGATATTCTTTACCTCCCACCCTGTGGTGGTGCAGGGACATAAGCAGTGTGGTTTCTCATTTACTCCTTTCTCTGCCTGAAATTGCCATTGTGCAGCATTTTTTTCCTTTTCTTATATACGTTATCCTAGAGGTGCACTGCCATCCCTGATGGGCTTTGCCCCCCAACAGTGAGTCCATCTTGGAGTCAAGAGATTGGCTCTGTTGTACACAGAGGAAGCTTCTGGCAGCTTCTCACAGAGGCCACCCCTGTAGGCACCACGTTAACAAAACCTTGCCACGCATACACAAAACTCTTCTCTCTCTGACAAATGGCTATATAATCAGAGCACAGATGATTTCTGCAGTATCCAGCACTCTGTGTACTGAAGACATCACAAATGAATTCTCTTGGTCTCCAACTTCTGTTCAGATTTTCTATGCTCTTGTACGCTGAATGCTTTTCCCAGCAACAACTATCCTTTTAGTTAACAGAGTTTATTCATCTCCTGTGACTTTCTTTAGTGGATCTGTTTGCTAAAAACAGTTTTAATTAAAACTCTAATAATGTGGGGGACAAAAAGGATTTTTTCCTGCAGTCAGAAATGGTGATACTATACAATGTTTGAGTTCTGGTTATTCAGAATTAAATAAGGTATAATCTTGTGGCAGGCCAGGTGGCTTAGCAGCTGTTCAGAGTATTGTGGAACAGGAAGGTTGGTTTGAAAGCAACCTCATCTATCTTTCTCTCACCCATTCACTTGGCTGGGAAAGCTCAGCCCTGCTGATATTGTGAAGGTGATACTGTTCTGTGTCCTGACCTTGGCTCCTCCACATGATGAGGGATAAAAGTAGAGGAGCTGGGGAAATGACAGCTGCTGAAGGTATGGGTACCTCCTGCTGATCAACTGATAAAGTAACATAGAAGTTACTTGCCTGCTGATTTTCTTGCTGTGTTTATTTTTCATAGTGACTACAGCACATACACAATGATTTGCTCCCACTGAAATCCAATGACATGTATTTATTGGCAGATGCAGACAAACTTGATATTGTACTGCTCATGCTATGCAGGCAGTTCAAATGATGGATGGAAGACCTGAGCTTTTATGCTGTTAGATACAATATACTTTTTTAATATGCGATCATGTATTTTAAATAGTACAGGTTCTAACCTCTAAATATAATTCAAAAAAACATATGAAGCCTTTTTTATATGTACTTCACTCATTTATGCCTTTAGTTTACAGCCACACAGGCAGATCACTTTAGAGTTAAAAATTGTGTATTGTTGGAAGTTCATACCAGAAACTGTGGTTTAGGTGGGTTTTAGAGAAAAATAGGAGTCAGTTTATTGAGCAAATGATTGAATTTGTACCTAGAGTATAAAGAAGGAAAGGAGAAGAGCTGGGGCTTGTATAAATACAATATTAGTCCTTCCTGAGACTGACCAAGATAAATCAAAAGTAAACTTTGCTGGTCTCTGGATCTGGAGACAGAAATGACCTCTGTAGGCTCCCTTTCCAGATTCCAGGTAAAAATAGCTGCAATTGAAAGATATAACTATGCTTACCAGGAGCATGCAGTGAATTTGGTTGTTTGTTGCTGCATTCCCATTCTTGCTTGTAGGAAGAAACACAGCATAAGCAGCATGTGTCAGATTCAGTGACTCCAGGTGGGATTTCCTAAGAGCTGAGTAAAGGGTGAGAATTGCCTCCCTGATGGCCATGTTTCTTCTTATGCAACCGAGGATAGCACTGTCTTTCTGGGCTGTGAGCATACATTGCCATCTCATTTCCATTGTTTTGTCCACCAGGATGCCCAAGTCCTTCTTCTCAGTGCTGTTTTCAATCCATTCATCCCTCTGTCAATAGTGATATCAGAGGTTGCCATGCCTCAGGTTCAGAACCTTTTACTTGGCTTTGTTGAACTTCATTAACTTTCACTTGAGCACAGTCCTCAAGCCTGTGAAAGTTCCTCTTTTTATTCCAGCACCCTGAACTGCACCACTCAGTTTGGTGTCACCTACAGACGTGCTTCAATCCCACTGTCTATGCCACTGATTAGGATATTAAATAGTAGTGGTCCTAGCACAGAGCCCTGAGAGACAGCACTCAGTACAGTTTTCCACTTAGACATTGAGTCACTGACTGTAAGTTTTCATATATGGCCGTTCAACAAATTCTATATCCACATCCATCTCTTTCCAATTTAGTGGCAAGAATGGGAGACCACATTAAAGGCCTTACAGAAGCTTAATCAGATGAGATTTTTAACTCTTCCCTTGTCCACTACTGTAGTCACTCCTTCAGGCCACTAGATTAGCCAGGCATGATTCGTCCCTGGTTGTGGCTAGCACAGACCTTTCCCATGAGAACACTTTTCTCTCTTCTTCCTGTGTTTTATAAACAAAGATAAAGTTTGGATGTTATTAAAAACAGTTTCTCGGCATGTGGACAGTTCAGGCCTGGCCAATCAGGCCTAGGGGGAGGTTTTGAACTGACCAATCTGGGTCACCTTTAAAAAGTCTATATAAATTGGAATTAAATAATAAAATCTTCTTCTTCTGGATGCCACACCTTGAACCTGGGTCTTCTTACTCTGCTAGTGGCTCAACAGCGACACCTGGTGAAGCCATGTTGACTGTCTCTAATCCCCTTCCTGCCTTCCTTATGTTTTAACAAATCCTCCAAGGGATCTGTTCCATGGTTTTACTGGGCAGGTGAGGCTGACCAGCCAGAGTCAATGACTGAATAATGACTATGAATAACAGTATTTCAAACCAGACTATCTGAATTCATGGCATCACACAAAATGTGGTGGCCACACACACACACACACAAACACACACACACACACACACACACACACAAACACACAAACACACACACAAACACACACAGTCAAATTACAAAGAAATGGTACTTCAGGCCTGTGAGTATACATAGGGTAGATTTGCTTCCACAGCAGGAAGCTCTTCCTTCTCTAAGCAGATCTAGCAGAGGGGGTTTGTCATTAACAAATGACTTATTAGCAAGTCCCAGTACTAAGCTAGCTGATGCTCTGTTTCAGCAACTGTTCATTATTTCAAAGTTGGCAAGTGGAAAACTTTAGAAATGTTAGTACGAACAGATAAGACTGCCACATCTGCCAGAAGGGGCATGATCAGCAGATAAATATAACTCAATAGAAAAATTTTGTAAAGATTTTTTATTTAACAAAAATCATCTCCCTATGATCTGTTAGTTTCAAATGGAAAAGATAATGCTATTGCATTACTTATACTATACTTATACTATAATGTTTGTATTTATTTTGTAGCCTCCCTTTATGCCTGTTTTGCATAACTCCTGGGAAATTTTTGTTTAAACTTTTTTGGTTTTATTTACTGTTGAAGGGTATCTATTCATTATAGATGCCAACAAATTTAGTATTTCTAAATATCCCCTTGTAGAATTATGGGAATATTTCATTCATTTTTGAACAATTGTTGGAATCACTGAAGGAAAGAAAGCAGAAAGAGAGAAAAATTAAAAAGAAAACCTATGTTGGACATTTCCTCTTGCTTTACCATACATTCAGAACCCATCTGATTTCCCTGAAAACTTTGCTCCCAGTCCTTCTAAAGATATCTTTGTGTGTTTCTTGTGACTGGGGAAGAAATAAACCTTTTTGCAGAGTTTTAATTTCTTTATGACTTAAATTTTAATGAGACAAGGCCATAACAGTGCAAAACATAGAGATGGTTTCACTTTTGACACCAGATCATTTTTGCTCAACCAGATAAAAATGTTCTGATGCAGAATGATGCATTGAGAAAATCTATCTTGCTCTAATTGAATACAGAGGCAAAAACTTCACTAACATTTAAGAATTTGGTCTGCCTAATAGCCTGAATAGTTGTCATATTAGTGCAAAAACTAATTTTGGTCTAACATCCATCTGTAGTCATGTAGACAAGTAAGTTGAGCATGGATAATGTATGAACAGTGACTGAGGAATCTGTACCATGCAATGGGCTGTGGAGTGCATAGGAAAAATTAATGTAATCTGCCATGTCAGAGCATGAAAAAAACAAAGAAAAAACTCAATAAAATGCTTTCAGATATTTTGTACGAAATTACTTATGCTTTTAATCATAATTTATCTGCAATTTTATAAGTAATACCTTTTTTTTTTAGTCTCTTTTTTCATAGCAATGGCTCCTAAGAAAAAGAAGAAGAAATCATTACTAAACACTTCTATGTTTTGAGTTTACTTGTTAGTTTTCAGTTTGAAATTTCTGAACTTGAAACTCTTTTATTGCTTCAAGCTCTGTAACAGAGCAGAACTGTTTATCGTATCACTGTCAGTGTCCTCCAGGCCCCAGGGTTTCATTTTGTAAATTGAGTCTGGCTTACTGTGGTAATTCTCAGAAAGCAAATTAGAATTTATTCTTAATACACGAGGAAAATAAAATAAAATAAACCTTTACTTTTATGAAGGCATATTAGGTAAATATTTTAATGCAATGCAGCACTGTAGTCAAATTTGATGATACCAATATTTCAAGAATGGAAAGAAGTAATATGTTTGTTATTTTTACTTTTGAAAGTTTGCTCTAGACAAATGTTTCATCTCAATATCAAATCATAAGTTGCACTGATGCCTAAGGTGTTATACTTCAAAAAAATTCTGAAAAAATAATAACTGTACTAGAAAGAATTGTATAATAGAAAAACTCAGGTACTGAATTTTTCTTTTTACATTGAAGTGCCATGTATCCTGAAAGGTGAGTTCATACAATTGAAAAGATAAATTTAAGACCTTTTATATAACCCCCCCCCAGCAAAAGACACATTCATAATAATTATAGACAATGACTGAAGTTGTGTTTTAAGAATCAGAACTAACTCAGGAATGCAAGTGATATTTAAAACCAGAATTGGACATTCCTTCCTATTACAGCAATATCAGTATTGTGTTCTGAATTGGTGAAAATGAGGAAATATCCATGTGAACTAATATCCATCCTTGTGTTTTAAGCAATAAAAACCTAGGATTGGATAGGTTTTGGCAATGCAGTTATACCGCATTGATGATCCAATACATCTGTTTTGAAATTCATAGACAAGGTACGAAAAGGCAATGCCAGAAATTTGTGCCAAGTACCTAAACTGGATCCTACTACAGTTTCTCTCTGATAGTTCCATGGACTCTCCTGCATGGAGCAGCCATTGCTGAATTAATCTGGCTGCCCTATGACACAAGAATCTAAAGGAACTTTATACAGCTCTCTATAAAAACCAGTTACCCTCTCTTCCCTACCTCTGCTCTTTCCAAGTTTGAAATTGTCTCTTAAATTATCAATCTTTTTACTCCTGCTGAACAAAGTTGCATTTTTCCCACAGTGTATATGTCCAGATAGCATAAAAACTTTTCCTTCCCCCCCACCCCATCACTTGCTCATACACTATTAATGAAATGGATGTTTTTCTCTGCTTTTCACTGCTACACTGTGAAGTGCCCAAGCTCTTCAACAGGTCCAGAATATTCTGACCCCCATGATGAAAGTTCCCATCTCTTCATTAATCCCTTCAAGCCCAAATGGGAGTGTCAAAACCTCTACAGAAGCCTTTTGTTTGTGTTGGTCTTTCACAGACTCAGACATAAGCTTCAGGCATGTCTGTTCCTGTGAAAATTCATCAAAGATCAAAAGTTTATTCATCTCTGATAAGCATCCCTTAGCAAAGAGCTGTCTCATTGTAGCTCTGCTAGCTTCTACTTCTTCACCACAGTAACAGAAATCACAGTTTCCAGGCATCAGTGACATCAGCAGGAGCTAAGAAAATACTAAATGGTCAGTTGTGACTGATTTGATCAGAAATTATGGAGGCAAGATGAGATGCAGTCTTCATTTGTTGAATATTTTTGTCAGACATTTTAGGGCAACTAAAGCAATAGCTTTTCAAGGTATCTCGTATTGTCAGGGTGTTTCCAAACATACATTAATTAATACAGCTGAAAGAGAGATTGTGACACCCTTCCAGTTAGTTTAATGGCTCAACTCAAGTTTCTTTATTCTTCCATCATCTTTCCACAGTAACTTAGCCTGTACTTTCTTACAAGATGTTACTTGAGAACAACTAAAATCTTTTTTGTGGCTCTCTTGCTGAGGTAGTGTAGGCAGGTTTCTGTTATAAATTGAGTGGCAAACTCTTCATTGGGATGTTGACATAGTAAAAGAGTCTTAACATCAGAATCTCTTTGTTTTCACAAACAGAAGATTCTTATAGAGAAGACATAACAAAGAAGTCGGATTTGCAAGGTATTTGGAAGTCTAAAATACAACTAACCCCCTAGATCCCACGGATAACAAAATAAATCCAGTAACAGAGTTTTTTCAAAATTGTCAGTGGCATTTATACAGTTTGGCAGTTAATCATTCTCAGCATATATCATTCCTGCATATGCATAGGTAATGTTTGTTGCTGTTTCCCTCCCAAAAATGAATTATGTAAAAATGTACACAGTGCATTTTGGTGACAATATTTTTTTCATTTTAAGATGAAACTGAAGTTTCTCTGATAATCCAGAACTAAAATTCACCAATTACTGAGTCATATAATGTCACTGTGTGGCAGTCTTAACTTGAATGATGTATATATTTCAGTATTTTCCTAGGAATTTTTTTCATTTTCAAGATAACAGAGTAAATAAATGACCTTATTGTGATATAAAGATGAGAGGCATCTGGCTGAGAAAAAGGTTTTTAAAAAAATCAGGATTGTATAAACTGATTCACTTGGACTGCTTGACAGAATTAATATGAAAGTGCAGCATCACGAGCAGAAACACTGCGAGATCCCAAGATCACAGAAGTTAACAGCAAAATATCTTTCCATCAAATCAGTCATGGGGTGTGACATTTACAGAATTGGACAGAAGAGTGAAAAAACCTGTCATTAAGCCAAGTGTAATGATAATTGTCTTTGACTGTGAATAGATTAACCAAAAGGAAGGAAAAAACCCAATATCAGCAATAAAAGGTAAGCATATTTTAAGCAGAAGTGAGTATTAGGCTCTTCTTATTTTTGTTTTTCAGGGCCATAAGATTAAAAAGAACAACTAAAACAGAGAATGACGTTCAGGAGAATATGGCATTACCCAAAATACAAGGCTGATCATGACCATCTTTCCTCTTCTTGATCCATTTTCAATAAGGGTAAATTCTTGTGTTCCATTTAATAGATCTATGTTTTACTTTTCTTCATTATGTTTCTGGCAGTCATAAGATGAATCTAGCCTGAAAAAAATATTCTTCCTGATTACTCTTACTTCAGATTTTTACCCCCTTGTTGAAGGAAAATACTTCTTTGCTCAGTGAAAAACACTAAAATAAGTAAGTCCAATATCTTGGAAAGCAAAAGGAAAGATTAAAATGAGTAAAGTAAGCAAACTCTTTTAACCTTTTGGATTTAATGTGTACACAAATTATTGCCAGTTTCATTTCCATCTTTAAGCACTTTGTCTCGAAGTACTTTGAAGTATCGACTTCAAAGTCAATACTTTCAAGTATGTATATATGGAAAGTTATGTTTTATCAATAATTAATACCATTTGAACAATCTGATCATTATTTTTAGACACAAGCAATTTAGAATTTATTAGTATAAAGCTGGAGGTGTTGTGTTTCCGTCTGTCTTCAAGTGTAGAACAGCTACTTTGATGTTCCTTTTATATTTGACATTGTTTTCAATTTACATATCTTGCAGGGCATCCCAGAAAATCAGCCAGATGACTTACTTATCCACATCTAAAGCAATAGTACGGCTTTTATATTTTAGCCCAAAGTGGTCTTTTATTTCCCTTCACAGTATTTTGGTTTACTGCACTGATTTTGAGACTCTCTGAAGTCTAACTAGAGGACGTAATTTTTCAATTTCTTTCATTGTTTCTGATAAACTCAGAAGTGCTGCGAAGGGTTGAATTTTCCTCATCTGGTATTAAACTTACTTTTTTACTTTTCAATTGTTAGATCACAGATCTGTTTGTCAGCTATACCTCAACAACTATTTGAGACTTTGTAGAAACAAAGTCATGCAAAAAAGCTGTAAATCACTCAGTCCTTTGAGGTTTTTTTTCTCTCCTTCAAAAATAACATCTCCCACAACATTTATTAAGGGCCAAAGTGCTTACTGCCTGCAACAATTGTTTTATCCTAGCAGAATAAAAAGAACATCTGTTATGGCAGGTAGCACTAATATGTGCCATGTCATCAAGTTCGAAGTAAAAAGGCAAACAGCTTTCTTTTTTACATTAAAAAAAAAAAAAAAGGCAAAAAAAAAAAAAGCTAGTGGTGGTTTACAAGGAATGCACTAAATGTAAGTGTTTCTGCTTCTGGTGGCTGTCATATTGGCAGTCAGGTAGATGGATGTGAAAGTGAGTCCTGTCAGTCAAGGTAATGTCTTGCTGCAGTGACACCCTGCCAGAAAGGTTGGAGGTTCACTGAAGATTCACTTATTTAGTGAATCACCTGTAGGAATAAATTATTATTACCCCTATTCTTTAAAAATACCTTTAGTATGTTCATTGCCCATTTACTTACCACTGCTTTGTTCACTTAGCATGAGAAATATGCAGTTGTTAATACTTCTTTCAAAACGTCCTTCTTCTTTATACTAAAAAAAACCAGTCCAAAAGCAAACAAACAAAACGAAAAAAAATATCAGTCAAAACCCCCTAAAAGGAAACTTCTACTAGCACACACTACATGTACACAGTACCCAAATACCCCAAAACTAGCTATAGCAATCAATATATTTTAGGGTTGATATCAATCCTGATCCAGGACTGGCTCAGTAGGTGTGAAATATGAAAGAAAATTTGCCCTGGGAATGAATTCTCATAAATAAAATGCACCTACTTACTCTGTGCTCTTTCTTCTCTAATGAAATAACAATAGGACTTTTCTCTAGCTTCCCCTTACAAATACATGTTTCTACAGAAGTGAAACTATCCTGCCACTAAACCCTCAGGAGACGGTACTTGCTGAGAATTTTTAAAAATGTCTGTTGCAAATAAGTGCCACTTTTCAGCTTATAAATAGTTTTCTTTCTTTCTCTCTTTCTCTCTCTCTCTTCCTTCCTTCCTTCCTTCCTTCCTGCCTTCCTGCCTTACTCCCTCCCCTCCCCTCCCCTCCCCTCCCCTCCCTCCCCTCCCCTCCCCTCCCCTCCCCTCCCCTCCCCTCCCCTCCCCTCCCCTCCCCTCCCCTCCCCTCCCCTCCCCTCCCCTCCCCTCCCCTCCCCTCCCATTCTTCCAGATAGCTAGCTAACTAGATAGCTATTTAAATTGCTTTGAGAATTTCTTCAGGCAACTGGTAATTTCCTCCATGACCCTTTATGAAGAAAAGGGAATATGACAGCTTCTCTCTGATACTCTGTGTAGCTGGAAACATCTAAAGAGTTTTTAAAGAGACATGGATGGCTTGCTAACAACATTCTTTTTCCAAGAGAAATGATCTAATAGCTGTCATCATAATTTTATCATTTTTAACCAGAAATGTATTTTCTCTTTCAAATAAGAGATTATTTTATTTTATTTTTTATTTTATTCTCCACACAATTGTTTTCCTGAGTTGTGGGGAACCTGATCCTTGAAGAAACTGGAGTACTCTCCTTCTCAGACAGAGAGAAAAAGAAATGGTGCAAAACATCATGGTCTGAGAATAATAGGAGATCCTCTGGAAGCTGAAATGAATTATGTTACATTTGTGGACAACTGATTGATAAAATTAGGAAGAGTATCTATACTGAATTGTAAGACATGAATATATCAAGAGAAAAACCTGAGGATTATAGGTCATAGGCAGTCTTTCAATAGTCTGGTTAATCCATGGAAAACAGATGCATCAGGCTAGGAAATGGTAAACAACTAGCCCAGAGTTCATTCACTGTTCTTAATTTGGGCATTTTATAAAAGAAATAAACTTTGGACTGCATGAAGAATCATGTCTAACCAAATGTTAGAATGATACCTGACAGCACAAGGGCAACAGAGAATTTGGGGAGACCCTGTGACCCTAGGAGGTGAAGAAATGGGAAAACTTTCAGATTCTGAAAAAATGGAGTTTGAGAAGAAACCTGTAAGAGAGGTTTCTTGTGTAAATCTGGATGGTCACAATATTTCAGCACTTGAACTCTTCTGAATGGAGCACCCAACAGAAGTGAGGAAAAGGTGAGGTGGAGGGTTGATCTGAAGCCAGACTCGATTATGGCATGAGCAAGAAATTGTCAGTGATTTTCATCTAGTGTAGGAGGCTGATAATGAAATCTATCCAATATAAATTTCGTGAAATTGCAAAAGGGGTGTGTTCTGAAAATAATTATGGCTTTGGAGGTGGGTAGTTGGGCAGCATTAAAAACAGGTCTTGGGGCTTATCACTCAAATAGTATCTCTCTTTGCTTGAGCAGGTCAATGACTCTGAATCAATAAAAATAAATCAATAATTTTCCTGGATACATATGATTAAATCAACATTAGTTCAAGCCTGTAACATTTTTACAGTGCCTGGTAGGAGAGATACTTGGCTTCAGAGAACATCCACTGCAATTAGCAAAAATGAACATGCTCAATATGTCCTGGGTATTAATCATCTCTTCCACAGGTGAAAAGCATCTGCTATTTCTGTTACTCAGCTTAAGTGTTTACATTTCATTGTATAGGTAAAATAAACAAAACAAAATTTAAGGGAATTTGATACAGTAATTGAGATTTGACAACACTTCTATCAAACGTATTGGTTTTAGCTAAAATACAAATAAAGAGTGTGTGAGTCTTGTTCTAAAAAAAAAAAAAAGAAACATTGTGAAAATAGCTGCAAAAACCTGAAAGTTTTGGTCGTCAATGTTCAATTTTGAATCATTAGTATTGAATGAAAGCAATTTGTTCCTTCAAATGCCTGTCATCTGTCCTAAGATTGGCTATGGCCTTGATCCTTGGAGAATCTGTCCTTGCTGTCTTCCTGTCTTGCTGTCCCTGTCATCAGGGGTGTCTGATTTAGCTCTGACATTATCAGTCTTTCACATTTTAATTTTTTGTCTTTACAGAGTGTTGAAGGAACTTTTGCTAGTGACCTAGAATTACCAGATCAAGAGTCTTATTACCTTAAATGGTAGTATTTCATAACTGTGGAGAAACAAGAAGTTTTCAAGGATGGCCTAAGCTGCCAAAATGTTCTCCAAAAGGATAATGCAACTATCTATGTTACAGTGAGCATATTCAGAAATAACTGAGGCTGCTAATTCCTAGATATGAAAATGCTGTAATATGGAACTGACTTAAACTCATGGTGAAGTCCAGAAAGGTGAAGTATCTCTGTCCTAAGTTTCCAATGGTTAGCAATAAATATGATAATGATTATCTGAAATTAACAGAAGAATGAATATTTCATAATTTTCATATGTGCAAAGTGCTTTGACTTCTAGGTATAAATCATGTTAACTCAGTAAAAAGCAGTAGAAAAGAGGTCAGACTTGCAGACTCTTTGCATTGCATTTCTCATTTTGATGGAGTTGTCTTTTCCAACCAAACCTCTCAACTGTCCCTCTGCTTTGGTTTACAACACAGATCACTTTGGTTTGGACAAACTGCTTTCTTTCTTTCTTTAAGCAGGCTAGAGGACATGATGCAGAACCACACTGGCAGAGGCCACAGGTAGGCACTGGGCTGGCTGTGCCACCCCTCATCCTGTCTGAGTGTGGATATTCTTACAGTAGAATATTAATAACCATTATTTTACTATACAAATGTGTTCCCAGAGCATGTCAATATTTGCTAAATGAGGCAAAGACCTAACTTCCATAAAAATAAGATCAGCAATAATTGTCAGCCCCTTGAAGAACACCTAGTGGGAAAAAAATCATGTGGACCTCATCTTGTCCTGTGAGTAATGAGAAAAGGTGGCACTACTGCCTAGGAGCTCAGGCAGCCAGAATGCACCTGGGATCAGACTGTCACCCACCTAGGTACATAACTAGTCTGAAGAAGAGAAACACATGAAAAATCCTATCAGGGGTATTTTATATACTTTCAAGCAAGTTTTTAATTAAATGTATCAGTGTACTGGGGCCTAAAAAGTATTTAATGATTTCTTTTTTCAAGTATTTTTATTTTCATACTGTTTCCTCACCAAAAATCTACAGAACTTCAGTTATATTGTGATCTTTCCCTAGTGTAGTTCCACACTATCCTTTCTGTTGGTAATAGTTCCATGCCACCACCTTGTCTGCCTCTATGAGTTGTTTTAGGTTTCTGATATTTAGGAAAAAAGCAGCTTAGAAGTCAATGTGCTAACATGGAAATATCTAGTATTGTCAAGATTTTATATATATTAGTGACGGGAAAATTGAAGCAGCGAAATATCCTCTTATATTTTCAATATGTTTATAATCAAGAAAAATGTTGCATTGTGATACACCTTACTGTAAGAGGAAACATCAGCTTTTGAGGAGAAGATTATCTTGTTAATAAAAAATGAGAAAAATTATGCTATATCTAAATCAACTACCTACATAATACATTAACTTCTGCCATAAAACCTTAATAAACAGTAAAGGTAGAAATGTTTCCAGTTAAAAGATTTATCAAAAACCCTGGGGCTTTTCATGGAAACAAAACCCCAAACTGATTGCATTAAACTTTTGATAAAGAATAAAATACAGTACAAATGCATAAATCACCTTGTTAGTACAAACTGAAGTATAAACTACTGGAAGAAACCCCTTCAGGTCTGAATAAATAAGTCATTTTCTGAAAGATAGTTTTTATTTTTGACATTTCAAAACTACAGTAAAACAGTCATTTCTAAAGAAAATCTATGAGGGAAGCTGCTTCTTATTTAGATGTACAAAAGTGTTTATTAAGATATCATTTTTTATTGATATATTCTTGCAGGAGAACATTAATAAATATACAGAATCTACTTAATTTTATGGATGTACTGTTAATACATTGTAACAAAGCATGCATGTGAAAAAACTTTGGCCTTAGCTTGCTTTGAAATGGATAGATTTTCTTTTTCTTTCTTTCTTTCTTTCTTTCTTTCTTTCTTTCTTTCTTTCTCACAGCTATACAGAAGCAAATAAATGGTCTTAAAATGGGAGAAAATATGAAATCAAGTGCCATTGTAAACTGGAAAATAAATTTCTTCAAATTACAGCTGAGAAGCTAGTTTACAGGGTCAAACCTTGAGTTCCAGAGCTTCGTCCTCCTCCTGCATTATTAATGACCTTACTATTATTTCTGTGAAGAGGGTATATTTGTTTATTTATACAGTTTGCACATGCTCTTAATTATAAATTTGAGGTTCAAAAACAACCTATAACTGAATGTTGTGCCTCACAGCCATTCCAGCTGCAAAAGTTAAATTGTATGCTTTCATATGAATGTGTACTTATCCTAAGCATATGCACTCTTTCTTCCTCAATTCACTTGTTTTATAGGCATTAATGCAATAGGTGAAATCTTCATGCTTAAGTTCTGCACTGATAGAAATAATAGACTAATAACCCGTCTTAACATTAGTCATTTCTGTGAGCTAATGATCCCTTTCCTTGGAGGAAATCATCTTTTACAAGGTCTGTCACGGTCTTGAACGATTGCAACTTCAGATCAGGCTGTTAAACACTAATGGATTTATCAAATGGGGTTTTTTTTATTTATTTATTTTTTAATTGCTACTATAACTCCTCCACCATCCTTTCATCTTGGGTATTCCTAAAAAGGTGTTGGAGGAAGGTGAGTAATTTTTAATACAAATCAATAACCAGTGGAACAACAACATTCTCTGTTTCCAAAATAGCCCTTCCGGATGCTTCTCTCTCCTGACAAACTAAGCTGGGTTAGATGGAGCTTAGTTATGAAATAGTGCAACAGTATTCAGTCCCTTTGGCAGTGGGGTGTTGGTTTACCTGCTTCAGTAGTCTGTAATGTGCCCTTTCCCCCTTTTTTATTTTCACCCCACTGGGATTTCCTGGTGGGAGATGTGCTCAAACATTGCATATGTTTTCTGTGTTTGAATGGCTGAGATTTATTGATGTCCTTTAAACCAGGAGATCTAGACCTTGAGCAGTGTGTGTGTAGACAGATAATTTCATGGAAAATTGCACTTCCTGTAATGCGGTGCTGGATATCTTTAACAATGGTCATCACAAGTATTCAGGCAAATCTAAATGGATCTCCAGAATCTCAGGTTATTCAACTTGTGTTTCCTAGGGATTTTGCTGGGGTTCTGATGAAGACAAACAAACAAACAAAAAACCCAAACCAACAAACTAAAAGAAAATAACCTACCACACAACAAAAACCAAACAGACAGATAGCTTTTCAGTGATGAAAAGAAAACAAAAATCTGTGGAAAAACATCTATATTGGATAATGCATTATTGATAAGAGTAAGCCAAAAAGAATTCTTTTTTTTCCCTCACCATTAGACAAAATGGAATTCTGAAGAACCATAAAGTCCAAGAGTTAAGCATAAATGCTCCAGTGTAATAGCTCACACCCTTTTGTGTGAGATATAAAAGTGTTGTTTTGGAGTATTTACATGCAGAAACAATTAATCAATTCTATTACACTAAGACACCACATTTTTATTCCTTTGCTATATACATTACAACATATAGAACAAAAAAAAAAATCTCACTCCCATATCACAGAATTTCTGAGAGCAGTTACAAGCTGACACATTATTTATAGACTTAAAAAATTGATATTAATCTTTTATTTTTCTAATAGAAATACTTTTTTTTATTGCCACAAGTTGCCATAAATTGCTCATTAAACTTCAAGCATTGCAATGCAATTCTTGCTACCATTTATAGGCAAAGCTCTCCAAAGTATAATTAGAAGGAGTATTATGACACAGAACAATGGAGACAATTATTTCTGAAGTTTATTAATGCTAATTAGCATATGGCATCTACGACAGCTGCTGATACTTCATTGCTAAATACTGAGGGACTAATTAGTGTTTGATGTTAATTAGCTTCTTTTGCATGTGCATTGTCCTTAGATGCATATGCACTGTCACCACTGGGCTATTAAAAATCTGCCCTAAGCCTTCTTGCAGTGACAGGATACAGCATTTCGATTTTGCAGACTGTACAATGTAGCTCTGTAATGTGCCCTTAATAGCCACTATAAGAGTTTTAACAAGGCAAACTCACAAATTCCCATTGCAGTACATTAGAAAATTTATTTTAAATGTAACTGAATGGTGTATAAATTGTTTAAAATTGACAGTTTCTAGCACTTTTATTGATAGAACTAGCAGCCTAAGAGATTAAAAAAAGTCAAATCCAACAAACTAAAGAAGAAGGAAACAATTTCATAGGCTTAAGCAATGCTATCTCCTATTTAATCTCTTTAATTCTGATCATAGATAAACTTTTTTTCCCCACAAAGATCCCTGGTCTCTGTGTATAACCATGCTGTCTTACAAAACTTTTTTGGAAGTTGGAATGCTATTTAAAGAAAAACAAAACAAAACAAAACAAAACAATTAAGTCATCACCAGCTTGCAAGGCGGAAATAAGCACATCTTTCTTTCTCAGCAGATTATTGTTACATTACACATGAGCTTATTATTTAAGACCATATCTTTTTCCAGGGCATACTAGCATTCCAATGAGAATTCCACATGTCAATCATAAGCAACATTTATTTGGTAGTTAATAAGAATTGGCTTTAGTGCAGCCATTTTCCTATGTAATTAAAGAATATTCATTTCCTTAAACAGTGGGAAAGAGACATAAAAGATTAAATCAGAGAGGAGAAAAAAATGTCAAGAAAAACAAAGTTTGCTAGTTCAGTCTTTTGTTTTCATTGAGGTTGCCCTTCAATGTGACAGGATGCGTCTTGGTTGAAACCAGAAAGAAAGAGGAGATGTGACAAAAGACATGGTCCACTACACAAGTTGTTAAAAGAGAAATCAAAAGAATTTCAAACCAAACCAAACAAAAGATGATAATACAGGACTGAAAGACGAGGGAGGTCCTTGGTGACAAGCAGTGGAGAGTTTGAAAATTATGAAGATTGAAACTTATTGTACTCCTCAATTTGATTTTGAGCTTGGTCTTTTTCCCCATCCAGTTTGTAGACCTATATAAAACCCTTTGAGTTATGAAATAATTTTTACACATCAGCTATCATGTCAGATATTAAGTCTGTATGTAACTGACCTAACACTGTAGGCAGAGTTTACACAGCAGCAGCAGGGTTATTCAGGGATAGTTAATATTAATTTATTACACAGAAAGGATTTCTTTCAAGCAGCTTAGTCCACCATGATGCTTAAAAGTTTTGGGCTTAAAGGCCTGATTAAGAAAATATATACTAAATATTGATGATGCTTGTGCTTTGTGCAAAATTCAAAGCCTCTGAGATTCAAAGCCTCTGAGAATATGCAGGATAAAAAAAAGGTAAAATTTTAGGACCTATCTGATCCATGACTAAAATATAAGTGTTGCTTTTCCAGGTGAATAATGAGGTCTTTGATAAAAAATGAAATTTTAATTGAAATTCAAAATAAATAAAAACCAAACAAAAATAGGGTTCAATAGTCCCCTTAGCAAGGATGGATAACTCTATTGATATGACTGAAAAAGCAAAATATCAATAATAAAAAAAAAAGTGATCTCTTCCAATGAAATTCAATTTGAAAATCTAGCAAAAATAACACAGGGAGTAAATATAGTGGACTGACCACAACAAAGAGAATGATAATGAGAAAGATGCAAGAAATGCAGTAGATTCAGCTCTGCAGCTAAATAATATAGATAGAAAGGACTTATCACAATTTGCCTCTTCATGCATTCTCATACTAATTCCTGCCAGGAAAATTAGACACTGTGGTAGTATAAAAGAAATGGTGTGTTAGTCCAAAGCCACAGTGGCATATTTGTTTTCAGCTGTACTCTGGTGTATACAATAACATGTTGCCATAAACAGTAATAACTATGGTGAAAGCATTTAAGGGATAGCATTTAGAGGGATTTACAGGGTAAATATATCTCCACAGAAAAACTGTACCTAGGTGCATAAATAGCAGACTGCAGAGGATAAAATTCATAGCAGCCCTAGGAAAAAAGAGCCCTGCTCATGAGATAATCGTATAGTACTTTAACCAAAATTTGGACTCACTAAGAAAACACTAGATTAATACAGAAATATCCTTGAGAAAGTCTCAATGGATGTTCAAGCACAGCTGCAATATCCATACTGTCCTGATTCATGTCCTTAGGGAAGTTTTCCTAAATTCATTCTTAGATGGGAAAGGATTTTGCTCCTTGGTTCATTCATCAGGTGGATAAACCCATCAGGAATGCATTAATTGATTACAGCAGCAGGAAGGTGATAATCTTTCCTTGTGTGGGCTCTAAAGAGGGTTAAAAGAAAAGGGTAATATTTTCTTATAGATGCTGTGATCACAAAATGAGTAAGGTTGGAAGGGACCACACTAGGTCAAAATTGTGCAACAAAGTGGCATTCAGAAAATTCTTGAAGAGTTCTCAACTAGACGAGTTCTTACCTCAGTTCTTTGTGAAAAATGAAGAAAATCAGTCCTATGTCCCTCTAAAATACCACAGTATAGGGTCTTCTGAATATAGGTCTTCTTCCTATACTCATTGCTTACATTGTCTGTTGGTGCCAGCTAGGCATGCAGGCAGGTTTACCAATTCATTTTTCTCAGCATGCTTGTGAGATTGGGCCCTGAACAAAATCAAGTGATGGTGTTTGCCTTCCCAAGTCACCGAGTGTGATGGAGCCCTGCTTTGCTGGGAATGTCTGAACACCTGCCTGCCTGTGGGAAGTGGTGAAAGAATCCTTTGTATTGCTTTACACACTTGTGTGGCTTTTGCTTTCCCTATTAAATTGTCTTTATGTAAACCCATGAGTTCTCTCTCTTGTACTCTCCCAGTTCTCTCCCCCATCCCACCAGGAGCAGAGACCCAGTGTCTACGTGGGGCTGAGATGCCAGCTGGGTTTAACCAGGGCATTTACAATCTGGCGACTACAGTAAATGACTGGTGAACAACTGGGAGACTGTAGCTCAACAACTGATCCACATGGCACTCTTCATCATTTACATTTAAAAATTATACCCATGTCTTCTAGAATTATGCTACATTTATACCTGTGTTGTGTGAAAGGTAATGCTATACATAAATCTTCCACAGAATTTAAAATGGAAATAAATAGTTATGTGCTACCTGATATACCAAGAAATTTTAAACATATTTTTAAGACTCTGAATATCACTTGTTATGGTCTAACTCATTTTTCAGGCCAGTTTTCCCTAAAAATGAGATATGAAGTCAGGTTACAACTCAGTCTTTAAATCAGTGCTGACAGAAACTGTCCCACTGAGTTATAAAACACTATGAAAACATGGCCTAAAGAAGGGCTGAACTGGTAATGATTTAATTTAATTCAGTGGGACCAGCTGTTAAAATCATATCTTATTCCTCAACTATCCTGGCTGTAGCTAAAATCAGTATTTCAGAGAGTGGGGAACCTGAGGGAGGAGAAATGATCACCATGGGATTAGATCCTCAAGTCATTCCTTAGCAAATTTCTCTTTTGTTCTTGGTTTTATTTTGCCAATAATATCACAGCCATTCTGGATTTAGAAAGCTTTTTATGACTCTGAAATGTCAAAGTACGAAACCACTCAACTTTGACATCCCATTTTGCTTCATTTATTTGAACGCTGTCACCTGGGCTTATGTATACAGTATGCAATCATTAGACTATTGACATTGACCTGGAAAAATAAATACACAAAATTAGATTTTGTTGATATATTTCAGGCAAAGGACGCTGAAGCCTAACAACAGCATTTTTGTGGTATATAACCTGGTGATATCATCAGTGAACTGGCAGAGCTGTAAAGGGCTCAAGCTCTGAGCTTGAGGATTACAGCTACTCTGATTATCGTTGAAAACATAGGGAAATTTTCAGTTTTGAGGAAAAAAGAATATTGGTGTCTGTGAACTAGTCTTGCAGAGAGGGCTTTATAGACAGCTTCCCATATATCTTTGCAGTGGGAAATAACTAGATAATGGAACAACATGCATAAACCAAAACTTTAGGGGTGTTAAAATGTCCAAGAAAATACCATTTAAAAAAAAAAAAAAAAAAGTCTTGTGAAACAAGGCATTTAAAATTCAAGCTTAACTTCTAGAATGCATATTTGACACCTTTATATTGTGATGGTACTGTTAATGGGGAAAAGGTTTTTCTTGGTTTCACTGGTCTGCAAAAAGAATACTTTTATTGAAACACATACACCAATTTAAAAGCCCGAGGGCAGAAAAAGAAAATTCCAGTTTTTAGTTATCAAATCTTATTCTTCTCTCTTATTAGTTGATTAAAATCATTGAGTCATATATGAAGAACACCAGGTGATATCCATACTGTGATTGATAGTAGAAAACAGATAATGAACTATCAGATTATTTTGCTAGCAAAAGTTTTATAACCATTAACACACTTTCCCCAGGATTAATTTAGCAGCTTCAAGTGGATAGTTCTTTTAAAAAGTAAACAACAACAACAAAAAAAGAACAACAACAAAACACCTGCCCTGAAAAAAACCCTAACCACCTGCTGTTTGTGGGAAGAAAACACTGTTAGAAAAAGCCCATATTAAAAAACGCAAGCATTTTTCAGGAACAAGCAAGCTGTCATTTCTTTTTGCTGATATAGTTTAGGTTTTATCCTATGCTTGGCCGGGTGTAAATCAAGAGCAAAGAGCTCGAAATATCTCTTGGATTTTTTCTTCATTCTGTGAATGCAATCCTGTCCATATGAAACTTCTACTTTGTAAAATACTCAGAAATACTGGCAAATATTTCCAAAACAATATGCCCCCTTATTCTGTCATACATCTGAAACAAAATTTGCTACCTCTTCTTTTGCGTCTTCATCTTATTCCTTTTTGTCAATTTTTTTTCTCCTCTACTTTTATCTCTACTTTTATCTCTGTCTGTTGTCATCCTTGCCACTTTGTTCTCTTTTATTTTCCCATGCTGACTTGGTTGTCCACCTAAAGCGAGAAAACGGAGCACAGGGAGGATTGCTTACAGTAGCTGCAGGTTCTGCTAACTCTAGCATAGCAGTTGGAAGACCAGTGAAAGCCAAAATTGTGCAAATGAAGATGGAAACAAAAAGTTCAGGGAATACTACACTAAAACAAACAATAAAAGGATGGCAATTTATAAAGAAAAAGTAGGACTGCTTTTTATATTAAGTCTCTAGCAGAAAAAAGAGAGTGTTAATCTGGGTGGTGGTACATCAGCAGGGAAGAAAAGGTTTTTAGTGTCTTGTCTCTTTTCCTGCACATACAGCTGCATGTAGCTGTAGCTGTATTCCTGATTCTCCTTATGAGAACAAAAAATGGGACTACTGGAGACCAATTGGCTGTATTACAAATTTTAGCAGCAACTTTACTGAAGTTTTCTGCAACACAAATATAAGTTGTAAGCGCAGATTGACAGGCTTATATCCAGAGCAACACTCATACATTAAAAAAACCCCATCAATTCAATTTAGGATTTTTTTTTCCTTATGCAATTTCCTGTCACTTAGAAGATAAATTTAAGTAAGGAACACAAAAACTTATTGAGTAAATTTTAACTCTGAAGTTGTTGCTCCTTGCTTCCTGGTGGGGATAGGAGTGTCTGTAATAGAATATTTAATAAATTATATACTAGAATTACTTCTAGAGCATGGAACATCCTTGGAAATCCCAATCCATGCTCATCCCAAAAGGCTGTTGGACAAATGTTCCTAAATTAGCTTGACTTAATAGGAGAGTCCACATTATTAAGATAAGCAGTGGAGCTAACCCATTTGTGATTCACAGTGCAGAAATTCAAATATATACAAAACAATTTGGATATTGCATGGAGAATACTTTATTCCCTATATAGCTGTCACGTTTTGAATGCAGATGTATTTCGCATTTACAAGTACATAAGTTGTAATTAACTTAAGTGAAGCTGGTCTGTAGAAATGTGGTTTTTCAGATTTCCACGAGGTTTTCCTTTGTTCCTCTGCTCTGTATGTTATTGGCTGATTACCTTTTTTTTTTCCCAAAAAAGAATTGGTAAATTGGTACTGTTCTGTCCCAAAATGTAGAGAAGGGAATGTATTTTGTCACTCAAGTATTGAAAGAACCCATTTTAAAACCTATTTTATAATAGTTCAAAATTCTCAATTATAACCACTTATTTTTCCTGTAACTTTACTCAGATTGTGGTTTACACCTGTAAGTAATGAGTTTCAAATAAAATGTCTCAATAAAAATTCTAATTACAGAAATACTGAAATTTGCCGAAAGTGATAAATGGTAAAAAGGCCTGCAATATTGTTCTTAAAATATGGGGGGTTTTGTGTCAGTACAAAAAGAGAACTATTTTATAGATACAATAATCAACTGAATCATCAACCTCATAAAACACTATGGAATGCACCATCATTCACCTCTTCAAGCTTTCTGTTTCTCAGGCAGATATTAGTCTGAATTTTTCTGTGTATTAAAGGCTGTTTGTAATTTTGTCTTCTACCCTTCCTTATTAAAATCTTTGTTTGTTTTTCCTTTTTGTTGGTTGTAGTTGTTTGGGTTTTTTTCTGTTTTGTTTTAGTTTTACTTTACTTTGACATAAACAGTGAGAAAATAATAAGGAAGGGATGCATATATTCACTGGGCATGCATTCAGCACTGAAACTTCTCTCATGCAACAGTTAGTAATTGTACAGTGAGAGTAGAAAACTGTTAGGAGGAGGTTAAATGGCTACTAATCAGAAGTGCAAATGAATAATAAGCAAAATAATTCTTTGGGGAGAGCATGAGATAGATATTCATCTTCTCAGCATACACATTCCCTTCTCATTCCTCTTTTCATTAACTCCATATTGCATCTATCCAAGTTCCTCCCAAAGGACATCCTGCTGTCATACTCTTTAGTGACCAGTATCCGGTGAGTTTACATTCTGAGGCAGGCTCATTGCTGAATAGCATAAAAAAAAACATTATTCTTCTTCACATTTCATAATTGACAGAATCAAGGATAAATTATTGGATTCCATTGTTCAGAATTTCTTAGTAACAAACTAAAAAGACCAAAAAACTCTCAAACCAGAGTGAAAGTATTTTCTTCTGCCATGGACAAAATGGACTTAAGACACTTTTGGTCAATAGGAAAACTGTGAGTCTGGAACTATGTTCCAGTTTGAAGGTATTAACTTGAAGAGTACCAACTATCCTGTCAAGGATATGGCATAGACTTGGGATTTGTTCCCAAATTCCTTTTGTTAATCCAAACTTCTTAAAATGAGAGAAGGTAAAATTGTGATCATAGATACATGTAGAGCTTTGTATAAGACAATTATTCCAAATTAAGGAATTTCATATTTGAAAGAAGAAAAAGAGAAAATGCAGAATAAAAATAATAATGAAAAATATACAGTTTAGAAGTACTTTATGGACAACAATACTAATGCTTTATTTTATAATAGCATCTAGATTCCCTCAAAGGAAAAACAAGTAAAGATGTTAGTACTAAGGTAGAGGAGCATTACACTTACAATATTTTTTGAAGAAAAAGGATAAAGACAACAATAACCTAAAAAATGAGCTAGGGATATAGCTTAATTTCAAAATACAGAGTCATGCATCTGTCTCTTGAAGAAAAAAATTGTTTTGATATGTTGCTATCAAACACAAAGTCAGGCAGGTCTTTAGAGAGCAAATACAAACAATTCATTAGAAATGTCATTTGCTTTGCCAAAGAATTGAGAAGCTAGTAAGAACATGTGCTGAGAGGTTGAGAGACATGGGATTGTTCAACCTGGGCAATCTCAGGGCAATAAAAAGTAACAAAGCCAGACACTCCACTTTAGTGCCTGGTGGAAGGACAAGAGGCAGTGGGCACAAATAAAAACACTCAAATTCTACCTGTACACAAGAAAGTACCTCTTTACCGTGAGGATGGTTAAACAATTGAGCAGGTTTGTGACTCTGTGATTTCTCTTGGACACTTTTAAAAGCCAAGTATCCATGGGTGAAATGGGCTTGATTGCAGTTCAAGAGGAGTTTGGAGAAAAAAGAGGCAGAAGTAGGACCAATAATTTAAGAAAATATGCCTCCACCAAAAAAGGGAAAAAATTATTTATTTATAATCCAAAAACTGGTTGGCAATTCTTGAAAAGTTATCACCTGACCAACTTATGAACTGATCAACTATTCCTGTGCACTTCATAATCCTCTGACTACTTACAATCATTTAAACTGTTGGATTTTTACAGATGAGAAAAATCTACCTCTAAGAAGTCCACTTATATCAACATGTAGGTAATAAATTATGAACATTCTGATCCTTGTGTCGTTTTGTTTCCTGAGATTTAATTTTTCTATCTCAATTTCCTCTGTAAGTAAATTATCATGGGATAATACTTTACATGTGTGAATCACCGATTAATAAATGTTTGTGCACCTTACTATGCTTGGAAGTATACAAAAATGTATAGAATGTTTATTATTAAGTAGTTTAATAGTTTATTTCTGTATCTCAAAGAAACACAAAAATGGAACTAACTGTGCAATGGCTTTCCTCTATCTCAGTAAAAGGCAGTTCAGAAATATAAACTAAAAGCAAAACTTACCAAACAAGGCACTCATCTTTATATTCATGAAAAATCAATAAAATATAATGTCTCCACAATAGAAATAATGGAACCATATTTGTGTGTAAGACTGTTTAGTAAAATCTTTCCCAAAAGCCATCGAGGGAGAAAATTATTTTTATCACTCTGCTTAAATGATGCACCTTTTAAAGTGGTTAAATATTTTTGCAATGTGTAGTATAACAATGTAGGGGAAAAGCAGGTAGAAGTAGATAAAAAGCATGCAGACAGCATGACTTTTACCAGCACTGGATCCAAACTAGGAATTCCAAGTGCTCAGCATTACTAATGGATTAATAAAAAACTAGGAAGGTTAATATAAACCTAGCAGAATTTGCACTTGTCAGAAACACCTTGATGCTTACACAAGGCATAACTGATCCAGTAGTACAACTGTCCCCTCTGATTATGACAAAGAATTGTCACCCAGATGCAGAATTTAAACCATATGTCAGACCCAGGCTGGAAGAAAAAGAATGTCAGGTGGTGCATGGTACTGCTGGTCCCCATGTGGTCCAGACTGAGGCACTCACCTGTGCAGTGGGCTGAGCTTCCTCCCAGTCCAGGCACTGCCATCCTCTTCCTGCTCCAAGGGACGGATGAGCCTCATCTTACCAGCGAGCTGTGCACCCAGGGGGCACACAAGGTAAATGCTGAGCAAAGTGGCAACACTCCAAAGTGTGGCTCAGATGCAGTTGCTTTGTCTGTGTGTGGCTTTTCCTTTCTGTTTTTTGCTCTCTCTTCTGTAAGCTGAGTAAAAGCCTCTCTTCCAGTGCATTTAGACCATTGAATACTCTTGCTTACTCACTGAATAAATCAGAAGGGACATTTTTGTACTAGCTTATTTTCTGAGATGTTTGGTATGCGACAGAAAAGCATGGTCTAACTTTAGGTGTCCTTTTTGACATGCCCTGTAGTTTCTGAGGAGAAACTGCATGAAGCTGAAGTGAGTGAGACGTCACTGCGTGGGTACTGCAGTGGAAGAAAGTAAAACAGAGATTGATCATGCCTGAGACAGTCCATCAGGAGCCAGGCATGAAACTAACTGTGATGTGCAAAAATCTGCATTGTTCCCTAGGGAATCCATTATTTCCATATCCACTTGTAAATGTTCCCTTATGTGTGCAGCTGTTTACAGTTCTAAGCACACCATTTGTCTGGGTGTGGGGCAACTAAATTGCTATCAAGTGAATTTTAGCTGAACTTCCAGTTCAGTCCCTTATAAATAGCATTTTTTATTTTTTATTATTTTTTTAAAAAGTAATAACACAGTCAATGCTTTGGTCTAGATATTTGATAGATTTTACAGCATAATGTAATTACAGGAAAAGGCATTACATTCTAAGACTAGAAATAATATTCTTTACAGATTTTTCTAAGTAAGTGCTGCTTTAATTTTCGGTAGGTTATGGTGCAGATAGAAATTTGACAAAGGTATTCAAATTCAAATAATATATGTTATTTGCCTTCAGACACTATGAAATTACTTTCCTTCTCCACTTGTGAGAAACAGCATTAATTCTTTGCAAGACTTAAAATTTGAAATTATTATTTTTATAAATTTTACTTTTTTTTTTATTTTCCCCTTAATCTAATTCACTACACATGTCTCCAGAAATAATCAGTTTCTCTGTCCTGTTGTATTTAGGAACTATTTCCTGTATATTGTTTGAAAAATAAGATGCTTCTTACGAGATATTTCCTCCCATGGCCAGTTCCATGCTGTTGTTTCTGTTTTTGTTTAGACATAACTTTTGAGCATCTCATGTATTTTGACCTCACTTTTGAGCATCTCATATATTTAGTTATATACCCTAATGATGTATCACGGTCCGGGAGGGCTGCACAGGCCGGCTCCCCCCAGACCAGGGTCCCTGGTTCTTGTAAATCCCACCGGATCTGGGGCAGGCGGCCCCTGAGGTTCTGCAGCATGGCGTCAGTCTTCCAACCACATCAATTCAACAGGAATATAGTGATGCTAGGAAAGAACTGGACTCCATCTCTGTTCTGCTAGAGAGGTTTATTTAGGGTAACGGGGAAAAGGGGTGCAGGGAAGGAGAAGGGGGAAGGCAGACAAGGCAGGTAGGAGATGCTAGCAGCCTAGAGATGCAGAGACCTCCAGCTGATCCGGACATCGACTTATAAAGGGAAAGGAAGGGGAGGGACTGTCTCCCCTAGAGCCAGTCCCGGGGAGTCTGAAGGGAAGACAGGCATAGGGAACCCACCAATAGATTTCGGGGTACAGCAGAGCATATTTCAAAATGAACCAATGGTATACAAAGCAGAGGGACAAAGGAGCACATGGAATCCTAAGACCCCACGTTGCTACACCCTAATATTTTATCTCTTCCTTCTCAGTTTTTTAGTTTCCTTTGGCAGATGAAAATTTTTTCGCAAACTCAGAAAAAGCTACCAGGTATCTAACAGCTACTTCTTTGTACTGTCTCTGTTAAAATCATGGGGAAACAAAATCAATTTTTTTTTTTTTGTTGCTATGATTTATTGTGAAGAGAAAAACAAAGGAAAACAAAATATCTAAGTGCACTAGTGGTACATAATTTCATTTTAAAAGTACTCTTTCATATTTCCTTATGACTAAATGATCCAAATTTCTTTCTTACTTTTGTCTTTGTTTATGTGAATTTTTTTGTCTGACTATTTGAGAGCTTTGTATATTCAGGGTAACATTAACATTAGTGAACCTGTTGCTGTCATATTACTAAAAGAAATTCTCTGTATATTTCTCATTTACTGGATAGTGTACTGAAACATTGCAGGAATAAATATGTAGAATCGTTAAAGATAACTTGTTTGAAAACCAAAAATTATTCATGGTCACTTACTTCACTTTTTTTATTTTTCCTCCTATAGCACTTCCTAAAGTGAAACCAACCCCTTCATTCTTGAAACCCATTCTTTCAGTATTTGTTAAAATATGGAAAAAACACAACCATTTTTTAATCAGAAGTGAACACCAGAGTCTGATGTGGGAATAAATGTCCATAATGCCTTCTTCTGAACTCACTATCCTTAAACAATGAGGGAACAATCATATTTTCAGATGTAAAATTTGTATTTTGCCTTCTATTTTAAATACTAGAGGACTTATTATCTCTTTTGATAGTTGGTTTGATTTCTAATGGCATAGAACAATGGGGGTTTATTTTCATTCTAATGTTGGTTATTAATTTCTGAACTAAGTTAGAGAAGAGACCATATGTCACTGCTATTCCCTCCTTACCTAATAATTTTTAAGTCCTGTCCCTTGATGCAATCTACTTTCTAAGAAGACTACAGATTCCTTACTCTCCTGTGCTTTTTCAAATTATTTCTGTCCCTAGGGAACAAATGTGCTATCAAACTGCTCCAGATATTTTAAATTTTAAAAATCTTGATATGTCTACAGTTAATCCTTAATAAAATATTCTGTATTTTCTATCCAGTTTCATGGATTTGATCTTTGCTTTAGTATCAGTGTTTGGTGCCTTGGGATGTTTCATGCTTGCTTCTAATTAATTTGGTCAGTTTTCACTGCTACCTTGCTAGCTTTAAATTCCTTCAGTTCTCTAATTACAGTTCGTCATTTGAGACTAGTCCTGGGGTGGTTTATTTCTGCATGTGTATGAAAACATTACGTTCAGTTTTGCACCCTGGAGTGCTTTTGACTGCAACTAATATCACTTATTCTAGGCTTTTAAGAGCCCAATTGCATTCACGTATTAAGGACACACACATCCAATTTCACAGCTGGCAATTGAGAGGACAAAACAGGCTCTGCAGTTCAAGGATACATAAAGGAGGACATATTAAAAAAAGCCCCAGGAATCTTGTTATGCAAAATTGTCCATAGGTGGTGTCTGAAGAAACTTCATTCTAATCTGGCTTTCATCACTACAGACACATCAAAAGTGCTGTCTAATCTAGGTTAAACAGTAAGAAAGATTATCTAGAAGTTTAGTGAAAAAGTCTGAGCTGTTTGAATGCACTTGGGAGAGTCTTCCATCAGAGTGTGTGTGTGTGATTAAATCTCTGCTGCAAAGCCTGAGTAAAAGCAGCAATATTGCTACCCTTCCCTTTAACCCCCTGGGAAGGAGCACTTGGTGTGGAAGGAGAAAGATCAAAACACTCAGCAGAGGCTTTATAAGACTGGGGAAGGAACCTGAAAAGGAAAGATAAAAGATGGAACTGAAAGGTGATGAAAGCATTGAGTATTAAACTATGGCCAGAGATCTTTGTAAGAACATGTGGCTCCCCTCACAAAATTTCCTCCCCTTCCCTCTCACATAGGAAGATATAAAGAAAGATAATATTGACAGTTGAGAGAAGTGCCTTCAGCAGCCTTTTCTTGTGAAACCTGTTATCCCAGATTGGAGGAGAGGCAAACAGCCGTGATTTTGTGACCTTTCTTCACCTTAGACATATTCAATATTTGTGTTCTGTCTACATTTTATGTAACTTGAAAACAAGCAATTGTATGGCAGTACATGTAGGTAAATAGCTGTGCTGTGAATTGTTCTCAGTGTAGCATTTATTAATTGATCACCCAAAAATATCCAGCTTGAACAACTCCTAAGACCCATAATTCAAAGAAGTCCTTCCAAAAATGACAGTATGACCTTTTTACTCATAATGATGATTTACATATGCTAAATAAACTGTTGTGACTGACAATTCATTTCAGACCACTCCTTTCATTGGACTTTTTGGCAGTGCAGATGTATAGAGCTCATGAAAGCATTACAAGAAACGCATGAAAAACATTCCAGATCAGCCAGTGTCACATCACAGCCAGTATTTCCAAAATAGACAGGCTAAGTTCCCATCGTAGGTTTTGGGTGTTTTGTGGTGAGTGGTTTGAAGGTTTTTTGTGTTTGGTTGGTGGGTTGGGATTTTTGTGTTCATTTTTAGTATGTTAAGCATGGACAGTGACATATACTTGTAAGCACTAGCCAAAGGTGATGCGGTGAAACTGAAAAAAATATGAATTAATTTCTACATTGGTAAAATACCTCTTTTTCTAAAAAGAGAAATTCATATTATCAGTGAATGACAAGATTATTTGTTCAGTTCTACTATGGTCAAAATGCACACATCAATAATTCAATTCCCACTTTTACCAAAAACCTTGTTGTTGACATAGAGATAGGAATAAGCCTTCCTTGAGTCCTCTTGACATCTATTCTTCCCCTATTTAGTGTGTTTATATATTTTGTCTTTTCCGAAGGTGCCAGAGTATTTTGTACAAAGAAAACAGAAGAAAGACTCAGGGGAGGAGGGAGAAGCAATGATTCCACCTAAAACTCAAAGTACAGCTACTCAAATGGTGAGATTAGAGTCTGCACTACTGAAAGGACTTAATGCTTCTAGTGACTTAATTACCAGAACAATCATAAGCCATTGCTTAAAAATGGGAGAACTGTTTTTTACTAAGCAGTTTTATCTGTGCCTTATTTCAATAAACTATTTGGTCTTGCATTTCATGCTTTTAGATGATTTTGTATAGTTGATTTTAAAACTACGAATGTAGCCACTGTACAGTTTATTAGTGTCATGTTTATAGTTACAGCTTGGATGAGTCAAGTGTCTGCCTAGTCAGAGAGGCTAACCACTAGGCAGCTGTGTGGAAGAGTGAGCATTGACATTCAGTATTTTGTAACCTGTTAATTAAAAGGGAATGATAGAAGTGAGAGAAGATATTTGCATGAAGTTTTAATTTTGATGTTTGGGCAGGAAATAAGAAAAATGAAGGCAGAAGTTTACTGTCCTTTTTGGGAGACATGATCTGCTAATTGTGTTTAAGAATCTGCCAACACTAATAAGAGTAATTGATTCATTGCTGTTGTTTAGGGGGAGGAGGGGCTGGGAGGGGCTGGGGGGGTTCAGATTTGGGGGTTTATTTGTTGTGGGGTTTTGTTTTGTTTTGCTTTTTAATGGCGCAGGAGATAAGGTTTTTGGACAGCATACAATGTGATGTTTTTGTTGATGACAAAGAACTGGTTATATCAGATAGCTTTTACCATGACACCACTTTTAAAACTTTTAGACTGTGTTTTGGCCAAGAATCCTTTTGCAGTTTATAATGTTTGTATCATCCCTGTTCAGCTGGGAAATTTACCTAATTCACATTCTTGTACTTTGTCCTGGGAAAGATTACATTGTGAAATATGCTGCATCACTAAATTAACATCTGTTCTTAAATAGTTTACTTGAGGCTGAAATAACTCTTGTGGTCTATAAAAGATGTCAAATACATGTTAAAAAAAAAAAAAGACTATTCTGGCCATGATAAAAACCTATAAAAAATTTATCTTTCCTTAAAAACGTTCACATGAATTGTCTGGAACATACTGACTGTATCAGATTTACACCCTCAACTACTTAAAGAAAAAAAAAAAAAGATAAATCATGTTGGCTACTATTTCATAATCTTTTCATAATTGCTAAGTTCTCACAGAGATGGGAAGGCAAACACAGTAAGCAGAATGTTGTGCTACTCCCTTAATATGGAAGCAGTTTCCCCAGTTCTAGCCCGGGAGTTTCTGGTTGGTTTTCTTTTAATTCTTCATAAAGGACATTTCATTTTCTAAGCTTCCTCTGCCGATGTCAGCCATCCTGATTGTCCCTGCAAGAACCTCTTTAAACTGACTATGCCCTCCAAAGCACAGTTTCTGAGAGGAACCTGATAAACTCAATAGCAGATCTCTCTTTCACTTATATGACACATGCAAGTTGTTTTATCCTAAAAAGCTTGTCTATACATTTTTCTTGAGACACTATACAGCATTTTTTTTGCTAGGAATAGATGTGGTTTTTTATATCTGAAGCATGTACCTATGGTCAGTATGAAAACATCACGTTTTAAGAGTATGCTACTATCTGATTTTGGAAAGATCCTTCAAGAATATATACTGAAACATTGAAAGCCACTATTAATATGAGTTTTATTTCATGTTCATAGCAGGAAGGAAAAAATCTAATAATCTTGATAAGAATACGGGAGAGAGCAAATATCTGTCTCAAGAGAGAAGCTTTGTTAACTCTGGTCTCCAAGCAGAATTTTGTTCTTAGTGAAATATGAAGGAAAAAACCCTTGAAAAGTTTCACATTAATTTGTTTATGGTCAAATTTGTTTAGACTAGATTGCATAAAACCATTGATTTCTTATATTTTGATATGTGACATATATATTTGTGAGAAGTAGAATGTGGAAAAAGACAAGCATGAGAGAGTTAAATATTACAGAAAATATACGATACTTGAAATACTTGTGGCAAAGAGAAGGAAAAAAACCCATTTTTCAAAATTTTTATAATCTGAGCTGAAAAACTTGCACATTTCACGTGTGGCAAAAAAGAGAAAACAAAAGACAGGGACAACACTACAAAAATAATATTCTGTATTGACTTTCTATGGTTACATATATGCAAGAGGGATGTAAATTAAGGAGAGGTGGAAATGTTTATTTAACTAGCTGGCTGGTGCATGGAAAGTTTATAGTTCTCTTTATAGAAGCTCTTGGCTTCATCACCCATTCCAGACATCTGTCTTGAAAGAAATAGTAACAACATTGAAATTATTCTGGCTGACCCTTGCTTATATTTTTCACTTTCCTGAGCAGTCTCACATCCACCTGCCTAGGTTTCATGTGGAAAAGTGTCCTATCCACATGGTAGTTTACCTTGTGTTCTCTGATCACCTAAGACAGATTTACTTTTAATTATTTATGAGGGAAATGTTAATGCTTAAACTGTGGTTTGAGACTTCTTCTTTTCATGTGAAGATATTTGATTCTTTATGAGGCCATATAAAGAAAAGAAAATTTAAATGTTCCCTGTCACATATTATGAAAATCATGTTAAAGTCTGGGAATGAGATACTAATTCATTCTAAGCTTTAAATTTTTACTGTATTTGCAACACCCTCAGATTGCACAACTAGCAATCACTCCTAACAGCAATGATTTTCCCCTTTAATCAGTAAAGGAATATATTAATATATTAATTGTCTTCAGTCTTCCCAGGCACTTAATTACAGTACTCCATAACCTATATAACCTATACAGTCTCACCTGGAATTCAGTTCTGAAAAGGACTTAAGCAGAGTATGCATCCCAAAATCACAGGAAACAACTTTATATTATCATGGGTTGTTTGGCTATTAAAATGTAAGTACGTTTCTTCTTTCTCAGTGGACAGCTGCAACATTTTACAGAAGAAATATTTCTCATTAAAAATAGCAAAAGATAGTCAAATCATTTTGATCAAGACCAGTTTTAGTTATGAAAATTTTTGGTGCAGATTTCAGGAAAGCTTCCAGAAAGAAACTCAAGTACTCACCAAAATATAAGTAAACTAAGAAGTGTTAAGTTCTTGAATCTAGGAATGCTTCTTGTTACTAATTTTATAAAATTTAAAACATTTCCTCCTTTTCTTAGCAAAATAAGCCACCTTTGTTTAAAGCTCTTTTTACTGTTGAAAATGTGACCAAAACAACTAATGGAATGAAATAAAATTAACAGTCCTCTCTAATTTTAGAGATTTAATAAATTTTACTTTATTTAATGTTGCTAAGGAAAAGCAACTATTCAAAACTATCCTATCAGATTTTCTGCCTGATGCATACTGAGCACAAAGTTGCCCAGTAATCTCTGATCGAAACTTTATTATATAAGACTGTGAGTTGTTTTCAATTTCTTAGCTCAAAACTGCAGGGATAAAACCCATAGAAATCAGCCTTTGACTTACAAAGGAAGCAGATGCATTATGTCAGACCTTGAGAGAAGAATAAATATGGAACCTCATGATGTCATTGTCACTGACTCACTTTTCAGTGCAGCAGTACTATGCACTATATCACTTTGCAGGTAGTCTAATAACTGCAATAGATTCCTTCTCTTGTCAGATGTATAATATTGTCTTCTGGAAGAAAATTTAGCACATATTAAGTGGGAGGAAATTTTTCTTCTTCTTCTCCTTTTTTTTTTCTTCTCCTGGAAAAAAATTCAAATCTAAATGCAAATTATATGCTATCAAATTAGTATATTGGTCTGTTTTTTCAACTGGTCTTTTTTTTTTCTTCTCCTGGAAAAAAATTCAAATCTAAATGCAAATTATATGCTATCAAATTAGTATATTGGTCTGTTTTTTCAACTGGTCTTTTTTTTTTCCCCATATGTGTCATGTGTCAGTTGTTTTTGACGTGCTTCTAAGTAAGCATAAACCATTCATTTCTCAAATTCTAATGATTTAAATAATATTGTTGATTTGGTGGCATATATACAATTAGAGCCTATCTATTGCTCTTTGAAATGACATTTTGTTGCTCCCAATAAACAGGGATTTATGTTAGAATTTGATGCCCATCAGTAAGTAGCATTCCCTTGTTTCATAAGCTTAGAACCAATAATGAAAGATTTCTTACTGTTGTTTGAAGACTTGAAAAAGATGACATATAAAAGAACGAATGCAGTGAAATATTTTGGTAACCAATTTATTACTTCTTCTGTCAGACTGAGGACTTCTGTGTATTTCCTAAACTGTGGAACAGGCATTTGCAGAGATATTGCTTCCAGTTGCCAATATTTGCTGTACAGAAATACCTCAGACACAGCTGTTTTGAATTGTGCTTTCTTGGACAGTGGCAGAGAGAGAGATGGCAGATGGGCAAGCATCTGCTTATTTTAGCTCTTCAGTTAAACAGGCAAATCTGTACCAGTTTTGAAATGTATGGTTTAAGCCTAAAGTTTTGGCTTGTAAAAAACCCTTAAATTAAACTAATGAGGATACTCATTGTCATAACTTTCTTCTGCAAAGTTTTGAATTTTTTTCTTCCCCCCATCCTGCCCATTGTTTTAGTTTCTATGACAGTCTATTTTAAGTCTATTATGACCCATTGCACTAAGTAAGCCATAATATTTTTTCAAGACATTCTTGCAAACAGCTAATTATTCTTAGAAAATATGTTTTAAATTTTACATTTTGTTTCATTTGAAGCCTTTGTCTCAAGTGTTAGGAGGAAGCAGTTCCTCAAGTTTAATGTCTCTTTATGTGATTTTTGTTCTTATTTGAGTTCATGTTTTTGGTACTATTTTTATAGGGCTGGTGTCACTAAGACCTCTGTTAAGTGTCTGAATATTTTACCTGGACAACTTAATATTTTTGTTAAATAATTGAAGTCTTCACTGTAATTACTCTCAGGAAGTGAGTTGATGTTAAATTTAGAAGCACTTAATTGCACCATGAGGTGTGAAAGGCTTCTCTAAATCTGTATTGTTCAGCTGAAGTTAACCAATGACTTCAATGTACATTTTTGTCTTTTCCTTTTTTTTTTTTAAAGTTGTACTAAGCAATGCATTTTTCTCACTTCTGGAAACTTGCCTTGAAGAGCATATAATGACTGGTATGTGAGCTGTTCACCTGCTGGTGAAAGGATAAAATGAATTTTTCCTGTATGCAAGCTAGTTCTATACTTTTTCTTGACTGCATATGTGAAACACAACGCACTGGATAAAACAACTGTACAACTACACATGCACCTGCATTATGTGTATGCATGAGTAAGTTCAATTTCTAGAATCTACAGAGGTCAAGTAATGGCCAACTACATGGCTCCATGTCAAAAGGCAGAGATGACTTAAGGTCTTCCTTTGACCAACTATATTCTTAATTTTTTCTCTAGGTTTGCCATGAATTTGGTTGGGGTTCTGGGCAGTCTGTTTCTTTTTCTTTGCGACAGGATACAAATATTTCAACTAGATACTTTCTGTATACTATCACAGTATATTTTGCTAAAAAAATTACTTTAATAATAGTATCTTGCCTGGACTACCACATAAATAACTTCGTAGCATGTCTACGAAGAAATATTCAAAATATACTTTTATCAAGCATAATTCAAGTGTTAGTACTAAGTAACTCAGATGGTTAGTTGTGAAATGACTTGGTGAGGCTGCAAGACCTAGACTAAGAATTTGTGTAAGGGTGCAGGTTTGGGCTGGAATAATTTTCTTCACATTGGCTAGTATGGAGGTATGTTTTAGATTTGTGCTGAACTCAGGGTTGATAATATAGAGATGCTTTCATTATTGCTGAGCAGGGCTCACACAGAGCCAAGGCCTTTTCTGCTTTTTGTGCTGCCACGCTGAGGAGGAGCTGGGGGGTGCATCAGAGGTTGGGATGGGACACACCTGGGACAGGTGACCCAAACTGACCAAAGGGATATCCCAAACCATATGACATAGTGTTGAGGATATAAAGTGGGGGCAAGAAGAAGGAAGGGAAGTGACATTTGGAGTGAAGTTTGTCTTCCCAAGTAGCCATTGCACACAACGGGGCCCTGATCTCCTGGTGGTTGCTGAACACCTGCACTCCCTTGGGAAGTAGTGAATTAATTCCTTGTTTTCCTTTGCTTGCATGCACAGCTTTTGCTCTCCCTATTAAAGTGTCTTTATCTCAACCCCAAGTTTTCCAGCTTTTACCCTTTGATTCTCCCCCACATAACACAGGTAGGGGAGTTAGCAAGCAGTTGAATTTGGCTTGGTTGCTGGCTGGGGCTAAGCCACAACAGCAAGATATTTTAGAAAGTGGAACATTAATTATTCTATTGAAAGGGCTCTGCATTGAAACTATTCAAACTAAATAGATGACTCTTAGCAATAAGTGAACATAGAAAGGGTGCAAAAAAACCCATAGTGCAGTACAAACAGATGATAATGCTACCTAAACTGCTTGCAAGCAGTTTTGAAAAACTGAATCTGACTGTTCTATTGATGGTCACAGACCACACATCTGTAGAAGGAAAGAAATAAATTGTCAAGCAATGAACAATACTATAAGAACAAAAGACTGATAATGCATGCCAGGGAGTTTTTACTTCACTACGATTCATGTTTTATATGAAATTCACCACAGAGAGAGACAAATCCCAGTAAATTTAATTCAGAAGGAAGAAACTTGTCTCTATATGTGAGGCAAAGTGATGCAAAGGAGTTATATCTTGAAGCATGGAGTTATACCACACATATGCACAAAAAGAGGAAACAAAACCCCGAAACATTCCTTCCTCAAACAGCTACCTTGAAGATTACAGTTATTGAGAAGAAACCACGTTTTCAGTGCTAAATTCCTTTCTTCTGAATAATTTTTTGTTGTGCCTTTTCTTCTCATGAAGAGACAATTATGTGAAATAAATCATAGTATAATGTCTTGCATATTTATTAATTAGGTAGATGCTGCACACCTACACTTCCTTCTAATTTGATCACATAAGCTGTTAGCTTTGTCTTCAAGCAAAGCTACTTTAAAACATTTCCAGTCCAGACATTTTCTCATTTAGATCAATTTATTTGTCAGTTAATATATGGCAAGTGTATAGTCATCTTCCAGTTATCCATGGAGAGTTTTACTTGACTGTTTCAAAATCTTACTTAAAATGTAGTTTATCTTCCATTTATGAGTGAATTTGTTGCATTAAAAAAAAAAAAAAGAATGCTATGTTTTCCCTATATCTTAGCTCTTACAATTGCTTCTTAATTAGGAGCACAGGGTATGAATTATGTATCTAATAACCTAATAAGATTAGTTTCCAAGAAAATGGCAAGAAAATATTTTTTCTATTATTTCTATTATTAATTTTTCTATTATTTCTATTTTTTCTATTATTTTTTATTGCAAGAAAATATTATATAACAGATAATGGACTAGATTAAGTGTAAGAAATGGCCAAAGAGAAAGAAAGTACTTATTGGATATAGAAAACACTGTGTAAGGTTGTCTTTTGGAAATTTTATATACTCTAGTATTTACCAGTGGACTGTAAGAGATTCATACTTGTTTCCCTCAATAAGGAACACTTTATCACTCTCTCTTACCAGTGAAATAGCTGACTCACAGTGGTTTAAGATAAGAGAAAGATAATTCTCCTGGGGAAAGAAAAGTCTTTAAATAAAGGTTCAGGAAATTTGACATCTTCTCATCTCTGCAACATTCTGTTAGCTTTCAATTTAGTTTTTCAGCACTAACACCTCTGATAAAATCTGGGTTTCATTTAAAGAGAGAAAGTAATTCTGCAGTGATATTTGCAAATAATTTCATTTATTGTTGATAATGGTTGATGAAAAAGGTACTGTATTCATAGGACAGCTTGCAAATGTTGATTCTTGAATGCTCATCTCCATAGCCAGGAAATCTACCTTTGTTTTGGAACATGTATGTGCATGTCCACATCACTGATATATCATCAAACAAAGTGATTCTGAAGAACAAAGAAAGTTCCTCACTTAACTCTGCATGAATAGGGCTACCAAATATCCAGTTATCTGCCTTTACATGTGCCCTTTTCTGTCCAAACCTCCTTTTGGTATACTCCATGTGCGTGGTATACTACGCATGCACAGACCTGTGTAGAGATATATATTCAAAGTTTATACTTTCCAGATACACTAGCCTTATTGCCCACACTTTGGCACAGACTGGATTCAAAGTTTGTAGTCACATAGGCTAATTTCTGTCCTGTCAATGTAAGAGGAAAAGACAAAAATCTGTACACCAGGCAGTATTGGAAGTCATCAATAATTACTCATCAGCTTACATCATAAGAATTCACACCTGAAGCATGAGACAGGTGAGAAAATTGACAGCTTTTTTTCCCAAGTCTTTTTGAGGGCTTAAGCCCTTCTCATCCTGTCCAGAATCTGAAAGTTCAGGATTCCACATCTTGGTTCAAAGACAGAAGAGAGAGATAGACATTATTCAGATTAAAATGAAAGGTTGTAGTATTAGTGAAAGTAGGATGGCAGATGCTTTTATAATGCTTGTTGCTCTGGCTAATATTTGCACATCAGGAAAAGGAGTGTTCTTTCTGGTGGCTTTCATAAAATAGGTGGGGAGTCAGACAAATTGTCAGCATTCCTTCATAATCAAATAAACATTTGCACATTGCACTAAACAGAGGAGAGGATATGAAGGTAATTACTTATCAGCAGGTGACCACTAAAACATTTAGGTTCTTCTTTGCCGTATAATACATTGCAGTGTCCTGCAGGGCAGAAAAAAAATCATCCAAGTTTTCAGTGAAAGACTTAGAAATCTTCAGCTGAAGAAAGCTGCACAGATTTGCTAACTATTCCAGTTTCAAATTGAAAGTTGACCAAGCAATAAAACTAATGAACTTACCTACTGAATATTATAAAAGATCTTGCTACTCATTCAAGTTCCCTTCCAAAATAATCTTCATGTACTAAGACTTTTCTTTTTGAACAGTCTCCAACCTGGAAGAGGGCTTTTTTTGCCTGTGTCCTTGTATCTCAGTTACTTGGAGATCTCAAGATCCATGTGGGAAATTGGAGTCTGGCACTGCAAGTCATTTGTATATTTGAGGTCATGGACTAGAAAAAAAAGACCAGAAACTCTTGTCACTCACTAGTTGGTTAGGACTTATGACCCAAAAGTTTCTGGTCATGGGAGAACTGGTGTGAAGAGCGGTCAGGAGATCTCTAGTCCAACCTGTTGCTCAAAGTAGGATCATTAATGGGTAAGACCTTAGTGTTTAGGGTTCAGCCTAGCAGATCTAGAAAATCTCTGACAATACAGACAGATCTAGAAAATCTCCTGTGAGCCACTTCATTCATTGCTGTGGAACAGATTCATGTGGGGAAAAACTTTCTCCTTATGTCCACACGAAACCTTTTTTGTTCAATTTACACCAATTGTCCTTCATCCTTCCCCATTTACTTTTCACACATCTTCTGAAGAGCCTGGCTCTATCTCCTCCATAACCTCCTTGTAGGCACACATAGACTGTAGTTATGTTCCTCCAAAACTGTCCTTGCTCCAGGCTGATTTTTCAGTCTCTCTTTATGGGGTGAGTTCTCCAGTCTTCACTGTCTTTCTGTCATTCTGCTGGACTCTGGTTTATGACTGTGTTTCTTGCTTTGGGGTGCACCAAACTGAGCAAACTTTTGCAGACATGGTTTAAAAAGTGCTAAATAGAGGGTGATAATCATGATTTGGTGGCCATGCTCCTGTTCATTTAGCATGCAATGCTCTTGGCTGCATTTACTGCCAGGTTATACATCTGGCTCAGGCTCAGTTTGCTAACTACTGGGCCACAAAGCCTTTCCCAAAGAACTGATCCCAGCATGTCCATCTCCAGATTGTGTTGCTAAGACTCCTCTGTCCCAAGGACAGTTGTTTCTCTCAGTTGAATTTCATAAGTTTCCTACCAATCCAATTCTCCAACATGCTGAGGTCCCTCTGGATTTTGTCCCCAACCTTGAATGTGTTATCCCATTCCAAAGCTGGTGTGATCTTTAAACCTGAAGAGCAGACACTCTGAAATCTCCTCCAGGTCATTGATAAAGACCTTGAACATCACATGTCCCTTAACAGATCCTTAAGTACTTCATTTTTTACCAGTCTCCAGGTAGAATATAACCTATTAACCATGAAATTTTGAGTTCAACTACCCAATCAGTTTATTATCTTTCTCATTGTCAATTACCTGGATTGTACTTTTGAAACAAGAACACTGTGAGAAGCAGTCATGAGAGTCCTGCTAAAATTCACATAAATTACATCCACTTTTCTCCAAATCAGAGGTCAACCAAGTAAGTCAGTGTATTGGTTTGAAAACAAACCAGTGGGAGATCACAAGTCAAGATTGAAATTAAAAATAAATGAAATAATACAAGGAAAAGCACTGACAAAGTCAGATACAACCTAACACCCTGTTAGGGTGGTAGTAGCAGTCCAACTGAAGTAGTCCAGTTGAAGCGGTGATCCTGTGAAGGTCTAGTCTCCAGCTGAAGATCCAGTGGTAGCTCTTGTCCTCTGGGAACCCAGTAGACAGGGCTAGCTCAGGCAGTTCCAAGGCTAGGTTATATCCAGGTGGGAACACCTGGCTCCTCCCTCCTGGGCAAAGCATCCCACAATGGAATGAGATAAGTCCATGAGTCACACGGTGGGTCCCTGATGGCCCATTGCCTGTCATCCGGGGTGGGTCATTAGCAGGTGATAGCAGCTAATGGCTCACAGCTGGTGGTAATAGAATACTTAAGTACATCTACATTGCAACCCAGGACAGTCAGGAATCATTTACCTCTCATCAATTCATACTGACTGCTCTAATTAATTTTTCTCTCATTTGTGTATCCAGGGGGATCAAGTACACTCTCAGCAAGTTTATGATCAACACCAAACTGAGTGGTGTGGTGGATACACATGAGGAATCGGGTGCCAGTCAGAGTGCCCTAGACAAGCTTGAGAAATGAGCCCATGAGATACTTATGAGGTTCAAGAAGGCCAAGTGCAAGGTGCTGCACCTGGCTTGGTGCAATCCTCTTTGACATGACCTGCAAAGGTGCATTCACAGTTCAGAAAGCCAATCATATCCAGGATGGCATCAAAAGAAGTGTGACAAGCAGGTCAATGGAAATGATCTGGTAGGAATCCACTTGGAGTATTGTATTCATCCTTGGAGTCCCAGTACAAGAAAGGCATTGACCTATTGGAGTGGATACAAAGGAGGGCCACAAAAATTATCAGAGGGATGGAACATCCATATTGTTGTGAAATACAAGGAAGAAACCTTTTACATGAGGATCTTAAAACATTGAAACAGGTTGCCTAGAGGATGGTGGTATAGCTGGAAACATTCAAGATCAGGTTGGATGGGGCCCTGAGCAATTTGATGTAGTGCAAGATATCCTTGCTTATTCTAGGAGGAACTGGATGAGACAATCTTTAAAGCTTCCTTGCAACCCAAACTTGTGTGTGACTCTAATCCCACACTTTTTAAAACATTAACTACTCCTGCAACAAAATATGGCAGAGAGAAATCATATCACAGTCTTTTCTTTTCTAGAGAAACTGAGTTACAACTGCATACATCAGTAGCTATTTAATTGATCTAAGCAACTATCTAAATGTTGGGCTTTTATTTTTACACCATAATGCTCTCTGCTTTCAAGGCTCTCTGTACCACATAAAGTCACAGTTCTGAACACTGGGATTTCCAGGGTCAAATTGCATTGCAAGTACTTTTCTGAAGTCTGCTTCAGAATATTCATAGAATTTACACATGACTAAGCTTCACGTTTTGCCTTATTTCTACTATGATCGCTAGAGTACAAAAAAGGGTAGAGTGACTGGTTGGAACTGAGCTGAATCTGCCTGATTAAGGTCTTAATATGGGGTGATGAGGAAAGTCCATGAATCGTAGAGAAAGTAGCTCTGCTCTCTGATCAAAGAAAGCAAGTTTATGCCTTGAACATTGTGTTTCATTTCAACACAGCCTATATTAAGAACAATACCCTTAATTGTTAATCTCTGGCTAGGGGTTTCGTTTTCATGGTCAGTGATATCTAAGTGGAACTCTAGTGTTACTGGATATTGTTTCTGAAGATGAAAAAATTTACGTCTTTGTAAAGCTGCATTTTTCAGTTTTCTGGGGGATTTTTGCTACCTGATCATAACAGCCTTGGAGGGTAAAACTAAAGGATGACATAGGCTTATTTCAATTGTCTTCACCTGTCCTTAAAGAGTTTAACACCCATATTCAGTGTAGTACTTGCTTCTTAGCAAATGTTCCTACAGCTTCTAACACAATGGAATTCTTGACTTCAGTTAAGGCCATTAGGGCTGCCATGAAGCAAATAATTGTAGCTTTGTGCTATCCATAAAACCTGACATGGAAATTAAAGAGGCAATAAAGATTTGAAAAATAGTTATGTAAACAACCTATGTATAAGTTTTAAATAAGGACATTTATATTTGAATTAAAATCAAATCAATTGTACTCATTCATTAGCTACATAAAGTCTTCCTTCTGATGTTAGAATTGCATATTGATTTTAATGCAATTTAGATGCAGTCATTTCAGGATATAGTTTACCATAAACTTGATGATCTGATGCAAGTGCATGAAACATCTGCCTGTAAATTCTATTATGCCGTTAGAAAATTCTGGAATGCTCTATCTTCCTTGCAAAGAGCTGTTATGGTTTAAGGGATGTTAAAGCAGACCTTACTGTAGAGCATCTCTACCCAGCCCAGTTCACTGCCTCAGTGCACCAAACCCTCTGTCCCAGGGCTGGACACTGCACTCTCACTGGCCGGGGAGCCATAAGGCTAGCTCTGGTTTGTCTGCTTCCACAACCGGCGGTGATAAAGGAGGCGAGGAGGGTCTACGCATAGCACCCATAGAAGGTTTTATTCACATGGTGCAGCAGAGCCAATGACCTTCCAGAGGCGGAGATGTGGGCGAAGGGCTCGCATGCACAGCCACATGCGGAGCATGCACAGCCACATGAATAGACAGCAAGTGTGCGTAGACAACAAGATGGCAGAAGGTGAGGGGTTTTATAGGGAAACAGAGAGGGGCGGGGACAGCACACAGGCCCAGTGACCTCTGGGTACAGGGGAGGTACATGGGCGGAGTTAGGGTACAGGAACCAATAGGGAAAACCGGAGGGAGCGGCCAGGGCCAGGGGTGGAGTTGGGGTACAGGAACCAATGGGGAAAACTGAGGGCATGGCCAGGACCACGTGGGGTAGGGAAAGGCAGAACAATGGGAAAGGGTAAACACATTAAGAAGGAATGGGTGGGGGACTTGCAGCTATTGTCACAACAAATAACTTACTTTAAATTGTAGAAACATTTACCTTTTTTTTAATTTTCTTTGTACGTGACCTCTCATGAAAAAGCCCCGAAATATTTTATGTGTGTAATATCATATAGGCATTGTTATAGGAAAGATTATCATAAAGATTTATGGTATTTTAATGAAGTGTTTTATTTTTACCAAAAACTCCATTGTTGATCTTTAACTTTTTTGTTGAAAACCTAATATTGCATTGGACTATTCTATTATTCCATTGTTCCCTTTTGTGTTTTTCAATTTTGTTAATATAACATTGTTTATTCTCAGTTTTTGTTTCTGCTCTGATATCGATATGCTGCCCACAGAAGCAATATGAATATGCATAGGACAATTCTTTAACACTGAAGGATTTTTCAGGATGAGTGTAGTGAGCCACTGTAACAAATTGTCCAGAATTTTTTTTGTGAGACATCTTTGTGGATATCTCATCATTGGAAGTGTTCAAACTGAGGTTGGATGGGTTTTTGAGCAACCTGATCTAGAGAAAGGTGGAAGAGGGGTTGGACTGGATGATATTTGAAGGTCTTTTTTAACCCAAATCATTCTGATTCTATGGTTCTATGTACATACCTAAGAAGATATGCCCTGGAGGTCCTTAATTTCTATCCGACTTGTTGAGAATTTGACCAGGGTCACAATGCTCACGTTTGTATTGAGTACTGTCCAAGCATTCTTCTTGATATGTCTTTGCAACCATATTGGGTCACATTTATTGAGTGCAAGAACATTGTATTACAGTTAAATGATATCACAAAATTTTGTGTCTTTTGCTGCATCCAAAAGATGAACTTCCACAAAATTCACCTGCTAATCCCTCCTTCTAGGGATTCCTTTTCAAAGGTCAGTGGAAGAGGAGATATTTCATTAGTTTAACATATTGTTACTTTACACTAAATTTGTAGCGAGCTGAATTACCTTTACATTTCCCTTTATTACCTAATCCCTTGAAATTAAATTTAAACTTGTTTGCATTCTTGTAAATAAGAGTAAACTGGAAATCTATAGGACTTGGCAGGGGGAAAAAAAAAGGTGAATTTTCAAGTAATTCTGAGTTCATCCAAGTATGCTGCAAATCAGCTTAGATCTGTTTGGACATGATTAAAAAAAAAAAACTTTAAAGGTAGGATAATGTAGAAATGCCATGTGCAGTTTATACACATGATGGTGTCCAAGTTTAATCTTATTTCTTATAATGAATTCAATTTCCAAGATATCTTGAAGGTAAACTTATAAGGCAATGCAGGAAGGAAGAAATTCTAAGAGAAAACTCTTTCTTTTGAAGTTACTTTGCAACCAATTCACTTGAAGATCAAATGCTTAAAAAAAGACAACATAAAACTGATAATGATAGGGATGGTATTAAAGAAAACCATTGTAGTAAAGGACTGTCTTGAGGACTTTGAAGCAAAAAAAGTATTTATAGGGGGAATTCTGGAAAGATGGTTGGTTAAGGGATAGTTGCTATAAATTAAATGCAATTGTACTAGTTATGCCTGTATTCAAGAGACATAAAAAAATATTTTCTGAAAGCAAAAGAGCCTCAACCAACAAAAAAATTCTGCCAAGAATTTTTACCCTCTCTCTAATTTTCAAGTCTCTATTATTTCACTACAATAATTGGCTAGAACCTAAATTATTAAATTCCATAATTTTTCTCTTATAATGAAAAAATAAGCTCAAAGAAACCACATAAGACATGCATTTCATGTTTCTTTGCATTAGGAAATGTTTCTTCTTTCTTATAAAGATGAAGAGAGTTACAGAAAATATTCCATAGAAAGCACTAATTTTCTCCTCTGCTTGAAGTGACTTCAGATGTGCAAAATTCAATTTGATACTTGTGCAATAAAACAATCTGAGAGGACAAATGCCTTAACAAAGCAGCAAAAGATTTGCTTGACACTTTCTGAATTACAGTGCAGACAGACTTAGAAAAATGCACAGTCTTTTATAAACTGTGACTAAACAGGACAAAGGGGACTCACTTGTATAACACATAGATTCTGTGACAACAAACTTGATGTATAAATCATATTGAACTTTTTTTCACTTTTTTTTTCCTCCTGTGTTTTGGGGATTTTAGTGGTTTTTTTGGAGGATGTTTACTGACAGAGAAAACTCTCACACTAAAGTAGCACTTTGAAATTTCTTGAGAGTATTAAGAAGAGAATTATTGATGTCATGTATATGAGGAAAAGTATACACCATATATTCAAGCATTCATTCCTTTAAATTAAACTAGGAAGATTATATTCTTTCACAAATAAACATGCCAAGAAAGAAATTCTTCATAACAAATGTTAGTTTTCTAGTTTCCCTTTAAACTGATATATGTTTGGAAAATTTTCTGGTCTAGTATCAGAACCTAAATAGAACAAAATAGGCTGGAGTCATCATAAAAAAATGAGATTTAAGTGTATGTCCTGTCCAATTTAATCACGAAAAATAAGATTGTTGTCAGATTATAAATTACTTTTTTGTTCTGCAAAAAATGATGCCAAGGACACAACTGAAAATATTGCTTAGACCATAGATAATTCTGCAGAATTATTTGAATAAAATTATATCAATGCAAAATAGAGCATCAAATGCAGGGGAGCACTAGACCAAGAAGCACAGTAAGTAAGGACAAACCATCAAATTTGCACGTTTAAAAACAGTATGAAATCCTGTAAGTAAATTTTTAGAAGAAAGAAGAAATACCAAGCTGAGAAACCCATACATTTCTCATTTACTCTATTGTAGATCAAGGATTCATTGAAACCTAACAGGAATTGAAAGGATAAATGCAAAGAAAGCCAGATTCTTCTCTTCTCCTTTTGCTATTTTCCTTAAGACTCAAAGTAATTGAGACCTCAAAAGACATGTGGCATAACTAATAAAAGGGGAGTGTGATAACACCCAGCTGTTAACACCTCAGTTGCTGAATGTTATAAGAAATTGTCTGCTGATGAGAACTCTAGCTGGACTGGCATTACCCCTTCACCTAATGTGGGCTGAAGACCTGAAGTTAAAGCATCAGACACAAGCTGGTCTACAGCACATTTTAAACAGCAACAGAGAATGCTCACTTGCTCTTCAGCTGCAATATTTATGATGGAGACCTGGGGAAAAGATTATTTAGAGTATGTATGTCTAAATCATGATATTTGCATTTCTCACACCTGAGGGTGAGGTTATAACTTTAGATTTTATTAAATTTTTTATTCATTAAGTAAAAGTGTTAGGCCTAGTGAGCTTTGGTGAGTTAGCAGCTTTGGTGATTGATATACATAGAAAGATGCATGGATGATTTACTACTGAGGTAGGAGGTGACTGGATTGTTAATGAGGTATTAAACTTTGCAATGTGAAAAATTGGTAACTTAGGCTAGGTTAATAAAGTTGCTTTGACACCTATTTTTGATAAGGTGCTTTATAAAGATAAGTCATTTTGACTTTAAAATCTCTCATGTGTATTTGTAAGGCTATGTTAGCCCTAAATCCATTCTCACACTATGATCTAAATACAAATGGGTTGTGCTGAATCAGTAAAACATTGTTCTTTAGATTTGCTTTTCAACAAATATTTTAACTGACATATTAATGCCCAACATCTGTAGTGTTTGTCATGCAGGAAACACAAACATGACAGTACTTATTTGTTTTACTGCCCATGATGATTTTGAATTTCTGCAGCAAAGGTAGGTGACATATTTTTCTTTTGGTTTATATACATTTTATTTAAGCCTATGTAGGGATGAACTTAAAAATTAATTAAAAACTAGCTCTGACCACTGATAATTTAAATTGAACCTATTTTTTCAGATATGGCTTTATAATAACATTTTTCCTGACAATGAATAACTCTAACAATGTTAACATATTTTCATATATATGTTTTTAGTTCCAGAAGTTTCCACTACTTGCTAGAGACAACAATCCTTTTTTCCTTAAAAATGTACATTCGTGAGGCAGAAAAAACTCATATAGAATGGGTTATTTAACTGAAAAAAACCAAACAACATTACTGGCAAAGTAGTTAACAAAATTTAGTCAGAATTCAAACTATAGATGTGTGTACTGAGCTTGATTTTTTCCACCTTTGCTATCAGCTTTTGTGTTTCTTCATTATAATCAGCCACTAAACTTGCTATGTTCCTCTGTTCAAATCCATTTTTAGCTGATTAAAGAATTCTGTAACTTGATCTGTGACCCAGAGGAAAACTAACTTTAATTTGGAGAATAATGGACTTAGAAATATAGACCTGAAATTAGGGTATATGAGGAATACACAAACCAAGAAAATGAGACATCAGACTGTTTTGTTCCTTAAAGAAGGGACTAAAGATTAAAAAAGCATGGCTATGGCTACTAAAAGAACAATAAAGGAAATATACTAAAAACCAGCTTTTTTCTCCTATCATTTTTCTCCACATTATTTCTTCTTCCAATAATTGCCTTCAGAAAGCTGAAGGATACAGGATGCTGAATTAACTGATAAGTTCTACCAAAAGTCCCTCCATGTTAACTAACCTTTTAGCATTTAAACTCCAAGTGTACATTGCTCTTAACCTGTTAGTGCCCTATATCTGATCCCCATATTTTTATTATACATACATTTTCAGAAATTTATTAAAATTCTGCATCCTTTATAGCCCTGACATCTTTTTTTTTCTGTTGAAAAGGAATTTGAAGCATCCCATCATGTCAGAAGAGTAAAAGAACAGACTGGTGAGGACTCCTTGGGATGGGGTATTTCTTGCTCTCTATACTTCGACTCTTTTCAAACTCACCCAAATAAATGAAGAAGTCTGAGTTAACTATGAATGCTACATCATTCCCAGGAGCAGGACTAGCTTCTCTCTTCCTTCATCTTTCAGTTGCAGGAAAGATCTCGGACTATGGGACACATAGTATTTATTAAAAAAAAAAAGGAAGAATTATCATCTAATGGGCAAATTGTAGCAAAAAAGCAGTAGGTGAAATGTAGATGATGTAGACGATGTAGACAATGTAGATGATGTAGTGTCTTTGAGAAGCAGGTAGGATTGATAGAAGGGCAACAGTGTGAAATGTACAGCTTGGATGATAAAAAAGAAAATGTCAACCCTTTATTATGTATGGTACTGTTAAAAAAATACTAAAAACAGATAATCAGTTCAGCTTCTTCCAACTGGTTCCTGCATTCCTGCATACTTCAATGGTATTAAATGGGTGAGAGAAAGGAAAATTCCATGCCTGTTTTATGTCTTTTTTCTTCTTTTAGCTGATTCTCTGTTCCACTCTGACAGTGTGATAGACAGGGTTTTAGACTTACAATATGCTTCATCTCACGCAACAGAGCATGTTGGCTCTTTGGAGTCAGTCTCTACTTGAAGAAAACTTCCACAGGCAGTAGGAAGGAAGAAAACTCCATTTTCACAGGAAAACTATAGTTTAATCTTTTGCCCAAATATTCATTCTAGTGTCTCCTTAGGTAAGAGACTGGCCACTCATTTACTTTGTGGAAAAGTAATTTACCTTCTATGGATATATAAATATCCTTTTTTTAACAGTAAAAATCATTGCCACATGATTGTCTAGTAAACAGCTTCTGGCTGCAAAGTGTTAAGCTCTTGCTCATGCAGTTTTGATGACAACTAAACATTCTTCAGTGTATAATGTTGTGTTCAACTGGGCCATGTAGAAGATGGGGCTGATTAAACTCTCAGTGCTGAGACCACTCACGGCAATTAATAATTCCTTGGAGATGACTGAAAGTCAATTTCTTCTGCATAATTTCCCTGTAAGAAATTGTCCTTGTTTTATATATGCTAAACTCATGGTAGCTGACCAGGGTCAGCAAGGCATGTTCTAAGAGCAATAACTATTTAATTTTTAAAAAAAAATTCATATGGTAATGGTCTTGTTCTGATGGATGTGGCATTTTTTTCAAAGGGAAAAAAGACGTAAGATAGTGACCTTATATAGAGTGTCAGAAATAATGTTTGGGTGCCAAGAGTTTCACACGAGGATTTCAATAATTTGCCAGATGTGCAATTCAAAAAAATAAGAAAAATACCAGGAAGTTGCTAACTAAATGAACAGTAGCCTGTTTAGGTCATCTTGGTGAGAAGATAAAATGAGATTTTCACAGAATATTAAAATAGTTCACCTCTATTTGCTCAGAGTAGTTTGTAATAGTTCAGGCACTTTTTGGCCTTGTGAAGCTTTATTATATATTACCATATTAAAAATATATTTTAAAATGTTCTTAAGTTTCTATTGCAATGCTACATTCAAAGTTTAAAGTGGTAACTAATTTGAAATGCTTTCATAAGTTCAGTATTACTATCAGAAATTGTATAAATTTAATGTTTAGGCCTTATATGAGAAAACTAATCATGTTTTTATCTCTAGCCCAGTTTACATGACAAAGTTGAGTTCTCTTCCCTAGCCTAGTAAAACATAAATACTGCATAATAAATTTTTGCTGCAATAGCTGAGCTTTCTTCATTGTGCAGATAATGTTGTTGGTCTTCTTTTAAACCATTAAACACTCTGGGATTCCTTTTTAAGACCAATGATAAAAATGTTCCGTTTTAAAATCCATACTCCAGAAACCCTAATATAAAAATGTAGGGTATTTATAAATCCAGGTAAAATATTGTTATCGCTTTCTGTGTTTTCCAGTGCTGTGTAAAGAATTGTTCACATTCTGCTCTGTCTATAGAAGGACAGACACAAGTCTCACTGGACAAATACAGACAGTTGCTTAGAAAATGTTCTGGAAACTGAACCTCAATTTCAAAACTGGTGGTAAGGAAAGCAAACAGTCTGCTAAGTTGATTTCTGGATAAATGGGATGGGAGCTGGACTTCCTATTGACATACAAAGAATTTTTTGATTTTCTTTTTTGAGTTTCATATTTGTAATCTGGATATGTGCTAATATTTCCTTATGGAAATTTTTATAATATAACACCAGGTAGAACTACTGTGACCTCACTGATCTGCAAAACACATACCATGAGATTCTTCTAAATGTCTGCATAAGCTTCAGTAATTTCAGTCAAGCAAATATTCAAAACTAAGCAGTCCTGATTTTAAAAATGTCAGCTTGGCATAATCCTTCTTAAATTCCAAAGTAAATTCTAGTAAGTGTGTCATAAGCATCCTAACCTTTATAATTCCCATATATTTTTTACTTTGACACTGTGTTCTTTAAGCCTGTGTTTGCCTACATAAAATATGCAAAGAGCTTCTAGTGTAGCCTTTTGTTATCTATATCAAAAATGTTGTAAGATTAAATCTTTATTATTAATTTTTATGTAACCAAACTTGCTAACAAAAGTAAAGAAAGTGCAGTGATTCTGTGAAATATATGTGCTGAAAGGATTATAACCAAGTCCACTAATTGGTTTCAAGTTTTAATAATCACTGGGGGTTTTTTAATTCACTTGACATGTGGTAAATCATTTAGTACAATGATGGTGTCTCAAAAGCATTGTCTGGGAAGATGGAAGCTCAAGTACTACTGATTTTACCTTTTTCAATTTGTTGGGTTTTTTCTTAGCCTTCTCAAATTAAATTAATCTAAGAGGTGTAGATTTGGTTAAATAACATTAATTGCATCTTCTTTCAGTTCTCAGCTAAGGATTTGCGTAATATAATATATATATATTAGGTATATACATCTTATATCTTATATATATGAAAGAATATATAATATTCTTTTATATTAGTTCCATAATATAACTGTTAACAAACATTATTTACCCCTTTCAAAAGGACAGCACTTTGTTACAATTTTTTTATCTTCTATTTTCTTTTTTTTCCCCTTCCCATTCATACTTCAGGATTCTGCAGAGTTATAAAGTTACCATTATTGGCTCATGACAATGACATTCACAGTTAACAGTGGGATACCTTGGAAAACTTGCCTAAGGGCTTACTTTCTTTATCTTCTGCCAATGAGTAGTATCAAAAGATGAGGCAACTTCTTGGCTGGAGAAAAGTAATTGGAGTCAGGGAAACGTGTAGATCTGTGCAAAAATGTGCCCCCCAAAACAGAACTTCACTGGGTTGATGTAGGAAAGCAATTTTTTTCAACCAGATAGAGGACTAATCTCATCAGAGGAAGAAATAATGTCTTCATCAATCTTGATTTAATATCAAAACTTGTTTTTGATATAATATTAGAGTGGTAAATAAGCTGTTCCTGAAACAATTCACTGGAAATCATTACACTAATAAAACTTCATTTTTCAAGTAATGATTTAAGCTTGCTATTGTTAATAGCTGCTGTACTAATTATTAAAATATTTATAACTCAGGAAAGTGTTGCAATTCATTATATTGTGACAAAAATGGCCTATTAGTGCAGACCTTACTTTCTCAGTTGATCAATTCCAATCTGTTAAAATAACACTATTTTTTATACACAATGGGTAAGTCAAGGCAGATGTTGCCAGAATTTTATCAGTGAGTCATGCTCTCACATACCCTCAGGTCCTTAACAAAAGTACTGGCAATATGGTGTAGTGCAAGGCAATCTGCAATGAGTTAAGATATTGGCTCCATCCCTGCCTCTCAGGAAGTTTCTTCTGCTTGACTGAAAGTGAATACCATTAGATTCAAGCCTCAGCATCTTCTTCCAGGCAGCATGGACAGCTGGTACTTGCAGTGATTAAGAATCTTCTGACCTGTGCTTATGACAAGCTGGAAAAATGTCTCTAGTTTGGCTGCTCAGCTTCATTATCAGTGAATGCCTTGAAATGATACCTTATTTATTAACAAAGACAACTCCTTTCAGCTGTGCTATCGATCATCCTAATTTATCCCACACATCTAATACTACACTCCTATTCACTGTAAGTAACCAAAGATAAATTACTTCCATGGGAAAGCAAAACTATACTTTGTCATCTCCTTACTCCCTAAGCATGGGTTAAGTGGAGAGAAAAAATCTTCAAGAAACAGATTAGCGGTATGATCAGAGCAGGAAGAAGCAAATGTTAACAGTGGTTTAATTCTCTCTAACTGTAAAAGGCTATCTTTATTAAATAAAACACATGGTATGAAGGTAGTCACTGACACTGCTATAAGTTCCAAAATATCTAAGCATGTGTTTTGCAGAAGTTTTAAACATATAATTCTATTATTCAGTTCTGTTCATAAGGGAAGAAACTTCTACCACCACTAGCAGTATTGATGATTAAAATCTATAAAATTATGTTTTGTAGGACTTATGATAGAATGGAAAACCTATCAACATATTTTCAGTGTCCCTTGATTTAACTCTTTTAACAATATGAAATTATTTTTAACTATGATATAGTACTTGAGTTCCGTTGCCATTTTAACAGAAATAAAAGATCAGTTGAAGCTGGTCACATGATGACTAAATTAAGTGTTTTTAAAGACAGTGTCAAAGATGTGTGACACTGCATAAAAAAATGTATGCAGTTGATTAGAGCTTTTTCAACCATCATCTATATTTAAATTATTAGATATTTGTCTTAGAGAAATCTTTTTATCATATAGAGTATCTGCTCTTTACATGTAGATTTCAACCATATGTGAAAGAAAAGCTGAGGAAAGATGCCTTTTGTCAATATTATAAAGTTCCAGAAGATTTCACCGGATCGTGCTTACATGTTCATCCTTTGGGGCATGAAACTATCCTTTGTGACAGATTTGGTTTGCTGACATCTATGGAGACATCTGACCATATGGTGCCAGGTTCCACCTTTTGAACAATTCCCCTCTGCATACTTCAGCAGCAGTTTCTTAGTCTCTTATACTCCCTTAGGACCCTGACTGCACCTCATGTGCTCCAGTTTCTGACCTGAGCTGGATCCAGCTACCCGAAGAAATACTGTTTCTCTATTTGATACCAAACAGTATTGAAAGAGAAATCTACCAGAGCCAAGTTTAAGGAGTATGGGAGATGGACGTGATTGATCTTAACTATTGTGGGCCACAAACAATGAAATAAAAAACCTTTGACTGAACATTTTGAGAATGAAATGAGGTCTGGTAAACTTGTGCCTGCATAGTACAAGGAATTTGACAGGACTTTTGGAATTACCTTGGAAAAAATACAACAAAATGTAGGAAGTGTGTCTGCGCCTACAAAACATGGGAAGAAATATTACTGACTTGGCCAGAAGCAAGGGGAATGTGGAGATGAATGTTATGAAGAAACTCAAAATCATTTGTCAAGGAAGCACAAAGTACCCACAAGTAATTTTTTAATCTCTTTTTGCTTTGGTTTCCTCTTGGTCCTATTGCATGAGTGTATACGAATTGCTCACATCTCAAACAAATTCAGTAGTTTCTTCCCAAACATAAAGGGCATATCTTTGTTCTAGGTTCAGCTCTAATCACTATATGTCAGAATGATCCTGTGACAAGGCTAGTCTTCCAACATAATCCATCTTGCTCTGCACCCTAATATACATCCATGTATACCCAGGTTATGCCTGAGAACATGAAACCAACACCTATAGCCATGCTAATAAAAGGATCTCTGGCAGACAGCACCACAGCTGCATTGTCATTTCAGGCCCTCTAAATTTAAAATCCATAAATATATTTTAAAATAAATACCATGATTTCAGCACATAAAACGAAGATTATCAGACAGTGTCTGAGCAGCTGATTGCTACATACCACGAAAATTCTAGTCAACCCAAACTGTTCTAAGCCTGAGTCTGTCTGAAATTACTGAAACAAACTTTGTTCTGCTGTAAAGTCCTCGGCTGTATGGTACAACAATCAGCTGATGGAAAAAGCAAGGACAACACCCTGATTTGGCAAGGAGGAAGAACAGATGGTAAAGAACCTAAAGAGGTTCTCTTCCAGAATATCAGGTTTTGTTCTTCTGTTATTACCAGTTATTAATACTGAATTGCTTTACTTTCCTTACTTATGTCTGTGTATTATGTTGCGAGATATTTAAAACCCCACTGGACACGGTCCTGAGCAACCTACTCTAGCTGACCCTATTTGAACAAGGGAGTTGGACTAGATGGTCTCATAAGGTCCTTTGTGGACTCAACTCTTCTGTAATTCTGTAGTTTCTCAATTCATCTTTGCACCCTACTCTGCACCAACTATGATAAAAAGCCTTTTCAGTCTCAGAAAGTGTTGGATTTGAGATTTCTGAAGCAATTCATCTTCTTGTGTATGTAGTTTAGTCTGCAGTCCCAAATCCATATTCAGGGCAAAGAATACTGCTTTGCTTGTTCAGAAACTTGTAAACAAAATGAGGAAAGGCAGAGATGGATGAGATATAGAATATCTTATAAGTAGGCATTTAAATGGTTCTTTGTGGAAATAGACTGTCCTTCTAAATGCCATCAAATCCAGTGGTTATTGGAAGGTCATGTTGGTCAAACCTCTTATAGGTCACCAAAATATCTGTCCTTCCTCAGTCCGCGGATTGGATGTATCAAAATATGGAAAGTAACGGAAAAATGCAATCAGATTTTTTTTTTTTAATAGATAAACTGCCATATGATGTTACACAGTATAAAAATACATGTCACAATGGGAACTCCAAATTAATAGGTGCATCTGACCTTCTCTTCTTTCCAGTACAATGGAAAAATTTGTTTTCCAGGTGTCTGGTAAAAAGCAAGTGATTTGTTCATGCCATGGTATAATACCAGTGATAAATACTGTAGAAGCCTGCAAACAAATTAGTTCTCCCTTCAAGGCAGAGTTTGAATAATATTCAGCAAACAAGGCATATGACCACACACTGAATAATGAAGATAATATGTAGAAATGGTACAGAGTATGAAAGGCACCCTGAATGAGACAAAAATGTTCAGAAAATTGTATGAAAGTAAAACATGATTACACATTGTGTGCATATGGGGGGGTTAAATTAGGACAAAATAAATATTATTTGTGGTAACTTCTGGCTTTTGAGTGTTTGGTTTTTCATTTTAGCATTCTTAGCATAAGTTTTTGAATGCTACATTTCTAGAGTTTAGGAATTGTAGAATTTTGAACACTAGCTGCTGTTAGTGCCCAACATTTAAATTACAATGTATTTGACAGTATACATTTATTCCTCGGGCTGCTCACACATACTGCTGATTGCCTTCAGGCTAAGGCTTGTAATTAGGTAACCCCAGCAGAGAGTTGTTACCTCTCTCACCCCCATCCTAGGTTTCAGGACATAGATGGGCCTAATCATTACACACATGTATGCTGACCCACTGATCCCTTTTTGAGAATGGTTGAGGTCCAAAAGAAATTAAAATTGAAACTCTGTAGGTACAGGATTGGGTCCATGACAATCCTTACCTGCTTGTAAAATGGCATTAGTTAGAGAGTTACCATTTCTTCATTCGTAGCCACACTGAGTGAAAATCACTGTAAAAGCTAATACTTATTTAAACTCTGGCAGCAGAGTGACTTTTTTCAATTGCTTACAGCCCTCACATTATACTGAAGAGAAACAGATCTAAGCAGTGTGCCAGAATGAAGAAAGGCAGTTCAAATGGCAAAAAAGTGAATCTGCAGTTACAGTCAATTATTTCAGCGTGCTGTCTCAGTTGCAATTAAGACACAGCTCTAATGAGCTTGGTGTCAAAACTGGCAATGGTATCCTAGTCCTCATAGACACTCTTTAATCTTTATAATAGAACGCTTTCCCATTAGTATTTCATTACCGCTTTTTAGGTTTTCATTTGGGAAATACAAAATTCATTTTCGTTTAACAATTTCTCTGTTGAAACATACTCATCACTAATCTATCCATGAGAACATGAAAGAAGTTATATGGGGTCAGAAAAAGATCTCTACAGCAGATCTGTCACCATCAAAAACGTGGCTAGGAAATAGAAAAGGAAGGCACAGCAGTGTGTTATGTAGAAGACTCGTGTACCTATCACCAATTCTGAGCTTCCACAGAAGGTTTAGGGATGGGAGGGAGAGTGGTGGAGAAAAGGGTGTTGTGGGTGGGTGTAATAGCCCATGATATAATTTTCTTCTGAAAATCTGAACTCACCTGGTGAGTCTGACCTGGGAGATGACTCTGTTTTAGGAACAAATTTAGACCAGAGACCTCCTGAGCTCCCTCACAACCTGAACAATCCTACAGGCCTACGAACCTGCAGCAAGAAATTTCATGACTCCTTAATATTCAGTGAACACATAAAGCTCTTTTATTTTGAGCCTGACACCTCCTAGCTTTACACATTGCATTAAAGGAGAGAGTGAATTGTAATTTGCCACTCAATTTCTGTATGTCTCATTTATTTTATAGATATCTATCATTATCTGTTCAGTCATTTCTTTTTTAGGTTGAAGAATCTACTCTGTTTAATAATTCTTCATGTGGAGCTTTTCTACAGGTGCAATTGTCCTTTTCCAATTTTACAACATGCTTTTTTGAGATGGGATGAGTCTGGGACGAATCTGCTGGGAGTATTAAAAATGTAATGCACCTTTAATTTATAAAGTAGAAGCATGATGCTTCCTGTATTGTACCCTTGTTTTGATTATTTCTAATAATTTTGAATATTCTATTTCCTTTTTTGATGAATATGCACCCCTTAATATGGAATTTATTTGACCTTTTAGTCACCTTTATTTTACCTGATCATTTTTCAATAAGTTCTATGTAGTTGATTGCACTACAATCCCTCTGTGTCTCTGCTGATCATTTCAACACTATCTGCATCTGTCCACTCTCTACTCTGTGTTCTCTCTTCATAATTTCTTAATCCATGTGAATATCCTTTTTCTTTTCTCAAAGCAGTTTACTTTCATTTAAAAAAACATTTAATGAGAGACTTTATTATGCACTTTTATTAACTGTATCTACAGAATCATCTCTGTCAACATGCTATGGTTTTTTAACTGAAGTGGGAAAAAGCAAATAACAGAAAAAAAAAACAAATAACAAACCCCAAAGAAACAAAAATATAGTGCTTCTCTAAGTTTGGATTTGTTATGTGTTTGGCTGGCTAGAAATGGTTGAAGAGCACAACTGATAGTTGCCAATGTCAAGATTTTTATTTCTTCTAATTCAAAATTTCCTAAAGCTCATACTAAATGTGTCTCCTATATTATGAATATAGAAATACCTTTCTGACATTTCTGACTATGACTGCACATGTTTTATTGCTCATTGTTTTATGTATTGTTAATACAGGGAAATAACAATTATTATCATGTTCAAAACTTCAATGATCTTCTCTATGCAGGGAATAAGCCAAAATTTGAAGTTTGCTAATTTAATGATGCAACTGTGTGTGTTGTTTGGTTACCTTAGGCTGAGGTGAAATTGATAACATTATTTTACATTAATTTGGAAATAGATGTCTGTAACATCAGCTTAAAGAACAATATACTTATTATCTAATGAATTCTATGAAGCTTTAAGAGATTCCTTTATTTTATTTCATTTCTAAGCTTGTGCTCTTCATCAGGGCAGTTAAGGCACTTGAGCTGCTTCATTTAGTTACTCCTATTTCACCCTTCATATACTGTGTTTCCTCTCCAAATATACCACATTATTGGCATTTGTGTTGGGATATACTTAGTATTTGATCAAATACTTAAAATTTGGAACTAAATGTTCTGTTTAAAAATATTTTCTTCAGAATTAATTGGTTTTTTTTTCAATAATAAGTTAGAATCCCTTTTATAATGAAACATTAGATATTTGCAGTGACTTTGTCATGATTTCTGATTATATATTAAAGAACTGTAATTTAATGTTTATAAAGTTGGGAAAGGTCTGATTAAATATACGGGGATCAAAATATGCACAAGAAAGGAAATGACAAATCCTGCCTAAGCACATATATCGGGTTTGCATAGCAAGGTGCTGGCAGCAGGAGGTGCAGAGCAGCTCCTCTGTGAGGAGAGGTCAGGGTGGCTCTGCACTGTGCACAGCCACTGCTAGCCATCCAACCCACCCACTGCAGGGCACAGCTGATCTCCTTGACCTTGGGTGGGGTGTCTCTGGGTCACCAAAAAATGTTCCTTTATGTATGGACTACAAAAAATTGATCCTGATGAGTAAGTCTGAGTTATTATAAGTTATTCACCTGGTGGCAGTAAAAAAATTTGATGGCTGAATAACAAAAATGGCAGCTGAGACCAACATTCTGATGGCAATGAAGCACTTGTGTACTCAAGGGCTGTATCAAAAATGATTACATTTCAAAGTAGTCAGTTTCCTCCTCTTTGCTCTCAGCCACTTTCTATTTCTCATTTATTTCCAAATTTGGAAACACATCTCAGGAGTGTTCACGATAAATGTAATTAACACTACTTCACAAAATTTTCTGATTACACTTAGTCAGACCTGTTATTGCAAACAGAATTGAGCCAGAGGGTTAATGGTAGCACATAGTGAATATGTCATCATATTGCTAAATGTTGATTATACACAAGCTTGATAAAAGACACCAGTGACAGGGGATTACAGATGGATATTACAGATGGATATTAATAAGAGGTTCTGTAAATAGTCTTGGAAGAAGTAAGTACTGTCTGGCTATGATGATCTGCATATATTTTGCCACCTTTACTCTGCCATACTTAGACTTATAAACCTGTGGTGATTTGTGACTTCTATATCAAGTCTTAAGAGCTAATGTATCTCACTGATGACAGGACATTGTCAGAGAAAGAACTTAGGACCAGTATGCTTTTGCCTCTGATAGCAAATAGCAGCAGAAGCATAATATACAAAGAAGAATGCAACTACACACAGAAGAGTATGGTAATATCAGAGTTAGAGGAAAGTAACTAACTCTAGTATCTACCTGTAGAAAGTTTTTGGGATACCAGATTAACCAAAATATGAATAACATGCATGCGTTTAACACAGCCAAGCAGGAATGAATCACCTGTCCTGGCCCACACTAACAGTGGCCGGTACCGTTCTGCCTGGCACTGTCAATAGAGAACTGGGATTCAGGCAAATCTGGAACTGTTTCTTTCCAGCAGGACAGGAACAGATCAGCCACTGGTATTTAATTGAAAAAGATCTATCCATTGGGGAACTAAACCAAGAAAACAGCATATTGCTAACTATCAGCTAAATGTAAATGTAATCCCAGGTATATAAGTGCTAAAGGAACTTAGTACTTGGCCCTTTTAGTTGTTGGAAACATATGGTTTCTATTCATGGAGTCAGTAATGTTTGTTTTTCCCATTAATTTTGTACTCTGTGTGTGTGTGTGTGTGTGTGTGTGTGTGTGTGTGTGTATGTGTATATATATATATATATATATATATAGGAAGAGTGCATGCACACACATTCTCAGGGAAACATACTTACTGTAATTGACCACAATAAAATGATGACATTTAACTTCATCAAGAGCAGGATGAGAGTCTACTTGATGGGCTTGGTCTAACATTTACTCTGCATGAACTACACGCTTACATTTAATAATTCATTTATTCATGAACAATCAGTAGATAAGCCCCTTATTCTGTGTTTCAATTAAAATAAATAAGTGACCATATAATGTGTGTCCTAGAAAATGGAAGACAAATTACTATTCTTCCAAAAGAAACTTTGGAGGGCAATGGAGATTGCAAACTTGTACTATTGTGTTTAGAGGATGTACTTGTACAAGGCCTCTGAAACTGCATACTTTCAGAAATGGATTTAATAGAATCTTTCATTGTTCCAATTTATTAGTGGGCTGACACTGCAAAATGGTATCTCCTCTATTATTTGTATTCAGCTTGGCCTGAGTCCCATCGTGCAATTACACAGGGAGAGAAAGCATTCCCTTCTCATTCCCTTCTGATGTTCTGCCTCCTCCAAGTATTAGTTTTGAATGTGTGTGGTTAAAGCAGTCTAGACAGGTATGCAAGTTGATAGACTGGGTGAATCTAAATTAGAAGGAGAAGATATAAAAATAATAGGTAGGGTCAGAAAAATGGACAGAATGTTATAGTGTATAGAGATGGCTATATATAAAAATACCATATGTCTATAAAGTCCTTTCTGATAATGACTACAATGAGCTGCAGAAACCAATCTCATAAAAATGCTTTCTACCTGCAGCACTCTTCCAGAAATGTGCTCTTTCTTTCAGACTTTGAGAGATGATATGCAAAGATAGCAATTTCAGCAGCAGATATTGAGGTCAGATTGCAAAACTGTAAGCTATGGTTTGCTTGGTTTCTATCTCCAGCATATTTCCATAATCCAATAAATAAATTAACAAAAATTAAATTTTCACTCACTGCGGAATATTTTTTTTCACGAAGATCTGTAAAAGGCATTGTTTATCGCAACTGCTTTATTAGGAGGGAAATATTACCTTAATAAGCATAATTTATGAATGTCTGTCTTCTACTGAGTTAGAGAGGGTCCAGCGGAGTGCTTCAGGCTGTTTTGAATACATGGAGTGCAGAGACCTACAGAAGGTTTTGTGCTTCATGACACACTTCACACCTTTTTTTTTTCTTATAAGCCATGGAAAAAATGAACCCATTGTCCTCTCTAGATAAAGGCAGCAAAGCAAAAGTGGTCTGGAAATTCCTGTTTTAAATGTTCTTTAAGAGAAAAAGTCTGTGATACAAGTCATGCCAAAATAACTTACCTGGCCACAGTAGAATAGGTTGTACCTCCGACCTGTAGACAACTTACAATATTTGGGGTAGAGCTCTCACAGCTGGCAACAGTCAAAGAATGTGGCATGGTGAGAGAGGGAATATCAGTGCTCAGGATGGAGCCCCCAGTCAGTTACATCTTTGAATGATCTGGATACCCCAGCACAGAGCTCCAGTGACAGTGAGCGGAGAGAGCCTGTCTGAGAGCCATTCAGAGCTCCAGAGCTCTCAGGTGGCCTTAGGACAATTCCGGCCTCATGAAGTGTAAAGTATGTTTGTTTTCAAATGAAGAAAAGTTTAAGTAGGAGAAGGGAATCCATTTGTGAATCTTGCCATCCACCGAATCACGTAGCCACCTGATTATAGTCAAGCTGTATTCCCTACTCTGATTTCCTTGTGTATTGAATTCTTTACTATGAAATATTTTCTTTGTAGCCACTCACGGATACAAAAGATGTTTCTGTGAACAAAACCTCTTCTATTTTCTAAAAGCCTTACTGCTCTCTTTCAGCATTAGACATTGTAATCCTTTTTTCTGCTTCACAGTGGATTGATATGAAAACAGAATTACAAACAGTATCAGAATGTAGATGTGGGCTGAAAAGTCACCCTTTGTTTCTCAAATCAAGTGTTGTCTTACCATACAGCCTTAGCCAACTCATTTAACTTCATCAGGCCCCAGTTCAGCAGAGATATATGGGCAATACTACATATCTCAATTTGATTTGAAATGTGGTTGTATCACATCCCGTTCTCCTATTTTTTAAAATAAAAATGGAACTATTGCTCCCCCCCAATATTACACTTTCCTACATGACACTTAACCTCTCCCTGAAAATTCCAGACCTAAGGTGTTATGAATCTGTTATTTCAACTTTAGTCACATGCTTTTAGTTCAATACCCTCTTTCTCTTTGGTGTGTGCTGTCATTAAGCAGTAAATTATTTGAAAAATAAGTCTGTTACATTGCCTAGCATAATAAAAATGTGCATCACAAATTTTCACATACAATTATCCGTATTTATAAGCCTGGCTAGATCTCAAGTGGATGGAGGAAGAGCCTGCACTCCTCGTTACAATGTCAGGAAATGAACTTTGAAGTGGCTACCTGGTTTATCTTTGGTTTTATTTCCAAAACCCAGTAATATTGAAGGTGTGCAGGATTTCATAGAATCAGACAACCATTTAGCTTGGAAAAGACTTTCGGATCATCATCTCCAACAATTGACCCAATACCGCCAAATTCACCGCTAAGCCACGTCCCTCAGTGTCGCATTTACACATCTTTTAAATACCTTCAGGGATGGTGACTCAACCACTTCCCATGGCAGCCTGTTCCAGTGCTTGAGAGGCCATCTAAGAGCTTGGGAAAACTACACAAATTGTAAGCAGTATTCTGTCTGTGAGCATGGCTTCAGAGAATACAACTTCCACAGAACGTCTTTTTCTTGTAATTAAGTTGAAAAAATTTTAAAAAAATCTATAAAAGCAGAATACTTTTCTCAAAATTGAATAATTTAGAGTCCTCCATGAGGTTATTCTGCTTCTTAAGGATTGAGAAACATGCAGTATTTAAGCAGAATAAAATTATATGCACATATGGTTAAGTGAATTTATCTAGCCATAATAGTGTAGTCTTATTTTGTAAAAGTAAATGTGCACATTTAGACCAGAATGATGTCTCTTTTAGTGCAAGGGAAGTATTCCAAAAGGGATTCTAGTCCCCATTTAAGGCTGCTGCACAGGAGGCAGCCAACACTGCAAATCCAATAATGATATTGAAATTACTCACACAACCCTACTGGCAAGAGATCCAGAAGGTTTTATGACTTATGTTGATTGCGTTCATTCCTTTTATATCCTTCTGTTGGTAAGTCACCATTTAAAGAAGAATTTTCTCAAAATTATGACTTCCATGCATGCATTATGTAATATCTAAGTTTGAGTCTTAAACCTGCCAAATTCTCCTTTGTCAACCAGTGTAAAATAGCATTAACACTTTAGAGAGCAGGAAAAAACCCCTATTTACAAAACAAAAATAATTCCCCTAGATGACAGACTAGGATAATTCAATTTACAAGAGTTAGAAGTAACAGCTAATTGTTCTGCTCTATATGTGTACCAGATCTCATCATCTCTGGGTCTTCACTATATTAAATTTACTATGCATTAGCTATTACTCTAGAAGATTAATTTAAAATAGGAAAAATATTTTGCATTTTTAGATGAAAGATTCTTCAGAAGAAAAGTAGGTAGGAGTCTAACGTATTATTAATTAATGCCATTTGCATGCTGATGTTGAATTGTTTCCCATTCCCTCACTATATAGTTAATATCATACTACTTCTTCCTGTCACTGCTTGGCAGAATGGTTGTATTTTTTCCCCTGAGACTTTACTGGCTTTATTTATTCTGGACTAGATTTAAATATTGCAACTCAAAAATATATGAAAGATAAACTAAAACATGTTACTTTAAATATTCAGTTTATACAGTCACAGGAGTGTGATCATTGTGCCATAATTATGCCTCACTATACAGTCAGTTTTAAGGGAAACCTTACAATTTATAAAAACTAAAATAGAGACAAAAATCTAGACATTTGTTGTACACAATGATTTTCTGTGGGGAAAAATTATTTGTGAAACATAAAGATGATGACAGTGGAAAGGCAGGGCTTGTTGCAGGTCATGTTGCTAAATTAAATTTATTTCATTTGCTAGCTTTGCTAACCTAAAATTTTAAAATAAAGTTCTAATGTAATCATGTAATTTCCACAATTCTTATCTAACTCAGCTCTCACTAATAACTTTTATAGAAGGGATGAGTAGATTTTCTCTTCACCTTGGTAAATCCTTTGCAGAGGTAATTAATATTGTTAACAGATTGAAAATGCAACCTTAAACAATCATAGAAAGGCACAGGATTTATTCAGATATATAAAATAAGCTAGTTTTCAGAAGAGGAAATTTCTTCATGGAACTGTTTGCAACTATGCTATTTACACTTCCCTTTATTCCCATTTATTTGGATTGCTGTCAGTGGGCTTTTTTCCATTGACACTCTTCACCTAATTCATGGAGGTGCTGCAGAGTTTGTGCTTAAGAGTTGCAAAAATAAAGTACTGCATAATGGTGTGTATATTTAATGTCTGTTATAAAACTCACAAATGGATCCAATAAGCTCTGCTGGACAGCTTTGGCATATGTCCAGAGTATTTTAATGTTATATAAAAAATCTCATGTCAGAGTTCTTCAGTTATTTTTCCCCTTCATTTCTTATTTAGGTTGAATTACAATAATATATTTTCATCATATTTTCACATGATCCTGCTACTTCAGAGCTGAGTCCAAGATCTGTTTTCTTGAACCTTCTGATAATATCTTCTGAATGTCTTTTAGAAAATATTTACAGCTACTGCCTTTGAAACACATTCCATAGCTACCAGTTCTTATGTTTGATAAATGGATATTGCAATGTTAAGCACTTACTTAAAAGCTGTAAACCTTGGCGCCAATATACTCAGCTTTCCTTAAAAGCAGCAGTACTACGCTTCCGAGTTTAGAATGTCCAGCTTATGGTTGTTGTAGTTTTAGGGTGAGGGAAGCTGAATTTTCAAATTTGACCAGAAAAACACGAAATAATTATTGTAAACATGTCCATGATTACAGGTATATTGTTACTACCAGTGAGAAGAAATTAGAAGAAAAATGGAAGAGTGGATCAGAAGAATGACTTGGAGTAAAAATCAGCATATTTCAGATAAATCTTGGTCATAAAACAATTGGTGACTTACTCCACTGTATGAAAAAATGAAGTTTCTTTTAAATATGCACCAAGATTAGTTGGATCAGAAATTAATACCAGCCATGGTGATGTGTTTGGTTTCATTGCCTGGCTTTTGTTTGATTGGTTGCTTGGTTGTTTTGGGAAAGCCAAAGACTTCCAACTACACATCAGAGGCTAATTTTGACTATATTGGCCATTTACAGAGAAAACAATATAAAAAAATATAGAAAATATGATTAATTTCCTCTCCATTCTCTCAAAAGCTCCTGGCCTGACAGATTTAATAATGGGCCAGTCTCCATTGCTCTGAAGGTAAGACTGCTTCCAGTATTATAGGAAACCTGAATAGTTTATTGGGATAGGAATTGAATTTATTTTTCCTGTCAATTCTGCCCCAGTGTGCAGAGGAATCACACCTATTCGAATCAACTGAGCAAAACCATGATAATGTCTCTGTAAAAAGCATTTCTGATGATTAGACATACTGAAAATGATGTGCAGAGACATATCATGAGACTTTTGGAGATAGATTTCTTTTTCATTTTCATTGGGTTTTAAGATACAGAATCATTACTTGGATTGTAAGATCTCAGAATTTTCTGTGTATGTACATTACTTTTCAGCTATTTATCTGGTTGTGACTGGGATTTGTACACATTATTTCAGATCATATCAGAAGGAGTTGTTTGGACAGAGCAAAGTTAGCAATTTAAAGCAACTAGGACTTCTCTCCAATTTTGGCTGCAACAATAGCTTTGAAAAAATAAAATTCAGTCTATCTCCAAAGAATTATTAGCAAATATATGCTGCAAATTGAAAAACAGAGATAACATCTAGATGTGTGTGTTTTTCTTAAATTAGTCTAAGAATTACTCTTATTTTTACAAATACTTATAATTAAATGTGTAATTTTTAAATAGATATATTTATACAGGGAATTAAGAAAAGAACTTTGAAATTAAAGATGCATAGTATTATATAAAGACACACTAATATAGAAATCTTTTCCCAGATTCTGGTCAGATGAATGAAAGGGATATTATCCTTCTCTAAATAGACTCAAGAATTTTCCAGCTGTAACTGAATGGAAAAGGATTTTTTAAATCCATGGCATTTCAAGATTAAACAGAAAAGAAAGAGAGACATTATCCACTTGACTAAAATAAAAGAAAAAAAATTAATCCATATATAAAATTATAAAAAATATAATGATAGGACCACATCATGGATATAAGTCCCTGGCCAAATATTTCATTTTCCCCCAAAACCAACTGCTTGATTAACCAGTGCCATAAATTGCTTAATTAGTTTTTTTGGAGAGGTTCATTCTTATGAGACATTATATACAGAACCATTACATAATGAGTCAAGATTTGCTGACATGGGAATATTTCTGAAAAAGGCTGTTTTGTATTTCTGAAAAACCTGTTTTGAAAAAAATATTCTTATTGAAAAAATCCTGATTTGTGCCTGTTAATTCTGGTTGGCATCATGTGATGGGACACAAAGCCATGAGGCATTGCTTCTGAGAGCAGTAAAAGTTACACAGCAGGTCCCACAGAGCTGGAGGAGGCTTGAGCAGCCCCTCACTTATGAACTCCCCAGGCTGCCCCTGGACCCGAAACAGTCTGGGTTGAACCTGTCCCCATTTGATCCTACTACCCACTCTGGTGGCTTAATGTATCTCATAGCAAATCAGCTTGTGTCAATATGGATGATGACTACACCATCAGTGCCCAGAAGCCTTTCACGTGGCATATTCCCTTAGATCCATGAGAAGTGGAAGGATCCATTTCTTTGGGGAGAGAAGGAAGAGATGCCAATATAAAAGGAGGCTATGATCTGTAATCAAATCATGTTGTTATAAATGGTACAGTTCCTCTGTGCTGATTTGGGCTCCACCTGAATTTTTAAAAATCCAACTGCCAAGGCAGTGTCAATTGCTATTTACCTGACTCTGTTAATTTCAGGACTACACACCATATGGAAAGCAAAGATTTTAGAAGGTGGAGGGAATTAGTAAATTACAACTCAGCCTGGGGATTTAATGAATTCATAGAGGATGCATAATGGCAAATTCAGGATGAAAAGAGTCAGCACATCACCCAAACAAATAAAATATCTGTACAGGTCTAAAAAAGTTGTATCAGGAAAGAAAAAAAAAAAAAAAGCAGAAGAAAATAAAGCAAAATAGGTGGAAAGAAATTAATGAACTCATTGTCATTATCTTAAAAATAATCATTATTATTAAAATTTATTTTAAAATTTAAATACAAATAGTCTATAAAACTAAAACATTTTTCTTAAATATTTAGTTCAAAGCACACTTTACACAACAGTATCTCTGGTGGCAATATACTTGGTGTGTATATTATGGATAATCACCTATGCTGAATTATTATATGAGTCCTGTGTGACTCAGATATCATCAGGCTGTGCACAGGTGCTTCGATTTGTCTACTAACTAAAGACAGGATCAAAAGCCTTCTCGAGTAAAGCTGTTTCTGTAATCGTGTGATTGCCTTTCTATTAATTAAATATTTGAACTTAGCACAAAGGACTTGGGAAACTCCTGTATTCATTTAGTAGATAAAATAAAAAACCATGGTATTAAAAAAAAAAATTAAGCATTTTAAAATAAATTTTTATTAAATGCATCCTCTTTCTTTTTAAACCTTCACAAGATGTAGGTGTTGCTTTAATATTTTTCACAGTCATGTAGTTTTTAAGAAAATGTAAACAGAGGCATCTGTCTTAAAAATATTCTTCGAACAGAAGTATTTGATAAGAAAAAATTTCACTTTAAAACAACTGAGTTCCTGTGTTTTACTCTTTCTTTCTAATCTAACACCAACAAATCCTTCAATTCTTATATGCCATTGGGAATTATCTGTGGTTCTTACAGATTTTGTCATTGGACTTTGGGGAAACATGACTTGCAAGATTAGCAGGACTGGAAAAATGAACATCTGGTGGCAAAATGAACAGCTGCCTGGCTTAGTTGCATGATGAGTAATCTGTTACTAAACATTTTCTTCACAAGTAGGTTTCATTTCATTGCAATTAATATAATCTATTTAGTGTTCTTTACTGACTTAAGAATTTTAACTAGAATTAAAACAAAAAAAACAACCAGACTAAACCCCACAAAAACCAACACACAAATCCCACAAAAAACCAAATAAAAAAAAACCCACAAAAAAACCAAACAAAAATCCCCAGGAAAGTAATTTTCACTATCTAAGTTCTGTATTGCAATCTTTCATTGTAAAAATAAAATGTATCATTTTTGCACTTATCATTTAGCGTTATTGATAGTCTGCTTATTTTCAAAAGTTTCATTCATTCTTCATCCTATTAAGGCTGACAGGAAATAGGTTTGCTTATTTTATGTATGCTTTTCAAACTTCCAGTGCAAGAAAGGATGTTCTTCTCCTTCAGGCTAACAAAATAATGAATGACATTTGAGTGAGACAAAGATTTACCTTCAGGTGAACTCTGGAGCTATATGTCAACATCTGAATTCCCAGAGGAAGAAAAATTATCCTTTCATCATCTTTCTGTAGCCTCTGGTGAAGATGACATCTTGCTGTGAAGAGGAAGATGCAACAAAACTATTACTTACTTTTTAAGTTAGAACAACTTGAAGTGAAGACCAGCACAAAAGCACAAATCTACATGAAACTTTTCAGCAGTTTGTTAAAAATCAGCTAGTTACTCCAAAATTCAGAGAAGATATGGTGGCCCATTCATTGTTGCATCTGCATATTGGGTATGCTCATAATTGTGAAGGAAGGAAAAGATGGCCAATGACATTTACATATATGAAAGAAAAATCTGTGCACTCATATTTCATGCCAGAAGTGGATAGCTTGGACAGCAGATTGGACTTAAAATGTTACTTTGAAGAAAGACGAAAACTTTTACAAGGAGATGTTTAGCTGTCAGCACCAGGCTTGATTACCAGCCAACAGAAGAACATCTGGTGTTATTTCTCATATTGCAGGAAATCATATCTAGTCTCCAGTCTCCAGCCCAGACTAGGTCTCCCTTAAAGTCTGTGTTTTACTTCACAAAAAGATGGTTTGCACATGGTAGGGCACTTCAAATGTCACAGTGGTCCCACTCTGATCAGACAACAGACCCATGCTCATGATAATGAAATTAGCAGTTAGAAATGTGTGCTTATTGGACTGGTTTTGGTTTCCATTTACATGGTAAAAAGCCAAATATCATATAAATAAAATTATCTATGGAAGTGAAGAAAAAAAGCTATTTATTTAACAAAACCACACAGAGTGCCCTGCAAGGCACAGGGGAAGGGGAAAACCAAGGTGAAAAGGAGTTATTCAACCTGATTAAAAAGTCCTTTTCTTCAGACGCAGCCCCTCTCCTCTTCGCCCCCCCTGGGGTCGGGTGGAGCTCCCTGGAGAGCTCTGCTGTCTTCTGGCCCTCCTGGGTCTTCGGGTGACAAAGCAGATCGAAGAGAAGGGGTCCAAACGAGGAAAAAGAAAAAAAAACGGGAACAGAGTTCACTCCGACCGCCGTCCCGCACACAGTCTCTGCTGAGCTAGGAATCTTCCCCCGGAGCGAGGCTTGGGGAAAAGTTTTCAAAACAACCCGCATTTTTCTCTGCGGCTGGGTGTAGTTAAAGAGACAGGACCACACAGTTTTTACACATTTTTTTTTCTTGGGTATATAAGCCAACGATAGGGGATAAAGGATTATCATAACATCAATCCAAGACATTCCACCCCTTATTCCATAGCGTTGGCTTAAGGCCCACCCTAACATCTTTTAACTTTAAACACACACACATATATATACACATATATACATACATATACATATACATATATACATATATACACATATACATATATACACATACACATATATACACATAACTATTTATAAATAATGTCATTTAGTAAACGGTGGTATGTTGCTATTTCAACTTTACATGTGGCTTTCACTCAAAATTAAATTTCTCTGAGGGACACATTGTGTTTTTCCATCTTCTTGCATTATCTACCAAGTACACCCTGGTTCCTGAGCAAAGACAATCCCACGGATGGGTTTGTCTTTATGTGAGGCAGAATCAATCCAGAGAGTTTTCCCCAACAAGCTTCTGGCATGTACTGCTGGGACCTTATTTTTATTTACTGTATGTAAAAGCTCAGATTGGGCAGGACCTGCTCGGTTGATGGAGCTTCGGGTATTGACTAACTAGGTGGCTTCTGCTAAATGTTGCTCTCAATTTTTATAAGTTTTTCCACTTAATGCCTTTAGGGTGGTTTTTAACAGTTTATTATACTGTTCTACTTTGTTAGCAGCTGGTGCATGATAGGGAATGTGGTACACTCACTTAATGCCATGGTTTCTAGCTCAAGTGTTTATGAGGCTATTTTTAAAATGAGTTCCGTTATCTGACTCAATTCTCTCAGGGGTACCATGCTTCCACAGGACTTGGTTTTCAAGGCCCAGGATGGTGTTACGGGCAGTGGCGTGAGGCACAGGGTAGGTTTCCAACTACCCAGTGGTGGCTTCTACCATTGTGAGCACATAGCGCTTGCCATGACGGGTTTGAGGCAGTGTGATGTAATCAATCTGCTAGGCTTCACTATACTTGTATTTTGATTACTTTCTACCATACCACAGGGGTTTCACCTGCTTGGCTTGCTTGATGGCAGCACACGTTTTACAGTCATGGATAACTTGAGAGATGCAGTTTATGGTTAGATTTACCCTTCGGTTTCGTGCTCACTTATAGGTGGCATCTCTGCCCTGATGGCTTGAGGCATCATGGGCCTATCGAGCTAGGAATAAATTTCTCTTATGCTGCCAATTCAAGTTTACTTGGGACACTTTTATCTTTGCAGCTTGATCTACTTGTTCGTTGTTTCGGTGTTTTTCATTAGTTCGACTCTTGGGGACATGGGCGTCTACATGGCGGATCTTCACAGGTAGTCTCTCTACTTGGCCAGGGGGTTCTTCCCACGAGAGACAGTCCTTTGAGAACTTCTTTGGCGTGGGTCTAATCTCACGAGCAACATCCCGCCCGAAATTCTGCTGCAACATGAGTCTTTTTGTCCATAGGGTGCTGTGCAGATTCTCCCGGGCCGATGCCAGGCTGCTTCCATGCCAGGAGCAAGGCCTTTCTCTCTTTTGCAAGGCCTTTGCAGTTTTAACTCTTAGATGAGACTCCCACTGGTTCACAGTCTTTTCCAGGCATCTACCTGCTCTTCTGGCGTGGGCTGTGGGTGGATTTCTGCACTCCTGTGGACTCCATGGGCTGCAGGGGGACCTCCTGCCCCCCCATGGCCTTCGCCATGGCTAGCAGAGGGTTTTCAGCTCCAGCACTGGGTGCCCCTCCTCCCCCACCTTCTTCACTGACCTTGGCGTCTCCATGCTGTTCTCCTTCACATATTTTCACCTCCACCTCCTCCTCCTCTAACTACAAAGAAGTGAAAGAAGTGCGTGCCTGCTTTGTTTTGAATTTTTCTTAAATATGTTTTCACAGAGGCGTAACTAGCACCTCTAATTGGCCCAAACTTGGCCGGCAGCATGTCTATCACCTTCAGAGCCATCAGAGATTGGCTCTGCTGGACTTGATGTAAAAACTTCCAGAACTTGCACTCAGGACACACAGGAGCCATCTTTGTGCCACACCCCACCCCTCAGACACCTCCCCAGACCTACTACAACAGCTTCTGAGGGGTCCAAATTTCTCTTAGATGTTAAAAACACTTCACTGATGTTTTGGGCCAATCAAAACCACCACAATGCTCTTGACAGCAAATTTGTTGCGATTTTTCTCCTAGAAAGCAGATTGCAGCTGATTTTATTTTCAGTGATGCTAAAGTCACATACAAGCCTATCTATGCAGGTAGTCGCCTGCATGCAATGGTATTTTGGTATTTATGACATTTATTTTACCCTTTACTGACATTGCTTTTATAATCTATTGTCCAAATCCTTTGGTATTAGTATCACAATAACTTTGCATTTTAACTGTAATAGAACATGGATTTCCATACTTTTATAGTGCTACTTCAAACAAACAAACAAAAAACCCAAACCCACAAAAATCCCCTAAGAAACATCAACAACAAAAGCCCTTAGGTGTTGTTTGCAGAGCATTCAAGCATAACAGCCCTTGATTTGATTTAGTGATTGAATTTTACTGAGATAAAAGTAGACATATGTTAACAATAACGTTTCATGAGTAGCTATACTGATTGAATACCTTTATGGTGCCATTACTTGCATTACTTTTCTTTTTCTTCACCTTTTATGCTTTCTTTTTAATAGCTGTCCCTCTTCTAGACTGTTACCAGTTTTACTTTCATTCCTCTTCTCAATTTCTTTTCAAGATCAAGATTTCTTTAAAATCACTGATTCCTTTCTCAATGGAATGTGTGCAACAAAAGACTGTGCTTTGCTACATTAATGTGAAAATTCTGTCATTTTCTCAGACATAGTGACAAAATATTGATTCTGTGTTTCATATAAAGGATATAAAAGAGTAGGTGGGATATTGAACAATTCTATGGAGAAGATTTTGCTCAGTTGGGATATCAGCATGGTCACCTAAATATACAAAAATTTACCATAAATACTAAAAGAAAACAACAAAATGTTGCAGCACAAAATAGAGTACAGCTGATTGTAAATGATGTTATTTCTGTGTAGACATAGGCACTTCCATTTTGAAGACAAGGAACTGGATGGGTCATCTCTGAATGCCCATACCCACACATTTTGTGAGAAACTTTTAATACTATTCTGGTCTCTCTTGTAAAGAGAAATGAAGCTGGTGCTGCAGCTGTAAATCTACACAAAAAGACAGGAAGGGAAAAGAAAAGGTGAAAGAAACATGAAAGCATATTTTGGAATAAAATATTAAGTCTAAAATGTGTCAAAAGTTTTAGAGAATTAGACTTCATAATTAATTAACTCTGTTTCCCTAAAGACTGAGCCTTTATCTTCATTTAGACTCACAAATTTTTAAGATGATTGCTATAGGAATATTAAGGCAATTGTTCCTAGGTTTTCCTTTGTTGAAAGTGTAGTAGATCACATGGCTCTGAAAAGGACTTTAAGGGAATTTTCAGACACTGTCATTAAAAATTACAGTATTTGTAATACTGAACTGAGTACCTGTCTGAAGGGTGGAAGAGCTGACTTCTTCATTAACAGTATAACATTTCTAAAACATCTACTTTGTCTTATGCCTGAATCTGTGGATTTTGTGGTTTGCTTTTTTTCTTTTAAGAATAAGGTATTTTTGTTTCTAGAACCTCAACAAAACCAAGTTTGATACCATTAGTAATTTTGGTGAATAGAATATTTAAATATTGGTCTCTAAATTGTATATAAAATGTTGAATTTTTCTTCACTCCTTGACCAACCCTTTAATGTATTAAAAAAAGAATTTTTACAGTACTCTATCATGACAGAGGAAAACAAATTATTAAACCAGTATTTTTTTCCTATCTTTCTCTTTTATTTAATGTGTAGTGAATGATAGCTTCTTTTGTGCTGTGCATAGCATTGCCTAAGCTATTTATTTATTTCTGACCTCAAGCAGAATTTGTCATTTGCAGCTGTTTTCTCATGGAAATTTACACTGAATAATTAACAGTTTCACATCCCTTTAATCATCAAAGTGCTACATTATTGGGAACTGTGCTTCTGCTTTGTCCTCTGTTTATTGGCATTTGCTAATCTCAGTGTGAATGCACCAAACTTCATTCTCAAGAAATTATGAAAATAACCTGGTGTAATAATAGTGACCAAAAATAGACTCAGCTCCTTGAAACCATTCTAATGATTAGTTTGTAATACTGAAAATATTCAAGTAATGTTTCCTAAGGCGAAGTTTAGCATTTATTTTCTTGCTGAAGAAAGTGGGTTCCCTATGAGTAGAATATAAAAATACATTCTGTCCAAACTATGAATGTCAGATGGTAGGGCCCTGAGGCTGTCCAGCAACCTGTGTAACTCACTGGAAGAATTAACATCTGTTTCCAGCGTCGTTGCTAAAGCTGAAGAAAGTCAACCAAAGGGATTTTGAGAGCACCCAGATAGGGCACTTTTGCATTGTTTATGCCTATTGCAAATATTTTTACATCATTGTCACTTGAATAAAGTACATTATAATATGGAAGAATCACAGGTATGAAGGTGTTTCCACATTACATGAGGATCAGTAATGCCTCATTAAATGTGAAGTCTTAAAACATTACTGTGGGTTTTAGGATATACTCAAATATTAAAAGTTAAGATACATTATTCAATCTTTATTGTCAAAATGATTATTTAATTTCTTTGCCCACTCTTCTTGAGTTATTGAGAACTTTTGCCAAGTTGAATACTTCTCTGAAGTACTACTGTGGTCATTTTTCTCATTATTTCAGAGTATGTTTTCAGGCTGAGTTTAAAAATCAATTTCCTTGGTATTAATTGTACATAAATTTACACATTGTGTGATCAACTATTTAATATTAAAAAAAAATCTCCTTTCTTTCTCATCTGTTGTAATGAGAGAATAATGTACAAGATTGTGGAGAATTAGAAACTTTTTTTATCATATTTAAAATTAGAAATCCCTGCACAAATTATATTTATTGACAATAAGCAGTGGATATTGCTCTGTTTTAAAACCTAGCAAAGCATATTCAGCTAATAGGAACATTGCTTTGAAATGTTTCCTCAACAGTGACAATACCAATATGGACTTCTATTAAAACTTACATGTTTTCAAATTACTGTCAGGAAGAGATGAAATGAAGTTGATCAAAAAACAAAGCCAAGAAAGACTGACTATAAATCTCAAAAATTCATCAGTTTACTGTCTTGTCTGAGTAACTTGCTCAGAATTTTTAAAACTGTGTAAATTAGTCTTCAGATTTTAACATGTATTGAATGAAATACTTGAATTAGGATAGCAACAAGGCTTGATAGCAAGGTAATTATGCAGGCAACTATTGGGCTCCAAAAGAGTTCACTTCTGTGAACACAGGACAGCAATCTGAATCTGACACTGTTTTTGAAGTCTTGAACTGGAGTTCAGCATGGCTATTTTTCAAACATATTGACAGTATACAAGGACTGCTTCTCGTGACAGCTTCCTCATACAATGTAGCCTGGGTACAAAACCACAGTTGTGTTCTTGTTTTGTCATACTTTGCTTGTGGACAGCCAGTAGGCAAATTCACTGTCTTCACATCCTAGCTAATATTGTCCCTTACCCTTATTGTTTATTTTGGAGTTCTCAGAATAAGAAGAGGCAGCTCAAATGTTTCTGCTAACAAAGTCTAGACATGCCTGTTCCTCATGGAGTATACTTATACTGCTTGTACTACTTACAGCAGATTGGATGGACATTTTACACAACAGCAGTATTTTGGTAGAAACATTACCTCTGTGTAATCTTATAATGAGTCTGTGAAATTTTAACTTATTTCCTGGAGTTAAAGTTCATACATACCCTGTGTGTCTGAGTTCAGAGATAATAAGGAATTCTTTCTTAGAATAGTGGACTTTTTAATGTAGGTGAATGAACAATAAACACAAACTCATAATTCTGTTTATCTATCAAAACATATCCATTGTATTTCCACTACCACTGGGAATCTTTTACCTTCCTTTCTTTTTTGTTTGTTTTTTTCCTGTTCTTCTGATGCATACTTGATAGTGATACATTGAAAGTCACTAAGAGAAACTAAAATGAATTTGAATGAGAACTGAACAAAAAATAATCCAAACTGAATATAGAAAATCATCACTACATCAAACTTGTGATAATTCACTTCAACTTTTAGTCCTCACACTTAGTAGGAATTTACACACCCATAAGTCTCTCCATTACTGTAATTTGTAATACTTCTGGTATCTCACAGACCTTTTTTCAATACATCCACAACAGTTCCAGAATTAATGATAGATTAATTTATAATATATTTACAATTAAATAAATAAGGCTTCATTAGGAAGGAAATAAGAATACGGATGTGAGGTGTTCTTTAAAAAAGTATGCCATTGAAGCAATGGAATGCACACCACATTCAAAAACAAATGTCTTATTTCACTGCAGAGTGAAAGCAGGAGTAAAGTTTTTGATAAAACCAATTAAAAAAAAATTGTTAAAAAAGAGTTCATTATATGCAAGAAAATAGTTTCTCAAAATAGTTAAAATAAACTTGAATGAATCAAAATGGTTTTCTCCCCAAAATTGTTTCCCACAGGAAGCTTAATTTGCTCTGGAAATCCCTTTGTGCATACTCAAGAAAGTCTAAGATGTATTAAGTTTCTGAGCTAATTGAGAGATCTTTGAGAGACTTCAAAATAAGCCATCAAAGTTTCCATAGTAGTACTGAGTAACCTTAAATTTATTGGAGAAAAAATGAAATCACTGATTCTTAACAAGAAATACAATTTTTATTTTGTTAAGCATGATCATTACATTTTCCAATACACAAAGGGGGACTGGGCATGTTTTATTTCCAGCAAGTGAATTACAAAGTACGGTAGGTGAGATTAATGAAGTATCCTTTGGAACAGAAGCTGAGTATCATAGCTGCAATTGTTTTCTTCCATTTTGTGAAAGGTACATGGCTACAGACAATTGTTTGTTTGAGCTCATATATAAGTTTTGGTCTTCAGGAAAGACACATTAAGACATAAAAGCCTTTACAGCCCCGCCCTGCAGTTACATGTCTCACTTTTGATTTAACTCAGCTTTAGAGAAAAAACCCTTTCACCTCTGTCAGGACCTTTTTCAGGCCACAGTCTGGTTTGTCTTTGCAACTCTGACAGGAAAGCTGTAAAGTCTAGGCAAAAGGGAAAAAATTGAATGTAAGGTCTTTCTGTGAAAGTTCTGAAAGTATATTTAGCTTGGAAACCCATTCTTAATCCAAGTAGGAGATTTCTATATTTCTTCAGTATTTATATGTATTCACTAAATGGTAGAGCAAACACACTTGAATGCATGAGTTCTTTAAATATTGGGGAACAGGTATGAACTTGCTTTGCTCCAATGTAAATTTTGTGCTAAGATGTTGTGGTGGCCCTTTGGCAGATCAGCCTGGGCGAGCAGCTGCATGGGTCAGTGTCAGTGGAGGAAGAGTCCTGGGTCTGAGATGCAAGCCAACACTGTTCAAGTTAGGGAGACTGGCAAGTCTTGACCCAAAGGACCCTGCGGCTGGAAGCATTAATATGTACCAAGCAGCAAGTTCATTGGCCCCACGCACTTCCCCCGCCAATATCCCATTTATGGTTTCTGTTCCGGAATGTTCCCCCCAGCACGGTCCCTCATTGGTTTTTAAGTTTTGTACCCTCCCTAGTGATATTATGATTGGTTTGTACCCCTTTCCTTCTCCCCTCAGGCTCTCCCTGGTTGGCCCTTCGGGGCTGGCCACTCCCCTTGCCCCTTCCCTTTTAACCCTGCGCAGCCCTTTGTTCGGGGCTCTTGAGCTTTGGATTCCTGCCCCTCTGCCACCCTCCATGCTCCTTCCCTCTCTGCTGCCCTTTGTCCTTCGCCCGTCAATCCTTCAATAAACCCTTGGAATCCCAAGCGCAAGCGCCTGCATCTTCTTTTGTCTCTACTTCTTTCCTGTTGTGCTACCGTCCCCCGGACACCACAGCTCGCCCGTGTGCTTCGCTGCCACGGCGCATCCGGCGTGTCTCGGGATCGGCTGTTCGCCCTTCCGTGATGCTTCTTGGCGTTTGGCCGCTCATGGAGCATGAAGCAGCACTCAGAAATCCACCAAAGACAATAGATGCTTCTGTTTCTTTTTAACAGTGCCTCTCACTTCTGCTTGAATGCCATGACTGTGTTTACTTCCTGTTTTTATTATGGAATTAAATTGGAATCACAAGATATTTTTTCCCTTTACTGTAATTTTGTCCCATTAAACAAAAGAAAAATCTGATATAGAGATTTCAGATACCTTAAAATGTATTTTCCATTACTTCTTTTGTTCTGCCAGTGTCCAATCAAACACAGATCTCTTCTTTCCTTACTTCCCCTTTGTAGAAACCATTTCTTCTGCATTTTCCTTATGTTGTAATATTCTAACAGAGAGATGGTCTGTTTGGGGACAAGTCAGGGACAAAGATCTTAGAGAGTTGCTACTCTCTAAGGATAGGAACAGCTCCTTGTCAAGGGTGGGAGACAGAACTCATCATTTTCCTTCAGTACAGAATTGACTATAACCATAAGAAAAATAACTTTATTCTAGCTGTCGATTTATCTGTTGCAGTATTCTCCCATGAGATTTTTTTTTTTTTTTTGCTTTCATTTAGATATTTAGATAACTTCTGCCATAAAGCAGTTCTAATGAATTCAACACTTTTTCCCTAGGGAAAAATTTGACCAAAAGTCTGATTCCTAAATTTAAAATCTCTCCCTTGAAGTATTTTTTCAATGACTCTGCTAGAAAGCATATTTTTAATGTGAAACACAAGGAACACAGTAACAAACAAAATTAGGGCAGTGAGGTGAAGTGCATACATGGGAAACAATTCAACATTTTCTTTTCATTTCAACTTTTTTAGATTTCCAGATTCATCTCCATCAATGACAATGCTCTGGTACTTTTTGGATATCAATTTTAGATGTGCTAAATCATGCTGTTGAAATTTGGTTAGTCATAAATCTATTGCCCTTGCCTAATACCATTTCTTTCACTAGAAGGGAGGTGAGCACTTACATTATTTTTCAAATAATTTTTTTCCATCTTATCAAAGGAGTTGTATACCTACTGCAACAATAAGGGGAAGAACAAAGAAGAGAACTAATATCTTCACCTTCCCTATCTAATCCAATCCTCTGTACTCATAATACACTATTTTTGCACAGGCTTTCTTATGGGGGAACATTTATTACATTAAGTTTTAGTAATAATTCAGATAAATTAATTTTAATAACAACTGAGAAGTAGAACACCAGATGGGTTACCCCTCTAAAATTCTGTTTTGATATGTATTTTTCAATTTTTTAAAAAAAGTTTTGATTTTTTTCTCATTTTTAATGGATAGTTGTAGTAATATAAGTTTTCTCACAGTATTTCTGAGGCAAATATAATGCTGTCTGTGAGTTTATTTTAAAGCTATGTTTGTAACAGACTGTTTGAGTTTTTTGGATATCACTTTCCCATAACGACCTCTGAACATACATATGTAAAATATATTTTTATGTAGCTCCCAAAGTTAATTTTCCAAGCTTACATTTTTTGTTATATATGCCACAGTTATGGATTTCTCCTATGAAGCAACTGGTCTCACCCTCTGAAAAAGAAAAATGAAAGGAAAGTGTGAAGTTATTTTAAAAAATGAAATTCCATTTATTTCTTCACTAAGTCAAATATCTTTATAAACTGTGCTGTATAACTCACTAAGTAAGTTCTACTCAATCTAAAATACTTCTCTGTCCACTTAAGACATGTCATGGAGAAGTGTGCAACTTGAGTGATAGGAAAACAAAATGTTATTCAAAAGCCATTATTTTTTCTTTGCTTTTACTGTTTCCTTCATTTTATGTAAGCTTGAGCTAACGGCATTGGGAAAAAATATGAGTTTTCTATTAGCTATGTATCTGCCGTCTTTAGAAATCTAAAGAAAGTCCTTTGAGGGAATCCATAAAGATTCCAAAATGTAGAATGGTAAAGGATGACAAAGAAGTCAGACTCAGTGAAAGGAGAGTATTTTGAATATTAGGATACTTTCCTATTTTTGCACAGACACTGCTGTTGCCATGGAGAAAAGGGAGTGAATGGTTAAAAAAAAAAAAAAAAAAGGTTTTTGAATTTAAAGAATAGGTATACTTGATATCAAGAAGCCAAATCTCTCTGAGTTGCAGAAGGCAGAGAGCTGTGGCCAATGAATTAAAATCCTGGGACTATGTCTATAATCTTTCCACAACAAAAGTAAACTCACTCAGCACTTTAAAAACATGGGTTTTTAAAGACTGGTATAAATGTCTTATTTTAAGGATGTGCCATCTTCTCTCAGACGTCACAGACTTCTGTGAGTAGCAGTTTTCTAGCTAAAGAGCGTTAATTTTCCCCAGGACTTGGCAATCAGAACTTAACTTGGTTGTTCAACATGCTAATGCATTTTTAGGAAAACAAGATCAGGGATTCCGTATTACTCCCAGATTAAATGAATTCCTAAAGCAACTGCTGTTTTTCAAATAAGAACTGTCAGATCCGGCTATTTCTTTTGATAGTGCCTCAACATCTGCAGATGGGCCCCTTTGCCTTCTGTTTAATAAAAAGAAAATAAAATCAAACTTTAATGAATTACTTAGGTGTAATGCGAATTTGTAAACAGAAATTAGAGCTGCAAAGCTGTTATAACATAGGTGGCTCCATAGCAGAAACTTGTGCTAAGTCTGATATGTGACTATAGGGCAGGAAAGCATGTTTTGGGAGTGTGTAAAAAATTCCCCAAGCATTATATCTTTGGGCTCTGAATGTAGTTACATTGGAATATACTTCAAATCATAAAAATTAGATCTTATTTTAGCATTACAAAGCTCTGAGCAGCTTTGAACAACTATCAATCTATTTTATTTTTTTCCTTTGTATTTCAGGCAACTCTCAGCTTCCAAGTACAGAATTGTTAGTAACTAGAAAAAAACTTACCTATGTTTCATGGTACACTTCTAAACAAATGCGAGAATATAAGATATCAAAAGCAGCACACATTTTCAAGAGAATGTACATTATTCACCTCTAGCAGTGAAATGCTGGAAGTCAACACATTTATATTCCAGTATCTTCCATAGGCTACGAAGTTTTGTACACATGTTTGATTCTCATATATTCATCCCTTTTATCAGTGGACAGTTTTAGAGGTGGAAGAATACAAAACAATATCCCCTCAAAAAGTTTCTGAACCTTTCTTTAAAAGTATCTGTTTTCTTAATGATAAGGTAACAAGATCAATTATGGTGATTTGATGTGACATCAAGCATTAGTTTAGATTTCTAAATGAGTTTGAAATACTTAGGAGCCCATTTATTTTGAAATTACACTGCCATCGTCTAGCTTTTTATCAGAGGTTTTTTTTTTCCCATGCTTAAACCAATAATTTTATTTTTTCTTTGATTTTTAAATTTTGGTCTCAGAGCAGCCATTGTGATCATATCGTCTACTTCCTGCATAATATGGGCCACAAAATTTCATTCAGTAATTTCATATCTCTCCAAGTATTATTTTGATGGCCACTTAAAACTGCTCATGCTACAGGTAGACTTAATAACCTTATCAGGTGTTCTCATGCCTCTTTTAAGACTGAAATCAATTGTGACATTTAGATCTGTGAGAATCAGTTATAAAGTGTATACAGACTGGATCCAACACGAAGTATGTAAGCTGCTTTTTTGCTTGCATTTCTGTTGATCTCCTAGCTGCTGTCTTTCTCGCTCAGGATGCCAGTGTTGTCATAAAGAGATGCTATCTTGTGTTGAGGTTATATACAATTTTGCATGAGACCTGAAAATGCATTTTCTGTAAATAATGGACCTCATTTGTTCAGGTCATAACAGAAACTTCACCTTTTTTTCTTTTTTTTTTCTTTTTTTTCTTTACTTCTGCTGCATAGCATGAATTGATGAAAAAATATCTGTAAGCTGTCTGATTACTGCTTAACAGTGAAATTCTCTACATCTCTGCATATGATATGCAATTTTTCCCAGAGTTAAGTAATTGCTACTTTTTATAAATGTTTATAGATCTTGGAATATAATACAAATCTCTGTAGAGTAAATACACAGGAAATAAAAATAAAACCAGGACCAGAACAAAGCCATAGCAGCTGTGGAAATCTGCTGTGAAGGAATGGACTGGAATCGTGTTAGAAAAAAGGAAAGCTTGACAGCTGGGACAGGATTAGAGTCATATGTTATGGCAGGTAAAACAGGGAGGGAATAGATTACTGAGAAAACACCAGATAATGGCCACAGTAGATGAAAATCATGTTTCTGGTTGGAAATCATAATATCTCAAGAGCATAGTTCAAAAAAGTTGAAATATGAAGAAGACTTCAAAATGCAATTTAGTGAGTTCTATGCAAAATGCAACGAAAATTCCAGAATTGTGGGCTTTTTATTTTGCTTTTTTTTTTTTTTTTTTTTTTTTTTCCTCCTAGAGGAGAAAGCAAGAGACTCTGTACAGGCACTGAAAACTTTTTATTGTCTTTGATGTTTTATATGAAACATCTCCCACTGGTAGGTAGAAAATGCTAGAGGTCCTTTCTCCCTGCTTTCCTTTCCTCATAATAAGGAAGAGAAAACATTTTGCTTTTTGAAGAAACTGTCTCCTCTGGCTTGCATCTGCAGACAATGATCTATCTCACCCGTAAAAACCTGCACCCAAAGTATACTTGGTGAGCTGACAATTTTCCTGGCAGTACTTATGGATCTGTATTGTACTGCATCTTTTCAAACAAGGAATTATTTTATAACAAGCTAAATCTTTGCAATTCATATTCTTAGTTTCTTTTCCTCTTTTGCTTGTGCCAACCTGTAGTAAACTGTGACAAATGCATTTGTTTTAAGAAAACAATTTGCTTTTCATTGAATGCAAAAATGATGTCCACAGAAATCAGGGAATAAATCCACAGAAAGACAAGAGGCTTGGGAAAGGATGAGAGGAGATTACTTGAAGAAATAATACATTTATAATAAGAAAGAAGCTGCATAAAATGAAGTCCAAGTTATTCACTTCAAGTAGACAGCAAAAGGCTTAAAAGCATCATATGAGCATTGTGAAAGTTTGCTAAATAAAGTTTGTTAAAGAGCACTGAAAATAAACTGCTAGTACAAAGAGGCAATTCTTGTAAAAATTATTGAACAGGTGAAAGGTAAGTACATCACCCAGCTGGAGAAGTAGCTTGCCTTCACCCTCCAGCAGCCTTCTGGCCTCTTCCTTATCTTCTGCACAATCACAGATTTTCCAGAGATAGCCTTTGCCCAGCTGTGTGCAGGGGGCTTAGAAGGGTGACATGAATCTGGAAAAAAACCAAACAAACCAAACAAACATAGGAAGATTGTGAATGAAAAGAGAATAATTAAGTTGAGCTCCTGATGACTTTACTTTCAATATTTTACTTTCTTATTCATAGGCCTTGGGCTACTGTAAAGTTCATCTGATCTCACCTGAGTGGATGCAAGATCTTTAAGTAGGAAATTTATGGATCTTGGGAAGTCTAAAGAAGAGACTCAACTTTGAGAGAAACAGGGGTACCTGATTAAAGGCTCTTAAAGGATCAGACATCCCCATAGCACAGACTATGTAATTCTAGTGTGATTTCTGCTGGTGGTGTTTGGTTATCAATAGATTACTTTTCATGCAATATTTTTGACATTTTTCTTTTTTCAAACCATGATCATCCCCCCGTCATTAAAAAAAACCCAAAAAAACATTACTCAATACTTATTTATATGGAAAAGGAACTTTTTTTCCCCGTGTGATGGCAGTGTGGATAAATAATCAAATTAAAAATGTGCTAGGCATTAGAAGTGAAAATTCCCAGCCTAGAAGCAGTTCCAAAGGAATATGCAAAAGTTCTTTTTGGCCCATTTAAAACCTGGTGAGCATAATCTCTCAACCATCCTAGAGGGAAAGTGGTCTTTATACAGAGAGGACTTATATTGTTCAGTCTTCTAATGCTGTAATAAAGAGCAAAGACAACCAAAGTAAATGACAATATATAGTGCTGAAATGGTTTTGTCTCTTTAGAGAACTGAAAAAGTATGGAAAACATTCTTACTTTCAGCAGAGTTTATTGATATTTTTATGTCCTAAATGCCACTGATTTATTCTTTAATTAAAGATATTGCTTTATGAGAATGGTTAAAAATTGATTTTTAATCTAGCAGTTATATCAGCAGAGGGTTATTTAGGAAGAAATCTGTAAAATTCCATGCCTCAGGTAAAGGGATACTTACTCCAATTGTAATTTAGTTTTTCAATAAAACCAAATAATAATAATAATAATAAAATACTCTTGTAAGAATTTTTTTCTCATTTTGTTATTGCCACTCTTTTTCTGGGGGAAAGGTTTTCACAAATATCTGTTTAATCTTATCTATTGCTATGTTTTTCTATTTCAGCAATAATTATTTTAATATTTTTAAATTAAAGGGAGGGATTCCTATGTTCACAACAATTCTTGGGAATTGTGCCTTGCATTGGAAGACGTACCGATAGAATGTTTTTATTTTAATACCTTTATGTAGGATAAGATTATCAAAACATGATTTTTGGATGAAAGAAAGTGGAAAGTAAAATACCATTTGGCATGTGTACTTCTACAAGATTTTCTTTAGAGACTGTTCATTGTTTGAACAGATTCAGTGCCATTTGGACTTTTTTAAAGTTTGACCAAATGCATAATTTTGATTAATGACAGTTGATAGAGTGTAGTTCACAAAGAATGTTTCTGACATGATACTGTCTTGATGCTATTGGCCCTGAAATTACTCTCCCTAAAATTTTGTTCTAGAACTAGTCCAAGATTATAATTAGTAACAAAATAATGTTGGCTGTTGACTCCAACAAAGTTAAAACACAGTGTCTGAAATGTTGAAGTTCCTCTATTGAAGATCTCCCTTACAATTCAGTTTCTTTTCTTCTATTTTTTTTTCAAACAATGGCAAATTTAAATTCTTTTAATAGACACTTGTACTGCCAAAAATGCTTGGACTCATCACAGCCTAGCATGGTTTTTTTTCAGAGTATCCCAAATTTCTTTCTGAATCAATACAAACATGGCTTCCCCTCCCCACTTTCCAGGGATCCTGAAAATGTTATAATGTGTTTATACCGCTTGGAAAAACTTATTTGTTGGAATATTTATACTTTCTTTTTCATCTCGAGTACAGTAGCATGTAAGCATCCACAATTATTACAGAAGAATAAATTTACTATTTGCAGTTGTCTAGTTTTCTTTGAGTACAATTCATTGTACATGTTCATTTGAAAGAAAGTAAAGATGCCTTAGTAGAATGCTGCAGTCATGATCTTATTCAGTTGTCAGTGATTCAGGAGCTGCTTTGATGCTGAAGGTCAGAAAAGCAAAAAATAGTGACCATATATAAAAATCGAATAAAAAATAAATTACAGTGTTTTGTCAAAATCTTTATTACATTAGAATGCAATAAAAAAACCTGTGCCACTGATTCTTTTCTTATATGTGTGAAAAAATTCTAATTTTACTATAAAATTTTACCTCATAATTTGTGAATTTTATTCTGTGTGACAATGGGTATACTTGCAAGCATAGAAGGAAAATGTAATATAAAACTTTTTGTTAACAATACTATATATTTTTGGTATCAAGGCAGAACATCAATTTAGTGTGTCACAATGGATAAAGAGATAGTATTATCTTTGTTTATTGTATAGCATTTATATAAACAGCTATAATTTAGTATTGGTTGCAATTCTATCCTTAATCTTTGGACTTTCTTCACAACTTAATTCTCAGCTTTCTGAAGTTTGATTCTACCTGGTACCCATAACCACAGACACAGCAAAATTTTGAGACTAGGTCCACATGCAAGCTTTGAAACATCACCAAAACCCAATATATCCACTGTTGTTCATGAATTAAGAAGCAATATGTTCATTATTTTATTAAAAATCTAAGGGGAGGACTTTTCCCCTTGGGAATAATGATGCTCCGGAAGGTTATCCCTATAAGAATGCTGACACAGGTAGGGTGTTGAGGCTGTGAGGTCGACTTTCTAACCTGGTTTTCTACCTCTATTAAGTTTGTACTCGAGTTCTATCATTTAACAGTAACATTATCATTTATCAGTAACATTTTACCTGACAATGGAAACTGTAAAAACAAATCAACTGGTAAACCACTGTAACATATTTTATGTGACTGGTTTAGTGGGTCAGAACCTTGGAAGAACTTCTAAGGACTAAGGACTATGAATATCAGTGTGCTTGTTCCTTCAGTGCTCTAATTCTCTTCAAATTCTCCTAGTATACCAGAGGTTATGTAGCCAGTTAAAATGTCTTTCATTTCCTGCAGATAAGGATAAAGAGTAGTTTACCTTACCACCCTAGAGATTGCAAAAAAAGCTGTTAAAACCATGTTGATGCTCAGAAAAGGTGAGATAATCTTGTCAGCCAGAAATAGGAAGTGTTTCTTACTTCTCTTGGGAGGTTTTCAGGATAGAGATATCGTGGTCACTCTGAATTACATTATTTGAACACTTGAAAAGGGGATGCACAACCTCAGCACAAATTGAGCACTGCATGATAAACAGCCTTCATTGTTTCTTTTTCCTGCTTGGACATGTTTGCAATGCTCAGTTTAACCATCTGGACTCTGTAGACAATAGGCTCTTCATTTAAAGAAGCACCTGAGGATCATCTGATGGAAATTATTAGGCAGATATGCAGAGCTTTGAGTCAGTGGTTACTCTGGATGCAGCCCGTGAGAACTCCAAATATTGCCAATGCAATGGTTACTCAAAATGTGGAATAAATCTCAGGTAATAACTGACTAATTAATTGATGTTCCTTCCAAGCTAAGATCATTATTACATAATTTATAAAATAACTAAAAAGCTGTTCTGATCATTGAAATGGACCTTATGATAGCAGAGCACTAATATTTCTGCACTTTTTGTGGGAAGTGGTGGCCAAAAATATTAAATACATAAATTTATATTTTCTTTTTCAAGCTTCTTATCCCACTTATTCTCTGTAACAGTGAAGCTGTCCCATCTTCACAAATTAATATTTCAGGATCTGCTACATACCATGAGTTCTGTATTTCTTCAGCTGAGAGAGAGAAAATTGTATGAGACTTCAATATTACACAGGTAACCCCAGTTTGGAAACACCTAATCTGGTGGTGCTCCTATAAATATCATCCTTTATCTAACAGAAATTTGCTTCTGATTTCCAGGTAGTATTCTTGAACTATCTCATTCAGTAAAAGAATAAGCAAATAGATCTCACAGACCCATTAGTTTCACTAGGAGTATTTTAACAAGGATTTAGGTTTGATATGAAAGTCCTGTATAATGATAGGTGGTAATGCCTAAGTTAGACAGGTTTAACAGTTTGCCAGGTTGTTATCCCCTTTCTTAAAACATGGAATGAAACATACTTTTTAAATAATGTTTCAATAGCACAGCCTACAGCAGTATAATTTACATAGCAGAATAACCACATGTGGTAATTTTCTGTACAAATTAGACTACTGGTTTTGCCCTGGCTTTGACAAGGATAACTGAACTCTAAGATGCCAAACCTTAAATATCCATCAACATTATTAATGCTATCCTGTGTGATGGGCTGACCACCACAGCTGCTTGCTCACTTTCCCCTTAGCAGGATGGCAGAGAGAATTGGAAGAGCAAAACCTAAAAACTTTTGGATCTAGATAAAGACAGTTTAATAAGTAAAAAAAAAAAAAAAAAAAAGCCGCACACGAAAGCAAAGCAAAACAAGGAATTTATTCATTACCTCTCATCACCATGCACTTTGTCCCCATACCCACAGATACACATGGTTTTGATGAATTCCTGAAGAATTGATACATTCAGGGAAGTATGTATAAAGCTTACTTGGACAAATAAACACTGTATCCACAAATATCGTTCCTTCTTGATCCTTTCTCTGAGTTTTTTTTTTTGCTGAGCCCAACATCCTATGGAATGGGATGTTGGGATGTCCATTTGGCCATTCATATAACCTGTCCTGGTAGTGAGCCCTTTTGTTCTCCCAGCTTCCTCACTGTAAGATAGGGTGGGAAAAAGAGAAAACCTTGATGCTAAGTAAGCACTACTCAGCAGTGGCCAAAATACTAGTGCTTTATCAGCACTGGTTTAGTCACAAATCCAGAACACAGCACCAAATGGGCTACAGTGAACAAAATGGACTCCATCCTAGGCAGATCCAATGCATCTAGTTCTCTGGAATTTTCTTTGTTCTTTTTTTTTTTGTTTGTTTAAAACTTTTTTTTCCCAGTAAAAGGTTATTCCACAGAAGGAAACAGAAGAGGAACAGTGTGCTCACAAAACAGTATAGATTACTCAGGGATGTATAAAGCTAGTTCATGTACTACCAGGTTATGCACTTAGCAAAGGGTCAGAAATGGGTGTTAGAACCTATTGATTAGTAGGAATAGCGACTTGAAGCCAAACGAGGAATCAATGTTTGGCCAAAAGGGTGAAGCAGACCTTCCTTAAATACAATTAGTGCAAAATAGGCCAGTGTTTTCATATCTATCTGTCTTTCTTGTGTGCTATATTCTGGAAATATTGTAGACTATATTGTGTTTATGTATAGATAATGAAATTGTTATTAGCTATGCTTGTATTTACTGAAACAAAAAATTACCATGTTTAGATTACTGTGCACTTCTAATCAGTCCAGTGGATACAGCATGATAAAAGAAGAATAAATATATTCTTACATAAGAAAAGAAGTATTAGTCAGGAAAACCAAATGAAATTAACTTACTTTTATAATTTCTCTCTTTTTTTTTTTTTCCCTTAACAAGGACTTATGGCAATACAGGGAAACTAAAACTTCTTTAAACTTATTTAACATTGAAGCCCTTCTGAAATTGTTAATATGATTTCCAAGTATTCAGGAACATTAGGCATTAAAAATTGGGTTGCATGTCCTTGGGGAAAGAAATTAATAGACATAAAAGATTCTCTATCTTAATCTATATATTTATAATATGTACATAGTTCTTTTCATCGCTTTAAGCATTAATGAATATTAAACAGCAGCAAAATTACAATTTGCAGAACCAACCTTCTGGGACTTAAGTAGTCATGAATAAAGCCTATACCTTCCTTCTCAGAAGCTCTAAGCTGCATCTACAACTGCTGATGCACTGCTACAGGTCAGTGCTGCTGCAGCTGGATACTGGCTCAGTGTCTGCCCCTCCAAAGTTCATACCTTAAGTTCCTCCCCTCAGTCACCCACTCTCAGTCCCTGATTCCAAACAACCTGACAGCAGGACCAGCAACCTCAGAACTTGGCCATTTCCTCTTTTCCATATCCCTACTAAATTTTCACTCTTTCTCAAAGGCTGTTGAGTTTCAGAAGAAAAAAACCAAAAAAATAAAAAAAAAAAAAAAAAAAGGAAAAATTGGACAAAGGCATAAAGGGAAAAATGGAAAAAGGAAAAGGAAAAGGAAAAAGAGGAAAAGAAGGAAAAGGAGGAAAAGAAGGAAAAGAAGGAAAAGAAGGAAAAGGCAAGCAGCTCTTTGGATAAGCTTTTCACTTTATTGCTTTTCTGTCTCATTTGGATTCTACTTGGATTCTGTTTCCCTTATCCTACTACATACATTTTGAAAGCCTTCCAAGTACTAGAAATCATAGCATCATCATAACAGACAGACAGACAGACAATTCTAGCAAGCTGCCTTCTCCCTGCTTGGACAAATGACTGCCAGACACTGTAGTAGATTCAGCATATAAGAGGATACAGAGAAGGCTGACCTGTGTAACATCACACAGGTATCATCAACCTGATGTGACCCTGACTACCTCTGGTAATTGAAGCTGACAAACGAATTTGATCCCTTCTCTTTTGCTGTACACTTTTCCAATGTATAGGAATCACCCCTCTGCTTTGTACAAACAATGTAAATTCTGTGTTTCATTTACATTTGCATTTTCTCTGCAGGCAGTTTCAGTCAGGTGCACTTTATTGTGTACAACCTGTTTTGGTAATGGCTCATTGTCCATGCGGAGACCTGTGAGGAGCGGTGTCCCTCAGGGGTCAGTACGGGGCTGAGGCTGCTCAACATCCTTGTTGGCAACATGGAGAGTGCTATCAAATGCACCCTCAGCAGACTTGTTGATGACATCAAGCTGTGCTGTGCAGTCAACATGCTGGAAGGAACGGAGGCCATTCAGAGGGATTTGGACAGACTTGAGAGGTGGACTGGTATGAACCTTGTGAAGTCCAACAAAGTGATGCAGAAGGTCCTACACCTGGGCTGAGGCAATCCCAGGCACACCTACATGTTTAGCAGAAGGTGATTGGAAGCAGCCCTGCAGAGCAAGATTTGGAGCTGATGGTTGGTGAAAAATTTACCATGAGCCAGCAGTGTGTGCTCACAACCCAGAAAGCCAATGGAATCCTGGCTTGCATCCAAAGGAGGGAGGCCAGCAGGTCAAAAGGGGGATTCTCACCCTCTGCTGTGCTCTGGTGAGACCCTACCTGCAGTATTCAGAACAGTTCTGGTGTCCCCAACATAGGAAGGACATGGAACTGTTGGAGCAAGTCCAGAGAAGGGCCAAGAAAAAGATAAGAGTGATGGAGCACCTTCCATAAAACACAAGCTGAGAAAGTTTGGGCTTTCCCACCTGGAGAAGAGAAGGTTGTGTGGAGACCTCACAGCAATCTGGAGAGACCCTGAAGAGAAGCCAGAGAGGGATCCTTTGTAGCAGTGTGTCTGATTGGCACTGCATATCTACCTTCCCCTATCTCATATTGAGTTAAGAGACAGAAAGTTCTTTACCCGCAGTGTTATTATTGGTTTTTAAAAGTTCTGTATCTTCCCTCCTTGCACCCCCATTCCCTGAAGCCCTTGTCAATCTGTATCCCCTGCGTCCCAGTTGGCTATCCTCCCAAAACCCCTCCCATCTTTCCATCCCTCTTAACCCCATGCTCGCTTCTGTTTGGCGCTCTCTGCTCTTCAGAACCCAGCTCTTTCCTCCCCGCGTTCGGTCCCGGACCCAGCTGCCTTCTCCTCCCCGCTGTCCCACCAATAAACCCTGGATTCTAAAAGCTGAGAGACTGAATTTCCTTTATTCCCCAAGGCTCCTATTAACCTGTCTTTGAGAAGCCATCTCAAGCACAGGCTCTCCGTGTTCTGGATCCACTCCGCCCATGGCAGCGTGGTAGGCACCCGGGGGAATCTCTTTTGTGGGGTTTTAGGGGTTCCCCTGCCTCTCCAGAGCGAGAAAACCTCAATCCTTCATCAGGAACTGTAATGATAGGTCAAATTGAAGGAGGGGAAATTTAGGCTAGATGGTAGGAAGAAATTCTTTAGTGTGTGGGTGGTGAGACACTGGAACAGGTTACCCAGGGAGGTTATGGATGTCCCAACTCTGGAAGTGTTCACAGCCACTTTGAAAAAAGCCTTGAGCAACCTGGTCTGGTGGGAGATGTCTCTGCCCATGGCAGGGGGGTTGGGACTAGATGATCTTTCAAGTCCATTCCATTCCCTTAACATTCCATGATTTTATGATTAATATTCCTCCCTGTTGGTTGTCACTTTGGGAAGTGCAGTTCACCAGCACTGCCTGTATATGATTACCATTGTAAAGTTATATCTATTCTCTTATAAGCATAGTTATCAGTTATACCAGAGAAACCATTTGATCTTTAATTAGTTCACCTGTTAAATGCTCAAATTCATGACACTTAGTTTTACTATGCTAATAAGCTTACCTAGCTGGTTAGGGTCCTTTAAAGAGGATATATTATTGCTAATGGCATATGCATTAAAATATTTTTGACAGTTTTGAAAGATTATATAGCAATTTATTATATAATTTCATACTCTTACTGAAATATAACACAGGTTTCTGGTGGTTGTGAATCTTCCAAAATAACCAGGACTTTATAAATTCAAATACCTCAGCAGCGCCAGACTTTGAAAAAAAAAATTGAAAGTGTTTTAACCACCTCCTCCACTACTCTACGTATTTTATTTCAGAAATAAGGAATATTCTTCTTCAGTTATATGCCATTTAAATGAACTTATTTGACCTTGTTTCCACTCAAAATTTAGGTTAAAATATTTATATTTGTAAGTCCAGCATGAATCACATTATCAGTTTTCATGGTGTAGCATATTAACTGCTTCTGGAGACGTCACTTCAAAAGAAAACATACATCTTTGTTTATAAAACGTGTGGTTTCTTTTGTAGCTACACTTCTTGCTGTAAGTAATGAGTAATAAACATTTCTGAAATCAAGCACTGTTTGTTTATGTGAAATGTTGCTCAGAAATGTTTACAAAACTTGATGTATTTAAGTGGCAGAAAGATTTGGCTTGTCTGATTAATTAACTTTTCACTTTAGAAAAACAAATTATCCACTACATATAACTAAATTACCTTAGAAAAATCAAGGTCACAAAAAACTGATGGTACCTATGTGTTATGTTCAATAATCTCTGCCTCCTCTTAAATGTTAAATTACATCAAAATCTTAGACTGTGAAAATACTCAGACTTCTGAAATTTTAAATAATTGACTATAGAGATTTATAAATAAATTTCCAGTTATTTATCAATCTAGTTATTTTTTTCTAGATCTATTTCTGACCTAGACCTGTTTAAATATTTTTAGATCGATTTTTATCAATAGTTATCCTATATATCCTAAATATCTATAGACAAAAATGTATTAATGTAAATAAATAAATATCTGTATCTGTCTATATCTCTATATCTATATATATGAAGTCTACCTTATAGGAAGAAGGCGGCTACCTTCTAGTTATCAGATTTAGAATAATACACGTCTGTTCCTTATTGAGGATATACCATTTATAATTATTGGCTCAGAGTTTCATAAACACTGTTTTAAAAGAAAATTAGAACTTTTGAAGAGACCATGAGTCAACATATTTTGAAAACTGTACTTTGTTTCTATATAGTATGATATTCTATATAGTATGATCTAGTTTTGTAGTAAGGTGAGTTCTAAGATTTGCTGCAACTATCTGAATTAAATATACTATTGAAATGTAGCTATTAAATGCATTTGAAGTTATCATATACCACCATCTGTCATTATAAATGCATTTCTTCATTTTTGTAAATGAAGCACAGTGTTCTACTGCTGCTAATAGCTCCCATTTAGTGGCTGAAAAGACAATGGCACTACTGGAGGTAGAAAAATGCATTAAGCGATGTTGTCAGTGCCCCAGAGGTAAATAAATAGTGCCTTTTCCATGATCTGACCTTTAGGCTGATTATGGGTATGGTTATCTTTGCCAGAAGCACACAAGACAGATTAAACCAAGCAGCCTTTTTAATACTGATTAATCCTGATGGAAGTAGGTTTGTTTAGTCCTAGGGAATGCAGCAAAAATATTGGCCTTATCATCTGAGCAATCTTTAAAGTTATTTTTGATGTGAGCTAGGAGGTGCTTGTGGTTTGACTGGTCACAGTGTGAGAAATGCCACTTTTGTTGATATTTTATATTGGCTCTTGCTTTCATTTTTGTACAAAATCCATCTGATGGAGGTTTTGAATGATATACCCAGAGCACTAAAAAAAGCATTGGAAGACTCAGAATTATTTATTGATTAAGTTATTTAAAGGACATCTGCCAGACTTGCTTGTCTGTAATCAAAGCTCTTCCTTTAATTAAAGATGGGTTGCAAGACGCCTGGCAGTTTCACAAAATACAGTAAAACTGATTCTGTGCCAAGCAGACCTGAACAATGCAGTAAAAAACCCTGCAGCCCTTATCTTCCCGAGTCTGTGACTGAATGATGGAGTTGCTGAGGTTAAGAAATGATTGAAATGGGGAAGATTCATTATCTCTCAAGCATATGTAAATAAACAATTTGGGAGCCAGCCTAAAGAAGACTGGCTCAGTTTCATATGAATCCTGTGTTCCCCAAAGAGATGCAAACAGCATGAATGGAATATTACTAAAGGGAATAAAGCATGGGGGGACAGGAATAGACAGCTGGAGCTGCTGGTGGAGCAGCACCATGTCTAAGGAAGGCCAGAAGAGAAGAGTCATTGCCAGGAAGAGCAGCAGCATAAGCAGCACGTGTAGTGTGCCAGCAGCAGCTGGGAAGTCGGGCTGGGGACACGACAGATTTGAATGGCAGGGGATTAGTGCTGTCAGGTGGATGGACAAGAGGATGCAGTGACAAGTTGTCTGCCACCCAGGCTGATCGAAGGCAGCACTGTGATGGAATGCAAGCCATATGGCCAACTTGTATTTTTATTTTGTCAGTACTTGCACACATACAGTTCTAGTGACAGGTGCCATATGAGCGTAATGAAGCAGGGCACTGCTGGCCCCACATACATCCCATCAATGTGATTAGCAGTGCTCTTTGGGATTACATACCCATACACAATTAGGTGTTCTCTAGCAAAAGCATTCTTGTTCCCTAGGTTTGTTCTCAGTTCCCCCTCTTTTTGTTGAAATTCTGTGGCAATGTTTTATTGCCACATATCTGAATCTGGAATGTCTCTGTGCTCTAATTTACCTCTCTACTCTTTCTCTCTCTGCCCTCTACTGCCTTGTTATTTTCAGTTCTTCATTGGACAATTCTTTCTCCTGCTCGACTTTTATCTCTGTCTTCTTAAGACATATTTCTTTCTGAAAATAGGTGTATGAAATGGATAAAAATACAGTGGTAAATCTTCCTGCAAACTGACCTGCTCAACCATCTTCATTTGGCCCACTATATCTGTTGTATTTAAAATCCTTTTAAGTTTGTAATTTTTTCTCCCGGAATTGACACATGCATGTATCTAAGAAAGTAATAATTTCAGACATAGAAGAGGTATTAACTGGGAGGGCCTCAAACACTGAGAAGGATGAGGAAATGGAACTGTAGAGTTAAATCTGGTTACAGAACATGACTGAGTAAGTGTGAAGAAGGTAGATAGGGATTAAATGAAACAGAGGAGGTGTTTTTAAGTCCTAGAAAAGGCAAGAACCTAGTGCTGCCTGTTAATTTTTCTCTGTGCTAGTTAGAAATGATGGACCCTGAAGAGAAGGAAAGTCACTGTATCTGGGCCATCAACAAACCGGAAAATAGCTACCTAAATATTAGGTAGCCCAACCGAGACTACAACTGTGAATAACAATGCTGACAAAAATGGTACACAATTCTCAGGAAAACTAATTTTTTATTTGAATTCAAGTGTATTTATACTGAAAACCTGATTATATGAGTTGGACTCTTTCATTCAGAATATATAAACTTGTCACGTATGTTCACTCAAAACACCTGGAATTTAAAGGAATACATATTTGTACAAATTTTAACCATGGAAAAAGCATGGTCAAGAATTATTGACAAAGTAGATGGCTGAATAACAAACAAATATAGAGAAGTTGCAGTCTGTTTTATAAATCATTCATTACAGAAAGATGTGGCAACATTTTTCTATTGTGAATTGTTTTCTTAGAATCCAATTAGAGTGGCTTATGATGCTTGATGATTATTTAAAAGGCCAGTTAACAGTGCTCTAGAGGGTAGGCTTTTCATAAGCACAGGAACTCATGTCCCAAAAGCTCTAAAGCACCCCTTTGTGTATATCTTTCAGAGTTTTCTGTTTAAAATGTGATTCTGTATGCAGCTGGACTGCTTTCAACAGAGCTAGAGATTTAAGCAAACAGAATTATAGTGATAGAGTACTTTCTTGATAGTGCTATACATGTCAGCTGTTGTGTGCAGTTTGCACACAACAGTAGGTTTCATGCTTCATATTATGAAAACTGGGGTTTTTTTAGGGAGTTTTTTTTCTTTTCTCTGTTTTTCTTTTTTCTTTTTTTTAAATTTTTTTCCTGTACTGCTCACAGCTGACCCATCCTTGGGCATTCATCTGAGCATCTTGGCTACATAGATGACTTTTTTTCCCCTTTGCTGCCTTCCTGTCATTCTCAGCCCTGAAGAAAATAAAAAAAAAAAAAAATCAGGAAAAACACTAACAGAACTTCAACTTCAGCAAATAAGCCAAAGAATGACAAATGCCTTATGACAACTAAGATGTTCCTCTTTTTAAGAACACAGTAGCTATACTTCAGGCATGAAGACTTGGCAGGAAATTCAACATTTGGAAACCCACTGAAGACGGGGTTGTTTTTAGTTTCAAAAAATAATTTCAGAAAAAAGACATTTTTTTTGTATTTACAAAAATGTATTAAAGGCTCGCTTCATTCTTTGTGTCATTTGTAGCATACAAAAGAAAAAAAAAGTATTGTTTTGTTAATCAGTTCTAGATTAAGACCCAGTAAAGGTACCTAATTTTTAAACACAAGGTGAAAAGGCTTCTCACTGCTATCTGTTTAACTGTTCTTTTGAATCACATTAACAGAATGTGGACTATGGTGAATACAGAGCGTAGCAGTCTGTACGATGTACACTACAGAAGAATGTAGAAGTCAGAGGTGATGTGAGATGACACAAAAGCAAATCATCCTTAAGAGTAAAGATTTGAAAATCACCTCAGTATTTCAAGTAGTTGAATTCTGGAAGTAGAGAAATATTTTTTCAAGTATGTATACGGTGGGAAACATGTATGTGTGTATTCACAAGAAGGCTGAGTTTGAAGACTCTTGATATAAAAAGAGAATAAGAATAATACAATTGACATCTTGATGTGTGTGATTGTACAGGTGACTTCATTTTATGATAGTGATAATACATATGTGGATCATTATGGAACAAAAACCATTACTTATTAATTAAAGGCTTTTTTGTTTTTTTGTAATAGCACATTACCTGAACAAAAGCATAATGTAATATAAGAAAATGTAAGATAAGTCCATTCTAATGAGCTGCATGTTCCAAATTACTCATTTTGGTTATTCATGCTATGCATATAAAAATTAGGTATTTGCAATGATACAATGTTGACATTTAAAGAATGAAGGTCAGATATATGCTGTGTATGTACGATATATTTATAGCTTCAAAACAATCTGTACGTTTTAATGATTGTTTGCTCCAGGTGCATTTTATCTTTACAGAATGTTGTAAAATCTCTTTAAAAGTTTGATTTTTCAGAACAGACTTTAGAAAAAAAAGCTGGTAGTCAGTTATAGGAAGGTTGTTATACTTTTAGTGAATTAGGCTAAGTTGCGCAAAATGTCTCTTGGAAAAATGAGTATTCCCAAAGAAGCTTAATGACAAAAATTTCAGTATTAAAGGAAATTTAGAAAGCAGCTAGGAGAAAAAAGAAAACTTTCAGGGAAAAAACCCAGGAAATGAAAATACAAAGAGAAGGACTATTATCAACCATACACACAAATTCCGGTCTATCAACCATCATTAGTGGTTTGTCAACCCTTAATGCAAAGCAACTGAAAAACCTAAATAAAAGATATGGTTTGACTGCCTGAGTTCTTATGGATAGTACAAAAAGAACGGTGTGGTATTTAACAGGAAATTGGCAACTGCAGGGAGTAAACAAAATTATTTAAAGTTTCTTGGACTCAAAAGAAATGTGGCACCCAACCACAGTGGGCTTCAACTAGGTCAGTGGCAGCTTCAGCTGAAGTTTCTCTATGGGAAAGTTTCTTTCAGAAACAGAAAAAAATGGCTGTCAGCATCAGCAGCAGTCACCAGCCACGGGATAAAGGTAGAGCTGGAGTGAATCTTATTCAGAAGACTTGTTGTGGAGAATAGAAGAAAGACATTTCTTACTCAACATCTGCCCCCCTTACCTGTTCAGTAGAAAAATCAGCCAAACGATATTCTTACAGCAGGCAGACTGAATAGAAAAAAGTATAGAACAATAGAAATGAAAACAGATTATAATCCTCATATTATTATTATCAATATCACCATCATTATTACAGTTATCACCATCAATTATTATAATAAAATATTATGTTTTGGAATTTATTTCATTTTCACATTTCTGGAGGTTGAAATAGTTAAATTAAGCAGGAAGATTTCCTGGTAACCAAAACAAAGCAATTAAGAGACAGTAGACAGAAGTAAAATACAAGTATTCCTGGATCAATGGCAGAACAAATTATTAAAATGGTTAAAAATGTGAATAGGAGACTGTTATGTTTTGAGGACTTCAGTCCCTAAACTGTCAAACCACTGAACTGAATCTGAGTTGAACTTCCAAAACTGATGGCAGTAATAGTCTTTGTCTTTTATGTCTCAGTTATGTCAAAGTGTGTTTGCTGATCTTTCATAGTACAAGTTAGTAAGTCTTCTTCACTGCTATTATTCTATTTTTTCCAAGAAGTACTTGGCTTCTCTCTCCCTGGTTCCTCATAAGATTTTCTTTATGTGCCAGTTTCTATTATTGGCTGATGTCTGGTTTAATACTTAATTTCTAAGGAGCTGTCTTTGAAAGACAGAGCATAAAAATATCTGTCACTGCTCTTGAGGCCATGAGACCACATAGCCTTTTTACAAGGCTAAGGTCATGCAGTTTCCAGAAAATGGAAGAGGAGCAATGTCCATGAAAAATGTGCTTCACAGCACCCATTTTTGAGGCTCATCATTCACCTCAGGGGGAGTATTTTTCATCTGCCATCTCCTTGCAGAATAATTCTTTGAACACGTCCATCTACTTTATTTACATAATAAAAAGCAAATTTACAAACAAACTGAAAGGGATTTTGGCAGAAGTGCACAGAAGAAAAAATCTTTACATTTGCATTACTCCAAAACAACTTCAAAATATTGTAAGAATTTGTACTTGTACTTTTTTATCTACTTTATTCTCTACCAGCCCTTTTTTTGCTAATTTTGACATCCTAAAACCCAAGCTGGTGATCAGGTTACTTCATGCATAGTGGACCAGGTTTCCCTTGCTTATTTCATTCATACAGTCAGCAATATTGCCCTGATAAGAATGTCTTGGTGGAAGTAAGATAGATTTATCTGGCATAGGTGTCTCAATACCTTGAAAAGAGAAAATAGAGATTGAGAACCATATTTGTAGGAATAAATTGGCATCTGCTGCTGCAGAGCTGGTAGATATTTCCCCTTTATTTCTGACACTGGAATAGACCTTGAAACAAAAAAAAATAATGAGCACCTTTTCAGTTAAACGTTTGAATGAAAATTTAGAGAGGAAGTGAGAAATGTTAATGTGAGACTGCCTAGAACAGCCAAACTGAAAAGGAAAGAAACTCCTCAAACCTTAAAGATGGAAAAAACCAGAATGTAGGAGAGATGATAATATTTCTATATAGACATCGTGCATACACTTTCCCTGCTCACCATTATAGAGAAAAAAATGTCTTGTGACAGAACAAAGAAGAGGCATTGACAGCAGGAAAATAAGAAAGAAAATCATGTCGTGAGACACATACAATCTCTCCCAGAATAGCTCACAGCACTGATAATGTGCTTAGGCTCAACAAATACCAGAGAAGCCTGAAAACAACTTGTGATGGAGTTTTAGACAAAGCATGTCTCTGTCACCCACACTGAACTACTATCTAGATAAACTTTATGACTGCCCTCTTGCAAAATGTGTAAATGCATGGATCTTTCATGTATTGATAAAGTTGTAAATTTTGGTGCCACGATACTTTAGATATTTCCAAAAGGACTTGTCTGGAGTCTAAAATACTCTTGTTCATGGGTCAGGGTTTGTTTCTGAGTAAAGGTTATTGCGTTGCATACACAGTCTGAGCATAGGCAGAAAGAGTGTTTAGGAATTAGTAATTGTCAGCATCATCTGACTGAGCACACTCACATGAAGTTTATCAAAATAACTCTCTGGCAACAAATCAGTAAACCATGCTCTATGCCTGTGCACAGATACTGCTGCCATTGATGGTTCCTGTATGTTGAGGGCTTGTGGTTCGCAGTCTCTCTAATTTCCAAGCTCCTTAGTAGTACCTTCTGTTGTATGGAAATAAGTATTGATTTTACTGTTATCAGTCCAAATGTGAGGTAGTATGATATTGTAGCATTCTGTACATCACACTTGCTAAATAAGATTTGTAAAAGGAACTAGTTTGTGAACAGGCCGGAACTTGCTGTCCTTATTAATGTCTATGAACCTACTGAATTAGTCTCATGGAATTTCTTGCTTCCTTAACATCAGAAACAGAAACATTTCTGTCCAGAAGTAATCACTTCTTTTGGTATGATTTTTGCTCAGTAATGTTAATTATGCCACTATCAGTACTGCTTGTCATCAGGCTGCCCACTAGTCATGCCTATTTTTAACAAATAATCATAGTCTGTTTCTACTCATGAACTTGTTTTTAATAAGTTTAAGGACTGTAAGAAGTGTCATTTGTTTATAAATATCTGTGTCTTAATTTTTGTTCAGTTTTCTTTATGTTCCCTGCTGTCTTTGGCAAAAGCTGTTAACTATTCCCAGAGCTGCACTGACATTGCCAATGATGGTAGCATAAAACACCAACATGGAAATAAAAATAACATGATTCTCCCTGTGTTTTATTTCGGTTGGAAATGGGGGAGATGGTAGCAGGGTGTGAAATCAGTGAATGCCAAATGGAAGAAAACAATGGGACTCAGGGGGAAAATATTTTGCAGTTTAATTGTAGACATTAAGACTGAAGAGATTAAAACCATTAAGTTCTGAAGAACTGAAATCTGTGGGAGTAAAGGGCAATCAGCAGCTCCCTGAGCTATTCACCATTTCTTGTAACAAGACCACAAAACAGTACTGATGCTTTAGGCTGACCTCTCATGCTCTGGGATAAGGCAGCTCTACCAGTACTGCAGCATAAATTGAAGTAACTGAAGTTGCAGCCTCAAGATTTCCTAAAGCAATCACTTATTTTGCAGAGGAATACACACTACCAATAACTCGGGCTTATAAGTAATATATGCTGAATTTGTTTCTTGGTTTTTTGATACTTTTATTTCAGAAGTGCATCATGTTTCTTGTTTAAACCCTCTGATGGTCAATAAATTAGATTTATTTACAACCACCTTGTAACAGAGAAAAAGCTAAAGATGGAAGACAGCCAACATACAAGTCTAAAATATAATTTCACACAAATATTTTGAAAAACTCTTTGGCTCATCAGTTTTCTAGTAAAAGAGTATACAGTATAACCACTTAATTTTTTTTTACTTTTCAATTTCTTCAAAACTTAATATGAGTTTTTAAATTCAACAAATTTAAGACCAATTTAGACAACCATGACCAAATAATACAGGGATTTAAAGAATAAATAAATAAATAATATGTGTTCTACTAAAGGATTTACTAAAAAGAGTATAAAGTATAAATTATGCATCTGTGCTGGCTTGATAAAGTTCACCAGAGGTGACTGTAGATACCCCTCCCAATTTTCTCTCAGGAATGCCTGAGGCAGAGCTCCTGCCTGTTTTCCTAGGTCCTGAGAGAAAGCCCAGGTACTTCTGTTCTCTGCTGTAAAGTGTTCAGGAATGATGGAATGGTAGAATATTGTCTGACAAAACTGAGCATCACAGGCCATTTAAAATATTTTCCCTGATGGACAAAGAGGGATAATGTACTGGTAACAACGAAAGCAAAAAAAAAAAAAAAAACCAAAAAAAGAAAGAAAGACTAAACCAGAAAAAAAAATCTTTTAGAGTTAGCTATATTTCAAAGACTTTGCTGCAGAAAGAGCAACTGGTTTTATTTATATTGGTTTCTTAAGTAAAATAGATTATTTTCAGATGTAAAAACAAAATTTCTCGCATAGAATCTGATTGTCACTGCAGTATAATGGGGTCATGGGGAATTACAGAATTCTGGTGAATATAGTGTTAAATAGTTACAAATAGTCCCTTTAATTTTTACAAAATAAAAGGAAGTTGCTGCATGTGATTGAATTGAGGTTATTTCAATTTGCTATGATAAAGTCTTCATGAGAGAATTTTGGCTAATTTTTAGAATGCAGAAATACCATCCAGGATCTGCATCTATATTGTTTTATTATTTGACCTTTTTCTATCTGTATGTCAGCTATTTTTAAAAAATGACAATGCAATCATTAATAATTTTGGTATTTAGACCCATTATGGTTGATTGTTGAAGCTTCTAGTAGAATTTTTCTTTTCTTAATAATAAAATATATGGTTCCATATATTTTCTGAGGAATAGATATTACACTAATTGGCAAAAATTTTAAAGTATGAGTGCATTAATGGCACCAATGTTGCTTTGAAATTGAAAAAAATCTGATACACAAGGAATTTTTTTACTATATGATGTTTTTGTCAAAAGACAAGTGCTCTCTTACATGTGTTTTTAGTGTTTTTTCTTTAATTACTGTACATGTTGCCTTCAGGCTGTACAAAAATGAAGCACCAATGGCAGAATCAACCTGCAGAATGAATACATACTGACCATCTGAGCTCTCTGAGAACAGTGAGTCTGAGAAACAGAACAATCAAGAAACACCAGAAGAAGCACTTGAGTTTTTATTCCTGAATTTGACACTGACTTTCATGCAGCCTTGTCCACACTTCAGCTTCCTTGTGTAAAAGAAAGAAGAAATAGTAATTAACCAATACTATATTATTGCAATACCGCATATAATGGTGTAGTGTTGTGAACTTAATTGGATAATGCTTGTCCAAACACTTGAAATGCATTTGTGAAATGCATTTGTAAAATGCATTTATAGTGAATTGCATTTTTAAATGCATTTATAGTGAATGAGGTGACACCAGACTTGTGACTGGTCACTGTTGGGGTTCAACAGGGCTCCATCCTCGGCCCCGTGCTCTTCAACATCTTCATAAATGGCTTGGAGGCAGGACTGGAATGGACACTAAGTAAGTTTGCTGACAACACTAAATATAGAGGACAGAGAGACTCTGCAGAGAGAACTTATCAAATCAGAGTGCTGGGCAATCACCAACTATATGAAGTTTAACAAGGGCAAGTGCTGGATTCTTCACCTAGGAAGGAAAAATCCTGGTCAAGTGTATAGACTGGAGAACGAGAGGCTGGAAAGCAGCACTGTGGAAGGAGACCTGGGGGTCCTGTTGATGGCAAGTTCCACATGAGTCAGCAGTGCCCTGGCAGCCAGGAGGACCAACCCTGTCTTGGGTGCATCAGGCACAGCATTGCCAGCTGGGAAAGGGAGGGGATTGTCCTGCTCTGCTCTGCACTGGGGCAGCCTCACCATGAGTGCTGTGTGCAGTTTTGGGTGCCACAATATAAAAACAACATTAAGCTATTAAAGAGCATCCAAAGGAGGGCAACAAAGATGGTGAAGGTTCTGGACGGGAAGCCGTATGAGGAGAAGCTGAGGTCACTTGGTCTGTTCATCCTGGAGAACACTGAGGGGAGACCTCCTTACACTCTTCCACAATGTAATGAGGGGAAGAGATGGGGTAGGGACAGATCTCTTTACTCTTGTGACCAGTGAAAGGACTTGAGGAAATGACATTAAGCTGAGTTGGGGAGGTTTAGGTTGGATAGTAGGAAAAGGTTTTTCATTGAGGGGGAGGTCAGGCACTAGAACAATGTTCTTCAGGGAAGTGGTCACAGCATGAAGCCTGACAGAGTTCAAGAAGCATATACATGATGCTCTCAGGTGCTTGGTGTGACTCTTGGAGTGTATTGTGTAGGGCCAGGAGTTGGGCTCGATGATCCTTGTAATCCTTGTTCCTTCCAACCCAGCATATTCTATGATTCTGAATAGAAACAAAAACTACAACACACTTCAGGAAGAGAGCACAATCTGAGGAATCAACTTTGTGCATAAATCCTACAGGGAAATGTAAAATCTGGTAGTTCAATGGAAAGAAACCAGTTTAATTTTATTTGAATTCTTAAATTTTAGTATGCCAGAAATTCACACAGATAAACAGCTAAAAGATTATCCATGAACCCATAATAATTCTTACAGGAATCATTCTAAGTTAAATTTCTGCAGTCAGTCTTCAGGGTGTAATAATAATTGTCTTGTAAACAAATATATATAGGTACTGAAAACAGGATCAATATGTATGCCACTCCCAAAAGTGACATTTATGAAGCTATCCATGTTCTAAAATATTTCAAGTGATAACACTTCCAGTGCTCTATTTAACCTTTCTTTCTCTTAGACTTTTTTTCCTGAAAAAAAATAAATTTCTCCCTTGTTATTTAATGTCATCATTCTTTCTCCTTCACAACACCTTTTCCATAGTCAGAGACCATCATCATGTTTCTAAACCTCATAAACTTATTTTCTTCAACCTTGCACGTGATTGTGTTTCCAGGACCTATTTCCACACTTGTTACTATTTCATGGGCTTTCACAAATTGAATCAAACTAAGATGGTTAAAGCTGGAGTTAATATTCCAGCTGAGATATTACTACCACTTAGAAGAGAAAATTGTGACTTCAGGGGTTTTTTTGCAGGTAATAGTGCAGTTCTTATCTCATTAACTTAAATGAGTTTTCATCATTAGAGTGATATTCTTGATTAATGTATGCTGTGACTGTAATTCTGTTCACCTCCCTTTTAGCAATTTCTGCAGTGCTGCTGCCCAGACAGATTTTCTACACCCTGTGGTTGTGCAGCCACTTACATCTAATTGTGTGTAAAACTTTGTGGGTTTCCTAACTGGATTACTTCCTAATTTTCCACACCATTTGTCATATTTGCCAAGTTTATTTAGATATATACTTCTGTCCTCCAGTATTTTTGGACTTTGTCAAAATTTAACTTTGTTTATGATTTTAATTATTAGAATACCAGACTTACAGAGCCCTATCTGGTATATTCTAGTTAAGGAGAGCGCTACTCTCTGGAAAACACTCTTGCCAGTTAAGTGTTGGCATCATAACAGTCTCATTTTTCTAGATTTCTTATGAGAATACCAGAAAAGTGGCAAAAGCAAAAGCTGCAAAGATATGTGATATCTAACACTTCCTTTCTATTCACAAAGTCTATTACTCTGTCATAAAAGGAAATTAGTTTTGTTTATTATGATCTAGTCTTCACAAATTCGTGTTGAATGTTACTCTTCTTTTTATCTACCAGGTAGATAAATTTATTGGAGTCTGTGTGTTCTACTATTTCTCCAGGATCTGATGAAACACTGGACATGAGCCAACAGCTTGACTTGCAGCCCAGAAAGCCAACTATATCATGGGCTGCATCAAAAGCAGTGTGGCCAGCAGGTCAAGGGAGGTGATTCTGCTCCTCTGCTTTGCTCCCATGAGATCCCACCTGCAGTACTGAATCCACTTCTGAGGCGCTCAGCGTTAAAGGAAATGGACCTGCTGGAGCAGGTTCAGAGGAAAACCACAAAGGTGATTAGAGGGACAGAAAATCTCTCCTAAGAAGAGACACTGAGAGAGTTGGAATACCTCATTGCAGCCTTCCAGTACCTAAAAGAGGTTTATAAAAAAGAGAGAGCAACTTATTACCTGGGCAGATAGTGAAAGGACAAGGGGCAGTGGTTTTAAACTAAAAGAGGAGAGATATCTATCAGAAATTTGGAAGAAATTCTTTACTTTTGGTGACAGTGGTGAGCCTCTGGAACAGGTTGCTCAGAAAAGCTGTGGATGTCTCATCTTTTGAAGTGTCCAAGGCCAAGTTGGATGTATCTCCAAGCAATCTCATCTTGTGGAGGGTGTCCCTGCCTATAGCAGGGGAGTTGAAACTAGATCATCTTTAAGGTCCCAAACAATTGAATTATTCTATGTTTCTATGACTGATATTCACTTGATTGGTCTATACTTTTCTGGTTCCTTGTATTCTTATTTGTAAAGACAAAATGTCTTTGTGTTTTTCCAGTCCTCCATATTTCCTTCAGTTCCTAAAGATTCTTCTGGCAGTTTAAGGATTTCGTTAACATATCTTAGCATGAGTACTTCATCAGCTCCCGATAATTTTAAGGGGAAGTAATGTATGTAAATATGTCTAATATTTCCATGCCTTGTTGTAATCTGAGTTCTTATTCTTCTGCAAAAGATGTCAGCGATATTTTTAATGAAGACTGAATTGAAAAAGGTATCAAATTGCTTCCCCTCCCAAAGTCATTTGCTTGATACCTTATAGTTCCCTTTTTCCTCTGCCCAGCAGTAAGACATTTAGTTTCCTGGTCTTCCTCTTATAATGAGGTTTGGAATAATTACTTTGTTTACATATTTGAAAATGTTAAAGGTGTCACCAGTCAACAATAACCAACATAATGTTGCATTTTCAAAGCTCCAGTGCAAATCATTACACATTTCTGATATAAAAGTAGCATTAGAAGAGAAAGAAATGTAAGGTGCCATTTGAGAATCAAGGTGACTCAACAAGCAATTCCTTTATCTAAAGGTTCCAGTAGTATCAGAATACTTGTATGACTGTCCAGGGAATTAATATGACAGTAGCAGAGGGGAATATCATATCCCTTCACAACGAGGTCTCTCAGAAAACCTGCAGGTGGCCCACACCTGGGTGTCTGCTGATGTACCAGTTGTGTTTATTGCTGCAGCAATGATGCATTTCCAGTGCCTGGCAGCTGTGAGCGAACATGTTTGTGAAAGCCATCCCCAGCTGCACCTTGCACCATGCTTCCAGATTCACTGTCTATACTGACAGGAAATCCAGTTCTGAAGGCAGCTTTGGAATGCCCCAATGCAGAGGTATTCTTGACAGTGTGCATGTGGAAACAAATAGAGAGTGAATCGAATTAATAATATAGATTTATTTTACTTTAAAAGTAATTACAAACAAAGGAGAAAAGCATGAGAGATAGTGTGCGGCATGGTGTGAAACTGAAATTAAATGTTTTTGCTGCAGGAATTATTAGTCTAGTGTGAGTTGACCACCAATAACTGGTGTTGCTGTTGCTAGGAGCTATCAAAAGAAATGTCACTCTTCACAGCAAGTGATGAAATTTGACATATGGCATCAAAGGATCATTAAAACTACACCTGCTGCAGAGGAGCTTGTGTCTTTTGAGAGACTTTCAAGCAGAAAAGGTTATTTCAAGAGTGTAAAAGGGTATGCCTTATTTTTGTTATTTTTAATAGGTAATTAAGAAGCAGCAAAAATAGGAGAAATGGTCAGAAAAAAGGATACAAAGGAAGATTTAGCTTTTTTTTTATTTTCAATGTTTTGTGGAGTAAAAATAAGAAACTATCAAGATAATTTCTTTCTAAAGTCTACAATAACACAGTTGATGATAAATCATTAATAAACATAGCTGGAAAATTCACCATCTTTTCTCAAAGTTCAGTACTGCATTCCCGAGCTATTGCCTTGATGAAACTTCTCTATTAGTTTTGATAGCATTTTAAGATGTGAACATTGAAGATTTTGGTCAGAAGCCTGAAACAGTTTGATATTCAGTTCGTCATACACACATTGAACTATGTATAAGAAAATTGCTGTTGACTTCAGTAGAAGTCAGCACAATTTCTGAGTCAACACAGAATTTATACTGTAGAGGATCTCTATTTCATAGTAATGAAGATTTCTGTTGTAATTATATTTGTGATTTTATTCCTGAATTAGAATACAATTTTCATATATTTTTCTATATTTCAGCTCATACAGTTCTTACTCTTGTTTCAGACAAATAAATAAACACATAAAGACTTGTTTATTGCCTCTGCAGATTTCTTGGGAGTTATTGCTAGAAATTAATGCACATAAAGAAAGTATTCAAATAAAACTTTGCTGTAAAAATTATATTTATAAATTTGCAATGTTCCTTTACTGGGAAGACTGAAAAACAAAACAGCGTAAAAATATTAAAAAGAAAAAGAATTAGTGTTTATGTGTATTTAGTGGTCACACAGAGCAAAACCTATGGACTATTACTAATTATGTTGCTCTACTGAAGTGGGTATAGTAACAAAGTCCTTCACATTTTTACCTCTTCTTCTCTGCATTCTCTATGGACTAGTTTTTTAGGTCTTCCTAGCCATATTTTATTGCTAGCTCTGCCACAATCTCCCAGAGAGCTGTGGCCAAATCATAGCCTCTGCATTTCATTTTACCAGTCTGCAAAATAATGGTAGTGTTACTAAAAAGTTCCAAGGTGTTACTATTGGTGTTTCAATTTTATTCCTTTAAGCCAATGTATTTTTAATGTTTCCATGGGCAATGTTGCATATGTTGACTTCAGTAAATAGATGTATAATATAGTCTCAAGTTGGAAAGGACAACAAGGATCACAAAGTCCAACTCCCTGCTACTCCCACAAGCCCAACTTTACATAAGTGTAAAAGATTCAATTGAATTCAATGCTATTCAATTTACTTTTGAATAACACTAATTTTCAATTCTGAAAACACATATGCACAGTCAATGTAATGTTAAGAAACTGTGCAGAGTAAGTAGATATGAAAGCTGTTGAACAATATATCTGCTGGATCTCCTGTGACCCAAGGCTTTAGATTTCAGTTTTTGGCACTGATTCCAAGAAGTCTTTTGTTTCATTTATTTTTGTTGCTAAGTACGGTGGTCCATCTCTATCAAGATGATTCAGAATCATGATTCCTTACATAACATTCCTATCCACAGGCCTGTGAGTTGATAATGTTGAAGCCAGAAAGAAAACAGTTGATTTGCACAATTCTGCTTTCCCACAAAGAAAACAAATTTTGAATCTCTTTCAAATGCTGGAAATCAGATAGTGACATTAAAAAGGGGAAAGGGGAAGTCTAGATCTTAGAATTGCTTCAGAATCAGTTTTCAGTCAATCTTTGGCTAAAACAGACAAGGATTTCTACAGCAGTCTTTTTCCTATGTTTTGTTTTGTTCTTCAGGAGACTAGAGAACAAGAAACAGTTTCTCAGATCTGAACAAGCTTATCAAAAATCCAAGGGGGATACAGATGATTTTGTTACAGTGATGATAAAGAAGTTTTATCTTGATATTCCTGTCTTGTAACAGGCAAATACATAGCTACTGACAGTGATTTGTTAATCATACTCTTGGAGCTAATTTATAATGAAGATTTGAACTTAAAACAACATGCATTTCAATGACGTGACAGGAATAGCAGTGATAGGGCTGGCAAAAAAACACAAAAACTTTTTCAAATGGCTTGAGAGAGTGTGCTGTCTGGGTTTAAATCCAGACATCAGTGGAATGGTATGTTTCAAGAATACATAAAACTCAAAGTGCTGCATGTATTTTACAGTATTTTCTTCAAACAGCATTATTTCAAGGTCAGAGTAAGCTTCAGCCCAATAAATAAACAATCTTGAGTAATTATGCTATGAATGATAAAGGCTTAGGAACACTTATTATTTTCTAGTTTCACTAAATTAAGGATAGAGTGGGACATAAGTGGCCAAATTTAGAAATGCACTGTTGTAGATACCATGCAACTCAGGTAAAGAAGGAAGATTTTTAACTCCTGCAGCCCAGCAGTTCAAAAGGGTCCCACAGTAGCAAGGCCCACTTGTTTAGTCATTGCTACTTTAAAGAGAACCACCCTGAGAAAGTGGATTGCAAACGTGTTTGGTGGTGTAGCTTTTTAATCCAAAAATTGGTGTGACAAAAAATACAAAAGCCAGTCTAGAACTTGTCACCACTCTGCCCTGGTTTTTCAACACATCTTTGGAGCTTGTAAGGATTTACTAATGCACATCCATTCAGTGCTTTGAATAAAAACTGTGCCTTTGATATTAACGTCCGTATGGATGAAAGCCTCATACACGTTTTTAGATAAATTCTCCTTCTTGCCTTCAAAATGAACACTGGTCTGAGTCAAAATTCTGAAAATTGCCATCTCAGCCCATTTTGGATGAATCTGCTGGTAATGAAAATTCCAGACTGACAGCTCATGAAAACAGTGTTCTACAAAAATCTCCCATTTAAGTTTCTTTCACTTTTCTCTGCCAATATTCCTGACTCTGATTCAAAAACAACTAATTTACTGATTGACAGCGAAACTGAAATGTATGAATTCATAAATTTATTTATTAAGCCTTACAAGAAGAATGTAAATTCTGAAGACTGTTGGTATTGCAAGTCCAGTAAGTTTGCTAGAAGTGAATACCAATTTGTTATTTTTGAACGTCATGAAATTGTAATAACTTTTTTATTAATGGTAATCAGGTTGAAGTTTAAAATTACACTAGTTAAAAGCTGAAAAATTCAAATCCTTTAGTTGTCTCATGATCCACCCAGATGCTTTTTGTTCCTTTTTTTCTTTTTCTTGCTTTGAATAACTGGTTCATTTTATCCATACCTTTTTTGCTGATAATCTACCTTTCACTCAACCACATGATTGGGTTTGTGTCTATGCGTGCTTTATGCAGATTCTTATATTCAGCTGAACGCCAGCATGTGCAAAGGCAGTGTGCAATTATTTTACATTCTGAAGAACACAACATTTAAATAACAAGACTATGTATTAATGGTTGTCCCCCCAAAGAAAGAGATTTTATGCAAGTTTCTTTTTCAGGGTAGTTGTGATGTATAGAAAATTAATATGTAGAACAGTAAATTTTTTCTTCTCTCATTTATGAGGGAAATTTAAAAAATAACACTACATTTATATTTCCACTAAAGGGAAGAAAAAAGATACTTTGGACTATTAAATTCAACTTTTATTGTAAGTAACTACAAAGAGAGGAATTGATTTTAAACCTAAAATACTGGTCTAATTTTCTTACCAGTATGGGCTTTGATATTCACCCTTTTTTTTGGTTTTGAGGTTATTTTAAATCTAGTTTAGATTGGCACTATCATTTTCAAACTGCTAGTTTCAATTGCTTCTGGAAGTCACTTGAAGCCTGGAAGTCCAGGAGGGATAAATGCAGGAAATGGTGTGTAAAACTCTGAAATAGGTAGTAGCCTTTTATTCCACACACATAGGTATTAATGTCTGCAATGGAAGTTCTTCAGTAACTTGTCTCCTGCAGCAAATTATGTATACTTCTGTGAGATACAATAAATTGCATTTCTTACATTATGGCTATAATTGAGACAGTGGATTTCAGTTCTTTTCATCACAAGTTTTGTCTCTCAGTGGTTGATAAGCTGGTGGGTCTCATTAAGTTTAGATTACACCTATCTGTATTATAGTGCCTTTACCTCTTTGCCGAAATATCTGCAATGAAGTCACATGGGAAAAAAAAAATCTATAATACAGGTTTTTGCTGTTTTGGTTGACTGATACATCCATTAAACTATAAATTTTGAATGTTTATGTTTGTTTATCACATAGAACTCACAGTCTTTCATGACTAATCTTCACCAAAAGAAGAAAATGCAGTGAGAAAAGTATAATACTCTGTTGACAGATGTGTTCAGTGTTTAGTGTTCTGACCCCAGTCTGAAATGGAATCTTGAAAAAGAATTTTCATTGTGCTGAAGACAAGTCCATTTTTTTTTCTTGATGAAAAGGAAGAAAAAGCACTAAGATCTGATGATTGAGATAATATTTATTTTGGGAAATCTCATTTTCCACTGGATAATAAACCTACATTTTGTTTTGTGTTTCTTTTCTAGTATCCATAGTTTCTATTCTTGTTCTTTGCAGCGTGTGTGTTTTGCTTGTTGTCTGCAGACTAGTTTCAGTTGTATTTTCTGACTGATCTCTTGAAAACTTCTCAGCATCTGCTGGGATAAGAATAATATGAGAGAGCTTGCCGTTTCATAAGAATTCCATACACAGAAAGAAAAAATCTTCTTTTGCCCATGGTACCAGCCACAGTAAATTAATGCTCTAAAAACATAGTTTCATTTGCTCTTCCTTGCAACATTCGGTTACAGGTTCATAGTAAAGATTATATCTTCTCTGACTATAGTGTTACTATGGAGACTTCATGGCATTTCCTAAATCTCCATTATTATTTCCCATTACTTCCTCATCACAGTAGCAAATACAGTCTTCAAAAATATGCAGTGAAAATTCAGGTGCCTAACCATACATATATTAGTGATACATGTGAAAATTAAAGGCACTAAAGATCCTAAATTAAAATATATAATGTGAACTGCCACAACTAGTGTATGCTTGAATTATTTATAAAAAATGGCTTACTTATGTTTTGTTGTATTTTTTTTTCCAAGTTGCAGGAAATCTTTCAACCATTGCTTCATTTAACCTTGTAGAATGATCTACATGTTTTTCATCTTGCATTTCTCAGGTTTTTTCCTAAGATTATTTGCAACCACTCCTACACACTGGCCAAATAAAGCAGCCAAATTAATGTTGTGCAGTTTTTACAACAGAATTCTAACCTACCATGTTTGATTAGGGCAATAGTGCAGGCTGAAAATATAAACCCCATTCTTTACTGCAATTTGTATGAGATGGCCTAGAGGTGCAGTTTCAAAGTACTATAACAGGCAAATTGATTGATATGTGCCAGGGAGAACATCAGCTTCTATCTTTCAGAATATTTAACATGGTTATTTCAAAAGCATAAAGAGGCAACTTTATCTGCATTAAAACAGCTTCTCCATCTGGCTACAATTTGATTGCATGTTTCAAAATGGCAGTAAATTTTAATACATTAGTGTGAAGTGTAAGTGATGCCACAGCTGGTAATAACAAATTCACGTAGTTTGGCCATTTAACTCACATCATGCTAAATAGCTTAGTGCTTTAAGACAGCCTACTTTAGAAACAAAGAACAATAGTATTTCAGCTCTAATGTGAAACTTCTGTGTTTCAAACTCACCATTCAAAGCTACATTCGGTGTGAGCGTAGTGGCAGTTCCTACTAACTTTAAGTCATGATTGAACACTTCTCCACCCTTTCTTTTCAAATATATTCCATCTGAAAATTTACCAAGTAAGCAAAGGACCTGATGTTCAAAGAAACTGAGACAAGCTCTTTTCAAATGATAAGCAATTAGTGATTTTCTAGCAGTTGAAATTCCTCTTCCTTATCAATAATTCCTTCTTCTGTACTCACTCTCCATACTTCAAATTAAGACTAAAGGTTTGATTTTCACCTGAAAAAATTTCAATAGACTTTGAAAAGTAATATGTGCTAAGCTGCAACTTTACTTCCATCCTGAAATGGAGAGCAAGACAGTCTTCCCATGTACTGGCCTATTCTGTGAAATATGTTATGCTCCAGCAGAATTTTTCTGTTTCCTTTACTGATACATCATATCAGCTGTATAGAGAATTGTGGTCTCCAATTTTTCCAAGCTGTATTCTTGAAACTGTAAGACACTACACCGTCTACAGCAGTACCATAATTAATGTTTCCCTTGCATATTTGCTTGTGTTTTTGAAACTCTCTTTTGCTTTGTTTCAGATCTAAACCTCAGACACCAGCGTCAAATAGCAGTGAATACAAAATAGCATCTAGTACTCCTGAAGAGATAGAAGTACCATTGTAAACCATTGTTGCCTGTTGGTACTTAATCCTTGTCACTAGACTCTTTAATGGGACTAAATAATACCAGTGTTCCTGGAACTAATGTCCACTGAATTTTGGGATGCATCTGATTTGATTTGTTTTGTTGAAAGAGCCAACAAATATCTTCATGTATTATAGGAAGCACTCCTAGGCAAAGGGATCACTTTCACATCCTTCTGAGCTAATCAAGATTTGAACTCTTAGTTAATGGTCTGTTTGTTTCTTAGTAGACTGTGCTTCAGCATTTTATCCCACGACTGTTAAACCAGTAGTTATTTTAATCTTTTAGTGAACTAAAGAATGTGATTGATTTTTTTTTTTAATATTTGAAACATCATGATGTATAAATTTGCTCTGTGTACAGTTTGGTGCCTTAGCACAGGAAAGCTTCGTGTCATGGTTACTGTCAAACAATGCTGAGAAAAAAAAAGCTGGTCCTTGAGTTACTTCTTTTGGTTTCTAATAATAAGGGGAGGGGATTTTTCATTGTCAGAAGAACCAAGACTTCTACAGAGTAAGAAAAAATCAAGGGTATTCCCCATCGTACTTTTTTTATGATCCTTTAGGTGAGACTGTTTTGTCATAGCCTGTCATCACAGTATATTTTCATTTATATGCAAAAAAGAAGACATGACAATTTTTAATTTAATTCTATATACTATGGATGAAAAATAAATTCTCCTCTACTAGAGACATTTCTTTATCTACTAAAAAGATAAAATTAGGACAGACAATTTTTTTTTTTGATTACCTCAGAGTGTGAAATAGTTACTCTTCAGAGACAGTTATTCTTCAGAAAGGTTGGTAATCCTGAATTAAGGCAGTGGTTTAGTTGTGCTACTCTCTGTAGAATCATAAAGAATTTTCTTTATGACATTATTGTAAAAGGCTTTTAGAAAAATTTTCATACACTTGATAATGCATTCTATTTTTTGTGAATGTTAATTCTTGTAAAATAAATTCTGATGTAATGTTGAAATGACTATGAAGATTAAGAGATGTTAAAAAAACCAAAAAAAGGTACCCAAAAAGGCCATATTCGTCAATATTGAAGCATCCAACTGTTAGTACTGCATTCGTAAGCACCTACAGGATTCTTCTCTAAGTCTGTGAAGCACTATGAATATACATACCACATTTATGATGTTTATGCTTTTTCTGAGGCACCTCTGAGTGGCTTTCTGCTAAACATTTTATCTGCCAAGCACTGTCATTCTTAAATGAATGTTATTTTTGTCCAAGTAGTGTTATGATAAGTTTGTTATTCTGATTTTATCTAAGAAGTGAGTGTCCAGTTTTGTCTTTAGATTATTTTTCTTTTTCTTTCTGAAAACTGAGATTCATTAAGGCAGAAATACTATGTAGTAAACAACACTGGTTTGACAATAAATATACTATATTATACAATAAATAAATAAAAAACTATATATAAACATACTTTTAAATTCATAAGCATTTTGGTTTTCATGTCTTAGTAAACATTTTAAATGGGGAAAAGAAACTGAAAATACAATGAGAAAGAGATTCTTTTTGTTTTCAGTAATAAGCTCTTTCTGATAGGGTTGGAAAAAAATAAGGTATAGATTTGCACTGAATAGTGAGGTAAACATGACGGTTGGTGGTGTCTCATATGTGGAAAAAACTTAAAAATATATTTCTAGATTAAACTGGAAATTTCATGTATCCTTGAACACTTTTTAGTTTTTCTTCCTTCAAAACTTCCATTAAAATAAATGGAAATAATGTATTTCTAGAGGTGAACAGGATATAATTTACAGCACAGCAACTGAAGGCAGAGTTATTTAGTTATTGAATTGCAGCAACTGAGAACACTTTAGAACTGAATTTTATGAGTTATGAAAAGAAACAATTCTAATTCAAAATCAATACAATAAATTTCTGAGATTAAAAGAAAATATATAGGGGCGCAAGTAAGTGTCATCATTAGGTGTTATTAAAAAAACAGTTAGTCTTTGTTAATGTAGAGATGTAGAAATACAACACACAAGCAGCAGGTGAAGAAGTAGTTTCAGTAGCTACAGTGAATGACTTTATTTTCAAAGTAGGTTGACTTCTCTAATTTTGTCTGCTTTTTATAAAGCCAAAGTTAGAAGTTTCTAGAAAATGGAAATTCCATCCCACTAAAAACTGTGTAAAATACTATAAAATCTTCCAAGGGAAAAACCGCATGTAAAACCTCTCAACATCTGAAATGGAATTCTTGAAGCTGTTGATTGCTTATTAGGAAAATTTATTTCAGTTTGACTTTACCATGCAAAACCGAGCAGGTACCAGGGAGATGAATGCTGAAATGTTCAGCCACCCATCACTTCTTCCACTACCCCCCATGCTGAATAGTAAATGAAAGAGACAAGTGCTTCAGGTCTCTGTATGTTTTAGAATTTGGCATCAGGGTGGAGGTAGGTACTGAAGGATCCAAGGGATTATTTTACAACTTGACCTCCAGCCCTTGCTGTCATATGTTTAATATGGAAATTGATCTCCAGAAAGCAAACATGAAACAGTTGTTTTAAGTTTCTAACTGGAAAACCTTAGCTATAAAAAAGAGCTAGTGCCTACCAGAAAGAATTTCACCTGAAACTTCTTATACAGCCAGAGCCACCACTTCTTCCCTCCTTAGTTTATCTATCCACACAGGAAATAAAATATATTTATTTATAATATTAAATTATCAACAAATAAGTCAACTTTATGTTTCTCTGATAGTCTGGCTTCTCCATGTTGTCATGAAGTATTTTGCATGTGGAAGGGAAAGGTCAGAAAGTTCTCTTAATTCAATATATAAAAGGCACCATGTAAAATGACAATAATATTCAAAAGTCTGTGAGGTCAGAACTCCATTATGTTAGGAAATACTGAAATGAGATCCTTCAGGGAGACCGAATCAGAAGCAACTGCTTTGCCAAGCTGCAGCAGATTTCTATTTATTTTTATCCAGTAGATTCTATATACATAAACAAACTATGGCTGAACTCAGAACTGAAGCTGACTCTTTTTCCCCTCTTTACAAATAGAATATCAGGTATTTGAAGGGGAAAAGAGAAAACTAGGAAAGACAATACAATTTTTATTTATAGAGGCAGAAATTCATATCATATTGTTGATTAAAACACAGGACCACTCATAAATAAGACTGTTTCAAAGCAAAGGTCAGAGATAGCCTAAGCAAAAAATTAATATCCCAGATTAAAATGTTAATGTTCTGTCTGAAATGCACAGAAACAAATGCAATCTCATTTACTGACATTTCCAGAATTTCAGCAAAGATTGCTATATTAATCTGTTATGCATTTTCTTTAATCTGAAACAGAGAAAAATCTTTAGGGAACAGGGTTTGAACATTCTGTACCCTTCTGCAAACTAGAGCAAGTTAGACTCAGCTTTTTTAAGAATATTTGTGACTATTTTCTTTCACGTAAATAGACCAAGACCGGAAAAATGGTCAAATAATACTTATAATTTCCTAACATCACTGAAAACTAAGACTCTAGTTATTGAGACTGAAATTATGGAAATTACTCCTGGGAATTTAAAAGCCATAGTATGACAGAATAAAACAATACCCCATATGCCATATATTCATAAGAATTCTAAGGTCACCTCAGATTTTGTGCTTGTGATCAAGTTCAGACAACTTCTGTTTTCTGAGCACAAGGTGAAAGAGGTTACTGAACAGCATGTAGTTTTGTCTGAAAATGCCAACACCCTCATCAGTGATTGTGCCTGGACATATTCCTTACATTGTCAATCCATTTGTAGTAGTGTGGGCATGGAAATAAAGATGAAAATGGTTTTGTGTTTCTAATATTCTTCTGCATTTGGTAGACTGTGTGTTTTATATGTGTACACTACATATAGTGTATGCAGTGTATATGCATATATATGCAGTGTTGACAACTTGACAGTGTGGTGTACATCTGCTTTCCAACTGGCTAAGCTCTTTTCCACCCACCTTTGAAACATCCTCCTCCTCTGGGACTGCAATTCAGTTTGTACGAATTACTATGTTAGTTGGATTCATTCGATGTCCTCCATAGAAATCAGACAGAAAAATGATCTTTTGTTGTTGATCTGGTTTGGGGAAGAAGCTCCTAAGAAACCAGGAGGTAAGGCTCAACAGATACTTATGGCCTCAGAAAATCTATCCAATGTTAGTTTCTACAAATGTGTACCAAAAGTTTTGTAAGTTTTAATAATGATTTTAAAATTTTTTTTAACCTTCTTTTTCTTCTACTTCAAATCTGAAAATGAAACCTTGGGAGCAAGACTCTGTAAAATAAAACAACAAGGATGTATGAGGGAGACTGCTGTGGGCAAAACAAAAGTGATGTCAAATGCCTTCAACCAAAAAGTTTGATGAAGGTTCAGATCAAATGCCTGTCAGATTGTATCATTGCATCTATCCTGTTCTCTAGCACTGTCTTTTTTGGTGGTATTTCAGTATCTCTACTGTATTGTTTATTTCTCATTAAATCAGCACTCCACATGAAATGTATGTGCTCCCCCTGTCACGGCCCTGAGGCACTGCCAGCCCTGCTTTTCTCTGCCCACATCCCAATCCTCCTCCCACCCTGACCACGACCCTGCACCCATTGCAGGTCTCTGGGTTGGCAGCTCCTGCCACAGCAACATTCCAGCTGGGCTGGTCTCCATCTGCCCCCCGTCCTGCCCTGCCTGGCTGTGGACACATGCACACACATATTCCCAGGCTGGCCTTGGCCCATGCCAGCTCCCAGGGATGTGCTCCATGCCTGGGGCTGAGGCTGCCCCTGGTACCCCTCACTGCCCGGTCCTGGCTGGCTCTGTGGGACATGCCCTGGCTCCAGACCCTTCCCTGTGAGAGTCATGAGGAGCTCGTGCTGCTCCTGGTGTCCCCAGGGAGCCACCTGTTCTTGCTGCTCCCTGACTCACATCTCTTTTTTTCTCAAGTGCAAGTTTGTGAAGCCATCCTTTGCAAGAAAAACAAACCACTGATAAATCTCCCCTGTGGCAGACTACTACTGCTATTGTGCTGAGATACACATGGGGAGACTTTCAGAGTTAAAAATGAAAATATGCATCTCACATAGACCTACACTGACTAAGGTGAACCACTTCCTGCTTGCCTTGCGCCAAGAAAGGCTCCTAATAGTCCAGTAATTTCTGTGTCAAAGGGCATTTCCATGGCTTTACCTTTATGTCCCAATCTCAGGGACTCCTAAACATCTTTGCCAGGCAATCTCTGCCAGCTGGGGAGGGGTCTGTCCACTGCTATGCCATCTTTAAGGAGAGGTGCTGCAATGTGTTTCCATATTCATCAGCATCAATCAATATATCATCTACTACTTATTTTATTTACTGTATTCAAGATGCCCAAGATATCATTCTTTTCAAAGAAAACAAACAACAGTGTTTTAAGTGAACCAGCAAAGGCCACAGCATTCTATTATCCAAAGCAAATACTCTTTGTAAAAAAGACATGGTACAACAAAAAGACAGGAAATAAAAGATGTGGATTTCTAAACAAAGTAGCTTGACTGAACAAACCAACCTGACTAAACAGATGCATAATGCATAAGCTAAAACTTAGGTAATAAGTATGAGAAGGTCAGCAAAAGTCTCTTAGCTTGCCTGTTCTCATTATCCACTTTTATGCTAGTTTGAAGATTGCTGAAATCAAAAGGAAAATGCGAAAACTTCATTGTTCCAGACAAAATAATGGTACAAAACAATTTTTCATTAAGATGTATCCATTACAAGGTCACACTCTGCTCTTCCTCCTTGTGTTTCAAGAGCTTTTCTTTTGTCTCCCTGCATAATTTGTCAGGCCAATTATTAGGAATTCTAAAATATTTTTTTATCTAAATTCTTTTTAATCTAAATTCTTTTTTTTCTTTTTATTTCCCTTTTTTTTCCCCCTTACATTTCTTGGAATCTATTTTTGCTCCAGTCTTTGAAACTAGTATCATCATCTTTGCTGGCTGCATTTAAGAGAGCTAAGTGACAAAATATTTATGACTTAATAAACATATAACAGAGCTTTTGCATTCCACAGTGAATGATACAGCACATGTAGAGACTTTTTTCAAAATAAGTTACTTTTTTTCTAGATAAATTACTTCCTTTCTAATTAAGTCTTTCATAATGTAACCAAAAAAGTCTAAAAGATGTTGTATCCTGCTTTACATCCTGTGTTCTAGGCCTGAATTTTGAACCCCTTTGGAAATTTAAGAATAGTTTCTGGTCCTTACACAAATCCTATGACACATTGCATACAAGTCTTGGGTCCCAAACAGTCAACAGAAAACAAGAAGAATTGTTCTGTTACTATATTTCCATTTTATATTTTTCTGAGTTGTTTTCTTTGGATTCTGTGGGAGCATAAATTTTGCTTGAAAATTTATGGGTGTCAGTAACACTAACCTGTGAGCAGAGACAAGGGGAAATTCTGATTTCTTCATGTTTTCATTTCTCTCAGTCTTCTCATCTCTCCAACACAGAGAGCAGAGCTTGCTTTCCAGGTTCATTATCATTCGGGTTGCATAAAGTTAAAAAGCAAAATCATATTTTCTTATTCCTTCCCCAGTGTGCTGCTACAAGGGCATGGTTTAGTTCAAAATACTACTGATACTGAGTTTTGTGCTGAATGAGACTCTTAGGAGTAATTATTATTCCAACAGGTCCACAATTTTATTACTGTTACATTTAACATACGGTTACTGCTACTGTATGTGGGACTCTATAGCTTCAGGAACAAATTCAGTGAGACCTCAACTTGAACTGAGACATTACTAATTGCGAATTAATTAAGTTATTTAAAGCCCTGCTGTGTAATGCTGATGTGAGACTGAGCTGGCTGTTCTGGTACTTCTGTGAAAAAAATAAAGGGGTTTGTAAAATGCAGAACTTTATAACAAATGAGATGAGAGATTCTAAAAGAGATTGCTGAAGTTTTAAACTGATGTTGTTTTGATTATAATTTAGTTGAAATGCAGTTTCATATTAGCTCCAGTTTAAACCCTAATTCTATAGTGATAGTGTGTGCTGTTGTAAAGTAGTACTGTTAGTCTATATCTCAAACAAACTCAGGGTATTTTTGTTCAGAATTATTCATGGCTTTCGTTCACATGAGATCATTCTTCAGCCTTGTACAGGGTCATCTAGGTCCTCCTGTGTGTGAAAGGAATCTAGTAAAACTTTGAATTTACACAACTTTTATGGCAATTTTAAAGATCTTTGGTAAAACATTTGCTTAGATGTTTTTAATGTTCTGAGTATTACTTTAAGTAAATAGAGTTTTTCTCTGAGAAATCCAACCAAAATGTAGGGTGGATAACTATCAATCAGGGGAAAATTGCCCCAGCAAAATGATTAAAATAATTGTCAATAATTTTATTTGGCCCAAGATTTCACTTTTATAACTTATTTTGGCATTCAATTCTGTAAGTAAAAAAATAAAACTTTAATGAATTCTAGTAGATTTCTGGGAGAATATATTTTAATTTTGGACAATTATAATACATAATTATATGGCTTGTAATAATATATATCCAACTGCAGGGTTTTTTAAACATACTATAGAGCATTTGAGATATTAAATATGTGTGAGCAATTGTCTGATGGGTTGGGTGCACAGGGTTGTATTAAATGGCGTTACATCAGTCTGGTGACTGGTCACCAGAGTGGTTCTGCAGGATCTATTTTAAAGCCAGTGCTCTTCATTACCTTCATAATCTACTTGGACGCAGGACTAGATGATACTAAATTGGGAAGCACAAAGAGGCCCTGGAGAGAGATCTTGAAAAGTTAGAGGGATGGGTAATCACCAAGAATATGAAGTTTAACAAGGGAAAGTGTGGGTTTTGCACCTGGGCCAGGGCCATACCTGGACATACGTACCCTGGATGTATGCATAGACTGGGGAATGAGATGCTGGAAAGCAGTGCTGCAGAGAGGGGCCTGGGGATCCTGGATGATGACAAGTTGAATCTGAGTCAGCAGTGCCCTGGCAGCCAGGAGGAACAACCTGAGGTGCATCAGGCACAGCATCACAGGCCAGGCAAAGGACATTTGTGGAAGTGGAGGGGCAGGCAATGATTTTTTCTTTTTGGTGACCCACAGAGACCCACAGGACCCAAGGGAATGGCCTAAAGTTGTGTCAGAGGATGGTAAGGTTGGATATCAGGAAAATGTTCTTCACCCAGAGGGTATTTGGGCACTGGAACAGCTCCCCAGGGTAGAGGTCACAGCACCAAGTCTGACAGAGTTCAAGAAGAGTTTGGACAATGTAGCAATGTGATTCCATGTGGCTTTTCTTTGTTCCCCTGCTCTGTATGATATTGGTTCTTTTTGAAATGTGCATCCTGTTGTACCCAAAATCCATTGGTGTGTTCCCTTTGCCTGTCTTCCCTTCAGACCTCCCAGGACTGGCTCTGGGAGAGCCAGCCCCACCCCCTTCTCTTCCCTTATAAGCTGATGCCGGCAGGACTTCGGGGTCTCCATCTTTGAGCTTCCAGTCCCTATTCCCTTCCCCCGCTTTCCTCCCCCTTTCCTGTCCCCGCACCCCACCTAAGGACCCTAATAAACCTCCCTGGCAGACCCGGAGATGGCGTCCAGTTCATTCTTTCGTCTCACTACATTTCCCGCTGAATTTCTGTGGCCAGAGACTCACGCCACGCTAAGCACACCCCAGGGGCTGCCCGGCCTGGACTTGGCGGAGATACATGCCCCAGGGACCTCGTTTTGGGGGGCTGCCGGGTTCTGCAGTCCTCCAGCAGAGAGTAACATCAGGACAATGCTCTCAGGCACATGGTGTGATTCTTGGGATGTCCTGTGTCAGGAGCTGGACTTTGATAACCCTGTGGGCCCCTTCCAGCACAGGGTGTTCTATAATTATTTTTCACCCTTTTGGTTTCAGTGGTATAAGTGAAATCAGTCTCAGATACTCATTATTGTGCATTTCAGCAATCAAATTAACAAGATAATTTAAAAAATCCCAATATGCAAAAAAGAATTTAGTGTTTTCATTTTCTTGTCAATGGTTGATGTCACAACTCAGTAATTTTTAAACAGAAAAAAAGACAAGATAAGGAAAAAAGAAAAATAAAACAATAAAAGAATTAAAGTGGAAACAGGCAAAGAAAAAAAAGTTTCAAGCGTCTTTGTTTTCCATGCCACTGAGATGCAATTCCACCCTTCATCTGTTTCTATTTGAGTCACCTTTAAGACAGCTTCTTCTTGAAGCACAGATCAGAAAAACATCTTTAAAAAAAAATCTACCTGTAGTCACACTTCATATTGATTGTATTTTATTTTCATTATTCTGTATTGCAAAAGACATTTGTATGAAAACCTTTCTTTGTTTCTGAAAAATTAATGTGCTTTAGCTTCTTTCTCTCACCTGAAATAATAATCCTTCCTTTGTGACATCACTTTTCATTGTTGTGCTATGATTGATGCCGCAATCTGAGATTCTGACTTCAGGTGGGAATAAACAGTAGAAAGAGAAGGAATAATACAGAAAAAAAAGACTTAGTGTTTTCATCATCTTAGAATATTGTCAAGAAAAATATATAGAAATGAGACTTTGAGCTGAACCAGGATAACCTTAGGAAATTACAGGAAAACCTTACTTGCATCTTTAATTTACATCTATGATGTAAATCTTTAAAGCAATTCAGCCACTGTTCAAGATGCCACTTGGTGTTATAAATTTCAAGAAATAATGCCCCAATTCTAATATTGCTGATGGTACTTCACCTATTTAACATCTATTACTTTAGGTAACCTGTAGAAAATTCAGTGCAAAGGAGCAATTCTGTAGTGACTTGTAATCTCCATTATAAAATACTTTGATAGACAGATAATGCTCACTGTTTCATCACAATTAATCATTAAAAGCGTCATCTGTTACTATTGTCAGGTTTGAGACCTTACCTCTACACTGCTGTCAGATCAATAAAAACAATGACTCATTCAGGCACATCTAGTAGGGTAGTATGAGGGAAAGGCTGAGAAGAATTCATTCAGTTGTAGAAAATGATTCAGTAAAATACAATGCACTGAAATAGGACCTTCACTAACTTTGGGTGCCATTTTAGCAGTTGGATTTATGTGCTTCATATTAATTTGATTATTTAAAGGAGATACCAATTTTAAAACCTCTGTGCTTAAAGGATAAAAAGTATATCCCTGTATATTTAATTATAATAATAAAATAAATATAGTTATTAAAATCTAATTATCACTTGTTAACAATTAATGTATATTTATATTTTTAAATCCATAATCATATGAAATATATATAGTGTACATTAACTGCATATATCTAATAGTCTAAATATATATATATAAACATCTTCACATACTGAGTTCTTCTTGGTTGTTCATATAATTTTCTTTAAATATGAAATTTATTCATGGTATGCTAGTATAGCTCAATTGTGTTTAGTACCTTAAGAATGGGAATCTTTCCACTGAATAGCTTTTAGTTCTTCAAGAACCAGTATGACTGGAAAAAATATATCTAACTTTCTAATTGATCTAGAATTGCAATATAAGAGAAACTTGAATAGGTAAAATAATGTGAATGGTGATAAAAGATTTGGAAACTTAGAGAAAAACTGACATGAGTTTATAGTTTGCTTTGGAAATTATTGCTTATACTCCACAGGAGAATTGATTCATTTTATGAAAAATAAAAAAATGGCAACCAAAAAACCCTACAAAAAAAAACCCACAAAGAAACCCCTCCCTCCCAGAAAAGAAAAAATATGTGAGTATAACACATCTATGAAAGGTAAGAATTTTTTTTTTTGTATGCAAAAAGAGTATGTCAGAAACTGTCCCCAAACCATTAATTGTCAGCAAACAAAATGTATATTAACAGAGGAGAGCAATCCTATTTAGGTCACACACACAGGTTTCTGTAGAGGGAATGCATTTATCAAGATTCAGAAACTGGAGCAGTAAAGATCAGAGAAAGCAAAGGGTCAAAGATAATAAAGCAAAGCAGATCTTCCTGAAGCCACATGGTCATTGAACCAATGTCTTTTCACATTCAAGAGACGTCTACGCATTTACAGTGAGCAAACACGGACTCCTTATAAGCAAAAAAAAAACCCCTATGTAATTTGTTTCTTCTCTTCTCTGTTGACTGTCCCACAAGAAGCAAAAAAAAAGAAAAAATCACAACTGTTAGGAAATAAACACTCAATCAACCGGAGCATTGCAGATATTTACATCTCTCTGAGACTGAATTACTTTGCCAGCACTGAATTCTGTGTGTCTCCTCCAACAATGACAAGATGGAAGGAGATTGCACTAAAGGGAAAAAAAATATCAAGTAACTATTTAACATAGCCAGATAATAAAAACCAGCATACAGTAGGTTTTCTCAAGCTATTTTGTCTCCCTTGGAAAAAAAAGAAAGAAAAAGAGGCTTACTTTCAAATTCCACAGTTCTTACTGCTCTATATGGTTTGTTTTCAAACAAAGAACAGGTCAGTACCAAAACTAATCTGTATCCAAAATTCAGTTCACATGTATATGCAAAAGTAGATATCTTAGTTTTCCAACTTTATTTCAGAATACAGGACATAGTCATACAACAAATTCAGGTGTTAACTGCTCTGTTTTGTTGGTGGTATATTTTGAGAAAACATCACCAATGATAGTGAAAATTTATTCTATAACCTTCTACAAAAAACTAGATTAATAACAATATCTGTCATATATCTTTTCATAAGGCTAGGGGAAAAAGAATTTATTGGAAGTTATTATTCTGTTTTCTGCAAGCTTTATCTGACTAAAACTAACATTCTATCACCTGATGGTAATACAACAAGGAGGGTATTAGTTACACTACATGTATAGACACATCTTGATATTTTAGTTTTGTTACAGAAACAATCATTAAAATACTTCATCAGCTCTAAACAAAGGTTAGAAGTAAATCATATTTCAACATGGAACAATAAAATTATCTGTGTTCTGTAGCATCCCATGGCTGCTTTGGGCACTGCATTTCTGAGCTACTCACCATGTCTATATTACTACAGAGCAGTAATAAAGGTGGAAAGTGGTGGCACTAGCACTGATTTAAAATGAAGCAAATAGTGCCAGCCCAACAGCTTGAGGGGGATTTCTGGAAACAGAACCTTGGAAGGGGAAGAAAAGGCCAAACCAATTTTGGCGGAAGCATTAGAATTGTTTTAAACAGGTCACTACTATATTGTGAGCTAGTTAACTGTGACATGAGATATAATTTGGTTTATGCTTATAGTGGGAGCTCTGTTTAAAGTGTCAGTGTGTGAGTTGTCTGTGTACTGACTTGTAGCCAAAACTTCTGACAGTGACTACCATGTCACTTTCTCCATTTCCCAGAAAGCAAACCTACTCTATACCCAGAATTCATAGCCTCTAATGAATAATCAAACAGATACAAGTCCCTATTTTGTAAGAATTTGTAGCTAAATTTTAATTTAACTTGTTAGGAAGGCATCATATTTTTATACCATGACTCAGCCTCCTGTCCTGAAGTGGACCAGATAAGTAAATTTTCTACAGGATAGCACAGAAATCAGTTATTATTCCCACTCTGTACTCAAAGAGGGACTTTTGCAATGAGAAAGACATCACTAAAATAGTGGATCAGCACAGCTTTTTTTCTTTTGCTCTTTTGAGGACCATACAGCTGAAATTCCAGTCCTTTGAACCTACCTCTGCTTTCCAGCAAAGGGAATTTAACCCTCTGTTATTATGCCAAAAGAATATGGATGTGGAGAACCTAGAAAAATATTCTTTAACTCAAAGTAGGTGTTGAGGGGACAGGAAATTTTAACACTCTTTCTGTAATGTCTTTGACCTGTCTTTGCATGTAATCACCATCTAAATAAATTATTGTCCATTAATCTGGTATTTTTATTTTTACTATGCTGTTCAAGAAATTATTACTTGCTATTTAAACAAATACTCCCTCCAACTATAATCTCACTGAAAAAATAATCTTAAATGGAAACACACTGATTTCAAGTTTTTTATCTTCCTGATTTCCTGGGTAAACTTCTGTTAGTTATTTTTTAAAATGTATATAAATAGCAAACGCGAAAGACCATTATGGACTTGAACATTTTTTATAACGTAAGGTAATAAGCTTTTTTTTAAAAAAAACACAACGGTATTGTAACTAACACATTAGAATTTCTCTGAAGAAGTCATATAAATATGTTCTTTGAATGATCAAGTTGCCAATAATACTTTGTCTAAAATTCAAATGATTCACCCAAGGCAACAAGGATTTTTTACCCAATAAATTCTCCTTCATACTGTCCCATTTCCTAGCTTCGTGTTTTCTTCCATTTCCCAGATGTTCTGTTCAGTTGTATGATGACTTTACTCTTAATTTTAGGAGCTGGGGGCAGAGGAAGTTCCTTCCATGCCTGCCAGAAAGAAACTTATTTTTGGAACTCAAAACCTGTATTTTTTAGTTGCTTTTCAGAAGATAATTGTTGCTTTCTCCAAATTTTGGCATGTGTCTGCCCATTCAAGAAGAAAACTCAGTTAATACCTTATTTTCTATCAACAATTATTTCAAATAATAATAACAACAACAACAATTATTTCCTCTCACTAATATTACTTGGGCTTGAGTAAGAATGGAGGATCAGATACCTCAGACAATTTACAGTACTGCTGTCAAATCACAGGTAATGTAATTATGTGCGTGTCTAAGATTTTGGGACTCACAAATTTCTTTTTAAGCACTGAGGAATTAAGTACCCCCTTTATGGGTGTAAATGAGCATAATTATTACTCTTAGATCCTGGCTGGTAATCACTTCTGTATTGCAACTTCTCTGAAGCCACTGTTTGTTTTCAGTCATACTTATGACACTAAACTTACTTCTCACCACACAGAAATAATTAGATATTCCTCCTAAGAAAAGCAAGACTGTAGTCTGTTTTCCAACAGAATTAGAGATAAAGAAAGGATAATAAAATCCTTGAACATTAAGCACTTATTCAAGGCTCTTTTTATTATTGAATAGGTAAATGATAATTTTTTTTCTAAGATCATTCGTTTACAAACAAGAAAAAAAGATGAGGAGACTATTAAGTTAGCTAATTTAATGATTACATAGTAAGAGACTAATTGAAGTTATTTCAAATTAGAAATCTAATTTTATTTTTGATTGTTTCTGTTTTACACACTTCAGGTCATTGGAGGCATGCCATAGTTTTCATTCTTGCAGGTACAGCTTAGTCAAAATAAAAAGGAAAAAAAAACCTCACTAAACAGGAAAATGTAACACTAATCAGAACCTAGACAGCTGCTTTGATATTTGCAGATCTTGAGGACCTATAACGATACCACTAGGAAATATCATAATGTCAATCAGGGTTGTAAACCTCATCTCATATTGGGACCTTTAACACCTATTAATTTTGCCAAAGTTTTTCAGACTTTTTGGAGAATTATTTGTTGCATTTCATTGAAATTCACTGACTTGTTCCTGTCTACAGCCCCTAAGTAGCCTTCCATTGTGACTGCAGTTTGTATAGTTTGTTTTCACGACAATATTTTTTCTTTTTTTCTATAGTATGAAATTCATTTATATTGCAAATAAAACCTGATCTATTCAACTTGTTTGCTTGTTGACTGTGACTTCATATACCCAGTACTTTGTGGTATAAAACCAGGAAAACATTAGTTCTGATAATTTTTCTCTGTCAACATCACTGGTTTAGACAATAGAGTTGGACTAAGTTATCTAGTAATGTAACCAGAAAACGTAAAGCTACTTGGAAGCAAAAGCTTTTTTTAGGTGTCTCTTGGCACATTTATTACATTCAATGATGAATATTAGCTACTCCATTAAAGATTAGCCAAAAAGTGGGTACCATCAAATTTCTTTACTTTCTAAAGGTCTGTGAAAGAATTCTTTTTTCCCATGTTTTCTTCTGTCTTCTTTTTCCTTTTATCCTCTCTCCTCACTTCCTTTGCATTCTGTTTCAATATCTCTTTTTCTTTTGTTCTTCCCATCTAGATGTTTCTGCCTGCATATTTCTCCATCTTGCATTCCACAAAATAATTATTTCTAAAGAAAAGTCTAAACTTTTTTCAACCTAAGATGGACATAATTCATGCCAACCATGTCTTCTCTTTCTCTTCTTGAAAAGTAGTAGTTTTATCTCCCTGCTTTGCATCTTCAGATGCTAAACTTTTGGAATAGGACCCATCTTTTAAACAGTAGGAGATTACTCAATGGTGCATTGATCCCAGCAGGAGCCTTTAGACACTAAAGAAATATAAATAATCACAGAAATATAAATAATCACAAAGCATTGCCCTATGCCTGATCTCCAGTAGCTGTGAGCTCTGTAACAAGAGTGTGATGCTCCTGCTCTCCCACTTGTCACCTCTCCAATCCCTCTGGCCAGTCTGCAGAAGAGCATAATATTTCTGGACTCAGCTCTTCCTCCAATGCCACTAGTAGCTGTCAGGCAGTTTCCACAAGATTTGAAGCAGCGCTGGGCAAGGACTGCAGACCTACACATCCAGTGGCTCTGCAGGTTTCTCACGTGCAGTTCATCTGGGCATGATTGTCAGATATCAACAGGAAAGTGATTTCTGTTTGTCAGCATTATCAGACAATGAGACACTCAGTTTGATTTTGAAAATAAATGTAGCACAGACAAGCTTCAATATTTGGCTCTTTAGCTGTAACTGTTAAGTCTCCAACTACTGGCAAAGCATATACTACACATGAACCTTGACTCCTGTCTTCAAAATGCTAAAGATATATTTAATATTTTAATTCTTAGGTTTCATGAGTTTTGACCTGAAAAGCATTTTAACTTATCATCTAAGGTTAATTATTTGAGTGCTATCACTTTAACAACTTCGCATGAGTGACCTGAAAATAAAGGCAATTACACACAGGCAGTCAAAAGAACTGAAACAATGTTTTTAGCCAAACACTAAGCAATAAGTCTTCTGTGATAGTAGCAGCAGAAATTGGGATATTAGGAGCATTCATGGACTACATCATTCACCAGATGTGAAAGTAGTAGAATAAAACACTATATTATACCTAAACCTGAATTTACTTTCCAAATTCATAATTTATTTTCTCTGATATGGACATTGAGTGTTGAACATGTATAGCTATTAGGTATGAGGCATATCTCAAAACAAGTACAAAAGTAAATACATGAGAAAAATTCGTGGTAAAAAAGTGTATGTGTTGCTGTGGTGATCTGAGGTACAATGTTGCTAATAAAACTATTTAAGTTATATCCCTAATATTTATCTATGGTAGCAATAAAACTGGATCATTATTTATAAATGGAAGTGTAACCTGCGATAATGAACAAACAAATTGCATATTCATGAAGTATAACTTAACCTGATTAATATTACTTGACAGGCACAGCTTTTGAAAAATATCTCAGATTTAAACTACAACTCCACAGTCCTAGAAGTAAAGGTTCATCTTAGATTTTGCACTCTGTTTTATTAATTTTGTTTAAAGTAATTTATAAATGCAGCTTATACATTAACTGCTGCTTTTTATTACAAAAGAAGAAGGAAAAAGGAAGAAATAAATTCCTGAAATTAATTTAGGGATCTATATTTTGTTGGAAACTGGATGTCACCAGGTAGATTGTTCTTCCCCCAGAAGTGCTCCAGATTTCACTAGGGAGCTATTCTTAGCAACAGAGCCCTTGAGGTTTGAACTCAGATATTAAAAATCAGTAGTCTTTTATAGAAATGTTACCCAAGAATCTTCAAAACCCCAGCAGCTTAACAGCAAATAAATTCTGTTCTCTTTCCCAACAGTTTTTAAATTTATCCACAAAATCATGATTCCCTTTTTCCATAGTTATCTGTTACTTTTATTTATCCTTTAAAAGTAAGACTGAATCTTCTCCTTTCAGATGTGGGAGTTTAAGCTATGCAATATAGTATGATGTTGTATATTAAAATAAAATTAGAAAAAGCCAGCTTTTAAGGATAATTCCAGAGAGGTCATTCAAACCCTTAGTAACCAAGGTCTTACAGAATGTTTATTACATAAATTAATTGTGTTTGTTGGGAAGTCTAAAAGATTGTTTTATTTTTAACTCTAAGTTATTTGGAGACATTTACAGTAACTTTTAGTTTATTTAGGTTTATGAATGGGAAGCTGAAGATTATCTATCCAATAAAATGACATGAACAATATTATTAAAACATTCCATAATACAAAATCATAAAATCATCTAGGTTGGAAAAGGTCTCTAAAATCTACAAGTGTGTGTTCAATATTTTAAGTTTTTTGCATTTGTATTTCCTTTCAAGAGTGTTCTGTTTTTTTCAATTTTGCAAAAGCTATATTAAAGGGATGAAAAAAGAAGAGATTATGATTTATATAAATACACTTTTTTTGTTGTTAATTTTTATAGGGGAAATAGCAAATTTTCATTAGATCAAGCACATGAAAACATTGACAGAAAATGATGCTCTTTTGTAAATAAAATTGTCTTTTGTTTAACATTTAGTAAGAAACACAATTGCGGAGTTTTGAGTCTATACCTGCTTCATATTTTGGGGATCCTGCTAATATAATTAATTTTTAGGTTTCTGTCAGAATATGGTAGCATTTTATGAGATAAAACTGAACAAAAATAGGTCCAAACTTTAGCTGCTTATGCATGCATGACAGAAGTAGAAATATATGGAAAAGTATCCGAAATATCTCCTTTTGTTACCACAAAATGAATCTTGACTAAAGATAAAATTGAAAACAGAAGACCTGTGAAAGAGATCAAAGTGAAAGATAACCCATAAAGTGCAGACAAACCCATCCAAAATTAGAGGTTACCACAAAGACAACTGTCAATCCTGTTGCATGACAGAGTGAAAATGAGAAAGGAGCATCATTGTCCCAGGTGCAGTCCCTTTGAACACTAAAATAGCTGGAAATGTTCTCTAGTATCTCTGGCATGGTGCGACCAGGAAAGAAATGAAGGGTTATTCTTCCTCCTTTTGCAGCTATGAAGAGGCTCTTCCTTTCAAGCACTTGCCAGCAGTCCTGGCTAACCAGGGAGGTCCCAGTAGTCTGAAGGTTGGCCAATGTGACACCCATCTACAAGAAAGGCCGGGAGGAGGATCCAGGGCATTATGGTCCTGTCAGCTTGATCTCAGCATGACCTCTAAGGAAAGTCATGGAGGAAATCTTCCTGAGTGCCATTACATGGCACGTGCAGGAAAACCAGGGGATCAGGCCCAGCCAGCATGGGTTTATGAAAGGCAAGCACTGCTTGACCAACCTGATCTCCTTCTTTGATAAGGTGACTCATGTAGTCCGTGGGGGAAAGCCTGTGGATGCTGCCTGCAGGAACTTTAGTAAAGCCTTTGACACTACTTCCCACAGCCTTCTCCTGGAGAAACTGGCTGCATGTTGCATGAATTGGTTCTCTGTTCTTTGGGTAGAAAATTGGCCGGCTGGCCATACCCAGAGTGATGATGAATGGAGTTAGATTCATCTGGAGCCCATTTACTAGAAATGTTCCCCAGGGCTCAGTGTTAAAGCTATTCCTGTTTAACACTTTTTTTGTTTTACATAAGGGGACCAAGTGAACCCTCAGTCAGTTCACAGATGACACCAAGGTGGGTGGGAGTGTTGATCTGCTGGAGGGCAGGAAGGCTCTGCAGAGGGATCTGGACAGGCTGGATGCATGGGCTGAGCCAATTGTGAGAGGTTCTGCAAGACCAAGTACCAGGTCCTGCCCTTGGGTCACAACAGCACCAGGCAGCACTACAGGCTGGGGACAGAGTGACTGGAAAGCTGCTGGTGGAAAAGGACTGTGGGTGCTGGTCAACATATGGCTGGACATGGCCCAGCAGTGTGCCCAGGTGACCAAGGCAGCCAATGACTTCCTGGCTTGGATCAGCAACAGTGTGGCCAGCAAGACCAGGGCAGTGATTGTTCTGCTGTACTCGGCACTGGTGAGGCCACACCTCAAATCCTGTGTCCAGTTTTGGGCCCCTCACTGCAAGAAAGACATTGAGGAGCTGGAGTGTGTCCAGAGAAGGGTAACAGAGCTTGAGAAAGGTCTGGAGTAAAAGTCTGATAAGGAGCAGCTGAGGGAGCTGGGGTTGTTTAGCCTGGAGAAAAGGAGGCTCAGGGAAATCCTTATCACTCTCTAAAAGTACCTGAAAGGAGGTTGTAGCCAGGGGGAAGTTGATCTCTTCTCCAAGGCAATTAGTGACAGGACAAGAAAAATGGCCTCAGGTTGCACAATAAGAGGTTTAGATTGGATATTAGGAAAAATTTATTCCCCAAAAGGATTATCAGGCCTTGGGACAGGCTACCAAGGGAAGTGGTTGAATCACCATCTTTGGAGGCATTTAAAAAATATGTATGTGTGGCACCTAGGGACATAATTTTAGTGACGGATTTGGCTGTGTTGGGTTAATGTTTGGACACAATGATCTCAGGTGTCATTTCCAACTTAAATTATTCTATAATTCTATAATCTCTAATTTGGAATTTTTACTAATTTTGTAACATATTATGCATGTGGAGTCACCATGAAGGTAATGGTGAAAGTGAAAAAAGGGGAATTAATATTCCCCCTGCAGACATCTGAGGTGCTTCTGGATGTTTCTGTAAAGAAACCACAAAAAAAAAATATTTTTTTGAGCTCATTTTTGCCTGCATCTATGGGACTTTGTAGTGAAACTCCTCCCCAAAACCAAAAATCTCTCTCACCCACACAACCAACCAAGGCTACTGCAGGAAGACATTAAGATTAACTCTAAGATATGTAAGAGCACCATGGCTGTGTCTAGAAAGTGGCCTCCATCATGCACTAGCTGTCACCTAGGCTTTCTCCAGCAGGTGCTTGCTGCAAAGACTTGGTCTCTAGAGCAATTAGGGTCAGCCCTCTCCCTAGATATTGACCAAATTTCTGGGCCATTCTTTCGTATTCACCTTCCCCGTGCCCCTTTGCGTATGATTCTTGCTTTGATTCGTTTAAAATCAGTGTAAATGTGTTCTCTGGGATGTGCCACTGGTGCTGTTATGACCATTTCTTTCACTACACTCTCCTTTGCAGGTTTTGAACTTCGTTTAGATCTCTTTCTTGCTCAAGAAGTATGTATGAATTCTAAAAATTTAAAGCTCCTAAGCTCTACCCTGTCCTACACATTGTATGAGTTACACTCATATTTCCCCAAACCCCTTTTCAGAGAATTATCAGTTTTGTTACGAGGCCCACCAGTGAAATACTTGGATAAACTGAAAACAAATCATGTACGTTGGATCCATTATGTGGATAATTTTTCAACTAGCTTTCTTAACTCTCTCCATCACTGCTATGATAACTTTTAGGTGTATAAAGGTAGTTTTGAAAATTTACCTGTGTATGTTTGATATATCTATAGTCCAAATGTCCAGAAGGGCAAAAGAACTTAAAGAGACAGTATTAGGGAATAGAGAATAGCCCTAAATATATAGTCAAAAAAGATTGAGAGAAGATCTTTTTCAAAGCATACAGCACATTTCTTAGGTGTTTCATAACCTCTCAGAAATATCTATCTATATCTCTCTCAATATCTCTCTCAATACATATGCTTAAAATAAAAGTATAACTTTCAAAATTAAAGTTCAAATTTATTTTATTTTTTAAATAGTTTTATTTACATAATCTGTCAAAGCAACAGAACTACAACTGCAAAATGAATTTCATTTGCCACCAGCTGGCTTGTCATTAATGTGTGTACATCATCAAACCAACATGGCTCATAGCATGCATTAACACAATATATCATCAAAATTGAATTGCCTAGAAGATGTATATCTCAAATATAAGCCCAATTGGCAATAAAGAATATATTCAGATATTTAATTTTTTTCTGGATGTTTCAGATAACTTAGGTTGTTTAAATATGCAGTTGTAGTTGAGAATACTGATACATCTCAAAAAATGCACTAGTGTGTTTCAATATATGACTATTAGTTTTCCAATGTATTACAATTTATTTTTATTAATTATTCAATGTATTGTTAGGCTTTTTTCATTCTTCATTTCAAGAGTGTTTAGAGACATGATGATTAAATTGTACAATTTTCTTTCTTATTTATGATAAATGTGATTTGGAGCTAGCAGTATCAAATTTTGTTCCCAGTTTAAACCTTTGTTCAAAAAACTGTTCATGAAGTTTCACATTGTATTACATTATTACAGGACATTACTTTCAGTAACAGTGATATCTGTCAAAGTGCGTCTAACACAAAATACATTATTGATTAGGATTTAGTGAATAATTTGCAACAATGGGTTTATTAAAAAAATTTAGCCTGTTGTCTGCATGTGGAATAGCTTCAAACAAGGAAATAAACAAGCAAATTATAATATCCTGGAATAAATTTAGAAAAATACAAATGATCTATTTTCAGGCTTTGTTTTTTTTTTAGTTTAATTTGTATCATTCTCTGCAGCTTGCATGTTCATGAACCATTTGTTAAGAACATCTAAAATACAAACTTACTGATTATTTATTTCTGAAGTGTCAGCTGTATAACTTTTATATTATTATTATTTTACTTTTTTATTTTTCCTTAGACAAAGCCAGAAGGAATTTTCTAGGACCAGTAAAGCTTTTGCAACTATTTGTCTGAAATCCTGGCTTTGCATCTTTGAAATTTACTTTCCTCTAATGCTCTTGCCAGTAAAACTCAATCCTTCAAACATTCCTGCAGAAAGATCACCAAAGGGTTGCACATATTGTCAAAGCAAATCCAATCAAAGGTTGGTTGGAAATCTTGCTCTGTATTTGCTCAGCTGTGTTAAAAGAACAACTCATTCAAGTTGTTCTCAAGGCATCCCCTAAGAAAGTCCGAGATTGAAAAAGTGGTATTATATTTGATGATTATTTGTATATTCGTGATTTAACACAAAGTTTTATGAACATGTACTGTAAAGTTAATTTTCATTTAGAAAGGAACCATTTCATAGATTTCTGATGTTATTTTTTAAAATATCATTTGCTTATTAGCCCTAGGAACTATTTAGTGGCAGACAAAGCAATATCTGGAATATTCTGAAGCTCTTTTTTTCTGGTGGAAATTAAAGAATGTCTAACCTTTCAATATTTGTTCCCTATTTTCCTAATTGCCGGTCCATTATTAGTGATTATATCTTGCTACACTGCACTTCTGCATGTTCCATTGTAAAAAAACCAAAAACTTTTCCTCACTAAAACAATGATAAGACCACACTAAAACTGTAATAACACAGAAAAAACCCTAATCCTGCATATTCATTAAATGGCTTTAGGATGAGCATGAATATGATGATGTTAGGGAGAAACCAGTAGCCTAGTAAATACCACTGCTTTATAACAAAATGAAAACTTTAACTTATTTGCACCAAAATTTTAATTCATAAGAACCATATCCTATTTCATGTCTAATTAGGAGAGGAAAGGCAGAAACCTAAGCATACAGTTAAACTTTTATCAAAATTTCTAATTCATATGCTGTGCCGATTTTATTCTAAAATGTAGAAAAACTGAAGTTTTTCCCTTGGCACAAAAAAATCTTTTATAGTTCCACTTTTCTAATATGTGAAAAAGTCTATGTTAGATACAGACAATACATAAAACTAAATGCAGAAATGTAAATGTGGATTGTTTTTATGGTCCCAGAGTTTAAAAATTGTTTTGTTGAGAAAAAATATTTGAGAAGAGATTTGAGATGAGATTTTATGGAAGACTTGCACCTCTCCAAAGTAGCATGACTTAATTATTTAGTTGTATCAACGCATTTGAGAAGTATTTATTCTTTTGATAAGAACATTTTACCATTTTTCATTTTTCTAAACAATGCCAAACATTATGAAGACAGGATAATATCAACTTATTTTATAAACTTATGCTTTAAAACCACTAAAAACTCAAAAGTAACATTTCTTTTAACGTTTAGGATAAGTTCACAAGACACAAATAGTCTCCTGTGATAATGTGTATCTGTGGTTGGTGCTATAAAAATTGTTAGAAAGTCCTACTTTAGCTACTTTGTGCCACAGTCTTAAGATTATTCCAGTGTTGATTTTCTTGAATGTTAATAAGAAGGAGAGATATGTGACAATGTTGCTACCTTTTCCTTTTTAAGTGTGTGAAAGCAGTTTGTATTGAAGCAGTAAACTCACAGTTTTTATCTGAAGTCTGAAAGATTCAGAGGACATGCTAACAAAGACTGAATAGTGAAATATAATGACAGGAAAATTCTGAGGAATTTCATAAATGGTAGAGACTTAAAGGGCTGGATAAATATTTATAAAGTACAAAGCTGAAAACTGCATTCACTGGAATTCGACAGAAATTTCCTGTCACAGTTTTTAATGATAAGCCTTTTTATATTCAGAGTGCTTCTCACACCTGAGATCTAAACAATAAAAGATCTTTTTTACCCTCTGCCAAGTTTTTTTCTCACCACCTGAAAGCTAAAAGTAGCAGTTAAAATATTACAGAATATCAGTTTTACCTTCAATATTCATCTACTTCTATAGGTATAATTCTTTGTAATATAGGTGTTTCTATTATTACATGGCAAAAATGTTTTCATTTACAATGTGACATACAGAAAACATTAGAATGGAATCAATTTATTTAGAGTGAAAACCACGCTTGAAAATGGTTATGAGAAGAAATACAGTGATTCTGAATGTAATGTTGTGGATCTGCATGCATGCATCCCAGAGTTTTTTAGGCTAACACTTAATCTATAGGAAAATAGACCATTATATTCCCAGAAATTCTGTCTGGGAATGGAATCCAGGCTGAGACTATGCCTTCTCATACTTACCAATATGAGGATTTTGTATGTTCCAATGATGACAGAGTTTTGATTCCTCATAAAAATATTCTGTACTAGATAAAAAAAAATAGTATAAGAAACCTGGAGGTTTTATTTTTGCTACATTTATTCTGTGGAAGTAAAGGTAAAAGGGGAAACACCCTCCATCTTCCAATCCAAGTTGAGATCAGGAAAAGGTACATTTAACAGATGGGTAATATTTGAATATTATTTTCTTCAAGCTCAAGACTGGGGTATACCAAATTGCAGGAAGCCAGCCAAAAGTGCCGGGAGATCTGCATGGATGAAAGGTCAGTCTCAAAGATGAAAGGACACCTATGGAAGGTGGAACAGTTAAAAGAAGGGATAGGTAATCTGAGAGGAATACAAAGACACTGAGTGTCCATGGACACAGTTCGGAAAAGCTAAAGCCCAACTTGAATTTGGTAAGGGACATCAAAGGGCAACATATATAGGAGGACTTCTAGAAATACAAAGGTGACAAGAGGAATACTAGGGAACCCGTGGCCCTGATGACACAAGACAAGGGCAAAGCTGAAGTCCTGAATGCCTTTTTTGCCCCAGACTTTGCTCGAAAGGTCTGCCTTCAGAAATACCAGGCCACACAGGCCAAGAGGAAAGTGTGGAGCCAGAATAGGTTAACCCTTGGTGGAAGAGGATCAAGTTAGAGAACATTTTAAAAATGGGACATATATAAGTCCATAGGTCCCAACAGGATATCCCCATAAGTGCTGAGGGATTTGTCAGCCTCTAGGGCTGTTGTCATTGTGAGGTCAATCTATTCTCTCTGAACAGTCACAATGACTGGGAGAAGTTCCTGGTCATTGGAAGAGGGAAAATGCCACTCCTACATTCAAGAAGGGCAAGAGGATGTCCCACAGAACTTCAAGCTAATCAACCTGACTTCATTCCTGGAAAGTGATGGAACAGCTAATCCTGGAAATCATTTGCAGGCACAAGGAGAAGAAAGTCACTAGGAGTAGTCAGCATGACTTCACCAAGACGAAGTCATGCTTGATGAACCAGACAGCCTTCTATAATGAAACAATTGGCCTGATAGATAGAGAAGATCACTGATTATTGTCTGCCTGGACTTCATTGACATTTTTGATACTGTCTCCCATAAGATCCTCATAGAGGAGCTGATGAGGACTAGAGATGGGTCACTCAGAAAATAAACGGACTGGAGCATCCTTCATATGAGGAAAGGGTCTGAGGGACCTGGGACTCTAGAGAACAAAACTCCAGGGAATCTCATCAATATGTACAAATATCTGACAGGAGTGTATAATGAACACATAGCCAGGTTCTTTACAATGTTGCCCAGTGATGGGACAACAGGCGCGGTACACAAACTGGAACACAGGGGGCTCCCTGTGAATCTCAGGAAACACTTTTTGCTGTGAGGCTGACAGAGTTTGGTACAGACTACCCACAGATTTCATGAAGTCTCTCTCCTTGGAGATATTCAAAAGCTGCCTGAACATGGTTTTGTGTTCGTCTTGGTGGCCCTGATTGAGCTACAGGGTTGGACCAGGTGACCTCCAGAGGTCCCTTCCATCATCATCCATTCCGTGATTCCCTGACACCTGAGAGTATCCAGACACCGTGCACTGCACACCTGTAGTACATGTCTGCTCATAACTTTTCAGAACGTATTGCTACTAAAGCATATTGATAGTCTGCAAGGAACTGATTAAGTCCTTGGTGCTGCTGAAGACAGCCCATGCCTTGATAAGTTTAGATCTACAGGAAAATAAAGAAATACAAAGTCAAGATATCTGAAAGAGATCCAGTGGTTCTGACAGAGTTATTAAACTATTTACTGCTTCAGTATTTCTATTAATTCTGGGTTAGCGTTTTGAATTTTATAGGAGAAGAATCCATGTTAAACAATTTCAACCTTATATATAATACTAACTACTATCTGTAATAACAATCTGTGTAGTATAGCAAAGAAGAGGTGAAACAAAGATATCTTTCAGAAATCTTCACAATCTCTTGATGATATTAGGGCCATTACAGCTTCTGGTGAAGTTTAGCACAGCCTCAAGGATGCTCTAAAATCTGCTGGTTTGTAAATGCCTCCTGGGGCCGTTTTGCTAAGAACAGTCAAGCCATGCCCTTGGCACTTGACATGCAGGAAGGACAGAAGATGATAAGGGTAAGATAAAACCAAAGATCAAACAGACAATACAAGCATCAAACAAGAAATTCTTAATCTGTATCAGAAGAAGGAGTACTGAAAGAAAGTTAGCAGATCTGTCAGAGAACTAGTGGAAGAAAAAAACTATTAAGGAAAAACACAGTAACAATACGAAGCTAACTTTTTTTTTTGGGTAGTCTTTACCACATGCTGTGATTAAGGAGTTGATTATTCTGGACTACCTTTCTAATAATAAAGATATCAAAGAATTAAAATAAAAGTCTTTCATACAAATTGATAAATGTATTATCAAATCTTGCTGACACTTCTTTCAAATTCAGTTTCTGCATAAGATGAGGGAAGAGGTTGTTCAGCTGGTAAAAATTTTCATATTCACGTTAAAGTAAATTAATCAACAATATTACAAAAGAGTGAATTAAGTGCTGTAACTGTATTTTAAAATGTCTTTAAGGATTGTCGCTGTTGAGCCGCTAGCAGAGAAAAGACCTGAGTTCTCAGTGTGACAAGAAAGAGAGGCAATTTATTATTTTGGTTTCAATATATATAGACTTTTCAGAGGTCACCCAGATTGGTCAGCCAGAAACCTCCCCCTAGGCCTGATTGGCCAGGCCTGAACTGTCCAAATCTCGAGACACTGTTTAAAAAACATCCAAACTTTATCTTTGTTTATAAAACACAGAGGAATGTTCTCACGAGAAAGACCTGTGCTAGCCACAAAGGATGATCCAGGCAGCTAGAGATATAAAACACTACTTTTACACCTGTTTAAATTGTCAGAAATTATCTTCAATAAAAATTAAATTATTGGGAAATGTGGAAAGTCGGATTGATATCTGTGTTCTTTTCTGCACAAGGGGAAAGTCATGCTTCAACAATCTGTTGCCATTCTTTGAATATAAGCTGCTTTTTTTTTAAGGTTAATCTTGTTTAATAATGTTATTTTGTTGCTTAGAATTTGCAAAGTCTGACAGTAATATTTTCATAAAGAGAAAAATAAAATTAAATAAAACAAAATTAAGAGATCTGAAGGAAATTGGAAGACAAGTAGGTCAAATGTTGTTTTAGCAAGTACCTCTGCAGTTGGACCTTTCATGCACAGTATAGTAAACTAAGGCTGCAGGACGAATTAGTGTGCACAATGACATGTCCTGTGAAAATTTCCTAACTACTAAAACAAGACAAGATTTTCCATTAATCTATGTCTCAGTGAGCAGTTTTGTGTTTTACACAAAGCTGAACTTTCTCAGGAAGGTTTTAAGAAGGTTTAATTCAGAAAATGTGATTCTTCTGGAAAGAAGAATCTTCTTTGGCTTAAACTTCAGACAGACCGATATGAAACTTGTTCATAAAACAGTAGACTTCAAATATAGGGACAGGTGATGCAAAAATAATGAAGGTATCCCCAAACACATTGGAAAAAATTGGCTACTGTCACTGACATTGCTCTTTGTGAAAATTCAGCATTCTTCTCATACATTTAGGCCTCTGAATATGTGTTGAAAATGATATACTGAAGTTTGATGATTTTTTCAGGAAGATAAAAATGTTACATTTGCGTAAAAGAATCTTTTCCTGGCTTACTTGTGAGACTGTAATACAGCCCTATGCGTTTCCTGACAGAAAAATATATATTTATTCTCCTGCTACAATAAATGCAATGGAAGGCTAGGTATTATTTTTTAATTTCTGCTGTGGGCCCATTTGTATTTTTCTGTTACTTTAACATCCCTATTATATTTTTTAATTTAAATTTAAAATAATTTTATTAGATTATTTTAAAAATTATAATTTTCTGTTTTTTTGCCATGGTTTGCCATCTGTTCACTGTACAATGAAGCCACAGATTTGAAGGTGCCTTGTAATCTGTCTCTAGCCAGAGCTGCTATTTTCATGAAAGAAGGTGGTAACTGTCTTTATCCACCAGATCAAACTAAGTAGATTTAACATGTATTGCTTAAGAATTAATACTTTGGTGTTTTTTAAATTTTTGATCCATTATGCTGGTGTTATGGCAAAAAAAAGAAAAAAAAAGTTTAAGCAGAAAGCAGGGAGCAGAATTAGCATTCACTATTGCTAATATCACACCAATTGCTCATATTACCTGTGTTAATAAAGTCTAGAACAAATGTATTCAAGGGAAAGAGCCACCATCAGTGTGCTTTTTTGTGCCTTTTTCTAATCTATATTTAACCAATATCTCTCAGGGATAATCCCTTTTACATTAGAGTCTAATTTTCATGGACCAAACAAATCACTCTTGAAAAATTTGTGATATTTATGATATTATCGTACTTTTATTATTATTGTCATGTAACCCAGAATGGCACAGCTAACCAATATCGGTTCTACCAAAGAGCTTAAACATTTTACTTAACAGAAATATCACATCTGTGCCTTTCTTTTTAATTAGGGTAATGATTTTAGCACTCAACCTGAAATTTTAAGTAACACCAGACACTCCTTTTTTTCTACACATTTCTGCACATTAACTAAGACTTTTGGGACCTAAAGGTTAACATTTTTCAAGGGTTAGTAATCGTCACATTGATCTTCTCATTTTGGCAACCAGTTCACCTTATCTAATGCAAATATTGATCTAGCACTATCACTCCATAGCAAATTTAAAGTTTTGGGGCAAAATCTTCTTTACTTCTGACTGGGTCATTTATTTTTTGAAAAAGTATCTACAAAAGATACAGCACACACAGGAGCTGAAAGGAAAGGAGAGAACTGAAAACTTTTAATGGGAATCCAAACCTTCTACTGAGAGGTTGGACAGGTCATCTCCCTTAACAAGACAGATAGGAAGTATTCATTTCTTTTAAACTGACATTGGCAAGGACAAAATGTGAAATAGCTTTATTAAAAGAAAGGACTTGAACTCCTACAAAGGGAGTCATTAAAAACAAGTCTGTGATACAATGATAGTAGTTACATACAGTGCAATTGACATTATAATTCCTAGCAGAAATCTACTGACTATAGTCAGATATATGATGTCATATCCTAAAATTAAATTACAAGACTCTTCTGTTAATTATTAAGCTTATAGGACCTTGCCCTACTGTGCCGGACTGCTCTAATGGCATTTGCAAGAAACATCTTCAAAAATATGGAAAAGGCTTTAGATCTTATATATTAAATAACAGAGACTTTTAATCTATTTAAAGGTTTAAAAAAATGCTCAGTATTTCTGTAATTATTCACAGCCTCACAAATTGTGAGATATTTCTTATGTATTTCACAGGTTTTGAGTGGCATCCCTTTAAAAGAGAATCAGAGAAGATCAAGGGATACTGTCCATTTGTTCCAAAAGATCTCAACCATTTCACAAAGTTGCAGATTTTCCACCATTCCTATATAAACATGTAAAGACTCATGCAAATAGGGAGATAACTTTGTTCTACATTTAGAAGATAATGCAGTTCTCCATCCTGCCTTCTTCATGTCCAAGTGTGTTTTAGTTTTACGGGTATATTAGCAAAGGGAACAGTCAGATTAAGGACAGCCTATTATTATTCCTTACAGATAAAAACCAGGTGAATTTATATTTCCCATTATATGAAATTTCACTGAAGCAATTCCTTGTTGTGTTTCTTTCAAGTGTCTGTCTTGAATCCTGGGTAGTATTGTTATCCAACACAACTGTCTAGGAAAGAATTGTTTCTCTGGGTACTTCAATATGTTCTGTGTGTTGTCACTCAAATGTCACTCAGAGATTACAAAAGCTGACAAACGTATGTGAACCCACAGACCACAAAGATCCACAATTTTTATCTTGTCATTTGTCTTTATGCCATCCACATGGCTTTCCCTCTAACTTTTGGGAAAAATATTTTTTCAGCCATCATGAAGAGACAATGCAACAAACAGTTAAGCAGAGAGCACAGACTGGAATGCATAGCAAGAGTTCAGATAAATAGTAAACTCTTCAAGGAGAAAAGTCCAGATTTTTTTTTAAACTCACACAAATTCTGATGGACTATTTTGAACAACAAATTTAAGATAAAAAGTCTTTGACTGCCACGAAAACTGAAAATTATAAAACTATCATTTTCCATTAAACTGACCCAAAATATTAGTGTTTCTCTGGGTTTTTTTTACGATCAATGAAGATGAGACTATAACAGTGAATTTCCTGGGAAACTATCCTAAAATAATCCTTATATCAAGGGAAAATACTTTTATATTTATCTCATAGTTTTCTTTCCTTTCTTGATAGCAGCTCACGCTGTTGAAATTGTTCAGAGCAAGGAATCAGACAGGCAGTAGAGATTTCTAGGTTGGAAAGCCTTGTATTCATGTTTAAGTGAGCTTCAAAGGATCTGAAATAAAAAATTTGCAGAGTAGCTCTGAAGCCACAGCAAAACATTATGATACATTCCTTTTGCAAATGTACAAGTTATATGTTTAATTAATTTTCCCTGCTCAGCGTACTGAGAGCTGACCATGTGCCCACTATTGCTTGCAACTCTGGTGTCCCCATCCACTAAAGAGCATAGTAAAACTAAAATGAGACAGAGAGGCAGGGAACGATCAAAGATAGAAGTACTTCTGTAGAAGGGGATATTAGATTAGGCATCTTTAGCTTAGAGAAAAAGGACCCAAAGGGATACGTTCTTGATGTATAAAATAATAAAAGCCATGAATAAGGAGGCTAGGGAGCAATTAGGCACTATTTTTGTAAAACAAGAACAAGGGGTACTAAATGAAATTATCATCCAGAAAATTTTCAGCAAACAAAGGGAAGTGCTTTTTCACACACTGCATAATTAAATTGCAAAACTCATTGCCACAGGATGTTGTGGAGGCCAAAGATATAAATGGATTCCAAAAGGGATTAGAAATATGAAGGGAGATCCATCAAAACCAACAACAAAAAACCCAGCCAACCAACCAACCAAGAACAAAAGGAGATAGTACTGAGAAAATATTTCTACACTGCAGTGCCAGAAACTGTAATTCAGTATTTGCCCTGTTCATATACTCTGCTTTTCCCAGGCCTCTGACATCTATCAAGAAAACCAGTGACATGTAATCAATTCTTACTGAATGGATAGGCTTTCTGGACATGCCTGCTTGGAAACACTTGAACGGAGGGAGGAGTAGGATATCACTGATTTAAAACATGTTTTCTTATACCCCCAGAGGTCCCCACCAGAGAATCCATCAGGTCTCTGTCAGATGCAAGGATCTGGCATACAGTATGGCTGTTTTGCTACAGCTACAGGACAGCAAACCAAGCAGATACTATCTGCCCTGACTTTTGGGTCAGATTTTCCTACCAAAATTCACTGTACTTAAAGCTGGTATAGCCAAGATGTTAAAATGACTGAACAATAGAAATCTTATTCATTATGTCTGAATGATCAGCAGCCTCTGAGGAAAAGTGAAGTTTATCTGAACACACTGAGATTTTCTGAAAATTTTTTCAATAAGAAAGAAGTGTAGGACTTAAACAAACATTTAACCACTAGGTCAGATCTTTGAAGTACTCCTATTTGAACCAAAACTCATTGTAGGGCTTTGGAGTCTTTCAGTCTCCTTTGGCAGATTTTGGATCAAACCAGCAGCAATAATAAGCATTGCTACAACTTAAACAACCACTTTATGATCAGTTAGAGCTGCTTTTTTCACCTGATAAAAATAAATTTCTTTACAGATTAGCTTTCAGTACCTCCATACCTCCTCTCTGAATTTATTTATGTTTTAAGATTCCCCACAACATTTAGAAAAATGCTATTTAATTTTTTTAAATTAGACACAATAATACTATGTTTGTTCCTAAAAAAAACCCCAAAACAACCCTTCTGCACTTAAAATTACCTGAGATTTTGCCTTAAACAAGTTGATAATGTTAACAAAACCTAAAACTGTGTAGTTTTTCTGTGATTTCTTAAAATGGATTTGGTATTTTTGATCCTGAACAGTAGTCCTCACAGGCTTGAATAGACATATATGGAGCTCACTTATGAGTGTTTTCTCCTACCTAGTTCTTACTCCAAATATCACTTATAACTCCTGACTTTACACAGAAGAAATTACATAACTCTCCTTACAATGTGTGGTGGGGGATAAGACCATAAAATAAATTAATCGCAGGACTACTAGTGAAGACAGAGCTACCAATTTAGTACTTGTCCATTCACTGACAAGAAGTTGTCCTTGTTTCAAAGCTAATGACTTTTGTACCAAATAATCTCCTAGCAATCTAATCTTCAAAATCTTCTATTAGTCAGCCTCTGTCTTTGTCACTAGACCCTCAAAAAAGCACAACAGTCTTTACAAGTAACCAGAGAAGGCAATCATAATTTGTGTTTTATGAATATTGGCTAAAACTCATAGATGAGAAGTTAGATACCAGTTAATTTAATTAAATGGAGCATGGAAAATTGTATAGCTAGAGCAGATGAGAAGTATTTGGAATGTTCACCTTGTAAGGTTATCAAAAATGCCAATTAAAGTCTTGAATTATTTAGAGTTATGATAATACCTGCCAGCTGATATTATGTGAACCTGCTTTGCTGGTTAAGTACCATTGCATACATTTAGCAATTGAAAACAAAACTTTACAGATTACTCTTAAATAATGTAGATCATGTCTATCTCTCCTCAGGTGATACCATTGTGCAGATTCATTACACGTTTCCTCTCTTCTTCATAAGACATTTATAACACTGTTAAGTAAGAGTTGGTTTGAAATACAGTGAGCAGATTCACGAATAATAGCTGGACTTTGACAAAGACAACCTTTGTAATCTGTACCTTAGTATTTTCCCACCTTATTTCTGAGGAAGCTTCAGGACAAGTAAGCTGTGTAATACAAACTTGCAGAAGATTCTACAACTGGGAAAATGCAACTCTGTGTCTGCTTCATCTAAATATTTTATTTCTCTGAACTAAGGCTGAAAATCAGTAAACTTCTTGAACATTGCCAAAGAGATAAGGATTTTAAAAAAAAATAGTCTAAACTGCATCTGTACTTTTAAGCCTAGGAATTGTTGCTATGGGTGATTAGTGTAGTTTTGGATTAAGTGTGTGTGAAAAACACACAAGATCAGATTCTCACAAATACAGTTGTGATATTCCATGTAATTTTACAGAAAGGCATTACAGAGAAAGAGGGGACAAATTTCCTATGAAAGCAACAATTCTTACAGGTGGAGAAATCTGCTAATGTATTTTGTAGTCACCAAAGTAGGTTTAAAAAAAACTTCAAAAGCCCCTCTCACTGTGTCAAACAGCTTTACTGCAGGATTTGTTGCCTGCTTTTTCACAGTTATCAGAAATCCTTCTATATCACCCTTCTTTTTGACCTTAAACTTTTAGTGATCTCTGGCTGCCTGAATAAATTAATACTCAGTCAAATCAAAGAGCTTCCCCCTTTTTTTTTTTTTAATGAGGGCATCAGTCTTCTGGTGCAAATTGGACAAGAGTCATATTTTTTTTTTTCCAAAGCTAAACATAGCTCTGTTCAGAAACAATTGAAGTAATTTTTTCAAGTATATCATTGTGTGCAGTCATTTTACCAGAAAATAAGACTTTTTTTTTTTTTTATGAAGCATATGGTGATGGAGGGAAACTTATGGGAGAGACAGGGGCTCTTCAAAGTATTTTTACTGACAATTTCTGATATTTTATAAGAAATTCTTAAGTAATTTTCCAATCTTTTCTTATAAAGTTTTGGGGTTGTGTTTTGTTTGGGTTTTTTTTTTCACTTATAATAAATCTTTTTGCAACACCTTTATTGCCTAGTTTTACCAGAAGCATTAATGAATGTAAGATATTTTAGCAGTCAGAGAGTGATTTTGTATTCCTATGTAGGACTAAATTTATATTGCGTATGACCTTGGGCTTTAAAATATGCACTTTAAAGAGAACAAAGAGTTAAGTAACGGTATTTTTGGTCAGATGCTTAGGCACCTTCTAGTTGGTTTCGTCACAATTTCCTTAATTTTCTGAGTTATACTAATAAAAACCTACCTATAATTTTGGATGTATACAGTGAACATAATTAATTGAAATCTACACCACTTGAGAAGAAAAAGAAAGGAATAAGGAAAAAGAAATGAGACACAATTAAAAAAAAAAAGGAACTATTGTGACTGAAAAAGGAACAGTCTTTTAAACGATCAAGTCGACGGATTAACTTTTTGTCTTGCTCTACCTCGTAAGGGAGTAAGGTTGCCAATCTTCCCTCTTCCACACTGGATTTAAAGATAAGAAACTGATACATTATTCCTTTAGGCATTTGGAGACTCATGTAAAATACTTATGTAGAATTTTGCCTTGGGTCTTGCATGCCTTATATTACAACAAAATCCAGAGCTACTCTGAAGTAGTGATTATATTCACTATTAAACAATACACAAACCCGGCTGGATTGAAGATTTTATTTCATTTAAAGTAGAAAACACACTTAGAAAGCACATTAGTGAGAGGGACTTCTTGATTACTTTCTTCACTGTAATAGTGACAATGAGTCTCTGTGTCAACTTGAACTACTCAATGTGTCTGCTTTGAATGTCTGCTTGGGACATGAGTATACAGAGGTTCTCTAAGCTCAAGAACCATAATGGTCTATAAGCCTGAAGTGAGTGTGGGTAAGCTCACAGTTATAAAAATGCTGAATGCTTGATGGTTTTCTACCAACAAAGCAAAGTTACAGTTGTAAAGCCATCACGAACACAGAAATACCCACAGGAGTCAGTGGGACGTTTGGAACTATACAACACAAACCTTGCACTCACAGAGAAACACATCCACGCTGCAGCTAGATTCTGTGTCTCTGAACTTGACTAATATATGGTACCAACACAAAATTTTCTTCAGCAGGGACCAAAACCACGTGATGATATTTAAATATAATCAAACAATAATGATAGTTTTGTTACTTCCATAAAAATCAAAATATAGCAAACCCACTTAGGTGAATTATGCAGTAGACATGCTGGATAGGACACTTTAGCTTGCTCTGGTTCAGTGGCCTCTCTGAAAGGCTGATGGCAGAACAGTGTGATGAATAATTTTCTTTCTCTATTTAGAATTATGATTTCAATTATCACTAAAATTTAATCTTTATGTTCCTTAGGTCTATTTCTCATTTTTCTTTCTTTTGAAGAAGAAATAGATTTTATTTGACGTAGAAGGAATAAGCATGTCTAAATATAGCACTATTTTAATTTCTGTGTCATAAAACTCTGTCCTAATCTGCAAGCAGATGAAATAATATGAAGCTTCTCGACACATTATTGGGAGAGAAAATGAAATTACATGTACAAGAGGCAGCTATTCAGAAAGAATACAGTTTCATTAGGATGCAAGTAGATACAGAGATAGAGTGACAGAAGGAATAAAAAGCAGCCATATGAGCCTAATCTTAAATATCCCATAAACTCAACAGCAAAGGCTTTCTAATATGTGTGAGTAAACACAAAAATATACACAGAAGATCTTCCTGAGGATATGGAAAAGAGTCAAAAGCTTGGGTTGCCCTAAATATCCATGAAATAGATTGTCATTTGAAACAAATACTACTGGCCCTGAATAATTAATCAAAGCCATTTTGTTATATAGCCAAACATAAATGCAGATTGTAATGAGCCCTTTAAGGAAATGTGCTCAAATTGCCTTTAAAAGAAAGTACTAATATTGCCACAGAAAAATTAAAGAGAACATGTAGGAGTACAAAATCCCACGGAGAAATTGTAGGATTTTTAATATGACACTATTTAGCTAAGTGATATGAAAAGAGGCATAGGAAATGTGTAGGCTATGTAAAGGGTGAAGATTGAGACAAGGATTTTTAATTAGAACTTGAATAAACAAAATGAAGGAATTGAAAGTGTAGGCTGGAAAAAGTAATACCTTTTATTTGGTCATCTATATAACTCCACCATCATAATGTTCAATTTTCAGAGCTAATTTTCCTGTGCAAGAAGTGTAAGTGGAACATAACTATCATCATTAGGCAAAAAGTAAATTACTGGAGCTTCAAGTGGGAAAGATACACACATGTATGTTAACACATTTGGATAAATATGTGTTATTTAGCAATTCAATATTACATTTTGGAACACATGTCTCATTGCTTTAACAAGTAGACCTTGTGGAGAGAGCCTTTGCCATGAACTGGAGAAAGGAAAGGATTTTCTCTCCCACAGCTCAAATAACTCCTGTATTTTCCCAGCTTTCCCCTGAATTTCCCCATAAAATGCTATGAAGAATATCAGTTCTCTGTGCATTTTCACTTGACAAATCACTTTACACAACTTGTCTTTTCCCCCACTCTTATTTTGCTGTTTGAAGGAAGGCAAACTGAACCTTCTAGCCAATATATTTGTTTTCTGATTTTATTAAAATTTATTTTAATGAGAGTTTGAACTATTTCCATTAATTTAATGTGGGTATTTTTAAAATTTTTTCTTTCCTCCAAGTCTCCACCCTGCCCTTTGCCCAAAACAACCATATGATAGGGAAAAATCAGTCATACAAACGACAGTTAAATGATTGAAGAGCATAAATAGCAAGTAGAATGGTGGATAGACTCTTTAACTGGAATTACTAAACCTCCACTTTGTTTCGCTGCTTATCAAGTTTAACAAATATTTCTAGCAATAATTGCTTCATGTCTGCTTTTATGATGTCTCAAGCAAGAAATCCAGTAAATAAATTTCAGGAGCATCAGTAAATGCTTTCAGTGTTTTGGCGCTCAGCATATGCTCCATCAGGCAAACAAGACAGATATCTACTGTGTACCACGACCCTTGCATTTCCTATATTAGTGACCTCTCTTACAGGTCAGAAGCTCTTCACAGTATTTCATAAAGACAGGGTTAAGTATGTGTTTGGTTCCATGTATCCTCCAGCTGCTTTAAAAATTATCGATGGATATGTCAAGCTATTTAAGGAAACACTAAATGAAGATTTGCCTGTTTAGGCCTGTGCGCTACTCAAGAACGGATATTCTTTAAAAAGCAAAGAAACGCTTATTCTCTTTCTCCTTTCACAGCCAAAGAGAAAACCTTTATCTATCAGTTTCCATATTTTTTTGGTTGGGTTGTTGGTTTTTGGTTTTGTTTTTTTTCATTGATTTTCCTAAGAAGTAAATACAACTAATGTCTTTCTTTGCAAGGTAGTACTTTACGGTCATTGTTATCAGGCTCAGAAAACACTGTGTGCAATTTCACCAGGGATACTGAAGGTAAGGATAATAGATTTATAAACGATGTCTCCATGTTTGGATAAACCATGTTTGGATATGTCCAATCCAAGCACTGAGATCTCAAGTCAGAAACCATTGTTACATGTACTATGATTTTATTTATTTATTTATTTTTAAATAAGAGGGAAAAAATTCTAGTCTAAGCAGTAGACCTTCAAATAACATTTTTTTTTCCTGTAGTTTGGTTTGGTTGTTTTTAAAGTTCAGTTAGGATTTTAGCTGTCTGTAACTAATAGTTGATTGAGTGGTCTTAGAACTACGACATAGTTACACACTTCAGAAAAAGAAGCACTTGGCTGTCGTAGTGTTCAGTTTCTTCCAAGACCAAAGCTAGGTTTTCTGACACTAAAATAGGTGAAATTGTAGCTTGCAGATGAGTAAGAAACATGTTTATAAACATAATTATCAATCTCTTGCAGAATATTGGGTACAGAAACACAGGTGTATAATAACTAGTAATTCATGTGATATTGCTGTATTTCTTACAACTGTTTTTTAAAGTTGCTTTTAGATAATATTCCTTCAAAAAGATATTGCCCTTATTTTGATTAATTTCATATTAGATATACATAAGCAAAATGGCATTGTCAAAAATATGTAATATAAGCTAACATACATTTATATAGAGTATATTCATTGGATAAACTACTATTTCTTCAGCACATGAGATGAAAGCAGTTGTTCCCCTGTATATAGATGTCTCATGCCTATTAGATGTCCCCCTGCATTCCTCTTGCCAGATGCAGAGATGGGCTACCAGAGGGTTTTCCATTGTTTGTCAGCTGCCTGGTAGCAGGTAGGTAACTCAAAAATATTGTTGGACACTTCTGAATCCTGAAATGAGCCTGGAAAATATATTTAGGCATATGAACCAATCCTAATAATACCGAAACATATTGATAATTAATTACATATTTTCTTCATAGTTTATACAAAGAAAGGGCCTGGGGGTCCTGAGGTGAAAAGATTTTTAAAGGATAGATTTCAAAAGTCTCAAATAGAAATTAGTTAAAGCCTCATTTTTTCCCTTATCCAGAAATTGAAAATATGTTGCACGCTTCTCCCTTTAATCAATTCCTGACTTGAAGAGTAGTTGTATTTCCTGATTCATTTATTTACTTCACTTCAGTGGTTTTCCATTGGGGTTTTATGTGTATGTATTTGAGAAGAAGAAAGAGAGAGAGAGGGAGAGAGAGAAACTCTTCTGTTCTCTTGCTGTGATATGAGAAAAAATTGTTCTGACACTTGCCTAGAGATCACTGAGAGATTGAGAGCAACACACACAATGACCAAATAGTTTTAAAATGCACTAAAGAAAAACTTTTTTTGCCAAGTATGTCTATAACTGTCTCTACAAGAAGACTCTTTTTGGATATGAGGAGTAATATCAAAAGTTTGGATTTTGTTTGAAGAGTAAAAGTACCTTTCTGCATAAACTCCTGAAGTTATGTTTTGTGAAGTGATTATTTTGGTCTAGTAAGGTTGGTGTACTAATTTTTGGCATGGAGAAAACTGCATGTGCTCTTGAAAACCTGTTTTCTCTGCAAATGAGAGGGAGATGTGAAATAGCTGGAGTGTTATATGTAAAGGATGAGGTATATGTGTACAGCAGAATCAACATGTGACTTGCAGGACAAGTGAAATGTATCAGTGAAATGAGAAAAAAAGTTACATATATAATCTAATTCTGACCATTTTTTTTCTTTTTTTTTTTTTTTAATCCAGGAGAGAAATGTAGGCTTTCTTTTTCCTCCCTTGCAAAAGATAAAAACTAAATTCAGACACATTCTGCCATAGTATAATGATAATGTATTGATGTACCTTTACTACTAAATGCCTAAATTTCATCCAGCCAGGTCATTAGCAGGAGAGCTCAAAATATGTAATATAAATAACTATTGCTGAGCAAGTACTCAAGTGAACTAATCACAGGCATGTCCTGTGAAAAGAGGGTAATGTTATTTGAAATTATAAACCAAAATATTAAATAGCTGTAAATGGGTGAAGATAAACAATTGTGAAGTATTCTTATAAACACATAATACCTGTAATAGCCAAATCCTGTTCTCATTTAATTAAGATTAGGTAAATTGGTGTGAGTTATTCTCAATAGCATAATCTGGATTCTGTAAATTTGAGAAAAGACAAAGAGCTGGAATTTTCCTATATGATGTCTCTGAAAAGAGGTGGCACATCACCAGGACCCCTCTCTTTGTCTCACCAAGCAGACAATTATATCTATAGTTGATATACAAGACTGTTATAATTGACATTATGTTTCAAATTACTGGCAGGCATTTAATGAGTATATTCTTTTTCTGTAATCAGATTTTTGTCTTATTTAGTAGTGTTTTGCAATCTGGTTAATAAGGAATTCTACCATATGAAGAATTTAGTAGTGGTAGAAAATATTGAAACTGTAGAAAAGGAAAGAATGGGAATCAAGCCTGCATATTCTATATCTGTTGACTCTATTGATGTTTGTGCCATATATTCTTGACCTTAAGGATTTGCTTCTCAGTTGAATAACAATTGAGTAAGGTCCTTAGTGAATTCCTCAGGTACACAATGAACTGTTCAGGTCCACCTTCTTTACTATAAATGATGTTACAGATTACATTTACAATGGGGTTTTTTGTATTTTGTATTCACTCTTCCTACTATTTAAGCATTTATAATGTAGTGTGTCTAGAGACCAAGAAACTTTGACAAATATATAAAAATGGCATTCCTTTGCTCAAAGAGATGACTGTCTCAAAGAGACTGTGTAACAAGTGGATGCAACAAGCACGTAGAACAAGGGCATAGATGCTGAGATGTTGTGAAGAGGTGGGAGGAGTACGGTTCTGAGCTAGTTGCAATGCTATCCCAACATGTTGTCTGCAAGTTCACTGTGTACCTGTACATTTCACCAAACACAAGTTATAGATGCATCATTTTATGCCTCTCAAGTGCCTGTCTCCTCATGCAGGCAGGATGGGGAGTTAACACTGTGAGGGAGAGATCTCTGTGCAGTTGAGGACTCTGGTGTTGTTGGAAACATGATGGGGAGGCTCCGTGTCTGAAGTGTTGCAATGTAGAGGAGGATATGGGAAATTTAGGAAGTATAAATTGGAGGAGGGAGAGTTGTCCTTTTTCTAAGAGAGCATCTGGAGTGCATAGACCTTTGCTAGGATGGATGAGAAACCCAATAAGAGCTTATTTGCTAGAATTAAAAAAAAACTCCCACAAACATGTAAAGGTGACATTAAAGTGGATTTCTGCTACTGATCACCTGAGCAGGGAAGAGGAGTGGATCAGGTCCTCTACAGACATATAGGAACAGCTTTATTTTCACAAACTTTGGAATTCATGGGAAATTCAACTACCCCTATATCTGCTAGGGAAACAGCACAGAAAGACATAAGCAATCCAAAAGGTTCATGGCGTGCAATAGCTGTTACTTTTGTCCTCTGACTGATAGAGAAGCCACCAAAGAGAAGTGTTTTCCCAGAACTCATGTTCACCAGCAAGGAAATCATCTCTGTGGATGTGAAGATCAAAGGCAGCCTTGGCTCCAGTGACAATGAGGTGGGGAAGATCAATATCCTGAGAAAAGGGTGAAAAGAAAACTCCCAAGCATGGACTTCAGGAGAGCAGAGTTTGGCCTCTCTCAAGACCTGACTGGAAGAGGTCAATTGAATTGAGTCCTGGATGAAAAAGGGGACTAAGAAAGCTGGTTGATGTTCAAAGATTACCTCTACCAAGCTCAAGTCTCATCCAAACAAATACAAAGTCACTCAAAAATGCGGGACAGTCTGAATGAACGAATAAGGAGCTCCTAGCCAAACTACCTGAAGGTAAGGGGTGAAGAAAAGAGATCCAAGCTCTCAGTGGCACCCAGTGACAGGACAAAAGGCAATGGACTGAAACACAGAAAGTTTCCTCTGAACATCTGTAAACTGTGAGGCTGTCTGAGCAGTGTCTTCATTACTGGAAATGCTTGGGAATTGTCTGGCCATGGCACTGGGCAAGCAGGTGCCCCTACTTGAGCAGCAGGGTGGACCTCCAGAGGTCTCATTCAACCTCAACCAGTTTATAATTTTGTAATTCTGTTTTACACCAAAGGTGAATCTTGAAGTCTAATGGTGTAGCAGCATTTTTACAGAGGACTCAGAAATCTGCATGCCTCTGGAAAAATGCCTAGAGCTAAAAGATTTGCTTCTCATGGATTGTGATTAACCTGCTCTAGTTTATTATTAATGCTGTGCCAAATACAGAATCCAGTATGTATTTTCATCTGATTCATCTTGTTGAATTGTATATAAGAGAAATAAATTACATGAACCTAACAGACTTTTCAAGGACAAATATAATACATTAGCACAGTGCCCAGGAAACAGAAAAAATGAATCTTAATAACAAATGTCATTCATTACAAAAAGGTAATGTGTAGTTTTGCTTAGATGATACTGACATTTTACCAGTGTGGAACCTTAAACCGTTCCCTATTAGACAAAATTACTTATTCTTTTTCTCGCAAAAGATCAGAGAAAAAAAATAATAGCCTGTCGCTCCAATAAAAGCCATTAGTTTGTTGAAAAAATTCCAGGCCAAGTCTGCTTTACCTTTGCTGCACCAGAAGCTTCATGCTGAGACTAGAGGTGTCTGATTGACCCATCATCCCTGCTGGAAGCCTCTACTCCTCTGCTAGCCCTGACTTGTGCGACCTCGAAATAAGTGCTGATATTTTACAATTCATGACACAAAGGAAAAGGAAAAAATGAAAATGCAATATCTGATTAATAATATAATTTTCGGCCACCACTGTTTCCTGAATGCTTTGACTCCTGGTACCAGGAGTTTGAATGTGTATATATATTATTCTGGAACACTTCTTCCTGTTAAAATAGACTAATGAGAACCTGGATTTAAGCCATTTTTTTGTCCTTAAGTTGCATGCAAAATGAAAAGAAAAAAAGGGAAACTGTCAAGTATGAGTACTTGTCAGCCAACAGAGCATTTAATTAATATATTGCAAAGATCTTTTTCAGGTGTGATATAGCTCCATTATCCCTACTGAAATGCAGTGGAAGTTTAGAGTCGAGTATCGTATTGAATTTTAATAAACATTTGTGCAAAACACAACTGTTGACTGTACAAAGTGCTCAAATTTTATTCTGTTTTAGAACTAGAAAGATGCAAAATAATTTAAAACCTGTAGTGAAACAAACCAAGAAGTAGATTATACATAACTTTTAGCAATTCTCACCAAAAAGAACCCCATAATTCCATACTGTATCTCCTTTTAAAAGTGTCTTTCTTTATAGCAAATATATAATAGTTTACTAATTCATGGTACTGAAATATTTATTTAGAAAAAAATAATACTAAGAATTTAGTGTTTCAAACAGCTGGTTCTCAATCATCAGCATGTATGTAAACACTTGAAGCAACTGCTCTGAAATAGCTGTTTCGAAGTAGCCGGTTTTTCTTGTTAGAGTTCCAGTTCAGTCTCTTCTCATTGCTCTATGATTACCAAAGGAGTTTCCCTGACTAATGATGGCTACCAGAAAATTTCATTTCTGCATAGGCTTACAAATATTTAATTCCTCTCTTACCATTCGGTGGCATGTACTCATTGATTTTTTGGAGAACCTGCTTAGAAGATATGTTGAAAAAACAAACAATCCACCCTTCACCTCCCCCACAAAAAAAACCAACCAACCAACCAAACAAAAAAAACTCCCACCAAAATTATTATTATGTTTTCTTTTGTATTCTATTTTGGTGAGTTTCAACCTTTTCTCTTTCTACTCAGAGTGGTAATGACAGGATCAGAAATTCAGAGCTCAGGATCCCATGCACAAGTGGCATTATTCTTTCTTACAGCTGCACACAAGGAAAGACGAGGATTTAGTGCCCTTTTTCCCTTTAGTACCCAAAATCAAGTTAATGCATTATTGAAATTGTTGGTTTTTTCATCTTTTTATTTCTTCCTTTTCTCTTCACTTTTAATATTGCCAACTGCCTTGATGCTAACAGGAAGCATTTTTGGGTCTTAAACAGAATGTGAAAAGAATTGATAACCTACATTGAGTTCCTGTACACTGAGAAGATGTACAAATCCTAGAGTGAGATTTTCTTCTATATAAACCTGTTATTTCTATTTTATTAAATTACATAACTCAGATGAATGTATGCTTGCATTAGTCTCTCTTTTGGAAATCAAACCAGATATCTATCTTTCTATCTATATCTATCTATCTACCTATCTATCTTTTTATGTATATTTATATATATATATATATATATATCTCAGTAACTTTTCTTTTTCATTATAATATATTAGAAGAAGGCTGATAATGAACTGTCCTTGATCTTCTAGTTTTTCCCCAGAAAACACATTTTGAACAGCAAAGGGGGGAAAAAGAAACAACCTAACGTATTTTTCTTCTTTTTTTATTGTACATATTATTCTGAATAAACTATTATTCCAGAGTCTAAATAGAAATGCTGGTTCTAAATATAATTGTGCTAAGGGCTTTTAGTACTAGCATAAAAGGCTAGCAAGACCCAAAAGCCAACATACATTTCCCTATGCTAAGGTACATCAGATGCATTCAATGAATTCAAAGTTCAAGATTCTTTCCTTACTTACTCTATCTTAATGCATGAATCTATTTTTTTCCTTCTAGATAGAAGTGGCTGTCTTAATATCAGTCTATTTTAGCTTAAAAAGCTTATTTTTCTCTGCTGAGAGATAAAAATTGTTTCTGTTGCCAGACTTCTCTGCTAATAGAACTCTTTAATAACTAGTTGCTTGTGTCACTACAGATAAAATTTGAGACCACTTTCCCCTATATCTGAAGGCTTTATTATTGCTTAAAGGAGCTGGTATTCACTTCAAGTCTGCTTCAGATACTGTTTTATATATGACCAAATGCCATTATAAAAGATCCATTCATCACAGTTATTACCTAAATTATTCTGAATCAATAGGCCTAGCACATGTTATTAAAACACACATTTTTTTTTAAATTTCACTTTCTGTCTATCAGTTAGATCCTGAATGAAAAGATATTACCATAGTTATATGTCTTAGCACAATTAGACAACCCTTTGCCTATTTGTATGCTCTGATTAAATTTCTTCCTGCTGTAAGGAATTCCTAACTCCATCACTGTTTCCAGAGGTCATTTAAGTTCCACTTATTCTCAGCTTTGCAAATTCCTCGTCCCTGGTGTCACACTCTTAGTCTCCTGACATCTCAGAAAATATTAAACTTTAATGTACAATATAATGGTTACTCCTGGGGCCGTGCCATGTATCTTGGCTGGCTTGACTAGGCAAAGCAATACCCTGGGCAGCAAACTACCAGGGGCAGCTGCTTTCTCTGGGAATTCACAAAACTGACTGATGCTGGCAGGCAACTAGGAATGATTTGAATCATCATCCAATGACAGCAGCCATAGCCCACCCTAGAGACATCAGTTATTACCATCTTGCCCAAAGGAGCTCAATGTCTTTTTCAAGATCTCAGCTTACCTCCTGCTCTCCAGGGTAATCTCATTGCTTTGAATTTATGTCCTTTCCTGTAGGAGCCACACCTTGGGTCTGTGGCTCACACCTTAGTACTCAGCAAGAGCATTTTGTATTAATGTCCCATAAGCCTTGGGCTGTGTGGTTATCCTGAGGTTGTAGCTGATAGATCATGTCATAACTGTTTGTGTGCAAACTAACACTCCATATCTTTGGGCAATTAATAATATAATTTTCACTCCAAATAGTGAAGATCATTTTTTCTATCAGGCATCAAAAACTAGGTCTTCACTTTGAATTTAATCTTGCATCAAGTATTCTTGATTTCAGGTACATCTCCATGCTCACATGTTTTAGTATCCTGTCTCTACTACTACAGAAATAGTAGACATAATGTTATAAGACAAAAAAATTTCCTTGGACGGTTTTCTATATGTAAAAATGAGTCATTGTCTTTACTTTTTTACTCCTTTTGGGTTTCTCTGACTTCTGAACTCTTTTCTCAAAACACAGATTTGAGGATTAAGTGTTAATAGTCCCCTGTGACCATGAGTAACAGAAAGTGCCAAAATTGATGTGACAAAACTCTCTCTTTAAACTCCACTCTAGCATCTGAATATTTTATGTACCCTGTGCAGGCAACACAACGCAATGTAAAGTACTTTCACTTGATGGTTGTAAATTATGAAACAGCTCCCAGTTTTCCTGAAGCTCCAGGTGAAATCTAAGGACGCTTGCCAAGATACGTCTTGCAAGTAAATCAGCACTACCTCAATGAGGATAACAGTTTAGACAGATGGCCATTTAGAGTCCACTGTTTCACTAGGGAGGGCAAAGACAAGAAAATGGAGAACAGACCATGTTAGGGCAAATCTTATGGTAAAATATGCAATTTTTCTTTCTCTATTGCACTGTGAACTGAAGGTGCTAACTAACTGAAAGGGGAAAATAGTCATAGCTACAATATTATATGTATGGAAGTGACATTTGGTGTATTCACAATAACTGCTTGCCTACAATTACTTGGTGAGGTCTTCTGTGCCGTGTTACATGAGCAAAAATAACTTCTAATTCTCTTAATACACAGTCTGCCATCTGATTTGAGAATTCCACTTCAAAAAGGATTTTCCCAAATCACAGACTAACTGTGTTTGAATTTCCAAATCATCCACATAATTGGAACAGGAATGAAAACAATCAATTTGCAATAAATGTATTTAAACAAAAGAACTCAAAATCATGTATATTTTTGTCCAGGTTTCCTTATACGGCATGATATACATGGTAAAAATTGTTCCAATCCTTTATGCAAAATATAATATAAAACTTATTTCCTGCTAAGTCATGTCCTATCAGGTTGATCTTCCATAAGTTTTTTTGGAAGTTACTGGTTTTCCCTGCAGAACATTTCCAGCTGGTATCTCACCTGAGTAGGAGTGACAACTGAGTCCAGAGGGCTCTTCTTGTCACTGAAATTACACTAAGATCATTTTTGCCTACATCTCCCAGGACTGGTGTATTATTTGAACACATTGTGCTCTGTATTCTCACAACCTGTTTTCCCGGCCTCCCCAGGGACCACATTTTTTCAGAGATGCATTTGGGGAACAGTTCCAGAATATGATAGGGTATTAGGTCTCACAAATCTACTTACTGAGTGCAGCCTGTATGCCCAAGTTGTTTGGCTGTACCTGAATGCCCTACCATCATCACACCTATGGCAGATATTGCTCAGATCATAACATTCCTATCAGGTCCTTTCATAAAATCAGAATCATTAATTCCTGCATACTCACTAATGTTCTGGATATGTTTCATGAAAATCTTGGGTCTGAATTAGTCCCCTTCAACCAAAGTACAGCATTACATAACTGGAGTTATTTTTGAGAGCAGTATAATTACAATTTTATCAGTGCAAGTAGTATAAAAAACTAACATTTTCCAACTGTTCTCTAGAAATACACAAGAAAGTAACAGGAAAGTGGTGTAGGGGAAGAAGGAGAATTAACGTTAAAAATAATAAAAAACCCCCTAATAAAATAGCTAATTCACTTCAAAGGAGCACAAATGAAACTAGAAATATACTTTTATGGACTAGCCTTAACTGTCTAGGATGTACAGTTTCTGGGATTGTTGCAAAAGGTTAAGATTTTCTTTTAGGGACAACTACATAGAACTTATAAAGTTTTAGTTGCTGTTCTTAAAAGTAATTTTTTTTTAGTGTGAATTCTTTGGTAGTTCACAGAGTAATGACATGTAGACATGTATAGCACCACAATATGTGTGCTAGGTGTCCTGTTGTGGGGCTTATAATCAGTCCTTCTGGTAAGTACTTAGAGACAGAAATTTACTGGAGAGCTTTGGCCTCTCCTTGACATCAGCTTTTTTGACTTATGCCAAAATTGGTCCTTTTTCTCCAGGTTTCCTTTCTGCCTTCTTACTTCTATGCAAAACTCCGGCAGAAAAAGTCTCCCAGAGATGTGATGGTAATATTTCGTTTGCTTTTGTTATTTTTCTCCATACATCTGCATATACAGATACGTATGCATATGTACACCTATATATTTTAAAAGTAGAATATTTCGATTTTTTTCCATATTACTAAATACTACATTAGTTATGCAGGGATGTTTTGAATCTACAAAGTTAAATATTTTCATTTTTACACTCTATGAAATATTGTGGCATCAGATAAGCAACTTTAAAATAATTAACACAAGATATTGATACAGGAAGGCTAATGTAGCAATTAGTATAGGATATGAATTTTTTGTTATATTCAAATATGAAACATGAATTTCCAAAGAAGCTCACTTAATATTCAAGTAAATATGTAATCTTCTCCTTTGTGAGGTTAGATTTTTCTCCTTAATGAAACAATAAGTTCCAAAGGAAAAAAATGCATTATTCATTGCAAAGTTGTCTTCAACATCCCAAGCATTCTAAGGCTTTCTGAAATAATGTACCAATAATGTAACATCATGACCCAAAGTCCACTTTCTAATACTTCAGTATTTCCATCTGATAGGATGAATGGAGCATTCCGAACTAAAAAAATTCCCTCTTTTTTTAAGGGACAGATGAATGTCCTGCCACTTGAGAGTAATTTGAAAGAGACCTGAAAGCAGCAGCCACCATAATAACATGACTTAGTTATGTAAATTATAAATAGTCCCTTTAATCATCTGACAGATACATGCAGTGAAGTGCTGTAAGGTATTTTGGCTTCTTCTCAAAAGGCAGCCCAAACCAAAGTTAGGTGTTGGTCAGACACCATGTGTCCCACTGTACATGTGTACAAATTATTACCACCACCACACTAACCCAAACCAACAAAACAGGAGAAAAACTTCAGAGAAAAAAAAGAAAAAAGAGGTAGTAAATGTCATAACCAAAGAGTTCCTCAAAAGTTTTTTCTTTTTTTTTGCTTATGATTAGATTTGTTTACAGAGAATCTCTCCAGACCCTGGGATGTCAGAAATAATCTGGGTGTAACAAATGACTTCCAGCCTTGCTTTTCTGTTCATCAGGCTTCCAGTTTATCTTCAAACAAGAAAAGCTTTGAAATACTGCATTTGCTTATCTTCAACTTCTAAGCTTTCATCTTGTAATACTGCTCAATTATTTCTTATATTAAAAACTGAAGAATTACACTTCCCTAGTGAGCACCTAATACCTTTCCTGAGTAAGAATCCACCATCAAAGCGTCTTGAAAAGGTATCAAATGAAATAAAATGCTATGATGAGCTAAGACTGTATTCACTGAGTTTCAGTTATAACATTTTTATAACCTCATCTATGTTTTATTTTTTTCTTTGTTTAGTTAAACTTTGATTTTTGTTTGAAAACATCCCTGAATGACCTCTACCTCCTTTTCTTGTCTCTGCTTTACATTTTCCTTCTGTGCATTTGACTTTTTTGACCTGCATTACAAAATTTTTTTTTGTCAGAATCCTAGTTAGTCATATTTAAGATTATTTATTTTCAATATGTCCTTTATTTTAAGAACATTTTAAGAAATGTTCTTGTTTTTCTTCCTTATTTCATCTTTGTCCTGTCTTAATGTGTTTCATTGTGTTGTGCAGAGAGAATTACAAAGGAATTGAGCAAATAATTCTGGTCCTGTAAATCATCTAAATTCATTACTACTGAAGTTCTGCAAACTCTTTTCTTCTTTTTTACAAAAATTATATTCTCAAATGGAGTTAGTATGTAAGATTATAGTGTTTTATTAATTTCAGTGGAAAATGAATTTATATAAAAACCATAGATTTGAGTTTTACAAACACTGCATTAATACAGAAATATAAAATTATTAAAAACCCCAACATTTCTTTTAAGTGAAATGCTGTGTTCATAGTACTATACTAGCAGGAAGTCGTAGAAATAAGTACAAACACTTTCAAACCACTCAAATTTAGACAGTCCATTATTTTAGAAACATTGCCACCAGGTTTCTTCCATAGGTAAGTGGGACAGCCAGGCATCTCTAAGAAACAGTCCACCTAAGATTTGAACCATATTTTTTAGACCACTCCTCTCTCTGCATTAATTGTACAAAATAAGTAAGGAGGAAACCTTTATGAGGAAAAGTTTATAGCACTCCTACTTTGCTTACGTTTGGGTAATGTCAAAATTCAGTGGAATGAATATATATAAAACCCAAGTTTTACACTGCATGCTAAGATTTTTATTCGCCATTCCAAATGTACCTGATGAAGAATTTCTGACTTGTTGATAGACATGCACATGGAGAGAGAGAGAACCTAATCTGCAATTTCTTCATCAGCTGTTGTGTTGGCACAAGCCAAAACAAGTTCCTGTAGATGGTGTTAAAATATCGAACCTGGACAATTCCATTGAAATTCAAATAACAGAGTTATTTCATAATTTAGAGTCCATCTGGACCTGATTCCATTTTCTGCCAAATGACCACCTTGGCTAGGGTATGAATTTTTAATTTTATGGTATCACATTTCTAGTAAATACTGAACATGCAGCACTGTGAATTTTTGTCATGCTTTACAAACAGATAATAAAATACAGTTCCCTTCCCAATTCTGTGATGAGATTGCAAAAGAAAAATCAGAAATGTTTCAGAAATTAAAAAAGTGAGGAGACAATGAAGACAGAAAATGTGGGAAAACACTGAACTTTATTTCAATTAACCTTATTTGAAGCAAAAGGATTGTCAGCCTTGGCAGGGAAAAGAATCAGACTTTCCAAATTGCATCATGAGAGAAGGCATGAAAGTTAATTTGGGAAAAAAATATCAGATGCACAGAAAAGAGAACAGGGAAGGAGAATTTATCTAAAACATCTGTCTCTGTATCTCCAGAACAATTAATATAATAGCAGCTTTCTAAAACTCCTTCATTACCTTCGGTTTGGGTTACTGTAAATAACGTTGAATCATTTAAGAAGTCAGTTTTCTAATAATTACTTTTCAAATATCTTTATAAATATCTCAAACAGCACATGATTGAAATCAGATCATGAGCACTAATCTCTCTCCTTGCTTTCCTACCACTTATTTGATTATCAATCAATTAAAATGTGTTCTATAGATTGTGCCTCACCACATATTCATTCACTCTGCCAAGAACTCTACTAATTTTTCTTTTTTTTTTTTAAATTTGACTTTCTGTTGCAAGAACCAGAATAACTCTTTTTTTCTGGGACAGGTAGATTTAATAAATATCAAGAATGCTAACATGGTCAGAAGAATAGGAGAGGCAAACAATTCTGGAAAAGACATTTTGGATACTCAGAAACTAAACATAAGAGACAAGAAAGGAGACAAAAGGATATCTGTCTCAAGCAGTGTTATGAAAATCCCATTAATAGGGCCTGAAAAGTCAATCTGCTCAAGGTGGGAAAAACAATTCTATCAGCTGTTGAAGCAAGATCCAGGTAAGTTGAGGAGATATAAAATTCTTTCACCTGTTGATAAAAGTTTCTCTGGGGTAGTTACAGGTCCGTTTTTTTCTGCAGTAATTCTCAAAAAACCTGTTGGAGTTTCTTTATCTCTTTTTTTTTTTTTTTAACTTAAAAATATATGTATGTACCACTAGGGCCTTTCTTAGAAATCTCTCCTTCTGTGCACAGCTAGTTTATACTAACCAGAAGAAACCAGAATTAGTAAGAAAACAACAGTTTATTCCATGGTATCATTTTCTGTCTGTTCCTCCAAGCAGTTAAGTATTTAATAGAAACAAACAAAAAAAATCCAGAAATTCTCACTATATTTTTTATTAAATGAAATTGAAAAAAATTAGGAGCACAAACATAAACAATGGTCATTCTATGACTGTATAAAAAAGTTATTTAACACTGTGCTTTGAACTGGAGCGTATCTGACAAGCAAATTTTAAAATATCTAAGTATGGTCAGTTTTTGTCACTTTCAATTAAAAACACTTAAAAAGAAGTAACAATATATATGGTGATACTTGCTCCTTGTATAATTGTACTTTATTCATAGTACAAAGCTCTATGATTACTATTACCTGGTAGAGAATTTTTGTTCGCTTGTTTTAAAAATTCAAAATACTTAGAGGTTTCTCTGTTCCTGTATACTTAGTATGAGGAAAAATATGCCTTATAATGAAGCTCAGCTCAGTGTTTTATTGACTTTAATATTCAAATAGAGGCACTCATGTAAAAGGAACTGTTTAACCTGGGCATGATGATCTGTAACAGCTCAACTAATCTGTTTCTTTACATTTCTTTATGATGAAATGGTAGTTCATCTCTTCCTATTTTTGTCCACGAGCTACAGCACATGAGTCAGCATTGAACTAAAGCTCTTTTCTATACACTGTGTTGTGTAAGCTGTGATAGATAAGGAAAAACCAAAGTAGACAGCATGTGCTAATATAAAATCTGACTGTCATTTTGCAAACATTGATTGCCATGGCCATATGTATTGCTTATAGGAAAAATCACCTTAATACGTAGTGTGGATTCAAAGATTCAAAAATTTTCTGACTAGGACAGGCTTTATGTAAGTTCAGAAGATTAACTGTTAAAATGCCCCTTCAGTTCTGGGGGAAAAAGGACCCCCAAACATAAATATTGCTGTGCAATGAAAAATATACAAGACTTTTAAAGAACCTAACAATACAAAAAAGATGACTGAAATACTGGGGGTTTTTGTTTGGTTGGTTGGGTTTTTTTGTTTGTATTTTGTTCTTATAATATAATATTAGAATCATTCATATTGGGAAAGATCCTTAAAATCCTCTCGTTCACCTGTAAACCAAGCCTTGCTAAGCCCACTGATAAACTATGTCCCTGAGCACCACATCACAGGTTTTTTAGCACTTCCAGGGATGGTGATTCCACCACTTCCCTGAGAATCCTATTTGAGTGTTTGTCAACCCTTTCCAGTAACAAAATTTTCCTAAAATCCAATCTAAACCTACTGTGGTGCAACTTGTGAGTGTTTCCTCATGTGCTGTCCCTTATTGCCTGGGAGAAGAGGCTGACCCCACCGAGCTACCCGCTCCTTTCAGGCAGCTGCAGAGAATGATAAGGTCTCCCCTGAGCCTCCTTTTCTTCAGGCTAAACAACCCCAGCTCCCTCATAAGACTTGTGCTCCAGACCCTTCACCAGCTCTGTTGCTATTTGCTATTGGATGTCCTCCAGCAAGAGCTTCTGTTATAACAACAAAACAAAAAGAATCACTCTTGTCAATAACACTGATTTAAAATGGTTGAAAAAACTAGCACCTTTTAAAAATATTTTTTCATGTTGGTTAGCAGATCAGCCAGTTGAATATTGAAAGGCATTTGGTGAAGTGATTAAATGAAAAAAATTGTACATACATGTATTGATATTTTGTTCCTACACACTAATCCATATTGTAGTAAAGTTATTCCATAAAAATTCAATGAGTTTTAGAAATCCAATAAGTGATCTTTCAGCCAGATGTAAATATTTGACAGCATTATTAGATATAAATCGTTTTTCTTCTACTACACTTAACCTTTTTATACAGCTTATGTTGCTTACTGCAAAAATAATGGACTGCTGAAGATTAAACAAACATATCTCATGGAATGTAATGACCTTTCATGTGTGAAATCAAAGGTTTTGATAGGCAGCTTATGAAAGCAGTAGTCCCAGAAAAAACTCTGTAGGGGAAGTCACACTGAAATTGGCATAAGGCAAGTTTTTCAACATAGCACAGTCAATGCTCTTCCACTCTGTCCTTTAAGAATTCTTATTGTTGAAAAATTAACACAGTCTTAATACATATTCCTTGGCTTCTGTGCCAAAACTGCATCTAGTAACAATTGGACTGAGACTGTAAATTTTTTATAAATGGCACAGTACCACACAGCCATTGTGAATAAAGTAAGGGGTCTAATTGCCTAAGATGAATTGATTGCAATGTCCTAAGAGGCAGGGGAAGGTCCTGTATTTTTTGCCAATGTCTGAAATATCTAATCTCCCACTGTAAGCACCGGACATGCCAAGGATATACAGATCCATTATTTTTTCATTTCCATCACAAAAAAACCGTATTCTGTAGGTCTTTTCTAATATAAAGTCATGAACTCTGAAAGTTAGTGTGACATTGACAGTGTAATTTGAGTGGAAGTTCTTGCCCAATTCACATTATCTAAGAGGAGGTCTGTAAAATAAAGAGGTGATTAATACAGTTATAAAATAGATCCATTTCAGAAATGGACAGCCACCAAGCAGATCAGTCCCGGTATGTAGTTCCCTGTTTATTGCATTTTGTATATTTGAAATTAATAGTTATTTACTCTTTTAGCAATTCTTGCTGCTCTCTGTTAACTATTGAAGCAACCTGACATGAGAACTGCCAAGTATTACAAAGACTCTTCAGAGCAAAACTTGAAGAACTAGTGGATTTACTCTTCCACATAGAAAGACAAAAACATGATTTCAAAAGAAAAAGATGAAAAGTAGAAAACGAAACTCACTGAGGTGAGATCTGAAAGAAGCTGGATGAGCTGATCCTGATTAGGTTATCCCTTCTCAAGGAGTCACTGTGTGTTACATTCACACATGAGATTAATAGAAATATCAATAGATATACAGCGAGAAGGGTAAGATTATCTTCATCTGTCTAATTGTCTAAGCTGATTACTTGGACCCCTTTAACCATCAAAGGAAAGGGACAGGCATCTCCAAAAGAAATCATGCTGTCTGCTTCACACAGGGTGACCCAACCTTTTCAGAATCTCTGTCTCTCCAGTCACTGCAGGGGAAAACAGCTGGGATTACCTGCAAAGCAAGTTCTTTGTGCATTTATTAGGCAATGGTAAAAAGGAGAAGTTTACTAGCCACTGCTGATAGGCAGGCATGTAAAATACGAGGGGAAGACAATACAATCATTGGCTGCTGTATAGCAACAACTGGCTAATTGTTACATGAAGAAGGGTTGTTTTCTTGCTGTGCTAAGTACAAATACAGAATGAAAAAGATGGATGATAATGGTATTTGGGAGGTGGTTGAAGGCTTGAGAAAAGCTACTTTCTCAAATATGTTTATATGAAAATGAAAGGTGGTGGAAAAGGTCAAAATAGTGTTGGTATCAGGTTTTCAATGAGGTTTCATAAGAAGGCAGCAATAAATTAGTTCACATGTTTTAGAGAGCTTAGCTTGGAAATTATGGAAAATATAAATTCTAACTAAATTTCTAATTAAAAGGGTTAACAGAAATATTAACCATCTACTACATAGAAATGTTAAGCATCTCTGACATACAAAAAATGATGTAAACACAATATTTCTTTAAAAAAAAAAATCTAATTCTAAATAATTCTACTAAAGAAGTACTTATTAATTTCAGCAGTAAATACATCCACATACAAATGTAAATAGATAGATGGATTGATCTTACACAAATTAAAGTCAGCCTGCTCACAATATTTCTTTTAAAAATATGTTATCAACAGTCCAATACTGCTCTATAAAACAATGATTTTCCAGCAAATGAAAGACCTTGATGTGTGCAACAGACCTCAATGTCAACTTCTAATGGAAAAATATTCATATATCATTATACAGACTGCTGCTAAACGAAGTACTTCCTTATTTTCTGCATGTCAGATTTCTTATGTACAGTGTCTAAGAGTTTTTCAAGCTTAATCTAACATCACTTCAGTGCCCATGGCCTTAGCGGAACTCTGGATCAATCCAGCAACGAGTATAAAGGGTGATGTTGTGATATTGTGAAAATTGGAATTATAGTCCACAAAACCAATCTAAGGAGTCACCATTACCTATTGAATTTGCACATGTAGTCATTCTTGACTGACTACACCCAGAATCTTGTAGATGCTTAAGACGCAAAAGACTCAAAGCTCTCAGATGCTTCCAGAATCAATTGTGTTTTGAAGAACAGAGCTTGCTGTTTATCCAGATCAACAATGAGTATTTCAGTTATCTCCTTTGTACCTACAAGCATCCAGGAGCAACTTTAACTCTCTGCAAATAACTCTCTGCAAACAGTAATGCAATACACTGTAGGGTACTGGTTGAATCACTTTCTACACGTACGGTGAGAATTACATTAGCATTTAGCACAGAGAGATGCCATTATGCTGGTTGTACGCTATGGAGTATAGAAAAGGGTTATGAGTAAAAAGACTAGGATTAGGTTTGCCTTTTAAGAACGACTTTTGAGTGGTGGGCAGACATAGCTTTCTGGATATTTCTGAGGGGGTTGGAATCACCACTGTAAACTCATCTGTTCTCCACTATCTGTCAGTCATTCTCAACAATCTATGAATATCTGCCATCATGACCTAGTTCATTTTAGTCAGAATTATCTCAATCATCATAAACAGCTTTAAAAATTGAAAAGCTTTGCTAACATGAGTCCATTCAACTGCAAGTGGCTACAGTACAGGCACAGAAGCAGTTTTGGAGCCATACTGAGGAATAGAGGGAAGGCAAGGGCTTTTGTAGGTGTGAAGTTCTGTCAACTTAATATGGGTAATGGCCCTTTGGTGCAATTGCAGGGTTCATGTATGCCTGTGGGTGCATTGTTCAGCCAATGTCTATAAATTCTGAGTATCATCAGTTGAGCAAACTCAACTCTGCTGATTTCTGTTTGGTTCTTTGTCAGGAATTTTTTTTACTGTTGTTTCTCTTCTTTCCTACATATCTTCCTCAACTCCACTTGCAATACAGGCGGAAACCCAGTACTTTTCTTAGGCCTTTAAGTGCACTTGGTATTTGGGTGGTGCTTCTGGTTTTCATTCTGTCAAAGTGCAAAATAAAAATATTTCTCGATCTCTTCAAAGCAGAACAGCATACAAAAAATGTTTATTCAATTATTTTCACAACTTGAAAAAAATTGCAGTGTTATTTCTTTATATTTAATATGTTTTTAATTATTTAAAGGAATCAAGCTTACTGTATCATTTGGTAAAACAGATTTATGTTTACTTTCATCACCACAGAAAAGATAGATCTATAAAGGTAATAAATCTTTAAGTGCTTCATAACCTTACACAGTCTTTATAGGTTGAAAGATAATCAATAATCGTGACAGAAAAACTGCATATGATTCATCTTTCAAATCAACTTGCTTCTTTATGACACAATGCCAATAGATGAGAATGTAAATGCCGCGATCAATTTTTTTATAAAAATACCTGGACTTGAAAGGCTATTCATTAGAATTACTTTCCTAGGCAAAATTAACACTAGATGGATCTTCCATGTTCACTACACTTCACATGCTGTCAAATTGCACTATCCCATTATGCAGTCTTTGCTGTCTAGTGCAAAGTACTTCTGACTGCAAATTTAGCTGTATTTATACTTTTATTCTGACAGTGTTTTCTATTTCTAATTCATTAATGTGAGCAAGTGCTGGTGAGGGGTTTTCTACCCAATGTAATCAATTATTGTTGAATAATTCAATAGATTGAATTTCATTTTAAATAAGCAGCTTTTGGTTTCTGAAATGGCAGTATCCCAAAGTGTCAGGCTTTTCTTGCTGAATCAGTGTGCTTGAGCTCAGACAGCCTTCAAGATGTTTGTTGTCCTGGTGACATCCTTCATAGTATCACTTCAGCAAACTTAAAGTGCCAAGTAGTCAGGAATTTAAATTTACCCATACAGGTATAATTTCAGACAGAATCAGGATTTTTGTTTTCATTAGTATTTTTTTACTGTTGTTTATTCTGGCCTGTAAATAAGGACAAAATGTATCAGGAATAGTGTTTAAAATCATTTCTGCTTTTTCTTCTTCTTCCCCTCCCCTTGAAATTACAGAGAATTATAGTGATAGCACAACCTGGAAAGTCACCCTGTAATTCTCACTTGGGAAGAGAAATTTGCCCTAGCTACTTAAAACCCTCTCTGCCTGAAGGTATTGCAGTTTTGGCCTGATACTGCCACTCTATTGAATAAAACTTTATTCAACTCAAAGTAAAAACTTTGCCAGCATGATTAATGAGACGCTGAACAGCTAAATTGTGACTTAACTTTAACCAGAAAAATGGTCAGTCCCATTGGATATCAGCACACTTATTAATTGTGCCTAGTGAAAGAAAAAGTGGAAGAAAAACTTACACAAAAGCCATTTTTGTAAAATCAAAATTTGGTTCAGAATGAGACTGTCAAGTGCACTGATTACAGGATAATTATATTTGGCTTATCATATTCTATATCGAACAGTTAAAAATACCCTATAATTACTTTTTGAAATATTTCAGTTGTGTTTTTTTCTGTAATAGAGTTTATAAGAAGACAAGCAGTTTGCCATTCCAAGTTTTGAAGCACATAGCATTAATGGTTTTAGGATTGCTGAATTAAATTAAAATATAATTTAGCTTCATAGGCAATGAAATATATATTTAATACACTTCTTGGTTTTATCGCTTCTCACTGTAGTGTTCATACTATATGTACAATAAATTACAGAGAAAATGAAATATGGCAAAACATTACCTTAATTGATGCAACTAATTTCAGATATTAATCTAATACATATTTGTTTAGGGTTTAATAATGCATGTTATGTACCTCAGAGACTGGGTTGGTGCATGTAAATAGCCATTGTCTTGGGATTATAGATGCTGGGTTACACTATTTTATTATTTTTTTATTCCATCAGACATTCATTAAGCTGTAGACTATGGGATAGAAATAAATAACTCTACCATGGTCACTAGATTGAAGTTCATTCGAAACTTTATTCTTCTCTTGTTTAAGATATATGTTTCACTCATATTTCTATTCAAATTAAAAACAAATATAAGACTCTTCAGAAACTTGGACTCTTTGTCCAGAGTGCATTCAACTAGATATTTCTGCAGAGGAGGTGTGTGTTAGTGAAAACAAGCACCTTATACAGCCTGATCAACCTTCGTGCAAGAACACGAAGGGTTTGGAAAAAATTACTATCATTAATTGAAGATTGCAGTCTGCACCCAGATATTAAAAGATATGTATATATCTTTTGTAAATAAAGATAATTTTATAAATTGTATTGGGCACAATATCAACTGTTCTTCCTAACTGGGATAAACAAGATGCCCCACTTTCAGTTTCCCTCTCATGGAAAAGGGGGAACAATGAAGTTTCTTTGAAGCTGGTATTTTCACAGTCTGCAGCCAGATACATCTGTTGGCACATAATGTGCTTCTGAGATGACTACTGGCAATTAGAAAAACTGGTACCTGTTCAAAATATTTGATGGTTACTGTTTTCTTCAAAACAAAGACATGGGAGCTGGTGGGTAGGGGGAGGAAGAGGACAATCCATCTTTGGATCTTCTTGTGTTGTGGGGCTGAGCCATCTGAGTTCTGATCCATGTGGTACCCTGGCAGTGAGATGTTTGAAGTAGAACCAATACAACCAGATAAGATAATGGATTTCCAACTCTTGCTGGACTTCAGCAAGTCTGAGTATTAAGCCTTTTAGGATTCTTTGAAAATTTAATTTCTTCCAAACTAATTTTTTACCAACACTTCCCAAGTTAAGTAGTATCTATTCTACAATAAAAATAATACTGTACATGTATTAATACTGCAATATAAAGCCTAGAGACAGAAACTACCCTGTAATAGATAGCAACTGGATAGAGTTCAGAGGCAAGACAATCTATTGTAAGTATTGCAAATATCCAGAGATTTTAAATTTTCATTAGTTTTAGACTAATCTTGAGGAGTATTCACACAAAACTCCTCTGTTAAAATGTGTGTAATAAGTGGAATCTTTTATTCTCATTTAGAAATTGCACTATGAAATATGAATTAAATTTCATAATTTGTCATTGATAAGTATCAGAAAAAGTGTTTGTTTCAGTGGATTATAAAATGGACACAACAGCCTACCCCATAGAGTAAACAAATTTTATTACAATAACTTATAATTCTTATAATAAAAAAGTCTTTCACATTCAAATAACCAATATAACTGGACATTTTATTAAGTTTACTAAAAGGTTTCACTTTTAGTATAGCCCTTCAAAACAGCTGAGGAAGTACATGCATTAATATCACACTATAAAGCCATCGTGCAAGACAAAGCTCGACAATAATTTAAGTTAGCTACTAAAGCAGTGTATATAATAAAATTCAGAGTATATCAGGAATCGAATATGATAAAAAGAAAAATCATAGATATAGAATATTCATTAATTCTTCATGAAACTCAGTGGATTATTTAGAGATCTGATTTATGCTCTTTTATGCCATGAAATATGCTATACTGTGAAATTTGTTGGACATTCATGGAACATATTCAGTCACTCAACTATGTGAGGATGTGCAGTCCCGCTGAACTGAGTTCAGAATTAACCTGGTTTTTAAATTTGCTATCTAAACAGATAAATATCATGTCCAAGGGATCTGATGAAAATCTTGTGCTCTTTCTGCCATTCAGAGCATAAATTAGTAAGAAATATGGTTTGCCACATTATTATTACTTACCTCTTGTAATGAAAACAAAAGACAGATAAACATAGCCTCCTGTTTTCTAGTTGTCTGGGTTATGTTGTTTTGTATTTTTTTTTTTCATTAAATAGAACGATTGACAAGAAAATAGGATGATTCACTCATACATGAAGGGGTTTAAAGAACAATTTTTTGGCTTAGAATAGCAGCAGCTGTTGGAGTACCTAATATTTAGCTTTTGGGGGTCGCTGTTCCCTTAAATAGTGGTCAGTCACTTTCTGCTTCAGCACATTAATTTAAATAGTAGATTGCATTGAGATGAAAGCTGGTTAGTTGAACAGTTTTTTACACTGAAGTACTTTAAAATCATTACATATTTTAAAATCTTAATTCTTCATGTTAAAAGTGGGAGCTACTGCTATCAATCAACATGAAAAATTTCCCCATGGTGGTGAACTAGCCAAGTATTCTCTGATCACACTGAATAAAATATGAGGCAGTGGTGTAAAGTTTAATCATCCTGTTTCCTCAATTTCCTTCTTTCCTTTCAACAGCAGCCACTGGGGGAACAATTCACTTCTCTGCTTTGTGGAAAGCTCTGGCTAAGGATTTTCTGAGCTCTTTTAATTACTCAGTTTAAGCTAGAGATGCCAAAGGACCCACTAAGCAACAATAAGGGGTAATGACTTACGCATAGAAAATTGAAAAGTGTTCATCTTGGTAGAACAAAGGAGAATAAAACAGAACAAACGGCAAGTAAAATTGAAAACACAGAAGAAAAGAAGGTGAGCTATATAGATTTCAAAAGCAATCTATAGCTGCAATTAGAAACTATGTATTAAATCAATGTTTAGCTCTTTTGAGGAATCAAAAGTCACAAGGGTAGTTCAGAGTACTGTGCCTACTTAATAGATTATTGATTTTCAAAAAAGGATAGTAGGACATCTTTCATGTAGAGCTATCAAATTCACACATATGGTACTATTACATTCCTTTTCTTTTTTTTTTTCTCATTTTTTTGCTTAGTTGATTGTTAATTGTACTTTGGTTTAGTATTGAGGCAACAAATTCATGATTGCTTTTGGGAAGCATTGTCTCCCAGACACATATTCTTCAGGATGTCTAAATGAAACCCTGATAAAACTTTTGCAATCTTTCCTATAGCTGTAAAGTTATAAGAGAATATGAAACTATACAAATTACCTGAAGAAAAATCTGTTCGAATCTACTAAGAACAGAAGTTACTGAGCGAAATATAGTTATTCTGGGGAACAGTTATGACTTTTATTTCATATTCAGATTCCTGAATATCAATTATTTGTTGCTGTCTTAAATAGGCTGCAAGACTAAAAAAAACTTTTACTCATTTTGTTAGCCTTACCATTGAAAGTGAATTTTAAAAAACAGTTTGAAGTCAATCACTTTTTGATTACCTTTATTCTCTCAGTATGACTACAAGTGCATAATTTCAAGTGTGCAGAAATATATTTGAGCTAATAACTTAGATTTAATTTTAATATGTCTTCCAAAAAGCAACTTGTTTAATTTGAGAAGCCAAATATTTTATTCTGGTTTTACTGTGTTTTAATTGATGGCTAAAGCAGTTGCTCAGCAAGAGCATGACCCACTATACCCAATTCTTTTAATGGAAAGGAATGATCTAGTACATTTCTGATTTTGTTCTGGTTTGGTTTTTCGGGGTTTGTTTGTTTGTTTGTTTGAATGAAACAAACCACTCTTGTACTGCTCTATCAAGCCCTTCCTAAAATAGTTTCAGAATTTTTAATTTCATTTTGTTTGGATGTGTCTTCCAAAACTGGGTTTTATTATGACCTTCTCTGCAGGTAGTGTCATTTAGTCCCTGTGATGCTAAAAACACATTTCCTATTTATCTTGTTTAATAACTTTGTTTGATAGAATGTTTGGCTGCAACATCTTAAATCTGCTGAGGGATGACCTTTTCCAAAGCCTCACTTTTTTTCCTGCTTTTTTTTTATCTCCAAAAATGGATTCCATTACATACAATTACTTCACTGCATTTTTGGAAAGGTACTATATTTTCTGTGTGAAATTAGTTATTTCCTATGCTAAATGATTAGCCTTGACAATACAGGCTCACTGCTACTGTATGAACCTTAGTCCAAAATTCATAAAGAAAACATTTTTATTTTCTTCTATATGGGCTTTGTCCTTTTGAAAATACATAACAATAAAACTCTTTTTTTTGCAAAACATGAATTTGCCATTTTTCTCATCTAACACAGTACATCATATAGCATTCATGTAATTTTTATGTCACAGTATTCTTTGGAAATGCAAAATAGTGCTCAAAAATATAAATTCAATCTAACCATTTGAAATGTCAAAGTAATTTTTCATTGTTAGTTCTCTTCATTGAATTCAAACCTCCTTCAGACCTAAAATAAGGTGATAACATTAGCTTCACTACTGACATAATTCTATGTCACATCTCTGGAGGAACATTTCTGACTAGTCTTGAGTTTACTTTGCTAAATAGGTATTCAGATGTGGTGTGAAAGTAGAGTTTTGTTGGGGAAGATGAAATAGGAAAGGCTTATAGATATGAGTACCTTGCAAAAGATGCTGAGAATATGGAAAGTATAAATGAGATTAGGATGAAGACAAGGTTTGAGTTGAAGAATAACTAGGAAACAATGGTACGGCCACTGGAGGTAATCCCCCTTCTTGATAGAACAATGCCCTCTGCCTAGGCAGGTCCAAGGGTCAGAGCAGACCCTGCCTGCCTGGTAGAGATTCCAAAAAGCAGTTTTTTAAGGTTTAAAATATAACCCCGTATGGTAATGTGATGATTTTTATAGGTTATATGTAAATGTTGTAGGGTTTGTAGCTTGTCTTAGATTGGTTAAAGAGAATTAGAATATTCAACACAGAAGATTATTTATTGTATTGTAAATGGCAAATCGCTCTCTTTTTTGCCTCTCTCTCACCTTCTCTCTCTTGCTTCTCTGGCCTGCTTTGAGCTGTGTCTTGCAGCCTAGCAGGCCTCTCACATCCATGCTCCTTCACAATAAATCTCCCATCTAGAACCCATCTTTAGAGATCTCTTGTTTCTATTTTATCCTCATAACCAAATCCCACAGAATTAAATCCTACAGCGTTTTAAACAGACAGGTGATAAAAGCACCATTTCATTTCAAAAGTATTTCTCCTAATTTCTTGAATATAAGGTTTTCAGATGGGTGTTTCTGGACATTTTGAATGTTAGTTTTTATTTATTTATGTTTATTACGATATATGTCTAATCAAACGGAAATTTCAAATCCAAATCAATGAAAATCATGTACATCTATTGCATCCAAATTTTATCAGCCAGCAATTTACTCTCATTCTTTACTGAACCCCTAAAATGGAAGAAGGCTCTGAGAAGACTGACACAGAAGCCTTATTCATGAGGCTCAGGGAATGATATATGCAGTGACTGAGCACAGCTGTTGCAAAGAAAGCTGAATTTATCTCAGCACAAAAGGGACTGAATGGTAGCCCTTGGCCTGGATAAATGGCTATGCAACCTGACTGAACCAGCCAGACACATCAGCTGAGCACATTTGGCAGCAAACTGCATCAGTCAAGTGGATCAACTGACTTTATTTGTACAGGGAAATAATCTTTTATATTACAGGGACTGGCAATGAGCCTTGCAGTTGTATTGTGGTTTTACTGTAAAGTACAACTGTTGTATTCTCATAAGTGTAATTTGTACTTGTCCTCTCATTTACCTATACAGTTGCATCTCTCATTAAATTAAAATTCAATATAGCATAAAATATTAAAATTTGATAATAGGCATCACACCTTCCACATGTAGATTATCTAAATGAGCTTGGTCAGAATGTATTAGACCCTGGTAAAGCCCTAAAGGAAAATCCTCATGCTCCCATGTTAACACCGTTCACTCATCTCCCTGCAGTCCCATACAAATTTACATGAGGGACATAATTGAATATAATCAGAAAACTTGAAAGCAGTCAACTGTACTAATAACCAGTTGTAGCATTTGCTGTTCACAGGTAATAAATGAAAAGGGAGAAAATATTCTTTTCATGTGGATTTTCAGAGAGTGAGTTTCAAAAGGAAGTTTGCATTTTAATACAGCTTTACCTCTCTGAACAGAAGCATGCAGTTCTCAAAGTAATTTACTCCTTTACTCCCATTTAAGGTAGTTTAATCACTTACAGCTCAAAACACTCTAAAATGGAAATAATCAATTGAAAAACTTCATAAATAAATGCAAAAATATGAACACAAGCTAGAGTAGACAAGCAGTGAAGAATTTGCTAGCTGTTTTTAATTTTCTTATTAGAAGATTAAGCCTTCTTGGAAAAGCTATTGTCAGGTGGATTGCTTTAGACTTAATTGACATAATTCAGTAAAAATTCCTTTACTATGTATAGACACCAATTTTAGGTGTCAAAGTGCAGGATGTAGTTACAATAGTTTTTGTTTCTTCTATAAGGCTAATTATTTTATTTGTAACATTCCTGTGAAGCATCCTTTTACTAATGAAAATGAAGAGTCACCTGCTTTAGTGCTGGGGTTTTGCTTTGGTTGTTTCTTTTGTTTTACTTTTTCAATATGACACAGAATAGCTGTATCACAGAATCAGAGAGTAGTTTGGATTAAAAGGAACCTTTAAAGATTTTCTGGTTCCAAGCCCCCTGGCACGGGTTGGTGCATCCTCCCCTAGCCCATATTGCTCAAAGCCCCATCCAACCCGGCCTTGAACATTTCATTAATGAGGCATCCACACTGGCTCTGGTCAAGAAGCCCACACTGGAGCATGGCTTCTCTGGCAAAGCCCAAACTGGATAAGGCTCCTGGCAGGACCTGTGACCCTGTGGAGAAAGAGGTCAGTGTTGGAAGAGGTTTGCTGTCTAGACTTGTGACCCTGTGGGAAACCCACACTGGAGCAGTCTTTTCCTGAAGGGCTGCAACCTATGGAAGGGACCCATGCTGAAGCAAGGGAAAAATTTGAGATGTCCTCCCCCTGAGGAGAAAGTAGCAGCAGAGACATGTGATAAATTAACTACCTTCCCCCGTTCCCTTGCTCCACTGCTTAGGACAAGGTAGAGAATTCAGGAATAAAGTTAAGCCCAGAAGGAAGGCGGGTATGGGTGGAAGGGGCTTTTAGATTAGCTTTTATTTTTCATTATCCTGCTCTGTGTAATTGGCAATAAATGAAAATAATTTTCCAAAGTCCTGTTATTTTGCATGTGTTGGTCACTGTTGAGTGACCTCCCTGTCCTTATCTCATCCCATGAGCTTTACTCTTTCTGTCCTGTTGTTGGAGTAATAGAACAATTGGTGGGCACCTGGTGGCCAGCGAAAGTCAACTCACCACAGATTTGTCCCTCTGTATTTCTGTGCTGACAATAAGATCATGGCTTTCTGGCTGTCCAGTTGGGCCACCAACCACGACTACTTACTGGAGAAACATGTCCTGACTCCTTTGTGGAGTATGACTGGTGTTTTTTTCTGTTGTTTCCCAATAATCCACCAGGCCCTGATTCTTTTTTGTTGTGCAAAACTCCACTCCCTTCCCCTTTTAAAAGGCAGGCATTGAAACAGACAGACTAAAGTATATTTTATATGAATTAAGACAGAATGAAATGAAGTGTTTGATAGCACTGTATTAACCAAAGTGGAAAATAATGCTGAACATAACACAGTTCCCTGATTTAAGTTAAACTACTTGGAAAAGAAGCTTTTTTTTTTTTTTGATAATACATACAGAAATAATGAAAACTTGAATTCAATTTATAAGCGCAATTCATGTAGTATCTTCAAAACATTTTCAGCTCTGAATAAGGAATATATGACTTACCATTGGGAATTTGTGATTAAAATATTACTTCTTCAATCTGGCTTATCTAGTCTAAAAATAGATATATTATTACAGAACTGTGCTTGGTTTTGAGTTTCTACTTCCCATCTCTTAGCATTCTTTATATATTAATGATACATAACTAGTTTCAACTTTATATTTCTTTATCAAAGTTACTCAGTGGACAATTTATTTTTATCTGATTGAAATTTCTCTTTTCTACTTAAGTATAAATATGTACATACATGAAGATTCAATAAAACATTTTTTATTATCCAGCATTTAACAGGTACTTCAAAATGTCTCCTATAGGAAAGTATTATTCACAAAATCCTACCAAATATCTTATTGAAAACTCTGGTACTTTTAAATAGGAAATAAATAAAATAATTTTTTCATTAAAAACCAGAACACCATTTCTAGATTTAATGAGTATTTTCTATTTCATATTTTCAAAAAAAAAAGTAAATTATATACTTCTTATACATATATGCAATCGTAAGTAACTGTTTGTCAATATGGTTGGTTTGTTTACTTGTTTGGTTATTTCATTAGTTCTTTTTATTGAGAGCATACAGAGTCTAGTATTAAGGGTATTCTCTGAGAATCTCTAATGCTACATTACTGGGCTACAGATCTACAAATATGTCCTATGAATTCATACACATTCATAAAGAATGCAAAAAATACATATACAAATGCCACTGCAAAGCTCAGAAGCTTATCAAGAGTAATTTGGAAAATTATGCAATTGTCAATAGAAGTGTTCTTTGAAAAATAAAGCATTGTTGATTACTAATCACTTAAACTGATTTTTAATTTAAAAAAATCAGTAATGTTTATGAAGTAAGACAAAAGGGAAAGACTTTTGGACAGAAAACTACAGAATTTCATGATGTATACATTTCATAAAATGTATCTCTCAGAAAAGGCAAGGACATACCTGCTGGTATGTCTCACAGGAGATATCTTTATCCATCCAAAAAACAAATTTTAGACTTTCTTTTATTTGAAGTTTCTGTCAGTTGTGAACAATGAACAACTATAATAATTAAATACAATTATAGCTATGCTTCTTGTTCATGTGTGAGAGATTCTTCTGCACTAAAAAAAGTCATAAGACTTAGTTTACTCTTTGTCAGTGTGACTATTAAAGAAAGAAAAAAAGAACCAAGTAACAGATTGTTTGGAATGGAACTACTAAATACCCGGAAGATATTGGATTTTGGCTCAGCCAGACACAATTCAGTCATGAAAAATATGTTCTGTATTTACAAGCCTTTTGCTGAAAACCTTTTGTGTTGATGCCTCTGTGGTGGGAGTACAGGATTTGTTGCTGTGTTACTCATGGAAAATAGTTCCACCTTCGACTTCCAACTCCTCATAGCATATTAAAATTTAGAACCAAAATCTTAATCTAAGAATGACTCGTAAAGATAACCTTTCATATCTACATGGCAAATGTTTTTCTCCCATATTATGGTTTAATTATTAGAAAAAGAGGGGGGAAAAAGGTGATATTAATTTGAAACAGTCATAGATGATGCATATAGCTATATTACTGTATAATATTTTAAATAATGACATTATGTTATTATTTTTAATAACACTAACACTGCATTTTTTTTCTCCTCATACTTTTCAATACAGGAATAAGCCTCTGTTCTTCACCCTATAGTCTTCTGTTTGCAAATCTTCTTCCAATTTAGAGTGTACAGTAAAGGATATTGTTGTGATAGAACTCACCAAATGAGTGAGGCTATCAAGATAGTCAATACAAGTGGCAAAAATTAAGGTTTCCTAAGTTAGATCTCCAAAGCTAGTGGCTGCAGCTAGCACTAAGATAGCAACTTGTGAGATGAGTGCCTGCACAATTTGGAGGCATGTGTTCATTATCTCAGAAATCAATTGAAACGTAGAGTGCTAGAATAGATGGATTAGATTTATAAAGGCATTTATCCTGTACTGAACTATAGTCTCTACAAAACAAATTGTTTTGAAAATGGTGGGAAAACTGTACCCTATTAAATGAGAAAAACCTAATTAGCTGTACTTTTTACACAAGGCAAAAAGATGTCAGGCTGAAGTATTGTTGTTTTTCCCATGTGTTCCACATTTTCTACAATCTTGGTTTTCACTATTATTTCCCCTGAATGGTGGAGTGCTATGATTCTTGCTATTTATTTATTTCTTTAAAATTAAATTTATTTCTTTTAGAAAAGAGAATGTTTCATATATGACAGTGCTTTTTTCCTGGCTCTTTTGATTAACTTTTATTGGGTTTTTTTATATTTGGCAGTTTTCTTTTCTTTTAGTAATTTAGTTAAGCAAATCTTAAATGTTCTATCAGTCTGTTCCATTTATTATAAAAAATTAATCAACACCACCATACCAAGTTGGAAGGATACACGGATAAGAAATTATGTCACAGCATACAGTGTCAGTGCTCCAAAATCTTTGGAGCTTTGTGAGCAGACTGGGTAGATTTTTTTCCTTTTAGTGAATATAAAACAACAGGGCTCTTAAACACCAAAGGTAGTTTAGATTTGAGCCAAAACTAGAAAAAAGGCTTTCGAAAACAGGGAAAACAAAGTAACCAAAAATTGAGGAACAGAAATAAAAGGGTAACCCAGAGGCTGGTAACAGGGAGATGGCCAGCATACGTGTTTTGCTTCTCACTTTCTGATGCTGAGTCACATAATATTAAAAGGAACACAATATAGAGGTCATAAACTACAAATAAAACAGATAACATCAGTAATGGTCTTCAGCTTGTCACAAAATTTAGAATGGCATAATACCCGTATCATTTTAACACAGGAATCAGTCATTGTGTTTCCTTTCTTGGTGAAAGCTGGTTGCTAAGATCAGCACAGACACTGTGGAACACTCTCCCTCACTCTAAGAGAGAGATACCCAGGACCCTGGACTGGAGATCAATCACTCCACATTTAAATGAGATTTGACATGCCACTACCAGCAAAATACCTGGAAACAAGAAAAACACTCTGTAAATAGTTTGTAGATACTTCCAGAGAATATGAATTCTCTTGATGCCAGAAATTCAAATGTCATCCTTAGAAACACAGATGACAAGTACCCAGTACAATTATTTACTGGAGGATTGTTTGCCTGTTTATTTAACTTCAGCAGCGCCAACAAGCTCCAGTGTATCAACTTGGGTCCACTGGACTTCTCCCTCCATCCATACAAAACAGCAAAATTGTTCCTTCACTAGTAAAGAGAATGTTTTGAAAAGGTATGTAATCACATACATACTTTAAAGAAAAGCATAGAATCCACTGCCTTACCTTTTGAAATTTTGCTCTTTACTGCAAAGATAATTAGATTTTTCTTTTTCTTTTTCTTTTTTCTTTTTTTTTTTTTTTTTTTAAGGGACAAAATGCTTAATTATGTTTTAACAGAGAGGTCTAAAATGTTTGCATTGTCAATGAGGCATGGAACTTACCTTTCAAACTAAGGTTTGAAAACTAACAAACTAACTCCTCTCATAGTCAAAATGATTTTCTGTTTCTAATATGGCATCCAGGACAAAAAAAAAAAAATCTGTACTATTTCCTAATCTCATACTGTTAATCTTTGGTTAATCTTTGACTGTGAAAAGAATCAAGAAGCACTAAGGGTATCATTATATTTTAGTGAAAACCAAAACATCTTTTTCTGAGTTTGACTCTTTGTTCTTCAGATCTGTCAGATCTCAAGGGACTACAACCTAATTAAAATTTTAACTAGTTTTCATAAAAATATATTACACAGAATAGTGTTCCAAAAAAACCCTCATTTTTATTTCTACTTGTATAAAATACCTAATATATATGCAATTTTCTTTCTCAGTGTTAAAATTTAACAGTGCAGATCTGCTTTTGGATAAGACTCCAAGCTCTATAGTGGTCTTGAAAAGTTGTTCCATTAGATTCTCTCAAGTGCAAGACTGTGAAATTAAATCATTTTACAATAAATGTGCATCAAAAGACTCATTAAGGATTAGATCATAAACCTTTCACTCCCTTTGATATAAAGATATTTAAGTCTCATTAATTCAAATTATTGTTTTATCAACACTAAATAATTACTATTACTGCCATAACTTGTTTTTAATAACCGCAATAATACTTTTTTCCTAAATAAAGAAAATAAAGAAAGTGTTAGAATTATTAGAAAAAAAAAGTTGTGGTTTCAAGGAATCAGAGGAGTGTTTCCTTCTATCTATCCCTGTAGAGGGGTAATAAATCCATAAAATTATTCTATTGGATGTGGCTGCAAGTCTCTTACTCCTATTGTTTTCTGACAAAAGTACATCACTTTTTAAAAGAGGACTAAATATGTAGTGTCAGAAGGATAAGGCCCTAAGGTCTAGACTACAGTGATATTTTTATTTACTTTCTTTGAATGAGTTAACATATAAGTAGTATTGCAGTTTGATCTAGAATTGATACAACAAAAAAAAATATATTGCTCTATACAATATAAAATAGTAATATGTTTTCCTAAAGCTCAGAGATCTCATTCTCTATCCCTGGACCAAATTACAACAGAAAGAGATACCACTAAGTAAAACAGTGTCCCAGCAGATTGTGTACAGGATTTAGGAATATCAGTGTCAAGAATATCTTGACCTTTTCCTTAGCACTGTGAATTGCACCAACACATCTAAGTCTTTGTATCCACTTTCTTATGAGGATAAAAAAAACCAAAAACCAATGGATCCTCTCTTTTCCAGAGATGCCAAATGCATAGAGCAGAAAGAACATGCTTGTGGTTATGTTCCTACAAGAACTTTTTACAGTAAAAATGTAGAATGTAAGGCTTCTGGATAGATAAAAAAATTGCATTTATTTAGTAGCAGTGGCTAATTCAGACTGGCTTTGAAAAGGATGAAAAATCAATATAACCATCAAAATAAAAAAAAAATCAGGCTATGGTCGAAAAGAAAACGTTCATATAATATTACAGTCCATATAATGTCATTTTCTAGAGGGAATAGTTTAGTGTGAAGCCTTAAAGTGATAACTGTTTCCCAAAACCAGAACAAAGTGTATAATCAAATGTGCATACATTTTACATACCACTGAGTATGTACTACTACTATGTATTCTTATAATGAAGCAGTATGATTATTTTTCTAAACCCGTGAATTGAGATTTAGTCCTTTTAAGTAAACTGTGTCAGTCAAGGTTCCTGGATGAAATTCCATGTGGAGTAATCATATTATTTATCTTTCTTTTTGAAGAGGATTTTGGTTAAGTTTGCTGAGGAGTTTTTTGTCTGTTTCTCATTTTATTTTGTCTTGCTTTTTTTAATGGTTCCAGAGGGTGTTTTTGAAGAGGCAGTTGTCTGTTGCATTGCACCCCTAAAACAATGCTGTTAAGTGTAAGGTAAAACATATGTTCTACAAATAACAAAAATACATATTAAGGATAGTGTAAAATTAATTATAAAATAAATTATATATTTACATAATTTATATACAATTAAACATTGACCATTCACATGTATAATATATGTTGTATCTCTGTATTTTAATAATTTATAGACATTCCCTTGAAAATATTGGAAAACAAGTATGGCCCAAAAATATCTTCTTTTTGTGTCAGTTTCTGTGTCTGTTCTCTTGTCCTTTTCCACTAGACATATCTACCTATCAACAGAATCTGTAATGTTTAAGATTTCATCTGTTCTGTTTTCTTATTCTCAGCTTGAAGATATAAACCTACCTTTCTGCCATAATGAACACATCTAAGGAAGATAATATAATCATAAGGCTTCAAATTGAAGATTATGTCCTAAAGTGAGAAACAGAAGCAGATGAGCATGGACTTTGTTTATATGCAAATACTCTTTGTAATAAACAAGGGAAGACAACTGCATAAAATGCACCATATATATTCTACGTAACTTGAAATTGTTTTTAATTTTTCCATGTGTTATTAGTGGGCCTTTAAAAATATGTGTTACTGGCAATTAATTAACTCTGTACACAGGATTTCATTGAAAAAGAGTATGTTTCAGATCAAAAATAATTTCACTGGAAGAATAAGAGTAAGTCAAATGGATTTAAATGCAGGAGAACTGCTAAAAATACATATTAAAGCCGGCAATATTTCAAAGAGCCATGTATTCAATTAAAAAGATTAAAAGACATTTTTCCAGTATTTCCAAGACCAAATTGTCATGGCTCAATCAGGAATTGAATTACACTGGTTAAATCAGTGAAAGCTGAATACAGCAAAAGCTTTATCCAAATTCAGTCACAGCTATATTCCAAGAGGAGGGAAGCTGCACTGCCTTTTGGACTGTGACTCACACAGCCCTCAGAGAGGGAGGTGCTCTCTGGACAAGAGCTCATACTACGGCATTTAGGAGATTTAAAACATCCCTTCATCTCTCTACAGACACAGCTTCTGGAAAACACTAGCAAATTTTACAGCTGCATCCTCCCAGCAAAAGGGCAGCAGCAAAACCACTTGCCCATTTTCAGAGTGAGCTGCCCTTAATGCAAGATGCAAAATTGATGTAAAGGAGTAAAAATTATTTATCTTTAAACTACCTTCGTTGCTTTGGCATACTCTGCCAAAAGGACAATTGTCATATTTCTTAGTGACAACAAATGAATCTTGTATAAGTTGCAGACACTGTAATGTAGTTTTCTAGAATACCATTCTTATGAAAGCTGTATGGTTGAGGGACATGTTTCTAATATTTTCCTTTGCTCCTAAGTATCTGCACAGAATGTTGAAGTAGATCTTAGCCTTCATGTTCTTTATTTTAAATGAAGCAAAATTTTAAAACATATCGATGCAAGTGCTTTTAAAGAAAATTGACTTGTCATTGGAAAGAGTGATGTAGATGTTTTGGTGCAGATTCACATAAAATGAAAAAAAGAAAAAAATCCTTTGGAGTTTTCAGACAAAATTCATTTAATTTTTTTTTATCAATAGAAGTAAAGAAACAAAGAAAAGAATATTTTCTATTCAGTACCCTGCCCAAACTCTTGATCGATAATGTTGTGCCTTGAAAGAGTGTTTATGATAAGGTCTCACTGTGGGAATTCTCTACAGTCACATTGCATTTCAAAAACATTGTATGGTCCCTCCGTTACCAGTTCTGAAAGATGCCAAGGATTTGTACATGATACCAAGTGAAATACTCTGAATTTTAACACAAGTGAAGTGAGCAGGATGTGTGTTCAGGAATATATCCATATACTAACAGGAATGACAGAATGGTTACTACCCATACCAGTTTATCTCCCAGTCAGTTTTAGACTTCATTTTCTCACTGGAAGGTCACTAAATGGATGACAGATCCATCCATGTCTTACAAGGTTCCATAGGTCAGTAGAGGTGCCGCTGACACTGCAGACTAGTATAGATATATATAGAGCAAACTGGAACCACTTCTTTTCTGACCTACTGATTTGCTTTATCCATTGAGATTTAGAATGCTTCTGATTCAGGTGCAGCAATATTCTCATAGTATATCTGTTCACTTTCTCTGTGTAGATTTGTATTGCACAGCATCACTCTACTGTTTGGTGCTACTAAATATACATGGCATTGGGCATTCCCATAGGTTTCAAGCACTAGCATTTTTTAAAATTTTCAACTGTTGTGAAAGATTCACACAGTATTGTGTATCACCAATATGACTATAGTTAATGAACATGTAAACCATATTTTTGGAAGTTTGTCTCTGAATATACCAGCATTCTCCAGTGTGGGCACTTTTTTGAGACTGCCTATAATGAAAAAAGATATTTTTACAAAATTATGTTGTCTTTGAAACCCTCAGTATTGTCAGAGGGCTGGCTCCCAGAGAATGTTGAGTGCCCTTTTCCCAAAATTTTTAAATGTCCAGAGTCTCATAAATCGGGCCTTCATGCTTCATAAATTAACATGTGTCTTGCATGGGAGACAGAAGTCTTATGAGTTTCTGCAGTTTGCCAGGCTTTAGGGTAGCTAGCTCCCCAAGACTCCATCCCGTTCGCAAGGATCTTTGATATTTGGCCAATTAGTCTAAAAATACCATTTATTAGACACAGAAAATAACAAACATACAAACATAGAACAGATCGACACACACAGACACACAATGAATGCATAATTGCAAAACTATAATAGCTAAAATGCAATTATGGAGTAAATGCTTGCTTGAACTATAATGCAAGTCAAGAAATGCTTGCTTGAGCTGTAAAGTAGCTGAAATGCAAGTTAAGAAAGGTACCTATAACTTAGCTGGAATAATACAATATTGGAAACCAATGATCTTGCCAAATCCAGTTTTGGAGCTGGGATGCATTAGACTCCTCCCTCAACCTCGTGAGAAGTTACCACAGAGCCTGTGTCTAAACTCAGGGGAGAAGACTTTCCCTCACGCTCCAATGTCCATGTAGAAAAGCTTCTACCTTTTCTGAGATTTCATGAGCTTTTTATAGGATTAAAAAAGTGTGGATTTGTGGTCACTAAAATTTTCTCACATTCTCTCTTCATCTCATCTAGTCATTCAGTCGCCACCACTAGATAGCCTGGATTAAGCTATCAACCTAATCTGAGCCTTCCATTTCTTGGGACCAATCAAGGAGAGAGAGAAGGGGGAGGGGGGAGCGTCCTGCCACAACATGCTGTTTAAATATGTGTACCTTGGTTAAAAAAATAATTATATACATATATATATATATAATGTAAAATTACTTCAGTCTTGTCAGTGACACCTCATGGTCAGTCAGTTAGAATCATTACTCAGACAACTTTGTTAAACATTTCTGAGTGGGAAATAAGATTCTTTGTGAAATACTGGAAAGGACCTAAATCATGTTCTGACTTGAATTATTTCCTGATTTAAAACAGAAAGGCTAGTTAAACCTACTAGGACTAGGTTTAAGTATAATGATAAATTATGCTATGGTCTGGTTGTATCTCCGTGCAATATCATTTCTGCCAGCCCAAAAATGTGTTAGACAAGTATTTTAACATCAATTAGTGATATTGAAGGTGCTAACCTCCAAAGTATGCACTGTGAATCTACACTGAACAAAATTAGGTGAATAATTAGACACAGGTCATGCAGGAAACTGTTTTACCATGGTTTCAGATAAAGCTCACAGACTCCATCTGTCTGACTGAAACTGTTCATCCTGCTCTCATTCTTCTAGTCTATGTTTTACTTCTACATAAAATAGTGATTAAGAAAAAAATTGCTTATAATTGTTAGGATAAATTTATTGCCTTTTTACCTGCTGTTAAAAGGTGCCTAGAAATATGATGGGCCACTCCAAGGCCCTCTATCAGTATGAAAGCCAGTCACATGTCATTTATGATGGTTTTTGTGGTACTGACATTAGTCTTTAAGTTCCTATATTATATATTTAGAGGACATTTATTTCCCATACTTCTTACTGGCTAAGTTTATCTTGTCACTGACAGAAAATTGACAAATTGAGATTAAAAAGATCACAAGATGTCTTACAAAGATAAGTATAGTTGGAGATGGAGGAGTATGGGTTTCAGTGAAATTATATGACCTGAAATATAATGTCATGGCTGCATTACTACCCTCTTCACTATACATGTTCTTAAATCTTCCATGCAATTGCTTGTCTGTGGTGCATTTACTGAAATATCTGATATTTTTCAAATTTTTAATGCATTCTTATTCTGAATCTCTCCCCAAAGGGAGAGCAGTGTTTAGTCTTTTCTTGGTAGGAATTTCTATGTTGTATTGTTTGGGGTTTTTTTTCAACCTGCCTTTCAATGCACTTTACAGAAAAGCAACCCTGGAATCAAATGTAGTGCTGGGATCAGACCTGTGCCTCTGACTCATATTGCCTCCTAGGAAAGGTCTAATCCTCAGAAAAATCATTTATATCTTTTGGTATTTGCTATCCACTAGTTCTTTTCACTAAATAATCATGGTTAAACTTTCTCTATTACTTGTATTAATTCTCAGTTCACAGTCATACAAGATTAAATACTAGCTACACAAAATCAGTGGGGGAACATGTTCCATCATAGGGGGAAGGCATCATGATAACAAAATAATATTTTGTAAAATGAATGATTATTTTCTGAGAAGCTTCATTTTGAATGCTTAGCAATTCCTGATTTACATATAATCTAGACATTGCGATGTTCTGTTTGAGTATAAAATCTTAAAGTTGATTTTAGTAGCAAAACTAATATAATACGTATTTTTAAAAGGTTCCTCTTTCCTTTCTTGAAAATACCACAATGTCATGTGACAATTTTTCTTTCTTCAGGTAACAGTGGAAAGCATACTCCATAATGAGTCATTTAGTTATTGCACTTGGAAGATTTTCTACACTTAGAATATACAAAACTTCTGTGAATTTATTCATTATACATAACCAGCCAGTCATTCTTACTTTTTTGAATGACTCCAAATATAAAGCATTATTTGAAATGCTTTATATCAAATTGAAAACATGCTTTTAGTCAACAAAAGAGCTAAGAAGGGTCTTGTATCTTTATAATTTTGAAAATACTTATAGCCAATGCTGAATACTGAGCAAATGCCAAATTTTTGGCTGAATGAAGTCAATGTGTTTGAAAAGCTTGCTCTTTTTTCAATATATAAATACTTATTCCTATTGTTATTTCCTAATCTGCTACTTTTGATTGGTAAAATGATTTCTTAGATAACTTTTACAGAATTAATTTACATTCTCAAGGTTATAAACTTATTCAAGTCTAGGTTCTGCAATGCTGCATTATGCAATTTTGAAATCTGCTTTTTGAGCAAATTCTTAGTGCCAGTGTAAAGAAAATTAAATATAATTAAGAAATTTTACCTTAATTTGAATGATAAGATAAAATAATGTGATGATAAATCTATGTTTTATCTAATTTCTTTTACTCTGCCATTAATTCCAGCAGACTGTGCTAACGGGATGCTATCTCGATGTATGTGAATGATCCTATTGCAGATGTGCCTTTAAAAATAAGCAGAGACATTGGTATGAACTGCCTGTTCCATTACAGCTTCACAAAGCTACTTTTTAATCTCCATAATATACAGAAGCTCATTCAACATAGTGGAGTGAATGAATTACTGAGAGCCGTGAAAGATAACCTCTCCCTCCACTCAAGTACATATTTTTCATGGCTAATACCTGAGCTCATAGTCTTAAAGCTTATCGCTGTCACATGTTTATCATTAGCACTCCTCACAAATGTCTTTTATGTGAGTGCCAAGTCTGAAATATGCTCGTTACTTTCAGATCTCAGGAAAAAAATAATCCTACAAAGCACAGTACTGCATTACATTGTATTACATAATGCCATTGTAACTTGGGAAAAATGCATGGTTTCTCGGGATATGAATTACCCTCCCTGATTTACTTAAAGTATCTCTGTATGATGCTGTCTCCTCATGAAGTGGGAAAAAAGCCATGAAGGAAGATGATGCTAAGAAAAGAAATCTCATGTTATTTTTCTCCGTAACTTCAGTGGGATTCCTTTTTTAGCCAATAACACTTAGGCTGGTAGCAACCGAGTTCAGAAGCACAAGTTCTGCTCACAATAGGACAATCAAAGTGACCAAGAACATGAAGAAAATTACATTAGGTCTCAGCTGTTTATTTCTATATGAAGACTTTGGCATTTATTTTTTTGTAGAGCTCTTCAATAAATGCAAAGCGATGTCAAAAACAACTGGTGTTAGAATCTTTTTAGAACTGCATAAAACTAGTTCAACATAGAACAAATGTGAAAAAATATAGGAATTATGGACTTCCCTTTTCCATACAAAATTGCTGACAATAGTGTGCATCTCATCCATCATACTAAGCTATGGCTGTATTCAATTAACTTAATATGGTGTTAATGCAATATGGAAGAGGAAGCACTCATTCATCATATTGTATTATGGCACTAATACAGTAGTATTGTATTAGACTGATGTAATAAGGTTCTTAATAGAAGGCAATAAAACTAATATCAGAAAACTGCCATTAATACCTGGGATTTTTAAAGGCCATTTCTGTTGTGCTTGTAAATCTTTTACTTGCCAAGATGCAATAAGAAAGACCCTCTGAGACTGCAGAAGCACTTCAGTATGTGACATTATGAATGTGCTATTTTTGGCTTTTCAATGGAGGAGCACATTTTATAGCACCTAATAAATCTGTGCTGAGAGTTGAAAAGCATATTTTTCTGCTGAACAGTAGGCTGTAATACAGTAGAGATATATAAAAGGTCGTGACAAGTTCTAAATATTTATTCATTTTTCTACGACATCAAGGCCAATTCCTTCTTCTCTCTACTAGGAACAAAAGGAGGGGTTCTTTGTAACCTCTATTTTTTCATAAAATGTGCTAGATTATTCAAAAATTTTTACTTATTCTGTGACTTTACTTCAAAAAGAAAGTTTATATTTTAGTTTACACATGCTTTGTGTTTACTAAATAGACTTGGATTAAACAAGTTTCACGTTCAGGGGACCAAAACCAGCTGATTGCTTTCATTATCAAAATACTCTGTAAAAGTGGAACTTCAAATCATGCCTCATTTGTCTTCAGAAAGACACAGATTATCTTCATACGCTTGTTGTTTTAGTTTGGGGTTTTTTGCTGGTTTGTTTTTTTTTGCCAAGTCATTTGACAGATTTATGGTAAAACATAAGCTTGTGCAGGTAAGATTTTTTGTTAAATCATACTGATTTTGTTCAAAACCCTAACTTTATGGCATGACTGTATTAATTTTATATAATTTAATCTCACGTGACAGTATGCAATATAAAAATTTTTACATTAATTTTATCAAAGTGTGAATACTGAACTGGTATATCAGGAGCATATAGAACAATATTCTACCATGTGTTTCAGTTTCATCTAATGAAACCCCAAAATGAGATTTATTGTTGCAGATAGAACAATTCCCACTGCATCATGTTGAACCAGGGCTTATTGAATGCCAGTTAAAAAAAGGAATATTTTTACAGTGCTGGCCAATTCCTATCTCTGCCTCCCAGCCCAGGTATTATTTCCTCACACTGATGGTTCTGATGGATGTTGTGCTTGCATTCCTCACTGGGTTCGTAGGCCTGGATAGCACTGTTGTGCAAGATGAGCTTATTTCAGTTTCAGTTTGCTATGAAGATTCATACAAAGCAAAAAGGGTACTATCTATATTCTGTCCCCACTAGCTTGGATTGCTGTAACTATACAAAAATCTGAATGCCTAGGCTCCCTGGGGTATGGGGTGCTACTGCCTGTGTCCTCCACAGCTCAGCCCTTTGGCTTGCTCCAAATGATTTTATCTTATATTTCCAGTTTCTGATTCCAATTTTCCAAAGAAATAATCATTACACTGAATCATGGGGGGGGGGGGGGGGGGAGAAGAAGAAAGCAAAAGCTTTCTGAAGTGAAAATAAAGTTGTGGAAGTCCTCTTTGAGCTATTGCATGTAATGGTCCCCCATTTTCTTCCCCTCCCCAACCCCCCCTAAAAGGCACCAAATAAAAACAAAAAATAAGAAACAAAACTTTCAAATGAAATCAGGCTAATCCAGAGACTAGGTAAATAAATAAAATTGTATTTTGCAATTTTAAGAAACTCTTTCTAACATTACATAATGCTAATATTCCATTTATTCTTAATCTTTTTTCCCTCCTAGAAATATATATAAAAATATATCCCACCTAAATCACATTTCTAGCAAAAATGTAAAAATTTTGTTTTTCATAAATCTGTCTAAAGGCTAAACTCAAGTATTGAGCTGATAATTACTGTAGAGAAAAAAATGTATCTGTGTTGTGAAAGCAGATGTTTTCTGAATATATTTATCACAAAACCAGGGAACTGGATAAACATTCAAGACAACAATATTCAGCAGAATCCTTTGTCTGTCTTGTTCACTGGTAGCTCAAATTCACCTAGCTGGAATACCAAGTGTGTGCTTGTGCTTTCTTATGACACAAGATGTATTTATGAAAGCGATTTTGCATATTGATCTAGAAATGTCTTAGATACTTGAAGAGACCGAATTCAGCAAAAACAGTAGTACATCCTGCTTTGTGCACTGTGAAAGGTACAGTGTTTCCTCTCTTGTTTCTCTATAGAGCAAGTCTAGGAAAAAATCTGGAACATTGTAAATACTCCTATTGTCATCAATTGAATCTGCTGAAGAAAACAATTTTTAAGCATGAAAAGATGTCTCAATGTGTTTAATATAAAATGCTGATTTGAAGGTCTTCATAGTCAGCAAATGTGTCCTTTTGTGTGTGTGCACTCAAACATGCAATTTACCTTTTGAGAACTCTTGCTCTGAAATCTTTCAGAGTCTAAGGGAAAAAATCCAGCATCCTTGGTTCCTTGATTCAGGAATGCATCTAATTCATATCTACTCAGGGAGAGGCAGCAGGTGTGCACTTAAACCTAAAGGAGTGCTTCCTAAAGAGGTTTAGCATTTGAGTCAAGATTACATATTATCTGTAATCTAAATATCAATTTGCTAAATATCAAATTGATATTTGCTAAGTCAAATATCAATTTGCAGTATACAGACTACCCTGAAACATGAAGTGTATCTAAAGAAGGTAAATGTAAATACAAAAGAACATTATGCGCTTTGGCAGAAGTAGGGTTCCAAGTATATATTGCTTTTTATTGGCTACTGTTAAGAGTAAACTGACACCAAAACATCCACTATCCCAACTTCTTTGACAGTGGTTGCTTGAGACTGGAGAAAAATATAATAAATAAACAAATAGATGATAATTTCAAGACCGAAAGGCTTTGATTTATTTCTTCTGAAGATTCATAGAAACATATAGTTTCAGTACTGAAAACTGCTAACATCAAGGAACAATCTTAGAATTTCTTTTTTTCTTCATAGCTAGAAATAACAGACAACTTCATTGATAATGAAATCTTGCTCAAACAAAGAGAGACCATAGAGTATTCCAAAGGCTGCTTTCTAGCAGAATGTCTATGGGCTGACACCCAGTGAGCTACATCTTGATCAAAAACAGACAAAAAAGTTATATGGCTTGCCTCCATTTCAGTAATAGCACCAAAATATAACAAGGAACAGCACTAGTTAGTTAACATACATTTCAAATGCCACCAGTTTCTCACTAGTGCTGCTCTTTCCCATATATCTTGTGTTGTGGGGGAGATTGGAGATATCTGTGGGATGAAAGCCATGGTAGATCAGGATGAGGCCCTGTCGCTGTTGAGCGGCTAGCTGAGGAATGACCCAAGTTCTCAGACAAGGAAAGAGAGGAGAAGAGAACTTTATTGTTTTGAATTCCATATATATAGAGTTTACAGAGGTGCCCCAGATTGGTCAGCCCGAGACCTCCCCCTAGGCCCAATTGGCCAAGCCCGAACTGACCTAATCCGGAGACGTTGTTTGCAAAACATCCAAACTTTATCTTGTTTATGAAATATAGCAAAATGTTCCCACGGGAAGAACCTGTGCTAGCCACAAGGCCCCAGCAGGAGTTTGAGAGAGCTGATCCAATGCTGCTCAGTGTTAGTCTGTGAGAGTATCCTGCAGGGTGTATATTTTGGGAAGGAAGGGTTATACAGACATGGCAGTGTCAGATTTACAGCTGTACTCAACGATCTTAAAGGCCTTTTTGCAACCTAAATGGTTCTCTGATCATATGATTCCATCTATAAATTAATTAAATTATTACCTGCTCACCTCTGTAACATTTAGGTGGTTGATAAGAAAACTAGTTAAATAAAGCAAAGAGAAATGACTTGATACAAAAGTGTCTTTCACTATACTTAAAATCAAGAGGTTCTCTAAGCAACAAATTTCTTCTGTACTCTTATTAATAAACTGTTCATAACACCTTGACTTTTTTTGTACTCCTATTTATATCTTCTATAAGTTGTCCTGGCAAAATAGCATACCTGCCATAGCGTGATGTCCTTCTAAAATCACAGGCTTCACTGAAAACCCTCTTTTTGTGAAACACAACTGTACTTACTTAACTTTCTTATTAATTTCACAATTCACAACCTGTAGCTTCTTTACCTGCATGCAGTGTTTAATGATAAATTAATAGTAGCTCAGGTGCTATTTTTCTTGTCTCTTAATTACAAAAAATCTTTCTATTATCCTTAACATTTCATAAGAGCTGCAGAAATACCTATACAATTAATCATCTGCTCTTATTTCATTCTATGTGATGCTACTGGATTTAAGACAAATTCTGTGTTGTTGGGCAGAATATGCTTTAATATTATTTGGATCAGTCCTAGAATAATTCTAGAAATTCAGGTAATACTATCTCATAGACTTGTGTTCTGAGCTAATTCCTGTCCTAGATTATATATTTGTATTTTTCTGAACCTGAGTAACAGAGTATATACTGAAGAGGAAGTTGGCAAACATTGGTCCCTGCCTCAGACTCAGAATATTATTAATGTAAAACAGTCTGTTTCAAAATATGAAAATATAATCATTATGAATTGTTTAAAAGAATTTCTTGCACACAAGAATCACAAAATCCATGTTTATGTTGTATAAATATGAAATAAAACAAATAAGTAAATTATTCATCTTGCTATTAGATGCAAATCTCCCATCTCCAGCTGTTTTTCTTTCATGTTTGAGCTTCCTAGATATTTTTATTTGACTTTTTTCCCAGCTTCACAACCATTTTCCTCAGTTGGCCTTTTATTTTTCACCTTCACAATTTGTTCTTTATCTCAAGCAACATTCCTCTTACAAACCGATTCAGGAATCTTTCCTAATTCAGAGTTTGATCCAAAAGTGCGTTTTAGTCAGCTGTAATAATCTCTGTGCTGGCTCCAGGCAGGTAATATAGAACAGGGTTAAAGATTAATACAGATGAACATTGCTTCTCAACCTCCACTACACAAGGCACATATTGAATGGGGAAAAAAAAAAAAGAAAAAATCCAGCTTTAACAAAATAAAATTGTTCCCAAATTTAGGCTGAACTGACAAAGGTGTTTTGACTAAAAAATATGCCGTTTATTTATTTAAAAAAATACAATAAAGAAGAGAAAAAGCATTTGGAAAATCAACACAGACTTTTTTTGAAATAAATTTATTTGGGTGGTTTCTAGGTAAAATTTAATGGGTTTACAGCTGCAGTCCAGAAAAGTTTTGTGTCCCACTGAACAGAGATTAATATAAGCCAAGCTTATGTTCTACAAATCTATCATTGCTTTCCTTCTTGCTTGCCTTCGCTGGCTATTTCTACTCATTTCACTGCTCACATTCCCCTCTGCCTTAGCATTTTCCTTGAAATTCATACTGGTTATAACATGTAATTTGTATATATTAGAAATTAAGCATCCTTGTTCTACATTACTTTCTTGAAGAGTTTTTCAGCAAAAACCTGTATCTCTTCTTACTGCTTAAGGTGCACATACCTATGAATGACTGTCTAGTGAAATGCTCTGAATATATTTCTCTATGTAAAATACTGTTAGCACTTGTTGGAAAACTATTTTTTTCATATAAGCCCCCAAATCCTATCCTGTCTGCAATCATATGTGTTATTTCAACTAAGTTCTACTCAGGTTCACTGGAAAGTTCACCAAAGTTCTACATAGGCTCAGTAGAAATTTTTCTTCTCAGTTTTTTTTTTTTTAAATAAACTCTCCAAACCCTTCCCTTAACACTCTTGGAGTAAATTAGTTGGGCTTTTTCCACCCTGTTTTAATATTTGATCCCTGAGATCAATAAACTGGTTTTCCAGCTTTTCTGGTCTGAGACCATGTAGGCTCTCGACAGTTTTGAGGGGCTTATCTGTCAGCTGGGCTCTATTTTGTTCTTCCTTTCATGCCCATTTGGAGATTTTTGTCTGTGAGTTCTGTATTGCCATCTGCGACCTCACATGAAGGACATTCTCCAGTCATTAAACACATTGATCCTTCGCACGAGCAAGATGTGGGCTGAACACCGGACAGAAACTGACAGATGTGGCTACCATAAATGACATTGGAGCAATCAAATTTTAAAATACTTGACCATTTCATGCTCTGTTACTATACCCATCTCAGTAATTTCTAAGTATGTATTTAGGAGTCTCTGTGAGCAGCATATGGAAGTAGATTTCTGTTGGAGTGTATATTGAACACCAGGGTCTTACTGCCAAAAATTACTCTATGCAATTCTCTCTGTTGAAGCTGTATATCCTAGAAGTAGCAAGATAGAACAGATTTAAGTTAATGAAAGCTGTTATAATATAGAGCAACTTCCGTCTTCTAATATAGAAATTCCTAATTGTCACTGCATAGTTTGCCCTCCTGAACTTCCATTTATGAAAGAGTATTCCATAGAAATATTACACCATTCACTGTGTGTACAGATACTTTGCCTTTTCAATAGTCCTTCTTCCCATTTCAGTTTAGCCCAAGAGCAAGAAGGGTCAAAGTGGAAAAAAAGTGTCTGCATAACTCTCACCACTTCTCTCTGAATGTGTATACACATTATACAACAACATACTTGTTTTGGATGGGAGACAGTTAATTTTCTTCATAGCAGCTCATACATTGCTGTGTCTTGGATTTGTGGCCAGAAAAGTGCTGATAACACTCGTAGCTGAGCAATGCTTGTAGAGCCAAGGCCTTTTCTGCTTCACATCACACCCCTCCAGGGAGGAGATTGGGGGTGCATAGGAATCTGGAAGGGGACACAGCCAGGACAGCTGACCCAAACTGAACACAGGGATATTCCATACTGTATGGCATCCATGCTCAGCAGTCAGAGCTGTGGGGAATAAGGAGGAAAGGGGGATATTCAGAATTACTGTATTTGTTTTCCCAAGTATTTGGTATGTGTGATAAATTCCTGCTTTCCTGGAAGTGGCTAAACACATACCTGCCCATGAGAATTAGTTAATGAACTCTTCATTTACTTTGATTGTGCATGCACCTTTTCATTTACTGAATAAACTGTGTATCTCAATGCACACATTTTCTCACTTTTACCCTGATTTTTATTATATTTATATTTTACATTATAATATTATATATTACCCCCCACCCCATCACCCTGCAGGGGTGTGAGCCAACAGCTGCATTTACCAGGGCTCACTAATAACAGAGTTATATCTACACATCTGCTGTCTTTTCAACAGTTAGAGTAATGTTACTGAAAGAAATAGTGTTCACCTTGTAATATTTTCCCATTTTGCCCAACAGAATTAACATTGTGCCATTTATTCAGGGTTCTTAGATTTTAGCTTTTGTAGATATTTTTCATATATTTGTAGCTTTGTAGACTGTTAATACATGGTTATGTAGCTCCTGGTGTTTTTCCTACCCTTTCTCTTAGATTTTAGAAAAATAAGCTTCTAATACATTCTTGTAATTCTGTATAGTCTTACTCTTAAGAAAAAGCCTGACAAAGACATTTTGTTTTCTACCAGAACTCAGAAGAAATAACAAAAAATGGGGCAAAGTTGTCCCTGGAACAACTCCAATGGAACAGAACCTGGGGGAAATTACCTAAACAACTAATTAGAAAATATATTTTAGATATATTAATTAAATAACCTTATAAAAATTGTATAAATACTGAATCACACGTGCATATAGCCATATTATGCATCTGAAAGCTTTCAATTAAAGACTTGCATTTTAACACTGTTTGGAAAGGTTTTGTGTTTTATTGCAGGCAACATTTCATTGGCTCACCAGTCCCTACGTGTCACTTAGCAGAACGGCAGCAAATACTACAGGGCAGTAGTCTTCACTCAGCCAGATTCATTTGAAGTTTGCAGAAAGGAGCCCCAAAAGGCTGGTTGTTGCCAGTTTGTTCTTTTGTTCATTGCCTTTTCTCAGCATATTGGACTCTATGCTTGAACGTTGCTCTTGACACGGATAACCCATGGGAGCAAAGCTCTATTGAGTGACGATGTTCAAACAAAAAGGCATGTAAACATTTGAAGTTGATTTAAAGTGACAAGTAATGGTGGTACTATATCACAGGAAATCTATGACCACTGCATGTAGAAGGTATAAGTAAAGCAACCCTCTCTATGTAAGTCTTTCAGCTCCATCTATTTGTCTGTCATCCATCCATCCATCCATCCATCCATCCCTCCAACACATATTTAACACATCATATCACCTGTCTGGTATTTTGATTTTTCTTTCCATCAGTAGACAGAGGTCAATAAATCAATGTTGTTAATAATCTATGTATTTAAGTTTTTGAAGAAGTTTTGTCCAAACTAAATCTGATAGTCCCTTTTTGTAAGCTTCTACTTTGTTGTTGTTGTTAAGGATTTGTCTGGTTCCTTATCCAGAATTTATGTGTTTGCTCTTTGGGGACAGATGACCTTTTCAGCTGCATGATATACTTGACGATTCAGAGCTGCTGCAGCAGGTAATGGTTTCTGAGTCAACAGAAAATTATACTTATGAAATAGGGGGTTTTTTCCCAATGTTTCTGTCTTGGAATAAGTATCTAAGGTATTGTAGGCACTTCGCTAATATGCTAGTATAATATCAAGTATTTCCTACAGCTTTGAACATTTTTGTAATTTTATGCTATACCTTCTAAAAGAAAAACTCCTATGAACTTCACTCTGCTGATATCTTTATAGACAGACCATGGGCAACAGAATTTTTAAAATATCTGATAAATATTTATTACAATCAAATTATAACAATTTCTGTACTACCCTGCCAGGGCTCCAGCTGAAGTCCTGGACTGAAGGTTTTCCACACACCTCTGTAACGACTCTTTTTTATATTTAATTTACTTTTTTTACCTCCATTTTATGCAAAAGTCACAAAGTCCTGTGAATTGCTCTCAGGAAAGGAGACAAGTGGTCCCTGGATCTCTTCTGATTAAAGGAAATATAAGTTCAGTGCAGTATGCTGCAATATATTTTAATTTTTGATAGCAGAGCACAGTATTTCAGTCATTATTCCATGCTTCAACTAATTTCAAGTGTCACTAATAGTACTTTCAGTGAAGTGGGATGAAGTTATATTTGGTGCAAAACTTGGCAGCGTAGCTTAATTATGCTTTTTAAAGATTAAACTTATCCTTTGTGAGACTTTGCTCTGTGACCAACATATATTTCCTCAAATCTTACATAAGCCTTTGTTAAAAAAATAATAATCTTAAAGTGGTCTGGCAATACATAAAGCAAAATTGTTACAAAACAATGTCCACTCAGGCCAATGTCATGAAAAAAATTAAATGCACAATTAATTGTTTTATTCCCAAAAACATCCTGGTTGTTGGACCTTAAGGCTGTTGGTTTCATGTTGCTGTTTAGTTTGGGTTTTTTTGTAGTTAAGTGATCAAGTGAGTTGGTTTTAATTTGGTGTAGCTGCAGTAGAGTACATAGCCAAGACTCCAGAATAGTTAATGCTACCTTTTATCCTTTATCATTTTCTTTTATGAGCTAAGGGATTGTTCATTCAAATTCCTCTAATCCTCATAATATCTTGGCCATTATTACAAATCCTAGTTTTTTGGATAGCGTCTAATTTTTTATGAATCTCATAAGTACTGGAGGAATCTTGTTAAATGAAAATGAAGCATCACTTTTTGCCCATGAGTTCATTTGTAATTCACTACTTTAAGTATCAAAACATAGAGCCTATTAGCTGTGGATTTAGTCTGCATACTCTAGTTATAGGCTTTTTAATTTTGCAGATATGTGCCATTTACTAATACCCATAGCAAGATGTGACAGTGGGCTATTATTTATTAAATAAACCTTTCTTCCTGGGAAAGAAACTTATGAAAAAAAAAATTATTACAACACATCAGTTAGTGTTAAAAGCATCCTTCTTTATTATTTCCTTATACTCACAATATAAAATTTCAGTAATAACTTTTAGGAATTTAAACTTAGTGATACTTTTCCAAACATGGGGCTTTTTCCCACTAGCCCCATTAACTGATTGCCTGGCATTACCTAAAAGGAAAACCACACTGCATCTACTGCAGACAGAACTCTTCATGACCACAGAGCCACAGGAATCCTCTCTAATACTAAAGTGCAGCTCTCCCTTGCATATTTGTTTTGCACCAGAGAAAGTTAATGGAGATCATGTGAAATGAAATTATTCAGGGGTTTTTTGCTTTAATAATAGTTGTGTTTCTTTTTGAGTGGGTAGGGACCGATCTTCTGAAGACTATTAAGGAGATAAGTATGACCAATGGTTAATTCATTAGCATAGGCCATGAGTCACCTGTATTTAATTTTTTGTTTTGAAACTATCTCTGTGTACCTCCATTGCCACTGCTTAAAGTTAGTGACTGCAAGACTTTCGGATTTTGACTACACTGTCTTTGGAATTGAATCCCATCTCATTCTATTCCTTGTGTAAATACATCTATAACTGAACTTCTGAACTTTAAGGCATCCAGTTAAACAGACATGTAAAAGCAAAAAACTGCACTATTTCAAACACCCTGAGTATTTCAAACATCCGTATGAAGTAGGCAGTCCTGGGCTCCCATGCCCAGAGCCCCCCACTCTGTCCATGGTCATGCTAAACAGCCCCTCTTTTTGAATTATTGCAGACAGCCTTTCCTGCTGTAAAAGAAACAGAGGTGGTCCCACTGTCTAGAATGGTGCCACCACAGTGAGCCAGTCCTCAGGCACTGCTGTTTGATGAAAGGATAAAGAAGAAGGAGGAGTGGATCAGCACAGTGAGGTGGTAGCAGCGGCTGGGCTATCTTTCCTGAGATGAGGAAACCAAGTGATCTAGGAGAAAATAGCACCTAGGTTTTGGGAACAAAGTGCTTCTACCCAGGTGATTCCTTTTCCTACTTGTCTGAAAATTCTTTCTGCCCCTTCTAGCCATTTTTTAATCTCTCTGATCATTATTATTGATCAGACTGAGATCTCTAAAAGCATCGCTGGCCAAAGAATCCAAAGGGACAGTAGGCCAACATTACAATGAGAGAGACTGCCCATAGCCCACGTGTGACAGGCATGGAAAGCTGCTTACAGTGTCGTGGAAATAGTTAAATGCACAAGGGCATCACAGGATTATGCAGGACTCAGGCAAAACACAGGGTTTTACTCCTGTATGACTGTACTGAGGAAGGAGCACACCCATTTGGGTCTCCTTCTCTGACATTTACATTTGCAACTTAAAGATCAATTTTACAAAAAAAAAAAAAAAAAAAAAAGGCCTTGGGATAAATACAAATATGGCCTCAGCAACGGGGTAAGAGGTAACATAAGGTAAGGTAACTATCTGGACATATACATAGACAGCGTCAGTGTCGTAAATAAAAACCAGGTTTTTTCTAGCTTATACATCAAAGTGTGATTTCTTTTTCATGTTGTAAGCCATAGCATTATATTTCCTACATGATAAGAATATGAATAAATACTGGTTAACATTTCTCGAGGTTCAGTGTTTTAAACATATTTCTCCTTTTTACATTACATTTGTTACTGAAATTATTTCAACCTGATGAGAAAAGTCGTGTTTTATTTTCTTGAAGAGATAGAGAATGTCTTGTCATACATCTGGCAAGAGAAGACACCAGGTTTTTTAACAAAAGAGAACTGAGAAACTTGCCTTGTAGAGCAGAACCAAAACCAAACCAAATAAAACAAAACTAAACCAAACCAAGACAGCAGACAAACCCCACACTGATACATCAGAAGAAGTAAAAAACAGAATGAGAGTAGTTTGAGCAAAAAGACAGTGTTGGCAAAGGAGCACAACCACAACTTGGCCATGAATAATTTAGGCTGGACTTCAGACGAAAATTTTCAGTCTCTTGAATGATGACATTTCTGGAACAGATTGCAACAGAAACAGTGGGAACTACACAGTACAGTGTAACAATTTAAAATTAAGCTTGGAATAAATTAAAGGGCCATTTACTTCACTGTAGGATGGAACTTGAAGAACCAGCATGTCTGTTTATGCTACTAGATGATATGACTCAGTGAAGTTTAATTAAATAATGCAATGAGCCTCTCAGATGGCATTGCATTTCAATATTGGGCTTTTTTTGGGGTAATACTAACTCTTGGTTTACAATATTTCCCTTTGTTGACCAGGAAGTTCTAAAATTTAGGTTTTCCTTCAGCTTCAGATTTTTTTTTGCTCAATCCTTCTTAAAAATAGTTATATTAATAAAGTTAAAAACTTTATTAATCCTTATGTTTTCGTCCGTTGAAAAAATTTTGGAGAATAAAAATATCATGTGGATTTTGTCCAGGAATTTTCTGGAAAGCAAGCTACTATTGACATTCATCCATATATGAAATTGATAAGTCTGATGCAGAAGAATATACTATGTGTTTGAAGCACATTTCCTAAACAGCGCTGTAGACATAAACATAACTGACCTACAGAATAAGAACACAGTAAGAAAAGAAAAGAAAAGACATTTACTTTAAGGCATTCTTAAACCATCCAGAAAACAAACTCCAGAAAATTCTCTTTCAGTCCATACAAAGTGACACATCTTTACACACTGAATGCACATAGCCAGCACAATTTTGTCAATGAGAATTTCTGCATGGCAATTAGTTTATCTGATAAGCCCCTTCTAGTTAAGTTTAACTTCTACAGTGTATAGTAACCATCTCATAGAAAGCTAATAATATTCAGGAGTGTCTCTTCCTTACTCATTTACACTTGAGACACATTTACTTTTTCTTGCTCTGTAAATGAGAAAAGTGATTTTAGGTTCTAATGGCATAACCTTATGCTATAACCTGACCTTATACAACAAATTATCTTCCAGTTCCTAATATAAACTGATCTAGTTCTTTGTACATAGTAATCCCATTGTCTGCTGTTGTTCTACTCCCTACCAGAGTTATTGCCTATATTTTTGCACAGCAAGCTTCTACTATTTGTATTCATCACTTCATAAATTAAATACACCAAATCTCCATTCTTGGTGATTTCATCAAAAACATTCCTTCAATCCTATTGTTTGTCTTCCCTAGAACCACTTTTCCATCACTTTTTCACTACCTTTGTAAGTCTTTATGTCTAGATTTTCATGACATTAATTTTGCTAATGTTTGTCCTGTGTAATATTATGTCAAATATTAAATTGAAACAGAATTATCTCCTATATTTTTCTTATTTAAAGAAGATCCACTTTTGCTTTTGTTCCTTTAACTGTCCATTTGATTACGTTTTCTTGATCACTCCCTCAAAACAGATCCTAAAGCTTTACGCATCTTAGCTACACAGGTTTTTATACTATTAGAAAACAGAAAAGATGACATCAACAGCTTAGAAAATGTGTGATTGCTACCTCTTCTGATGCAATAGAATTATTAAAAATCTTTGTCATTACCCTTGCAATTTGCTGTGACAGCTGTCTCCCTATTTAGAAATGGAGATTGACATTCCTTTCTCCACCTCTGCTCTTCTCACCTCGTGACTTGAGCACACCTATGTCCTCAAGTTTTCTTTTTAAGTTAGGTACGATGATTCAATTTCTATAGTCTATTTTAAATTGTGTCAAGTCAGGTTTCAATTTTGCAGGCATAATTTTGTGCCTGCAGGTAAAGCCAAGAATATACACTTGCACAAATTGCATCTACCATGTGGATATCTATTTATGTAAATTGCAGGCTTTATTGACTGTCAGTACAAAACTGCACCTAAGGTGATTCTTTGAAAATTTAGAACTTAATGACAGCTGTGCAAGAGTAAAGAAATAAATTTGTTATTTTATAAGAATTATCATTTTCCCTACATAGCTAATGTTTCATTGATTTCTAACACATGACAATCATTTTTTTCTGTTGCCATAACAGACAGGCGAGTCAGTCAGATGAGGAAGTGTCACAAGCAGAAACTCCCACAAGTTCAGCTGTAAGAAAGGTTCATGTAAAATAATCCTACTTAAACCTAGCACACTCACATTGCACTGAATCCTTAGGATTTGTTTCCTGTGGGCATAGTAAAGACATCCCACCTGTCTAGAGAGAGTCTTATAGAGGTTTAAGAAATAACCTTAAATGTTTTATAAAAATCCAGTAGTAAAGAAATACTCTGTAAGAGTGGAAAATTCAGAAAAGAAGATTTAGCTTTTGCAGAGAATAATAAATCCACTTTCCACTGATGGAATTTATGAACTAGCTGTCAACAGTAAAATAACATATCAATATGGAGGAAACTTCACCAGAACCGAAATTATGGCACATTTTCACATCCCCAGAAACCACTGTATTCCAGAGGCTGGGGTTTGTGATGATGATGATATCTACAAAGATAATAGCTGGCTTATTAGGGACTATATTACTCAATGGTCACTGATTGTGTAAGGACTTCCCTCATATTTTTTTAATACCTTGTTTTATGTGCCCCCAGTTACTAGGAAAAAAAAAAGAGGTAGAAAATGGAAATGGCTGTAGATTTTAAAAATGTCCTCATAAACTAAAATATAACTATCATATGACCTATCTAGGAAGATGAGCTCACCAACAGAGAGAGTAAAATGGAACAAAAAGATGCTGGTGCATTCTCAACGAGCTGATGATTTACTTTACGTGCATGAAATATGCTGGAAACATTATTACCAACAATTTGGGCAACATGCTTTCTCAAAATGCTCAACAGCTTTAAGTAGAATTCAGAATTGCTTCTGTCACATTCATGTAAATGTTGAGTGTGCTGTACAGGAAAACATCAGGTTTGAAGTCTGAAGTCAAACTTTATATAACCCCTGAAATTTTCTTTGAGAGATATTACTTTCAGTCACTGCACTGAGCTCTTGAGCACTGACATGTACTCTCAAGCCAAGCCTGAAGATCCACCTGGTATAGTTAACTTTTAAGATTAACTTTGAAGATTCATCACAATCATAAAGGTTTTCTCCCACAGCACATCCTCTTAGCTCGTTGTCATTTCCTCTTCCAATTCTTTTTTGGCTGAACACCAATTCATCGTAGCTTCAAAGGGCATGTTCTTTCCTGTATTGCACTATTGCTATTGCTTTTAGGCTAGAATTAAGAAAAAAAAAAGAAAAAAAAAAGAAAAAAAGATTCCTGAGATTAAGGTATTGGGGCTTTTTTCTAATATTTATAATTTAAAAACCACACTACCAGGGAGAACAATTATCAACAGTCTGGAGATTTTGTTGCCTTATGAGGTGGTGTAAATCAGGTATATAAACCTGTCACGACATATGGGTGGAGTGACACAGTTTTTTAGTGGGTTTCACACCTGTCTTCTAAATAATAAAGTGATGTACCTGAAAAATGGATTTACTTCCTGAAATTCTTGATGTGGAGGTAAAAGTCAGGCACTGACTTTTGGGACAATGGCAATCTAATTAGTAAAATTACCAAGAAGCTTCAAGGTGCAACTGAAGTCAATACAAGAACTTCTGTAAATGTACAAAGTACAAATATTATGAAATGTTGCACAATCTGATAAAATAAAGCATGCTCAATCTGACTAGAGCAGTGAATATGAGTACCAAGCCAATGAAAATCCTCAGTGCTGTGCCCTCCCTCTGAGGAACGCAATACAGTCAGGCATTTAAAGATCTGTGGCTGTCCTGTTAATCAAGTGTATATAGGCAGTGAGGAGAAACATATTAAAAGGTTGATAGATTCAATAGGCACTGGCTTTAAACTCTTAAGATCCAATGTTAGGTCCAAGTGCTTTTGTTTCTCTTCAACTCAAAAAGTATTCAGATTGCAAGAATTTTGTACATTCAGTATTTCATTAATTTTTTCTGTCATAAAAAAAAAATTTAAAAAGGACAAAAAAAAGTTACTCACTACAAAAATTATTCTTTGTTCCATCCAAAAACTAAAAAATCATAGACTGAAACATTAGATTTTGTAAAGAAAGTTAGTGATCAGTTAAACTTCACATCTGAACTTCCCTGCCCACATCCCAGTGATAGCAGCAGCAATTGGCTGTCAGAATTAATCTCTTTTTTTGCCCCCAGAGATGAAAGATGAAAACATCCAACAACAAAGAAAGAAGGTCCAAAAGGTGTATGCAATACTGCATGTAAGTAATCTCAGCATTAAATGCTTGATGGTGCTCTGGAGAGAGGTAACCTGATGTAACATATCCCGTGAATGTCAGAAAATGCTGTGTGCCATTCCCTGTGCCACTGCTGGAACATGCCTCAACCAGCTTGGATATTGCTCTCCTGCAATTTTGTCACACAGTTCACATAACATAGGAATAGAAGCTTTTAAAAAGACTGAGAGACAGTATGAGTGATACATTTATTCTTCAATAACAACATAAATTAAGTTGCAAAAAAACATTTTACTTTTTATAGAGGGTGGGCTTCATAAATTTAGTTCTATTTTCTTTCTTGACTGTATTTAATATTTAAGGAATAGGTTGCACAAAAGGTGCAGTATCACAAGAGAATTTTCCTACCTACTCTTACTGTTTCAGAATAAACAGATGCAGAAAAACGTTTACTTAATATATTCTAGGTGCATCATTCTAGGAATGCACTTATGAGAAAATGAGAATTCATGACACATTTCTACTCACAAATAGTTCCTTTCTTAATGCTGCTTAATAATGCTAGACAGTAAAACTATCTTTAAAATTACACTTTATACATAACGAATAAATAAAATGAGTGTCTTGTAATGGTAGTGTAGTTTTTATAGTTACAATAACTGCTTTATTCATTTGTAGCTCTTCCATTTATAACTTATGTAGCCACTGTAACTCAGTGAATATGGCTTCGTCTGTTGCTATCAATCTTTTCTGGGTTATTTTGGGGTTTTTTTCTCATTTTATGAGATGTTACTCTAGTGATGTTTTGGCTGAATTATAGCAGACACCTTTTTCTTCCTCCTGATATTCCATTTAAGATCTTTACTCTTTTCTGGATGTGAAGTTATTCTATCACATGGTGAGTGCTTATGATTAACTTAATAATATTTAGTGAGACACCTCTGAGATCCTTTTTTGGGATTTTAAATTTCACAAAACATCACTCTTTCTACTAGTCTTCATTACTCAGCCAGATTTCTGTAGACTGAATAATCAAGTGTGCAGACAAAAAAATAAATTCAAAATTCAAAATTTTTTAGGTTGAGAAATACTTTCTTAGAAAAAGTTAGAGAATTTCTTGGATGAATTTTAGTACAATCCATTGTCACAATTATCCCACTCTGGTGACCACTCCATGTAAAGAATGAAACATCTACTAGCTTTAGGCATTAACAATGTTTTTATTAGTATTATTACAAGTAGTACATCATTTTTGTATTTTGCAACTAAAATGTTTTGACCACCAAGTTTTTTGTATATGAGTATATGACACATAGTTGTCTTATATATACATCATGGTTAATTTGATTCACACAGATTTACTCTCACACACCCTGGCATCAAATACAGTGCTTTAGCAATGTGAAAGGATATTGGATACTTTATATCTATCCTCTACTTAAGACCCTTTACATTACAATATCAATGTCAAGGATGAAAACAGAAATGAAGAAATAACAGATCTACAGTGTGGTTCTAAAACAAACTCATCATATTCTCTTGTAGGTATTCCTTTTCAGCAAATGTAGAGAGAAAACAATGAAGAAAGTTCCATAGAAATGTGAATTAATTCAGTAATTCATTCACAATTCACTAAGAGATTTTCTATTTAAATAAAGAATAGAAAATAGCTCTTCTTTATGAGTAAGCAATGTGCAAAAGAAATAAGATGGCAAAGAGAATGACAGATAGTTGTTTACTTTTGAAAATGTGATAAATTTGATAGGTAAGCATGACATTGTCATAAGTGTGAATCATCTGCAGTTACCATGAAATGATAAGAGCTGAGGAAGATAACTTTGTGCCTTGGGATATAAGTGATAACTACTAAACCACAGGAGGAAACTTCTTTCCTAGCTACTATTCTGATGAAGTAGGTGCAATGTCATTGTAATTACGAATCACATTTTATCAGCTGCTGGACATCTGTAAGGCCACCATTCCATACACCCACTATTAGGAAACTGACAAAAACAAATGTTTCAAGAGCCAGAAACATGGTGAAATCACTAAGAATTACACTGCCTAAAACATCTGTATAGTTTTGGTCTTTCTAACCAAGTATTCCAAGAGATGTAGTCTCCAGATTGGAAAATACAATCCTTAGTTTTTAGATTTTCATCTGGACTCTGATCCAGGCTATCTTGTGTGACTATTTAAGGAACTGTCCCTAAAAATCTGCTAAAAGATATGCATAAATATGTATTTCCTCTGATGCTCAGCATAGAAGGAGCATTGTGCAGAGCAGTTACTGCACATCCCCTTTTCCTGTCATGGCACAGGGGCATTCCACAATGGAAGCCAGGCTGTTGTCACAGCCCAGGTAGGGCATTGCCCCAGCAAACAAGGAATATCCCAGAGAACCTGAGCAGTCAGGATGGGGACAGCACTGAGGCTGGGGACCATCACACGAGGTGAGGTAGGGTCAGGTCAGAGTCTGCCTGGGACATCCAGCCATGAAGCCAATGCTGCTGGAAACAGGGCTGCAGGCCACATGGATCAGACTGTTAAAGCCCCTGGTCCCATGGGCAGGAAGCCACTATTGGGAAACCGCAGCTGAGGCTGCTCAGTTCAACGGAGCCTTGTTGAAGTCCTCAGGGCCCTGAGACTTCATAGAACAATGGAATATGCTGAGTTGGAAGAGAACCATCAGGATCATTGGGTCCAACTCCCAGCCCTGTGCAGGACACCCCAAGGGTCACACCATGTGCCTGGCAGCATTGTCCAAATGCTTCTTGAACTCTGTCAGGCTTTGTGCTGTGATCACTGCCCTGGGGAGCTGTTCCAGTGCCCAAACACCCTCTGGGTGAAAAACTTTTTCCTGACATCTGATCTAAACCTCCCCAACTCAGTTTTGTGGTTAATTAAATCAAGTATTAAATGTCGTTTTTAGGGTTGTCTTTGCTGATTTTCCTGCAAGCAGTATTGACATATTTCCATTTTCTTGGCTGAGATAAAGACACTTTAGGCTGCATTGCTGTGATATAGAATTAGTTTTTCTGAAAATTTGTGGTAAAAGTATCCCAAAGAGATGAATGTGTGATTTTGATCAGCTTAGGACAGCCATTGACAGGCAGTGCCATGAAACTGTGAGCTCCATAGATAACATGGATACACAAATGCATGTACATCCACACATACACAAACATACAGAAACACATTTAACTTCTAAAAGTACTTCTAAGGCCATTTTCTTTGAAAGTATAAGCTGGTGGGTTAGATACATACTGTTTCAGCCTTGTGGAACAGCAGGGAATAAAAAATAGGACATTTTCTCTTCTCCTTTCAAAAAAGCTAATAGGTTTCCACTGTTAACTTCCATGAGACCAAGACGTCTGCACCAACAAAAACACTTTTATGGTCAAGTTCCCAAGCAAAGTAACTACAAATATTTCAGTGGACCAGTACAGAGAACATCTAGTGTTTTTTCAATCTGTTGCAGGTTAAAAGACAGTAGTCTGTTGCACCTTAGTTAAATCTCTTAATTTGTTTTTATAACTAAACTGTACAGACAAGATTTTGTTGTTAGTTTCATAATTGAGATATTCTCTTATGCATTTTGGCTGAGTGATTTCTCACTGTGCTTCATTTACAACTACACAGCCTCCAGAGTCTGCAGAAATCAGATGTTCATGCTTCTGTTTCATCATGTGTTGCTTGTAATTAACTTTTATTGTCAAAACCTGTCAGACTCATGACTATCTTCTTGAACCAAAAATTATATTTGACACTTTTAAACCAAAATTAATCCTTTAAGTAATTTGTATTAGTCTGGCATAGGACCAAATCCCCAACAGGTTTAAGTAAGCATAAAGCTGTTGACTTCAATGGAGAGATGGTAATTTACATCAGCCAAGAATCCAGCTGAGATAACCTGGCAGCATTATTTTGAAAACACTTAATTGATTTGAATCAGCTAGACTCTTATGAGCTTTTTTTTTTTTTTTGAAACATACATGTTACATACATTCTGTAATTACAATAAATGTAATAAAAATCCATATGGTAATATATTTTTTTTTCACTGACTTACTCTGAACATCTTAGACACAAATCAGATTTTTAATTCAGTTGTATTAAAGTGGAAATCTGTGGCTTTAGATCCTCTGAGTCCAGAAATTACCTACTCCTTAACCTCAGCCACCCATGCTTCTAGAGTCCCACTCATTGATCTCAAAGTTATTGTTACCCAGGAAAACCCTAACTGTCCTTAATGAAGGGCTATTCACTGGGGATCTCTGTGACGGAAAAGCAAAACTTCTCCAGCCTGGTGTGGTGCTGTGATCCTGTCTACCTGCTGGTTTTTGTTATCGTGACCTTAAAATGTCTCTTCCATGTCCTAGAGAAAAGGAGAAGTAACTTTCTCTGCTTCTGCTGTGACATCTGGTGCACAAGAGTGGTAACAAAATGACCTTTAAATTTTTTTGCTTCCAGTAATAGGTTATTTTTTTGGGGGGGGAAAGAGGTTTGTGCCATCTGTCAAAAGTGTTTCCTACCCATTACAAGAGTACCAGCACTTCTTAATAGAATGTACTTACTATGATCAAGCTGTTATATTTCCCTTAAATTTTAGGCAGTAAAAAGAAATAAATTAAAAAAAAAAGATACATATAAATTTCTTCCTTTTTTTTTCCTATTCCCAGGGTATCAGAGCAATAGAGCATGAAATTTCAGTAATATCTCTGCATCACAACTGGCTGATCAACAATTACAAGGTAGTCACTGCTTTTGAATATTTCCAAGAGATTTGTGTAAGTCTGTGGTTGAAATCTCTCCAGCACTGCCAGAACATGAGGAAACAAGTGTTAGAACATGAGGAAACAAGTGTTTAAGCATTGATTCTGGATTACAGATAATGAAAGTCAGCTGTTATGGGAAGGGAGAAGAAAACACCAATTAGAAAAAGTCAAATGCAAAGAATACCACACACAGATAAGATCTAGAAGGAAAGAGGTACTTCAAAATGCTGCTTAATTCAGAATTTCCCTCCACAGACTTTTAACTAAACTTCTCTCCTGAAGGAATTATCTTGATTTGGGATTTCTGCTTATTTATTACTCCTTGACAGGTACTTACAATAGGTTTGAGGCTCCTAAAGAGACAGAGACAACACCTTTCCTCTGATGGAAAAGCAAACAATTAACATCAGCACACTGTGCAATGCTGAGAAGAGTTTTGCAGACAGCATGTACTGAGGTTTATTTCTACAGCTGATGAACAGCAGTGCTGTGAAGCAAACTCTTCGGATGATTACTGGCTTTCAGAAGCACTGACATGATATATTTTTTAATATGACATTTTAAAATTATGTTTGGGGCGGAGGAAATATGGTTAAATCCTTCTAAAACTAAGATTTTCCACAAAATGTTGCAATGGTTTAAGTGACAGAGCCCTTTTTTAGCAAATGAAAGCAACTTTTTCTACTAATTGATTTTTTGGTACCATATATTAGAGTCCTGGTTGGAGAGCAAACCATGGTACAGACAGTAGTCCAAGCTTTTTGTTCCAGCAAGGTCATTATTATAAACCAAACAAAGAGCTCTTCAAACTACATGGAATTAATTACAAGAGTGTTTTGTTTGTTTGTTTTTTTAATCTGAAGATCTCTCCATAGCAGGTAATGACAGACTTTGAAAGCTTGTTTACCATAGAAGTAAATCTGTTAATTCTGCACTTGTCTGAGGCCCTGATCTTCTGAAGTTCATAGCATGTAGGATAGACAATGGTCATTTCTAAAGAAAAAGAAATAAATTCAAAAGCATCTTTTAAGCTGGGCAAGTGTTATTTTTTTCCCCCAGATTGATTTTTATTTTATACATGAATAATTTAGGAATACTGAGATGAATTCTTCAGGTTGTGGTGGTTTTTTGTCATACTGAAACATGGCTTGCCAGCCACCATGTGAGTAAACATCCAGAAAAAATTGTATCTCTGAGTAAATAAGCACTGAAAACATGTCATGTTTCACACATCATCATTTAGCATATTTCTAGAGAGATTGCTTTCCTACAGCAACTAGTCCATTCACAGGCCATCTGCATTTTCCTGCCTCTGTATTTTCTATGTCTGCTTCTACACTTTTTCCATCCACGTCACTGAAGGGTTAACTTATTTTGTACCCTCCTCTTCCTCTGCATTTATCTCACTTGGAGCAGCTGCGATAGCTGCAGTCACCCTACAAGTGAAATGGCAAGCAAGCTCCTCTGAGATTGCATTAGCACTCTGTAAGCAGCTGCTAGGGGAACACAAAGACACAGTGCACTCTATATATCTTTTCCCAGAGTCTCAGAATATTTTCTGTATGATAGCCCCTTTTCCAGCTGGTTTGAGAACTGGAAGTCCCAAGGCAGCTCCAGTAACTATGCTCATGGGCTGATAGGCAGATTCATTGAACTATTAGCAGAAGCATTAATTTCTTTGACCGAGTGTTAGAAATTATAATAAATCTGACTGAGGCTGCATCTGATAGTGATTTGTGAAGCCTCTCATTTTGAATATAGTAACATAAACTGTATCTGATGAAATAAGGAGGGAGAAGTAAGACCATCTTTACTTAAAACAATATAAATATTTCACTGCAAATGTCCTGCTTCTAGCCAAAAAGTAATTCAAAATATACACATATACATGCACATATATAAAATTGCATCTCACAAGAACTCACAAAAATTGGTTTGTCAGTTTTACTTTAAAAGAGAGAATAATTGTTCATAATAGTGCTAAATAAGTTGTTTTCATTCTGGAAAGTTAACTACTCAATTTCTATGTTTGAAGCAGAATATCAACTACGGACTCCAGGGGGATGTTGTCTGCTTCTTTTCATCTTCAGCAGATGAATCTTGCCTATGGTGCTTGATTCATGACTCAGGAGAATATAAAATGCTACTATAAAATAAAAGATATCTACAATGAAAATACAGTTATAGATTATTGCAGAGAACTGCGATGCTCTTCAGAGGGCTTTATAGAATAGAATCTTTAAATTCCATCTTTTTTTTGCAATGAAAAGCAAACTCATAAGACTTTTAGTTGACTTATAAAGGAATCAATCATATTTGGAAAGTTTGTGCATGGGCTGTTTCGTCTTTTGTTCCTCAACTTTATGCTTCTGAGAGACAGATCCTTGGATGGTTTTAAATATCTTAGCTGGGAGTGGAAAAATATCAGGCAGGATTACAAGACCAGAGAAATTGATCAGATTTCAAATTCAGATCTAATTTCTTGCTCCAATGTGGGCTAGCAAAAGATGCTTTAAGAGGAAGACTAAAGAAAATTGCAGAAGACAGGATGAGATAATCTGTCCCTGCATTTAGTTTCAACCCAACATTAAGCAGGATATTTAAGCCTGAAAATTAACAGGGGACAGGAGACTCAAACAAGAAAAATTAGCAATCCCCAGCAATTGGTGCTACATGTATTGCAATTAAGTCTGTAGACAGTCCCCTATTATTTATATATGTAATCCCCAATTTCTTTGTTCCGCTCAATTTCTCTGGCAATAGGTTCTTCATATTCTGAAAATTATTTTTTATTAATTTCTCCTTTTCAGGTCTAACATGTAGTCCCATTGTTCTTGTATTATTTCAAATGAGAGCAAGCAATGTCTGCCTTAAGCAGCTTCACATATTTTTAAATAATTATTTAATGCACCTATTTCCTTGGCTATGTGACCCTAATCTTTTGTCTCCATTTTCATACAAGTGTTTTGTCAATTTCCAGCTAACGTCTATTCACTCACCTGTGGTGTGGCACTGATTTTTCTTAATACAGGACAATTGGTCTTCAAACCCATATTTAAAGTGAAAACTCATTATCATTTCATTTAGTGATACTGCAACAATTTCCTTATTACTTGATTACTGTTTCCCTCCTCCCCAAAACCTGGGGCTTTTTGCTGTTGTTTTTTTTGGTCGCACTGCTTTTTATTTGTAGCAGACGAGCATATTAATATTCAATACGCAAATCTAGAAATATGAATAAATTTTTGCTTTGTATGTCTTTCTCCTTTTGTTTTGAGATTTGAAGGGGCAGGAAAAAACTTGTTTTAGTCTTAGTTAGCTGCAGACCCTTCTCTAGTCCCCACACAGAAACCCTCCTCTCTTACAGGACAAGCTGAACACAAAGTATTGCAGGTCTTCTGTCAGAGAGTCCTCCCAAAACTTCCAAACTCCAGAGTTTGTTGCAAACCCTAAACAAGCTTTGTTTTCTTTTTTTTTCCTAAGACTTGATTTCTTTATTTTTACATTAATAACATTTCTTTAGCAAGAGAAAAAGACGTCCAACCAGTAATGAGATAACATAACTTTGAATAATAATGACTACACTTGGTCAAATTTATATTACTTTTGAAAGATTTGGGAAAGTCATACATAATGCCCAAGTCAGAAATGATGAGAGAATAGTTTACTCATAGAATAAGAATAAAATGAAGCAAAATCCTTTTCCAGTGATGTTGTCTCTCTGAAAGAAATGAAGAAAGAATTTTATGACCCATCCTTGGAAAAATCCTGGACTCCAAATTCCCTTAAGATGTCTGGTATCAAAGCATATCTCTGTTCTCTTTTCCTACAGATCCTCACCAATATTCAATTGCTTTGCTTGTATAGGTGAGGTTAGCAAAGTAGCACTAGAGTTACACTTTAGTGGCTTCTGGCTTCCACATGCAAACAACCCAAGTTAATCTGTGACAAGTGAAAGACAAAAACATCAAGCCAGGCTGTTTGTTAGTATCTTTAACCTCCTAACCCCAGCCACTGCAGTTCCTCATCCTGTCTAGCACTTCAAAAGCAGCAACCTACAGGGCTCTACCTGTGCCATACCAGAATCCCAAATACACTAGGGGAATAACAACATGAGTGTGAACAACTGTTCCCTGATTTATTTAAACTGGGGAGTGGCAGGGGGAGATTTGGCATGGGGGCAAATGAAATTTCCATGACTCATATGTGGGATGTCTAGGAAAGACTGGAGAGGAGATGTAAACAGACAAGAATCTTGGGACTGAATTGGAAAAAAAAAGAAAAAAAAAGAAAAATATATTTATAACATACATTCTCCTTAAAATTAAGAGCTCAAAGTAAAACTAGGGAAACATATATCTATGTATATCAATATAGATTTATATCTATATCTAAAAATAAAAGATTTGTAACAAATCCGAGTTATTTATTCTATAGTGTATTTATTTGTGAGGAAGTGTTCTAGAGTTGAACTCCATTATTCAAGAGCTAATTTATTAGTTTAACTTTAGGTATGTCCAATTGTGTTTGCAGGTAAAAAAAAGTGATGGACCTTAAGGTTTTTGAGGCAGAACATGTTTTACTTTCTGTTCCTGCATAGTTTGATAGGTATAAACTGAGTTGATATAATTTTCATTTTGTGAATAATGAAATGAGAACTGTAAGTCCCTGGAAGAAGTTAATTTTTTTTTTTTAATAAATGTGACTAATTATACACCAATGGCATGAAATATCAGCATAAATAATACTTATTTTTCTTGGAGTATACTGAAAATGAGAGGTGAAATTCTTTTCCTAATGTGTGTCCAAGTCAGGGTTGAAAAAGAAAGTAGTAACAAAGACAAGGAATGAGGAGGAGTTTTAAACCTTCATTATACTAATACAAAACAGTCTTTAAGTGTAATCAATCACAATGTAATATATGAAAAATGAGCAGACAAAAGAAATCTAATGATAATTACTGACCTTTCCCAGTCATTAGATTGTTAAAAAAAATTGTGAGAAATCAGAAAATATAAACCTCTAATTTTCCAAAGGTATCAACGATATTTATTTCAAGAGAAATTCTAAACGCTCCCCTATGCCAAATATTAGAAAGCTAACAGGAAAACTCTACAAAAAACCTTCACACAGACTTGGTTACTATCAGGCTGTCACGGAGCAAATAAACCATGCTACTTAAAATACCTAAATACCTACCCCTGCAACTCAGCCATCATCTATGAGTTTGGGAGCTTATCTAATGTTCCTTGTGGCAGTCAGTGGTAAAATTCTGTCACATATTCTTACAATAAAAAGACCATGTAGATATCAATCATACACATGTCCTTTGATCTGCACAAACCCAAGGCAGTTGCAAAACTAGCTCTAAAGCCACACTTCTATATTCTTAGCAAGTACCACTTTGCTGAAAGTAGTGCTATCAGTTGGAGCTCAAGAATTGCTAGATGTTTATTTCATGTCCCGCTGAATGCCTCCTCAAAATTCACAGAATTTGTAATAAACTTGTGCAAACAATTCAATTCCAAATATTTGTGGGTTCAGTATTGATATTGTGGACTGAAAAGACTACTAATAATATCTGTCAAATTGCAATTTTTTACCACCATAATATTTTATCAATGATAAGAAAGTTATCATCACCTTTTCTTTAGAGATTTAAACGATAACTGACAAGGTGCCTCACAGACCATAAGAAAATTTAAATACCCTCTCAATTTAAAAATACTCAAGAATCACTGCTTTGTACCAGGAAATTATTAAAAACTATTTTTTCCCTTTAACATAAATTTTATAATAGGCGTAGGTTTCAATATATTTCATAGAGAAAAAGATATCACTGCAATCTAGGGTAGATGATCTTCTTGCAGGTCAACATATGCTTGCATGCCTGACATTGCAGTCAGGGCTTTGACTATCATAACTTCTCAGAAATGAGGATGATTGGGAAGAGATTGAATGCAATTGGAAAATAAAAAACCAAAAAAAAAACAAAAAAACCCAGGACATTTAGATCAGACTCAACAAGCTGGAAAAATTAGGTGAACCTTAGTGGAGATAAAAGTGAAGTTCTGCAGCAGAGGTTGAGTAAACCCACATGGCAATACAGGCTGGGCTCTGCCTGCCTAAGCAGAAGTGTTTTGATCTTGTGATCCCAGAAACTCTTTTTCCAGTCTAAATTATTCTAGAAACCTAAACAACAATAACAGCTAAAAAAAGGGTACAATTTGACAGAGGGGATGAGTGGAAGAGCCATTGTATTTTATTGGCATACTTTAAAGGAATGACAAAATCTTATTTATTCTTTTCTCTCCATAGGATGAAAATTATCTGTAAACAAACTCCCTGTCACTGGATTTTATTTAACTCATTGATTATAGCTTTTAAGTTGTCTTCGGCTACTCTTCAGATTTAATTAATTCCCTTGTACTTGTCATGAAATCAAATTAGAGTCTCCACAAAATAGTTCTTTATTATTCTAAACAATATCTTCCTTTATTCTGAAATTCCAATAAGTGAAGAGTTTCCATTTTAATGGGTCCCAAGAAAAAAATGTACAAGAGTAAAGTTTAAATCACTTATTTCTAGTCTCCTAATTACCAGCTAATTTTTGGGATTTGATCCAAGCAGGATTTATCTGGAGTCAAAGGAAAAGTCTTATAAATTAGACAGCTTGTAAGACTGGAATAAATATGCTCAAGGCAATGGTTGTTCACTGATTGCTAGAGAGGGATCATGACTAAGTAGCTAATAAATATCAAGTTTCTACTCAGATAATTGAAATTATTTTCATGCTTACTCCTATGCTTAAGACATGTAGTTCTAATCTTGTGGGCCTAAAGCAATACGAAAACAAGACAAGAATATGCATTGTGTAGACTCCTTCAGTGGAGTATTTATGTTGGAAGCTATGAACCAACTGGCAAGTACTCAGATTAAACATTAAGCATTAATTTACTTTCATTTACATGTTTTTGACTTTTGCACCTCCCTGGGCCTGTTATATTGTGGAGACAGCAGGGCCATCATGGAGGTGTCTGCTGGCCTTCCCTGGAATCCTGAATTTTGCCAGAGAGACATATGGGATGTTGGTGACAGCTGTCCTGTGTCACCAGGGCATCCCTCCCTGGCCACCAGCTGTGTGGTACCTGAGTGCTGCCACCCACAATGTCTGGTGGCTGGAGATGTGGCAGCCAAACAATGAAGAGTCATTTATTCTGTGAACGCTCCTGGACATGACCCTGTGTGTTACCATGCTAGTTTAGAATCTGTTTGCACACAACGAAAACTTTACTATTAAGATTAGAAATTATGATTGTTATACTGTTTTTAACTTCGAAAAGGGATAGTACAAGTCAATATTCTTCATGGCCGTTCAAACACCCCTTTCTATGCAAATTGATCTTTAGGTTTCAGAGTTTTGATTGCCCTGTGAAATGCAGGTATCAAGGGCAAGGAACTTATCAAATGGCTTAATGAGTCCAGATAGCACTGTGCAATTTGAGTCTCAAAAGCAGTAAAAATGCATTAGTTTGGCACAACAGTGGAGTGAGGACAGCGTCAGGCAGCTCCTCGTACTAAGACCTTTTAACCAGTTCCAGGCTGACTAGGGAGTGCCATTACTGCCAAACCATGCATCTATAAGATCAGTTTTCTAACCTTATATAATATTAAAAGCACCGAAATCCACATGCCTAATTTTTTCTCTAATTTTGGGGAGCATTTCTGTTTTCCAAATGGGCACATTTGCATGAAATTACACATAATTGTTTCCCTCACTTGTTTTAGAATTTCCTATTGCCAATAAATATTGCTGAGCAAGACAGGTTTCTGCCAAATTCTAACACTGGACACTGACTGTACTGAACAGCAAATTTCTCTGTGTAAAGCCAGAACAAATAACTTCTGGTAGATGACTGAGATGAAGGCATTATAGGAATTCAGCTTAGATCCAGGGCAAATCTGAAGGACTTCATAAAGCCTGGTTGGCCTGATTCCTTGTTGTCATTACACATTTATTGCTTTTTTCCCAGACTACTCTTTTTTGGTTTTTTATGCAAATGAGTCCTCTTATTTGTGCATGAGATTTTATTTCAGTGGCTCAGAATACCACTAGCCAATATGAAATCCAGGTGCACATGAAGACTTGGTAAAGAAAATTATCTAAGTAGTAAGTCTATTCACACATTTGGTGAATAATGGTTATATATCAAAACACAAAACACTGATATCTTCTGGATATTGTGCAAAATACCCAAATAAAGTAAGAGAAAAAGAAAATATGGAAAAAAAGCTGAATTATTTGCATAGTACAGAATTTAATGGCTATTTCCCATTTAGAAATACAGATGTTCCATAACTGTTTCTGAATTCATGGCAGCCCTGTATATTGATAGTATTTGTTGTTGGTACATTCAGATTTTATATGTCTATGAGCACAGGAAAAAGAAGATATATCCTGCATGAGTACAGAATATGCTTATTGCAACTGACCCAATTTTTTAGTGAAAAAATTATGCTTTCTGTGCTGTCTTCTTTATATTCACTAGGGTTAGTAATGTCAGAAGGGTACAAATATGAAGGAGGGGGAGGTATTTATCATAATACAAGATATAATTTCAAAGAGGAAAATAATACTTATGATAATTATAATAAGAGTAATAATAGAAACGTAGTCCAAGTCTGCATGAAAATGTCTTGGCATAGACTATTCACCTACAGTGAGTTTTGGAAATAATACTTTCTGTCAAATTTTAAAAATAGATAAGAAAAGACAAATTGGTAAATTCAAGAAAGCAAATATTCAGTAAATACTACTGCAGAAAAAAGTTTGCTGTAGGTAGAAATCATTAGATCCTTTTCATCGCTGAATTTCACTTTTCTAAACATGAAGATCTATCAGGATGTATTCTGCAAATCCTGGAAGCAAGAGGCTACAAGAAATTTACATTTTTCAGATGTATTTTTGACACATGCTTTCCAAGCTGGTGTAAGAAACTGTGGGAGATGGACTGGAACGTGACAGTTCCAGTGTAACTGTCAGGATCTAACCAGAAACCACAGAAGAAAACACTAATGGCTGTGAACCACATTCCACAGAACACCTTCAACCAGTCTGCACTGATAACAGAGCAGGTACCCCTTGGTGATGACACTGTGCTTAATTTATAGAGCATCTACCACATGTAATAGGTTACCACTATCACCTGCAACAGTGAAATCAAAACATCTAGGCTGACATAGACAGATTTGTATCCCCACCTCCCCACTTTATAAATAGCAGCCAAAAGAGCTATAAGCAGCTGTCAACATGAAACTTATTCATCTGTCCAACACATAGCACTTTTCATGCCACTGAATATCTAAATGGGCAGGTTCTGCTCCTATGAAGCATTTAAAAGAATTTAAAGAGCTTGTCATTCTGACACTTTAGATCAGAGCATACCTGTTATTTATACTGTGTGCATTAGTGCTTGTGCTTGTGTGTGTATTTTAGCCCTGTATAAACACAGGCAGACTTTTTACCTTGCTCAGCTTTCCCTGAGTTTCTGTTGAGTGAATAGACTATTAACTTCTACCTGGGTGACTGAGGGCTAGCTTCACTCCACAGAAAAAAAAATTAGGACCAACTTACAAACCCAAGAAAATTGAAATTTAAGGAATAAATGTTTATGGACCATTGACTAATGCCTTCTAACAGCAGCTGTCTCAGTACTTATTTTGAAAGAGGTGGGAGAGAGGTGTTGTAACCTTATTTTAGTTATTCAAGTATTAAAGAAATGGACAGCAAGAAGACCAAGGTCTCCAACTCTCAAGGTACCAATTCTGTTTCTGCGGAAATCAATGTGACTAGAAGTAAAAATATATAAGAGCATAGGAACTCATTTAAAATGTGTAAAATTGTATATTTACTTTTTGAAGTTTATTCATTTTTTTTGCTATGGAAGAATTAGTATATTCTGGAGTCCCAACATATCCAATATCTAATATGTAGTTGAGGATATTGCATTCAGAATAGACCATGGTTATTTCAACAAATGAATTGCCATGCCTTTTATGCTTAGTAAGGAAGTCAGTGGACAGCTCCTTCCTTCTTCTTTCCTCCAGCTGTGCTAGCTGTGACCAATAATTGCATTGTCTTTCATGCACTTTTCCATACCTCAAAGAATAATCCTCTCCATAACTTTACCAGGCACTGAAGTGAGACTGACAGGCCTGTATTTTCCAGGGCCCTCCTTGCTCTTGAAAATCAGGATGACATTGTCCAGATTCCAGTCAGGTGGGACCTCTCAGGATTCCCAAGACCAGTCAAAAATCATTGAGAGAGGCTTTGCAATGAAATCATCCAGCACTTTGAGGATTCTTGGTGGAATCCCATCAGGCTCTGAAGATTTGTAGGCATACAGTTGGAGCATCAGGTCTCACACAATTTCAGGGTTGACTGGGAGTTGGTCATTGTCGCAGTCATGGTCCTCCAGCTCAGGGCACTGGGAACTCCTTGGACCATTATCCCTGTTGAAGATGGAGGCAAAGAATGCATCCAACACCTCTTGTCTTGTAGACATCTCTGTTCTGAGGTGACCATCTGTCTTGCATGGGAGACAGAAGCCTTATGAGTTTCTGCAGTTTGCCAGGCTTCTAGCAACAGAGTAGGGTAGCTAGCTCCCCAAGACTCGGTCCCATTAGAAAGGATCTTTGATATTTGGCCGATTAGTCTAAAAATACCATTTATTAGACACAGAAAATAACAAACATACAAACATAGAACAGATTGACATACATACACACACAATGAATGCATAATTGCAAAACTATAATAGCTAAAATGCAATTATGGGGTAAATGCTTACTTGAACTATATGAATAGTTGAAAATGCAAGTTAAGAAGTGTTTGCTTGAACTATAATGCAAGTTAAGAAAGGTACTTATAAGTTAGCTGGAATAATACAATTCAGGAAACTAATGATCTTACTAAATCCAGTATTGGTGCTGGGATACATTAGAATCCTCCCTCAATCTTGCAAGTTACCACAGAGGTAACTCCAAGCTCAGGGGAGAAGACTTTACTTCGCGCTCCAATGTCCATGTAGAAAAGCTTCTACCTTTTCTGAGATTTCGTGAGCTTTTTATAGGATTAAAAAAGTGTGGATTTGTGGTCACTAAAATTTTTCACATTCTTTCTTCATCTCATCTAGTCATTCACTCGCCACCACTAGATAGCCCGGATTAAGCTATCAACCTAATCTGAGCCATCCACCTCCGGCCACCGATCAGGGAGAGAGAGAAGAAGGGACGGAGCTTCCTGCCACACCATCCTCATCCTGAAATGGATCAAATGTATTTTTTACACTGCTTATTGTCATTATTATATTTGAAAAAACTTATTATTTTCTCTTTTCTCCTATAGTTATGGCCAGCTTCAACTTGAGATGAGCTTTGGATACAAGAATTTTCTCCCTATGGTGGCAAGCAGCATCTCTGTATTCTTCCCAGGTCACCTGACCTTTCTTCCACCAATTGATTCACATGGAAAATGTACTGTTACTGAAATTAATGGATAGCTGTAACAAAAACAAAATCACAATATTTGCCTGTCACCATGATGCCTAAAATGCTGGTAAAAATGAGTCACAGACACCACAGTATAGGGAAAAGGGTATTACCTTGGTTTAATATGATCCCAGGTGCACCATCGTCAAAGGTGGAACCACGACGAAAAGAGGGCCCCAGTACAACGCGTATACGATTTTATGGACCTCACCAATTAGCATACCTATCTAAAATTCCCCAATAAGAAACCTAACAAATGAAGTAATTGCCCCCCTTATTCTAATTACCTCCCCCCCAAAAAGACTACAACTTAGTTGACAAAAACATGTTCCAGAGATGAGGCTCCGTTCAAGTTTGGTGCCTCATGTTCTTGAGATTGTGGAGATTGTGGAGATTGTTTCGTCTTCCCCAAAGAATTCTGAACTAGCCTAGAGTACAAGGGTTATAAACATGTGGGGCTAAGATACAGGGAGTGAAAAGTACAGGAATGGAAAAGGGTAAAAAGTATATAAAAAGGGTATAAAAAGAGTATAAAGAGAAAGGACAAAAAACTATCAGCCATGAACCATAGCCAGAGAGCAAAATCCTTGTCCTCTAATATTTACAATATTTTCAGTGCAGTTTCCTTTTTGTGTCTGTATGTGCATGACTGAAATACTTTATGTTTTTTCTTGCTCTGAAACATGAAATGCATAATGCTATTTCATATAGTACAAGCACTTAATTGACAAGTATGGAGTTGTATTAGCTTTTGGGTAAATTTAACTGAATTTTTTTTTCCACAGTGGTGCTAACATTTTAAAGGGAATTTTAAGATAAGGTGCAGTCAGCCATGGTTTGCCTGGTTGTAGAACTACACTGATATTAACGTGTCAGGGACCAAGAATTGAATGCCAGACTCTAAGCAGCTGCATGTCACAGGAAATCAGTGTAGATGTTAAATCTAAGAACAATCTTGTTCCCTTTGATAACATGAAGAAAGGATTGATGATTAGATGTCTCAAACCTTCACTTACAGTTGTTACCGTAGTGTAAAAATTAAGGTTACCTTCAAAGAAGTATTTAAACCTTTTTAAAGTGTGATTAGTCATCCTTTGAATGTAGTGCAGCTAATCATTTGCTTAAAGGTAGACACATGCTTTAAGTGCCTTGAAACAACGGGAAGCTAATTAAATTAGGTCAAAGTTTATTAGTTAAATAAATTGAAGAGAATTACTTTTAAAAGTATTGATGATAGCAACAGGATGACTGATCAGCTCTGTCCTGGTTTACCAAATGAGACTCAGGCAGCAAATTATGTGCTGTGGATAGGGGTAAGACAAAGATGCCCCCACTATTAGTCATGGAAGTGACCTCCTATGATATTTCCTTTTTCTGCGAGTCTCCATATGGAGGACTGAGTATTTGAATACAGAAAAGCTCCACAGACTTTCTACTGCTCTTGAAAGTAGATGAGAGACCAGCAAACTGCATGCCATGAGTCCCAGGAGCATGAATCCCAGGAGCAGAGAGAAACGCCTTGGTGCCTTTCACTTGTTACTGCATGTGTATTTTCATCATAGAGGAGAAACTGTAGGGGCACATGTGTGATACAGGTGTCAAAATAATGTGATTAATGTTCAAGGCACAGGAATTGACAGTTTTGCAGAGAGATTGAACAATCTGAAAGTGGGTGTGATAAAACAATCAGACGATAACATCCAGAGATAAGATGTCTTAAGACTAGTTTTCAGTAGGGGTGTTGAACCAGCGATTTCTGGGAGGATTTTCAGATAGGATAAAAATGTGAGTGTGATGTAAATTTAAAAAGAATATCAGAAACACCTAAAAACTTGTAAAATGCTGTGTTGGGTTTGCATGGCAATGTTCTGGTAGTGGGGGGCTACAGATGTGGCCTAAGTGAGAAATTGCCAGAAACTTCCACAGCTCCAAGATGGGCCTGGCCAAGGCCAACAGCAACAGTGTTAGCACCTCTGGAAAAACAGATTCAAGAAGAAGAAAATACTGCTGTGCAATTGCAGCTGGAGAAGAGAGATGTAGACTATGTGAGATACACCCTGCACACCAAGGCTGGTGAAGAAGGAAAGGCAGAAGGTGCTTCAGACACCAGAGCAGATTCCCCTGCAGCCCAACTGTCCTCCTGCAGCCCATGGAGGTCAATGACAAAGCAGACATTCACATGCAGCCTGTGGAGGACCCCATGCTGAAGCAGGTGGTGGCCTGAGGGAGGCAGTGAAACTTTGGGAATCCCATGCTGGAGCAGGATCCTGGCAGGCCTGTGGACGCAAGAAGGGAGGAGCCCACGCTGGAACAGGTTTTCCGGCAGGATTTCTGACCACACAGGGGACTCACACTGTGGGTAGCAGCCTGTTCCTGAGGGACTGCACCCTATGGAAGGGATCCACTTTGGAGCACTTTGTGAAAGAATGCAGACCATGTGAATGTGAAGGAGAACATGAACATCAAATTATAGAAATTCATGGAGGGCTGTCTCCCGTGGAAGTGAACCCATGCCAAAACAGGGAAAGAGTGTGAGCAGTCCTCCCCCTGAGGAGGAAGAAGGAGAAGAAACAACATGTGATGAACTAACCACAATCCCCATTCCCCATCCCCCTGAGCCACTGGGAGAGAAGAGGGAAAGAAAACTGGGGGTAACGTTTAAGTTCTCATCCTCCTGCTCTGATTTGGTTTGCAATAAATTAAACTGGTTTCCCTGAGTTTTGCCCATGACAGTAACTAGTGAGTGATCTCTCCCTGTCCTTATCTCAACCCACAAGCCTTTCGTTATATTTTCTCTCACTTGTCCAGCTGAGAAAGGGAGTGACACAGTGACTTTGATGGGCACTGGGTGTCTAGTCAGGATCAAACTACCACAAGTGTATTTGCAAATGTGTCATATTATTTCACTTCCTTTAATTATTCCCTGTTGAAAATTATTTAAAGTCTTAAGGGAGCACCCAAGAGTTTAAAAATTTCATAGAAACTATGAAATCCATTTTCTGCTAACTTCACAGTTACCTTCTGACAGATGGATTTTTCACTGTTACTGCACACATTGACAAGTGAGAACTTTGTCATCTCCTAAAAATGCTGATGTGAGCCCTCCTACTTCGTCTGAAACCTGTGTGTGAATTTGCTTTTCTTGCATCTCTTGAATCAATTTCTTCCCTGCCACAGTAGTGAAAAAGACAACATATATGAAATATACACTACAATACAAATAGTTTTTTAGAATTCCTAAAAACATTCTAAATTTCCATGTTTTTCTAGTCTATATTAGAGTGAAATAATGGACTGCCACTTCTTCTTAGAGGGAGAGAGCTCTCAGCCCCAGAATGCCAATTAAGCCACCTAACAAGTTGGTATTCAGGGCTTTCCATGGGCACATGGGAGTCCCCAGTTAAAGTTTTCTTGCTCTGCAGTCATCTGAATAAGACAGCATAGGGTACTAAACGTCTACCTTCCACTTCCCAGACACAATACTAAGGTATCATTCCATGGACAAATAAAAATAGTGTCAGAAAGTGGATTATCTTCAGCAAGGATGATTAAAAGAAACTTTTACAACTCTTGATGACTAAAGAATAACCTGAATAACTTGACAGAGTAGTGGCCTGTACCTCCATCCTTCTGTCTCCCCAGCAAGTACCTTGCAAATCACTTCATAGTCCAAAATGTATTTCATACAGTAACATATTTAGTTAAAATATTTCTATCTCAATCCAGCATTTAGTGAGAACCACAGCTGTGTTTCAGGTATGTTTTTAAGAACTGACTGTTATGTTCAGTTATATTTCTGAGTTGATTGCAGAAGTTGGAGAGATATTGTAAACACACTATTGTACATCCACTAGAAGCTTCCCCAACCGATGCCAGAATTGTTCTCAGTACAGTATATTTTGGTGGAAAAATGTGCATTGCTCTAATTCAAACTAATCTCTTGTTTCTTCAATTTGTCAAGAAAATACCAGTAATATAATTTGACAGTAAATAATTTGGATGGCTTGACAGGAGATAAATGAGCTTGATGGCACAATATATACAATGTTGCTTGCCTTAATATTTGATGTATGGCATTTCAGTGATAAAGCATGCCACATCTAATAACTTGTCTGTAGTTCAGAGTGAAAAAACAGCAAAAATCCCCTTTTCTCTCTCTCTCCCTCTCACTCTTTTTAGACTGTGTGTGTGTGTGTGTGTGTGTGTGTGTGTGTGTGTGTGCGCGCGCATGTATGACTGTGTTAAAGATTTGGAAGACAATTTTCTCAAATTTTAAAATTTTTATTTTTGGATAGCTAACAATCAAAGCTAGTACCAAAAATTACAAAGCACATCAGATCTTTTTTATGTGGTGCATAAAGGTGTATGAACAATTATATTTTTATTTGGCTGAGACCAAAATAATGTATTTTGTTTTCTTTCAATATAATTCAACAAAGCTTTTGGACTTCACTGCTAAAAAACCTAATGAGTGGAGTATAGTAAATGACTAGCACTGCATGCAGACAGAAGGTAGTAGCCCTCCTGCCGCAGGAAATACTTGAGCTCTGTTTTCACCACATTATCAAATATAGTGATTCTCTTTTCAACATAACTCTAAGAAAATGAGTTGACCTCTCTGATAGCTTTTGGTATATGTTAGAAATCAATTCCATTTTAATACTTCATGTTTTCCTCAGCCATTTCCTTCAAGATACATTTAGATATCTGCTAATGTCTTTGGTGGATTTCTAAGTTTCAAATCCATATGTTGAGAAATAAATGGTACTGGAGCTCAAATTGACAGGAGTTGGGGGCATTATGAGAATCCCACTGGCAACCTTTCAGCATTGCTAGGTTTCTAAAACAATGTTTAGATCCCCTGTCTTTCAAATGCTGGCCTTAATCAGTAGAGACGGGGGGAAATCAAGTACCTAAGCACCTTAGTTCTTACAAGTTTTCATCAGGGACTGTATATTTCAGTCTGTGAAGTGACTTTGAACACTCACACTCAACTACTGTCTCACGAGCCTGTTTTGAGAATTGACAACAATCATTGAAAAAAAGTAATCAAAGTGGTACTGGTGTAAATACATGTCTCATTGACAGCATGTATTTCATAAAAGTGAAAAAAATGTCATTCTCTAAATTCAAAAGGAAAGTATAAATTAATTAAGGCAAAAATATGAGCTAATGAAGACTGATGAACCTGATAATCAGAATTACTGAGCATTTAACTGATATCCTGAGAAATAAGTTGCATTTTCAAAACATAGATTCTAGTGTAGATTAATTTCTTAAAAATGCAGGCTGTGATTTACATTGGTAGTTTTTTTAACAAGATTTACCTAATCCTGAAATGCTCTGCTGAAAAAGCAATGCAAAAAATTTTATATCTCTATGGGAGCTTGCATGGGACCAAAGGAGACAGAAGTAGAAATTCTATTTAAGTACTTCAAAAGCAAAGTGGATGAAACATTTCATATCTAGTTCTTACAAGAACCTTCTTCTCTGCTTGTTGGTATCAAGGGCACAGAAATCTATAATGGAATTATGCTTGATTTTGGATGAGAAGTGATCAGTAACCACTCTGACAAGCAGCAATATCAAAACTAAAAAATGAAATGTTAAGGGCAGTCAAGACATGGCCCCATTTGCCTGACAGCCTCCCCTCCTCTGAATGCATATTGAAATACTTCATCTAAGGCACAGAAACCCAAAATGAATAAGAAGAGATCTATCTATACTCAGCATTCTGTGGAAGTCTCTAACGGCAGAAAAATTGTTGAGTTCTCAATTTAATAAACACCTTATTCTTGATTTATCTTGACAATTTTTGCATTCATTATTCCATGAGCGTTTCATATCTCCTCAATCAGTCACTTCTGTGCATGCAGGAAAGCTGTTAAAAGCATAAGTGGGAAAGGGAAGAGAATCTGAACAAATCTCAGATACTCAGGTGCTACAGAATTCCAGGCATATTTAATATATGGACATCATTGAAACTATTTCAAGTGAGTATCTCAAAAATTCCCTAACCAGAAGTTACTTACATCCTTTACACAAAAAGAAACTTTTCTTTGTAAACCTGTAGCACATTCAAAGTAGTGACACATTTTAAAATATCTTCTACTTTTGTGCATCATATTTACTAAAGCAGAAAAAATAATTGAGAAAAAAAATTGGCATTTCAAACTTAAAATATTTTTATAAAGCAAATCGCATTTGCACAAATTGCCAACCAACTTTGAAAACTGACACAACCTTATCATACTCCCCCTTGCTAATAAATTTGCCATTTTTCTTTTCTGCTTGTGATGACAGAATACAGTTACTAGGTTTTCAGATAGCAATCCCTGCATGCCAAAGTTTTGTTGTATTTTTGTTTGGTTTTTTGTTTGTTTTCTTGAAGGACAATCTGTTTCTATGAATATATGACACTGTCATAGAAACATTTGGAGTCAATAACAAACCTACCACACTGAAATGAAAACTTGCTGTGAAGTTTTAATGAGGTGCCTTACTTTGTTTATTTCTCTGCTTCATAAAATCGCACAACATCATAATATTTCAAAATCAGTTTGATGTTGATATTGGCTTCCCCAAAAATGTATTCTAAACTAGTTTTCAAATGCAGAAAGAGCAAAATGGTTGATGTATTATAATTACCTACAAGCACGATGAGGCATGAGTGAAGTGTGCAGACAAAAAGTAATAGAAAATATGAAGTCTTTGAATTAATTAAATTACCTAAACAGTTAAAACAGACCTGTTTATATGCAATAAGAAAATTTTCTTTTTAAATTAAGATCTTGATTAAATCTATTGAGATTTACAAGAGACCACAATAGAATAAGGACTTTATCTACAAAATACGAGCACTCAAACTGTTTTCCACAGTTTGCAGAAAGATGAGTTTCCTGTTGAACACTATTGAAAAAAAAAAATGGTTTCTCTGCATTAGATTTGTCTTCACAGGGTAATGAAAAAAATTCAATAGATTAAATAATAGTATTTCCAAATTTTTAATCTCAGGTATGGAATTTTCTTTTTTTTTTTTCTTAAAGGGAACACTAGAATTATTAAAAAACCCAAAACCACAATTGCCTTCTTCAAAGAAATAAGAAAAAATAATAGAAACCAAAAATTTTTGAGATGGTAAAATTTTACCTTAAATAAATAAAAATGTTTTACTTTAAATAAAATAAATGTTTGTAAATTTCTACAATGAACTTGTGTCATGTAAACTGTAAAATTAAAACATTGATAAATAAAGAAAAGGTTATCAAAATCCACCGTGTATTGCTGTCTTTGTACAAATTCTCATGTGAATAAAACCAATTCTAGAACATTCCAGGTACCTTCTTGGACTCCTTTTCTTAATGCTAACTCAGTGTTGAAATAAGAAGAGAATCAGTCCCAGTTTTGTCAATGCAATGCAGCATTTGAAGAAGAAAGAAAATGCAGCCATGACTTACATTGCTTAAAGGAGCAAAGTAAGTAGAATTTGACCTCTAAATTAAACTATTAAAAGCAAATAACAATGATTAATTTCCCAACTTTTTTCTCTTCAAGGCTCATTTCTTGAGAGTTTTCCTGCATTTCATTTAAGTTCGTTTGTGTCCTTGGTCATATTCTGTAAACTTTCCTACAGAATAAAAGCTCAAATGTAACTTATACTTGCATCTTTCAAGTCCCTGAACCTCTGACGGTGGACACTGGGGGAGTGACGTCCCTCTCACTGTAAGCAAAGAGCAAATTAAGGACCACTTCATGAATATCCACGTCTAGGGGCCTAATGAGATGAATCTCAAGGCAAATGGTTGATGTTGTTTCCAAGCCACTGCTGTTTCCACTGTCCACCATATTTGGAAGGTTGTGGTGGTCAGCCAATGTCCCTGGTGACTGAAAAGAGGGAAACATCATTCCTTTTTTTAAAAAGGAGACAAAGGAACATCCTGTAAGTACAGACTGGCAAGCCTCATTTCTGTGCCTGAGAAGGTCATGGATCAGACCCTCATGAAAGCAGTGTAAGACATTCAAGACAAGGAGGTGGTCCAGGACCACCAACACAGCTTTACTAAGGGCATATTGTGCCTCACCAATATGGTGTCCTACTGTTATGGAGTGACTACAAGGGTCGACATGGAAAGAGTGACCCTTGTCATCTGCCTAGAATTCTGTAAGGCCTTCAGCATGGTGCCATGTGGCATCCTTATTTCCAAATGGAAGAGACATGGATCTGAAGGGTAGACTATTCAATGATTAGCGAAATGGATGGATGGATGGATGGATGGATGGATGGATGCAGCCAGAGTTGTGCATAGGGATCTAATGCCTAGGTGGAGGCTGTTGACAAGTGATGTCCCTCAGGGCTCTGTCTTAGGACTGATGCTGTTTAATATTCCTAGCAATGAGAGCAAGATCAAAAAAAATCAACTGCATAATGGGCTGAAACACAAGAAAGGTGGCCAGCAGGTCGAGGGAGGTGATTCTCCCCCTCTACTCTGCCCTTGTGAGACCCCATCTGGAGTACTGTGTCCAGTACTGCATTTCTCACTTGCTATTATATCAATTTGTTACATCCTTTTAAAATTCTGACTAACAGTTTGTGTACATGGGAAAATTGTGGTTCACAAAGTATTATTTTTGTTTTGACATTTTCTCTGCTAGCAGTATAATGATCAACAGAAACAAGAGCATTTTTTTTTATGTTTCCATTTCCACTGAAGGTGATTAAAAACTAATTGTCTGTCATTTTGTGTATCTGTAGTTTTATGTGCTGAAAATGTGCATGACAACATAAAAAATGGTTTTGATAAAAGCATAATATTTTTGAAATATGGAGGGTGATCAAAAGTGAAGATTGAAAGAAAAAGAAATTTTAAACAGCAATGCAATTTTATATGAATATTTGACTAGAAAGTTTTCCAACTTAGTCTGAGCTCCACCTTATCTCAGAACTAGTTCACAAGCATTTTGTTTTGAGTGGCTGATCTAGTCTCATTAGTTATGAATAAAATTCAAATGATTCAGAGGTTGGATGCTTCGGTAAGTTAACTAAATCACTTGAGACAGGGACATGCAGGTAGTATTCTCCTGAGTAAAGAGCATTTTTAAGCCTGTCAAAAGCCTTTTTCCTGCCAAAATAACAGGTAGATTATTCTGTCTTTTTTTTCACGGAACAAAGAGGATGTGCTGGACCCAGTGGTGTGCTGAAAAAGTGTTATTCAAAACACTGAAACAGAAAAAGGGTGTCAGGTGTTATTTCTATTTTAAATAAAAATTTTCATGTGGAGAGAGTTTTTGTAAGACAAAAAGACTTCTAGGAAAACAGAAAAGCAAAGTACATTCTAAAATTTTCATTTTCTTCATCCCATGCTTGGGAAATATTCCACTGAACTTCTAGAATTAAATACTACAGTGTGCATACGTACAGCTTTTTTTGATTTTTGAGAATGGAAGAGAGGTCGCATACAACTTTAATACAGATAACCTTTAAAAGTGTGGTTGCAGTCAAATTTCTGTAGTTCATTATGGTATCTATTAAAAATATGAAGGAAATCTATTACATATATGAAAAAGGTATCTGTTAAAAATATGAAAGAAAAACCCCCAAACATATTCAGAATTTCCTTCATCCAGTGGAGGAAAACAAGAGCTGTTCCAGAAGTGTCGTAGGAAGCCCACAATATGTTTTTACAGAAAGTTCATAACCAAACCCATGCACGTATACTTTCCCATGTGCAACTAGCTATGAACTTCATCTGGGCAGCATCAAACTAGTGAACAAATATTCAAATTTGTGCCTACATGTTGAGTGGTTCTGTGTGAAATCTAATCCTGTATATGAAGAATACAACAGTTTTGGAAACCACTGTCAGTACTACACTACATGGTAAGGTGTTATCCTCTTAAATATATATACACATATGCAATCATAAAATTTAGAAGTGTAGAACAAATACTGCTCTAATTGCCTCTCCTGACCTTAATTTTTCTTCAGCTATACTGCCTAACGTAAGCAGTAGTATCCAGGTCCAAGTTCTGTTCTTTTCAGGCATTTATACTGTTGAATAATGAGGTTATCATGTTTTCTCTCAGCATTAGGGTCAATTTATACAGAAAAGTACTTCAGAAATTCTTGAGTGAAAATTAAAAAACAGCAGATCACGGACCACAAGGGCATTTAAACTGAATTTACTATCTAGAGTAATTCTGTCCTGTTTCAGTAGCAGATGTATAGCTCTATAGCAAAATATTTGGGTGCAATTCAGAAATGAACTTGAGTTATCTCTTTTAAACAGGAATAATATTCCCAACTGCAGGGGCAGTTGTCTGCAACTTTACTTTTGATATTTTTCCTCTGAGTCCACACCAGCGTAAATTCTGTCATTGAAAAACAACAACAGCTAAAATAATCCAGATCAAAATTCATCTCTAGTTTGTTTCCTCCTTTTTTGACATTCTAGTTTATCCTTCAAAAAACTGGTGAGATCTCTGTTGGGGAAATAGTGTTTTGTCTTTTAACCTTTATGAAGTTTTCCTTGGGGTAAATGTAGCAATCCTTTTTCTCATAGTAAGACACTTAGTTGAGACAATAATTTATTTAACATAGGGAGAGTGTTCTTTCTCTTCATAGGCAGGAGTCAGATTTAATCGCATTTGAATTCTGTGGTGATCCTTAGGTGACTGTGGTATTACAATCTGTATACTATGCAGCTTGACACAGCCCTGCTTTTCAGTGGCCAGGTGCCTCTTTAGTTATAACAAAGTGTAATGTTTATTTCTGTAAGACTTTTTCATGTAATTATATTAAGAGGCATGTGGTTGGTTGATATAATTCACGTTGGCCCAATCTAATTTGTGCAGGTGCAGCACTTTGAGTTTTGGGTGCCACAGTAGAAGTACATAAAGCTATTAGAGAGCATCCAAAGTAGGGCTATGAAGATGATGAGGGGCCTTGAGGGGAGCCCATGTGGGGAGGGCTGAAGTCGATTGGTTTCTTCAACCTGGAGGAGACCACATTGCAGTCTACAACTCCCTCATGAGGGGAAGTGGAGGGACAGACACTGATGCGTGTGGTGACCAGTGACGGGATTCAAGGTAATAATCTGAAGTTGTGCCAGTGGAGGTTTAGGTTAGATATTAAGACAAGTTTTTCACCCAGAGGGTAGTTGGGCACTGGAACAACTCCCCAGGGTGTGGCTAGCACAGGTCTTTCTTGTGAGAACATTTTTGCTACATTTCATAAACAAAGATAAAGTTTGTATGTTTTGCAAACAGCGTCTCGAGATTAGGGCAGTTCAGGCCTGGCCAATTAGGCCTAGGGGGAGGTTTCTGGCTGGCCAATCTGGATGACCTCTGAAAACTCTATATATATGGAAATCAAAATAATAAACGCACTTTTCTCTTTTCTTGCCTGAGAACTCGGGTTTTTTCTCTCAGCTAGCGGCTCAACAGCGACACCCAGGGCAGTGGTCACAGCACCAGCCTGACAGAGTTCAAGAAGCGTTTGGATAGTGCTCTTAGACACATGGTGTAATTCTTGAAATATCCTGTGCAGGGCCAGGAGCTGGACTTGATGATCCTTGTTCCTTCTAACTCAAGACATTCTCCAATCCTATGATTATAAGTTGTCACGAGGATATGTATTTACCATATGGTTAATGTGAATATGTGGATATGTATTTACCATAGCCACCTATTGAAAAACCTGATTTAGAAAACATTACTTGAGTATGTAAAGATAAAAGTAGGTTGCCATAAAATAAATGTTTTTTCATTCTTCTCATAAAAGTATACTGCTTTCTCCTTCTTTTTTCTTTCTCTTTTATTTCTATCACATGGGCAAGAACTATCCTAGCACACAGGAAAAAATAAAATTTGGGATTTAGGATAGTACAGCAACCCTGGAATCCAAAAAATATGATACTGTTTGGTGGTGCATATATTTGGAATTTTAATACATAATGGTTGCAGAATTCCAGGACTGCCAGCTTGCTAGCAAATGTTGGCAAACAGTTAAAGCTACTCCACTCAACTATATAGTAAATAAATTTACTTTGGCATGCTGATGTTTCTATTTCATTTGCACATTTTATCTATGCATTGGTACTACAAAACTGCATGGGGTGTTTAAATTTTAAAACATACTGTACTGATCTTTCAAAAAATTTCATTAACTTGCATACTGTAAATTAATACTTTCACACAGTTCAAAATACTGCAATGAAATGGACTTTCAGCACATGATGTAGTGTCCTACAGAGAATCAGCAGTAGGAAATGTATCCTTAATAGCACATACATTAAATTTATAGGATTACAGTATTTGCTTTGAAATTTAATCTCTGTGTCTGTCTGTCTGCTTTTCTACAAGAACAGTGGAATTTCTATAGATGATGCTCTTTGTCTTATTTTAGAAAGACAAGGACAATTCAGATTTAGGTGTCCAGAAGTATTTCAGTGAGCTCGTATTTCTATTTCATTTAGGGATTGTAGTATCTGCTGGTAAGTATCTATTCTGTCTGCCATTATAAAATCTACTTTATCTTAACATTTTACCATACATTTAATTGCCATTTCATTTAAGGTAATTTCCTACAGAAAAGGGCTATAAAGTTTAACAGGCAATGGTAACTCTCTTAGTTTCAGTTAACCAAGACATGAAATTTGAATTTAATTCATGTTATATAATTAATTGTCCTTGAAAGTGAAAAAAGAAAGGCAAGACACAGGGAAGAAGATTTTAAGGTATTATGACTTCATTGTATTTCACATCTGGGAAATATCAGGCAGTAAGACAGTCAGTGTAGGTCACTCCTACATAGCCTTGCCTAGACAGGAATGCCATGATCCAGTTACAACACAAAAAGCTTTCTATAGGTGGTAGGAGCAGGGACAGCGTATAAAAGAGGAATTTAAAAGCGTTGCCCAGGTCATGCAGTGATGGTGTGAGGAAAGTCAAAATTCAGCTGGAATTGAGACTTGCAAGTGACACCAGGGAGAACAAGACCTTTTACTACTGCATTATTTCAAACTTCTGAGTAAGGACAACAGAAACCCATTGCTCAGTGAGGATGGTGATTTAGTGGCTGTGGGCATAGACTAGATTGAGGTACACAGTGCCTTCCATGCCTGAGATTCTAAAGGCAAGATGTCACAGGTACCTGTGAATAGAGGCAGAATTCAAGGAGGAGGAAAACAGATGTGGATGAAAATTGAATCAAGGGTTACTGGATTCAACCAGTAGCAGACCTCCTTGGCTGACTCCAAGAAGTAGGGCCAACGTATTTACAAGGTCTCACTCTATCATCTTCAAAAGGTTTTGAAGACTGGAGAGGCCACTGACAAATGAAGAAAGTCAAAGCCTGCACCATTCTCAAAAAGGGACAACAGGATGATCCAGGAAAAAAGTCTCATCAGCCTCATTGAAGTCCTCAAGAAAATCTCAGAGCAAACATTGTTCAGACATGATTATTGTCCTTCGGCAAGAAATGAAATATCCTAGAAGGGTTGTTTTTGAAGAGAAATTGTAATAGCACTAAAAATTATTTGGTTCCCAGAAAAAATTATGAATAACTTTCCCATAGATGTCATTGGCATGCTAAGGAGGACACCAAAATAAAATTATTTAATCATTTTACTTATAAACCTGAGAGATACTTGTGGTTTTTGGGGCCACAAGCATCTTTCTAGGCACCTGATTCATTAGAGAGCAGCAGACAGGTTCACCTCCTGGGAGGTCCTTCTCTCTCAAAATAATCACTGAAACTTTTAAAGGATTTTTTTAAACTCAAATGTAATGAAAAAAAAAAAAAGGGTTTATGCAAATAAATAAAATGATGGATTTCTCTGCTTTCTTTAAATGAATAAATAAACAATTTTGGTTTTCTTTCAATTTGTCCTGAATTTAGTGCACAACAAATAGGCAAAATGAGGTCTGAAAATTTGATTGAGTCTATCGGATTTTTTCCAATAGAAGTTTTTTTGCTTGCATGATGTTTTTTATCCACTTTCTAAGAATTTGGATTTCAACAACAAAGCTTTACTTTTTTCATACAAAAAGCTTTGTTTCTGCCTATGTTGTAATTTTTGGTAAAACTTTTTAAAATTTTTTTTAAATACATCTCACAGTTTAAGTTTAATACTCCCTAACTTTTCTTCTTATGAACTACAACATTCTTTCTCATCAGATTTAAAGAAATGTATTTTTTAAACAGTCGTAACAAAATAAAACAAGAAATGCTTAAATGAAAAAAAAGGATGAAAAGACATGAAAAATAAAAGAAAGAAAGACTTTTCTATCAGTTCTACTTTGTCAATGTCCTTGAAGAGTTTATTCCATTCATAGGCTTTACACATGATCAATGTCTCAAAACTAAACATTATTAATGCACTATGACAGTTAATTCCAGACCACTTTGTTTTCCCTCCCTTGACCTTACCAAAGTTTCTGGCTTCTTCTCTGATGTTCAAACACACAAGAAAATATATTGCTGGATAACAGAACAGGCAAGGTTCCATGTAAGACTCCCTACATCTACCTACTTGCAGCTCAGAAATTACATCATTTTGCCCGCTCTCTCTGTATTCCTGCTTGCTTCATTAATGACAGTGAACAGTTGTCATATTCTCTGTAAAACAGCTTTCACATGGATGGAAAAATAGAGCTTTAACCACTGATAAATAACTTCAGAGATTAAACCAAGCTGCAAGTAGCATAAGCCCATTGAACTAGTCGATAGCATTAAAATAATAAGATTTTGTGTAACAGTTATAGGTCAGAGAATGACAGCCATGAGAATAATTTTAAAACCATGAGAGTTGAAGTAATAGCTTTTCTTGGATGGGGGAAAATCATTTGGTGTTTTACAAGGCAGTAACAGCATTTTAACACCAATTTACAAGCATTTGATGTGTTCTGCATATTTTCCAAATTAATTGAATTTATAATGTCAAATTATAGCACAAATTTAATTTAAAACTGTTGTAAGAAAAGACACAGAGCTAAGAAATTATTAAGCACATAAGAATGATATTGACTGGACAGTTTCACACTATGTCAGATTTTTAATATTGGGCTGAGACTCCAAGAATTAAGATATTTGTAATTCATCAGCAACAAAACTAAATAGGAAGATAGATACCAGCTGCCTTCTGATCAGAGAGAAAAAGCCGTTGCATTAGGAGAGCTGCAGTAAGCAACTTGCTCGTCTGATTTGAGAGCCGTGACAAAGAAAAGCTCTCCAAGCATGAGAGCTCACTGCTATTAACTTAGTTGGCCTGGAACTGATAAGCCACTGATAAAAAATGTCAAGCTGCTCCAGTCAGGGGAGGCAAATCAATTGCAATGATCATTCAGAAATCATGTTTTGAGTGATGTCATGTTATTTCATTGCATGCCTGTGATAGTACAAGAGTATGAGGAAAAGAAAATCAGTGAAGGCTGAGTAGATCTGAGAAGCAGGGAGTAAATCTTTAAAGAGCATATCTTAATTGTCACCATTCTGTGGGCATCGAAGAGAGCTACAAATGAGTGAAAACTTATACAAAATGGAAATGTCTGACATTTTTCTGCATATAAGTTTTTCATTAGCTGATAGTATGGGCATTTGGTGAAGTGTAAAAAGCAGAGGAAGAATAATCCTTGGAATTAGTAGAATTTCAGTGCTCATAGGTAATTGTTTCTCTGTTATTTTCAGTCTAAAATATATTTAAAACCAGTAGATTGCAGGAAATTTTCCTTTTTCTTTCCCATCTTCACTCACCTGTGCTGCCCCCAAATTATATAGAGCACCTTTCAGACTCTGCATATCACTCAGGAGAATACATCTTTTTCTCTTAGGAGGTTCAATCTTCCCAGGTCATTTGAGTTGAGAAAAAGAATTGTTTTGCACTGAAAGAGACATTTTCTTTTAGTGTCTGGTGGAAACTGGAGCCTCTGTGTGAAAGGATTGCATTACAAAAGCATGCAATTCTGGAGAAACAGAGTATGTGCTATGGAATTCCTCTGTGATATAAGACAACTCATGTAAAAAGTTTTGACAGATGGAAGCTATTTAATTTGAGTTTCTTGCAGAATAACTTGCAGAAATGCACTGTACTCTTCTCTTTCATGTTGCTCACTGAAACCTGTGCTCTGAACACAAAGTACTGAATAATGCTACCATGGATATTTTGTGTTCAAAATCATTAGACACTTTTAACAATTTTTTCTTTATACTTGCTTTAATTCCTCTAATTTAAAGAAAATGGGAATATTAATTCTTCACCTTACATGGGTGTTCTGGAGATGAATTTTGGAAACAAATAAGAGCAGAGATCTTAAAGCAGCTGAGAAAGAGTGGCTATAAAAGAAACCAAAACAAACATCACAAAAACCCAAATTCAGTTATGCCATATTTAGAGGTAGTTTATACAAAGCATAGTATGTAAAAAAGACCTGAAGGGAATAAACATAAATCCTGAAAAATAATTTCTCTGTGAATGATAAAATAATATTATTATGGAATTGATCACAAAAAATATATCACTATTGTGAAAATATGTTATAACAGATACATGGAATTATGGTGAATTTTCTCTTACTTTTGAGTTCTTGGTTGCCACCATTCTGAAAATTTACATTTCTTTTTAAATCTGTATTATCTAAAGATATGTGTCAAAGTGATGCACAAAAATTTCAAAGTTATTGTTGTAAAAGGTGGGTTAATATTTCAAGCAATTCATAAAAGGTGTTTCTGTTGTTCAGTATTTTGTATATATTTACACAAGATTTCAAACAAAAATGGAATTAATTTATAAAGTAAAAATACACAGATAAGCCTTAAATCAAGTCACCCTCTGCAAGCACTAAGCTTAATTTTACATGCTTGGTTATTCAGGTATCCAAAGGATAGTTTAATATTCATTCAGGAATAATTTATTCAGTTAGACATAAACTTAATGAGCAGTAAGTTAAAATTGTTGTACAGACTGTTAACAGACATTTGAGATAGAAGAATAAAACAATGAAGCAAATCAAACTGATAATCTGTGACAAATCCAGTTCCTTAAAATGACAAGAAAGACAAAGTGGTTTGGACAAAACACTTGAAATATCAAGTCTGTCATCATTATTCTTAACATGCCATGTGTAGTCCCTACAAAAAGGCAGAAGTTACCTCTATGAATAGATTCTAAATCTAGCAGAGCAGTTACTCCTAAGTACAGGTTTATCACAGAATAACTTAATGCTTGATATTAGAAGGGACCTCTGGAAATCTTCTGGTCAAATACCTCTGCTCAAGAAGGACTATCTACATCCAGCAACCCAGGTCAATTTCCAGGTTATTTCTGAGTGTGTTCAAAGTGGGAGATTCCACAATCTCTCAGGGCAACCTGTTCCAGTGCTTGGAACACCTTAAGAAAATATACTCAAATATAGTATTATATTGAAACACAATAGATTTTAAAAAAAAATGGTTCCAAAACCTAAATTAGAAAGCGTAAGAAAATAATTTGTTTTATACAATTTTACATATACATACATATATATGTGAAATTATGAGCAAAATTGCATGAGTTCAATGGTATAGCTTGTACCATGGTGTTGGTATGGACCAGATGACTGTGTGAACATGAAGAAATCAGAGAAATTCAGTGGTAAAAGATGTGAAATCGGAGAATGACCCACACTGAGAAAAACTAGTTGTCTCATTCAAATAGAAGAAGATGTTCTAAACTGAAAAAGTGTAAAAAAACCTCATGAATGTCCAAAATCTTAAAAAGGAGTTATAGACTCAAGTTGTACTAAGGAACATACATGGTGATTAAAAAGGGAGAGAGCCTCTGTGACTGTTTGGGCATTTAAGCGCTGGAACAAACTGCCATGGGAGAATGTGAAATCATCTTTCTAGAGTATAATAAAACCTAAACAGCATCCTGCATATTACTGAGACATGCAGAATGAGTTTTTCCCAGATAAAAAAATGAGACAGTGGCCACTCAAGGATTTTTATTGCAAAATTATTCTGTGTACTCTACATTACTCTCTTCCTCATCCTCAAAACAGGCAACCATACAAATGAGTCACTTCATTTCCAACTTGGTTCACACTTTAAAAAGGGCTTTGTTTTTCAGAAGCTTTGATTATAATTATTCCAGAATTTTCACTACAAATTTTGCGGCTTAAATAAGACAAGATGGCAAACTGAGATGCGAAATGTTGCTCTTTTTCTCACAAAATCGTGCTGACCATAGAATTACTCTGGAAACTAAGTAAAAAAAGACACAATTTGAATTTATCATTTTTGGTAAATATATAGTTCTACTGCTTGCATTTTAAAATATTTTTAATTAACAGCTGAAAATCTCTATACTGTCATTATTTTTTATCTGTAGAAATATAGCAATATAAAAGCATATAAATAACACTTAAGAAAAAGAAAGGTAGAGTAGAAAAATATCACCACCCATGGATCCAGAGACAAGACCTGGTAGTTGCAATTTTGATGTCTGTTGGTTGAAGAGATGGACACTGCCTTGTTCAATCAGGAGTGGGGAAAAGCCCAGGAAACACCAAGTGCAGTGGGTTAATATAAGCTCAGGTGCTGGTGGAATGCCCAGGTACCTCTCTTGGCAGGGCAGGGTGGGGGTTTGCAATATTGTGGATCTGTTGCAGGCACAGTCGTCTGGTGGAAAGCCCCAGAAATTACTCTGGGGGACTTTCAAGTGGTCTTTGATGGTTTATGGACCCTTCCAAGATATGACAGCTGCATCTCACATCATCATATTTGAGCCAATCACGTCCCATCAGAAGGAATGAATACCCTCATGCCTACATAGGAATGTTTTGATACCTTTCCTGGGGAGTTTTCACACCTGAACCAGTTGTTCAGGGAGGGCATTGGCATAATGAAAAGCATGACCCCACCCTGCAGGATCTGCTTTTTATAGGCCTGTTCCTTTATCTGGCTCAAACCCCAGCTTGCAGCCTCCAGAGGCGCACCTGAACTGTCACCTTGCACACTGTCAGAAAAGCCCCTGCTGCTTTTGAAAATAACAAATAACTTGAGTCATTAACCATTAAAATTTCAGTCTTTCACAAGACTCTTTATAAATTTCATGATTTCTGGTAAGGTGTAACTCCTTTTTGGTAGGTGGGCTTTTTAAAGTACCCACATTTGATATTCCCTTCCTCTCAGACAAGATGGATAATTAAACAGACAATGTAATCTGCAATACAGCTGAAGGCTCTGCTGCCATTCAGTTGGATCTAGATAGGCTGGAGAATTGGATGGAAAAAAACAGAATGAGGTTCAACAACAGCAAGTGCAGGGTCCTGCAGCTGGGGAGGAATAACCCAAGAACAGCACAGGCTGTGGGCTGACCTACTGGAGAGCAGCTTTGCAGAGAAGGACCTGGGAGTCCTGATGGGTGACAAGTTGACCCTGAGTAGGCAGTGTGTCCTTGCAGCCAGGAGAGCCATTGGTATCCTGGGGTGCATTGGGAAGAGTGTGGCCAGCAGGTCGAGGGAGGTGATCCTCCCTTTCTACTCAGCCCTAGTGAGGCCACATCAGGAGTGCTGCGTCCAGTTCTGGGCTCCTCAGTACAAGAAAGACAGGGAGCTACTGGAGAAGGTCCAGCAGAGGCCAAAAATATGATGAGTGGTCTGGAGATCTCTCTTATGAAGAGAAACTGAGGGAGCTGGACCTGTTTAATCTGGAAGAGACTGAAGAGGGGACCTTGTTAATGCATGTAAATATTTCAAATTTGGCTGCCAAGAGATAGTGCCAGATTCTTTTAGGTGGTGCCCAGCAACAGGATGAGAAGCAAACAAGAAAAAAAACTGAAACACAAGAATTTCCACATCTAAATGAGGAAGAACTTTATGTTGAGGGTGGCAGAGCAGTGGAACAGGTTGCCCAGGAAGGTCATGGAATCTCCTTCTCTGGAGACATTCAAAACTCACCTGAACGCATTCCCACATAAATGCTCTAGGTGACACTAAGTTGGCAGGAAGGGAGCTGATCTTCAAAGCTCCCTTCCAAACCTAACAATTCAGTAATTCTGTTTATTAGAAGACAATTTTCTTCAGGAAATTTTAGAGAATATTAATGTAAAATTTTAAAAAACTCTTAGAAGTGGCCTAAAACATCTAAACCTAAACCAGTTTATTTTGCTTTGAAAAAGAGTTTTTCAACTGTCCTGAACTACCACTATTCATTTTGACAAAAAAAATCTGTATTTTTATTAATGATATGTGTGTATTGATAGACAATATCAGATGTGTATCAATTATACAGCTGTTTTCCACCAACTCTCCCAGTTATGCCACTGTGTATTTTGAAAGCTGATAACATTTTATTGTACCAGATTACATTAAAATGATTTCTGAAGCATCCCAAGGACCTGATACAAATGAGGTGAGCAGATTTTAGGTGTCTAACCTGCTTAGATGCACATCTAAACAATGTATGAGAAGACTATTTCCAGGCACACAGCTGTATTTTAAATCTGATGCTTAAAGAAGGACATAATATAAACTAGTGTCTCTAGAAACTGATAATGAGTAGAAGAATAATATTAGGAGTTGCTCTGCTCTAATGATGTTTTCTTGAGATAATAAGAGCATGGAAAAATAAAATGTGAAGTTGCAGGGGGATAATGAGAGGAAAAACAAGGAGATCTAAGCTCCTTAGACCAAGGGCCTGAGCAGTAATACTACATGGGATACTTTTCAACTGAGAAGCATGACAGTAAAACACTCTGTCTAATTTTTTTAGCACATGAGAAACACTAATAGAAAACCAGAAAATAAGCTTTAAAATCTCTGTCTCTTCTAAGCTCTCCCCTCATTAAAAGCCCAATAGGAGTTTTGATCTGTTGACAGAGTGTGAATAGAAACTATAAAGATCACAGCTATTTCTGTCATTTATTTTACCAACAAAGAAATTGGGTACAAAGATCACATATACAAAGAACAAATTAATTACTCAGGGGCAATAAATTAACATGCATATTATGACTGGCATTGGCAAGGTATTCCACCCTGGAAAAACAAATATTCTTATTTTCATTTTTCTCAGCCTGAAATGAAGACCGAGAATACAAATTTAAAAGTTAAATTGGTGTTTTTCACCTTTAAAGAATCTTCTTTTCAGTAGTTCAAACCCCCACAAGATGTTCATCCAACTTGAACTTACCATGAAAGGATACAACATTTTTAACTTCTTGCTTAAACAAAAAAAAAGAAAGGTGATTTTAGTTCAAAAAATAATGCCACATAGATTCGCAGATGCAAGAGCTGTATTAATAAGATTCCATTTTAAAATAAATCATCCCTTCTTTTCAGTTTTCAGGGGGGAATACTCTCCAGATAAAATGCCAGCCTTAGACAGCGTGCTTTACTCTAGGCAAGATTTGTTCAAGTACATATTGAATTAATGAAAAGTATATTAGTTATTAGTGTCCAAATGATTTTTTGTGAAATCTCAGACAATGTAGAACTTCTGGAATACTGGAATAACCCTGTTCAGGTTAACTGAAAGATCCATATTCCAGTGGAAAAAAGCAAAGTTCCACCTGCATATGCCGATTTTAATTTTAGTATTGTATTTGTACAATTTCTGTGTGAATCAAGTACAGAAAAGTGTCAAATATTATGAGACATCAAGGAAATTCTGTCAAAGTAATATTTAAACCACTGTCTCCATCAACACTGGAAATAAAGCATTAATAGATTTTGTAGCCTGAGACCTAATAAATCAGATTATCAGACTTCAATGCCCTTTATGGCCTGGAGACATAATGGCCTTTTCCATTCAGATCCCCAAAAGCAGTGCTTCCAGTAGCACTGAAGAGCTGGCTGAAGAGCCTCAGTTTCATCTTCAAAAAAACCCCAATGGATTTTTACTTATGAATGATCTATTTTGCTCAGATCATAAAAGTTAAGGAAAGAAGAGAAGTACACAAATATACATGGGGTTTATTCTACCAAGATTTTCTGATAGTGAATTTTGACTTTGAAAATAATCAAGGACAATTCTCTTGTCTTCTGTATGGCCAATTCCTCAAAACTATGACCATTCAGATGAAGAACCTGGGTAAATAACATTGCCTATCTCAAAGAGATTTCTTCTTTCTTTTCAAGACAGCATCACTATTGAAAATTCTATATAGTCTCTGTTCATTTGCTCTGGAAATTTGTCTCCATATCATAATTTTACTTACTTATTTTCAACAACTAGATAACAGTATTACTTAATTCCCTAATGAGGGGAACTATGAATGGAGGCTTTCAATATAATACTCTGCTGGGAAAATTTTAACCACTTTTTAATGACTTTTGATCGTAGTAAAGAGGTAAAGACATCATGCTTCAGTGGACCAAGTATCTTATTTACTCTTCAGCAATATGGTTTATACAAATAACACTGCTGTATTACCCTTAACCTACAAAGCAAGGTGCTTCCTTCAACTCTTAGGTTGTTTAGGTGGGTGTCCAAAGGAAGCTATGACCCCACAGGAAGCCTGTGCCTGAGGCAGGCTCATGGCAGGGCCTGTCCATCGATGACATGGACCCATGTTGGAGCACGTTTGCTGGTAGGACCTGTGACCCCATGGGGATCCCGTCTGTGCCTGAAGGACTGCACCCTGTGGGAAGGGCCCATGCCAGGGTGAAGTCATGCCTGGGAAGAAGGCAGGGCTGGGGGGGAAACTGTACAAGATCTGGTTTTATTCGTTATTAACCTACTCTGATGTTTGACTGGAAATAAATTAAATTAATATCCCCAAGCTATGTCTTTTTTACCCATGATAGAAACTGGTGAGTGAGTTCCCTGTCCTTTTCTCAACCCATAAGTATTTTATTGTATTTCCCCTCCTGTCTTGATAAGGAGGAAGGTTGATAGAGCAGCTTGATGGGCACCTGGCACCCAGTCAAGGTCAATCCATTACAGAATCTCACATCTTGTCATGAAACGACAAAACATGGGCACAACCTCTGATAACTGAGTTTGAAAATGTCTTATACATAAATACAGAATATTTTGCTTAATGAATTTTTACTTAATGAATAATCTATATCGCACATATTTACAATTGCCATTTTCTTGACAATCACCTCAGTGCAGAAATGTAAGATTTATATGAAAATAATGTGTAGGCAATAGAATATTTCTCTTTTAGAGATACAAGTTTTCTACTGCAATCTAAAGATAGAAAGAGTCACAGAGTAGTAGAAGCATGAACTCTCCATGTGAAATCCCATTTACCAATTTCAGACATTACATTCCAAAACCCAGTGTCTGGATTGTAAAAAAACCAAAAACCTACAACCAAAAACCCACAAACCCTACCATAAAAAATCTACCAAAGGTACATGTGCTGACATATTATGGTAATTAGAGTCACTAAATACATTCGCAGATTGATTTTTTTGAAAGGATTTGAAACCACTGTAAGAAGATGAAGACAAACACTATACCACTAGACTACTTTTACTTTCTCCTCCTAAGTGTTTGCATCCTTTTTAGAATCTTCTGCTGCTGAGATTTGCTTTGTAAAACCAGCTATATTTGAACAAAAAGGAATTGATGCATTGATATTTCAGAAAACACAGTGCTGCACGCCTCTTCCTTCTTTGAGAGACAATATTTAGCTCCAGAGGGGAAAGTTGGAAACATTGAAGTCAAAAGATGGAAAGTTTTGGAAGCTGGATCACAGATCTAGCCAGATGGGGGAAAGAGGGAAGGGGAAGGGGAAGGGGAAGGGGAAGGGGAAGGGGAAGGGGAAGGGAAGGGGAAGGGGAAGGGAAGGGAAGGGGAAGGGGAAGGGAAGGGGAAGGGGAAGGGGAAGGGAAGGGGAAGGGGAAGGGAAGGGAAGGGAAGGGAAGGGAAGGAAGGAAGGGAAGGGAAGGGAAGGAAGGAAGGGAAGGGAAGGGAAGGGAAGGGAAGGGAAGGGAAGGGAAGGGGAAGGGGAAAGGGAAGGGAAGGGGAAAGGGAAAAGGAAAAAGAAGAAAAAGAAAAAGAAAAAGAAAAAGAAAGAAAAAGAAAAAGAAAAAGAAAACGAAACGAAAACGAAAACGAAAACGAAAAAGAAAAAGAAAAAGAAAAAGAAAAAGAAAAAGAAAAAGAAAAAGAAAAAGAAAAGAAAAAGAAAAAGAAAAAAAGAAAAGAGGAAGAGGAAGAGGAAGAAGAAGAGGAAGAGGAAGAGGAGGAAGAGGAATGAATGAACTTTGTTTTCCTTACAATATGAAAAGCCATAAGAAGCCTTTCATAAAGTCAGGGTATAATGCTGCTCTGTTGAATAAAAGACTGTGGACATAAGCCAGGTATTAGCTAATAGCCAACTATGGATATTGAAATGTGCTTTCTTCAGAAATTAAAGACTTGGATATGAAAGTAATTACCTGTCAGCCTTTTACTATGACAAAACAGGTCGTTGTACCAGACAGAGTATTTGTGCAGGGAAAAAAAAAGCCAAACAAACAAAAAAAAAAAAAAAAAAAAGAGCTGTGTTGTTCTTGTTTTGGTTTGGTTTGGGTTTTTTTTTGTCTGAAGGTGGAGGAGCTCTAAATCAAATAACTCAGCCTTTGTTTTGGTATTTCTATCTGTTTTACATAAAATCTGGGATTCATCAGTCCCTCTTCCCTTCATAAATCATCTGATAACTTTAGCTGTGTCTATCCTTGTTATGGTTTTCCTTTCTCCATGCGTTTCTATACCTTGTATCTTCTCCTTCAGATTTTTCTAAGAGCCTTCTGTAACTCTGTGTACTTTTTAGAGAAGCTAACTGCTATTAACAAAGCACTAAAGCCTTTAGGTCAAGATGTTACAGGTTAGCTGGACTCCAGGGACTAGCTCTACTTCCTTCTGAACAGTAACAAAACAAAACAAAACAAACCCTAGAGATTCTTTTGTAAGGAGTCAATAGGGCTAATTAAATGTACAATCTACCTTTCTCAAATCACTGCTAGCCCCTCAGGACAAAGTCACTTCTTGCACTAAAGCTCTAGACGGAGCAGCTACAATCAGATAAACAAGTGTATATCTATGGTTGATAACAGTCCTATCAGAGACATCACCTATGTTTTCATCAGCTACAAAACCATAAGGTTTTATTTCCAGTTAGACTAAAATGATGTGCAGTCACATCACTGTGAGAGTCTTGTAACTGAGATAGAGGTTAAATGAGACTTAAATGTCAGCACCACATTGTGTCTCTAAATGGCTCAGGAAAGAACAGTCTCAGGACTGAAAGGTGTACACATACAAGTTACTTTTGCTTACAAGTACCAGTGCAATTTAATCCACTGTAGAAAGTGAGTCAGATTAATTTTAAAATACTTTGAACTGTGAATGGGGACTCAGAAGAAGTAGTGGGCATGTCTCTATTCCTAAATATAGGAATGGAAAAGGCAACAGGTGCATTGCTATATTAAATATGAGAACTTTGAGTGCTGAAAAAGATTATGCTTAAACTGAGTGCCAGAGCAGTTTAATCATTGTACATTTTCATTTGGTGTCTGAGTAAAAGTAAAACCAGCATAATTCATAGCAAACAAAAACATCCACAAGTTCTAAAACATCCTGGCAAATTCTGATGGTGTTTCAACTTTTGTTTTAATGAAGCTGCAGCTTTCCTCATGATTAGAAAACAGTATGCTTATTATAGATGGTAGAAATACAGCACATACATATGTGTGAAGAAAGATTCTTTTTTCACTTTATAAGTGTCTGAAAAATATCAATATACTTTTTTATGACTCTTCAATTTAAAAATTGAAGTCATGCTATGTTTATTTGAAGTGCTCTGTATTTTTGTCTGGCATGCAAGATGGAATGGAAGGATATGGTCCATTCTACTAAATTTGGAGGCTTGTTTTATTTTTGTTTGTTTAGTTTTTCTATTTCCAGCTAGAAAAAGCCCCATCAACTTCCAGACTGTCACTGAAGGCTCCTGAGGCTTGGTCACACCATCTGGTTGGGAACTTTCTCATTATAGTTTAAGTAAATAAGCATTAGATGCTGTATTCATACCGTGAATGTCTCTTACACTCTGGCTTTTCTATAAGTCTAGCAGATCTACTGGACATTTTGTGTTTTCACTCGACAAAGCACTACGTGTGGATGCGAAGATGGTTATCATCTTTATTTCTGCTATTTTAACTCTCTGTTTAGCCATTTACAAAAGATTTACAATTCTGAATTTAATAACAGTACGAAAAATTCATTTATTGGAGAATCTATCTATTAGTGACACTAATAAACTCACACAAATCATGCTTGAAATAGACATAATGTAGAGCTTTCATAGGTGTCTTCCTTCCTTCACACATGCCCCATGTACTATTCTTAATTTTTCAAGATTAAAGGAAAACTAAAATGCTTCTCCATACATATATTCTTATTCTTCTGTGCTTTTATACCAGATGTCATTTACTCTTTCATTTTTCTCATATTCAGGGGATTATGAGGAGAAGGAGGAGAGAACAAGCAAAGTGCTCACACTGATCTGTGTTTACTGTGAGGAAGACAAAGCACGTTGTACTTCATGTTTTGTGATTGACTTGCTGTGAGGATCAAGAGTTCCATGGTTTCAGATGCATCCCCAGGAAAGCCCCATTCCACACAGTATGAATATTACCCTTGCAAGAAGATCCATACTACCTGAAAATTTGTTACTGTGTCAAAAGTATGTTCTCCCTTCAGTAATGGGATTTAAGACTGTCAAGCCCCTTGAAAAGCCATGAACTTGATGAAGAACCATCCATTTTACCTAAAACATATCAGATTTCTACGTACACATTTTTTACTCCTGAACCTTGAGAAAACAAGGTCTGACCTTTAAATATGTCTCACAAATTGTCTTGACTTACCATATTACTGCAGTATAAAATTGTTACAAAAACAGCTCTTGGAATAGTCAAGGATTTAAGTTAGTTTATTGCAAGAACTTCTTTAAAAGACATTACAATCAAAGTCAAAGATATTTTCCTCTAGTTTCTCCAGTCTTAATTTCTTTCACATTATTCCAGGGAAATATGTATTTTATTGTGTACATAAAATGCTTTCAGGTTTCTAACCTACTGTATGGATCATGTTGACCAGTTATTCAAAGAAAAGTCATCTGAGACTGGGAGATGTTAAAAAACTGATGAAAAATGCTTAAGCAAAGCTGTGAAATCAAGTTTTGGCTGAGAAATTATTGTGAACTGCAAACACTATTTTTCCAGGAAGAGGACTCTGAGGAATACCAACAACCAGGGTTCAGTCTGGTTGGCGAATAAGTAATTTATTCCTTTAGAGAGATTGTCATTCCTTCTACCATTGTTTGTCCTTTCTACAGTCTTTTTACCTAACAAGCTAATATCTCACATATTTCCCCAAGGTCTCAGTGGAATGATACTTTGCTTTTTTGTTCCTTCAGAAATTTTTCTTCTCTAATGGGTATTTCATTTCCTCATTATTCTTTTCTATTTAGACTGGTGATTGTCTCCTGCCCAAATTTTCTGTATATTCTTTTTTTATATGGCATTTTCAAAATAACTTTATACTCTTTCATCCATTACCACTTTTTTTTTACTTGCACCCCTTTCTCCTTTATAGCCCTGCATTCTGTTTTTTAAGGGTGGTCCAATGTAGATATTATTCAGAAGCACGCAAAGACCAATTGTAGGTAAAAAATGTATTCAGTACTGCTTAGTGTTTCACCTGTTAGTTTTTCTTCACTTTTAAGAGGAAGAATTAATATTCTTAACTTTAATTACTTTTTAATCATGGGTCAGTTATCACTTATTTTGATCAATGAGCCAATGGAATACTTAAACCCCCAAACCAGTGTACCAAACATTCACCAATGGAGTCAGAATGACAGAATAAAATGATTCTGTAACTGGCAGATCTCATCAGCTAAGAATGCTCTTGTTTAATCTCCACTGATATGAACTTTGCACCACTTTGAATCTAATGTAGTGTCAATTAAAGGATATTTCTAAGTCCATGCAGTTATGTTAAGGAAGGAGTACAGCCCTCTTCCTCATGTAGCCTATTTTATATTTCTGCTGAAAGTCTGCCAATTAAAAATTAGTAAGTAGAACTCTGTTATGTGCTTTATGTAAAGGAAAACTTAAATCAATTGACTATTTTAATTAATATAATTAATTATTTATCTGTGTCTAGATCTAAATCCATATGGTATCTGCATAAATTCCCGAACGTTGTAGTTTCCTGAATACAAAATGTTACTTTTACGTGCATCACACAACTTCATGTAGCCTTTTCCACCTGGCAAATATAAAAATGGTAATTTGCCAAGCATGGATATCTAAGGGCTACCACAGAAATGAAAGAAGTCACAGAAGCATAAGTTCTTTTCATTTTGTGGGCTCATTGCCTCCCAATCAAACTGGAAATATGTACATTATATGTAGAGATAACTTTGGTCTATTTGTAGTAACAACTGGTTTGGTGTACAGTCTATTCAAAGCATAAGTCTACAAACATTGAGAGAAACGGATGAAAATTTCTGCCTAGACCAGAAACTGAACTACATTGTTCTCTAGAGCATTTCAGCAGATAACCTGATCTTAAAATAGTTCTCTGGTGATGGAATTCAGGACAAAGAACGCTGTGAGGTCTGACACTACCCTAGCAATATAGGAAGTGCTAGCAATGTATGGGCAGAACTAAGCTGAGAAACTTGCAATAATTGCAGCTGGGTAGATGAAGCTTTTCTCATCTGTAGTCCTCCACTGTATTTTGGTACTGCAGAATAACTCACAAAAAGTCTGGCAGCTTTTTCTTTATTTTGGTTGTTACAAATACAAAAATACCCCAAAGTAATCATAACAAGTTTTTTCTTTCCTCTCCATATCTGCTTTTCCCTTGAAACATATTTATACTGATAAATTGCTGAGGAAGAGAGTATTGAGACATAATGGAAAAGGGATAAACAATTTTACTGTATTTGGGATCTGTAATTACTGTTTGGCAGAGGTTGTCTTCATCTCTGGTGGAAAAGTCTTTTGTTTATCAGGTTTATAAAAATACTTTTAAAAATACCAAGTTGTGCTGGAGATTAATTTTGACCTCCTGGTGCTTTAGCTCAGGCAGAAAGAATTTAAATATTATAAATGTTTAATTAGTGTCTGACTATTCTTCCAGTTGAAGAACCTATTCTCAAGTAAAAGAAGACATTTTACCTGTTTTGAGTGTTCACTTCTTTTCTGCTTTGTGATAACTACGAATGGTTTTGAGCATTTCTTCTCAGTTGTAAGACCATTTTGTGAATGCTTGTAAACTCAGGCTAGAAAAACACATCAGAAAAAGAAGTGTTTCTGAGAATTTCTCATCTTCACTTCTGTGTCTGTTACTTTTAAGTGTCTCTCCATTTCTAGTAATTTGAAAGAAATTTAACTTTCCAATTTTAACTTTTTCATGTTAGTTTAGGGCCTAATTAGTCATTAGCAAATTTCTCCCAAATTTTGAAATGGAACTTTCATAAGTAATCACATGTTCATAAAAATGTGTGGATGAAAATTTAAACTCCCTCAGATTTTTCAGTGTCTCCATATGTGGCTCAGTGTTGGAACAGCAGGAACATAGTAAATTGGAATTGAATAGAGAAAAGCAATAATATTAGCATAAGATTATTTCCCTACTTCCAGCAGATTGTCTCATCATTTATTCTTAAAAAAGCCTATAGGGCAAACGTTTTCTGTTATATATTTAATTGGACTGATTGAAGGAACTCAGAAAAAAATTTACAGTGTAGCACAATAATTATTGTTATCTCTCATTTCACCTGTTTTATTATATGTAGGTAGATGAAATTAATAATTTTAATTAAATACAAAAAATGTTTTCACTACTTTGTAAACATTATCAAACGTCAGATGTTAAATTGATAAAATGGACAGCAGATTGAAATTTAACATTGGTCCTCTCTTTGTAGAGAGGAACTCTGAATCCTCACTTACTGCATTAACATTTTGGCAAACTCCTTCTTCAGTGAAGGAGACTAGGGAAATATTTGTCCAAAGCTCTGTTGAGCTATCATTCCTAACACAATAGAGTACTTATATATTTATTTTTATTTCAATGTGTGGCAAGCCATGGTAAAGACAACTGCCTTATTCCCATGTGCCAAGACTTGGTTGACTTGGTTGCCAAAGCCTGATCTCTAAAAGATTTGGAGTCAATGAAAAGTCTGTATTACTGGCTTTTGTTGGGGAACTGTCTCTTTGTTGTATTGTTAATTTGGGAAAATTCCTGATTTTTGTATACTGAATTTGCAACTTGAACATATAATACTGGAATAGAGAATCAATTATGTAATAAAACAAAGTAGGCAAACTCAGAACAATTATTTTAAAATCCATAAAGTGCAATGCTTTCCTACTGCTGAAAGCCTTTTACAACCTCAGTGTTCTTTTGCAGAGAAAAATCTACTTCATAGGTGAGTCTAAATCATGCAGTTGAAGTGATGTCCATACATTCTCTTATAATGTAAAATTTCAATATCATGATAAATCTTCCTGAAAAAGAATTACTTTAAGACAAAAGTGTTAGCCTCTAAGTGTAATTAAATCAGAAATCTGACTAAGATTAGTGTTTGTGGATACTGGCACTGGAGAAGTTCTTGAAAGGAAATAATTAGAAACAAATAAAAAGGAATGGAATCATAATTCTGTAAATATTTTCAGACTCTAGATTAAAAAGAAAAATCAATGATGATTGTGTTTTTACTTCTTTCAAATCCTACTGTAAGACCTATTAAAACCAAAAAACAATAAAAAAATTGAGTGCAGAAAGCCTAAACCTTCAACCAATCAATGCTGATTAGATTTTACAGTCTAACTGCAATTTTTATAGTTTTCATCTGAGCACTTTCTCCTAGATTATGCTTCTGGACAGATCTATACAACAGAAATTGCTTTAATCTCATTCACTGACAGGTTGACAACCACCATGCAATGCAATTTAGCCCTCACAAAAGCCCAATATTTCTTCCCTTGCTCATTTATAGCAAAGCTCACTTGGTTTCAGTGACATTGTATAGTAATTTCCCACCAGCAGGTTCTCCAGTTGTGAATTTTCTGATCAATTCTTATCTACAGGGATGACCATTTGCATCCTGTTAGATCTTTCATGCTCCAATGAACAATAAAGTTATAAAATGTGTGCTTTGCTGAGCCTTCCAGGAAGAGTGTTTGCGAAGAATATCATCCTATCCAGAAAAATAGCTCACGTCTCAGCAGGGCTTGGGAAGCATTTCCATTTCTGCTTATGGTATGAATTACTCTTGTAACATTATCTGCCAAAAGGGCAAGTGATACATGCAGTTTATTGGCATCTCCCGTCACTTACACCTGAAGGTCATAAAATCACAGAATCACAGAATTGTTATAATTGGAAAGGACCTCTGGAGATTGTCTAGTCCAATCAAAAATTGCCAACCAGCTGCAATTTATAGCCAGGTGAATCTTATTAAAATGAGTTAGGGCTTCTTGCTGAACTGCCAAAGAGCTCATAGTAAAACTTCAAAATTCTGCCATGCCTCTCCTTGAAGTTGAGACAAAAAATTCTTTGCTTCCTTTACAGATCTTTTGTCCAGCAGGATTTACTTTAAAAAAAAAATATATGTGTCCTGTCTGCATCTAGAGGAATCTTACTGGAGGGCTCTGAAATGCTGATGTACTTTTAAAATGTCTATTGAAACCAATCTCAGAATTTTCTAAGCAACATGGGACTTGAACTTATTGTGAAGATCTGTCAGATTGTGTCCTACAAAGAAAAAATATGAAATACAAAAAGCCATAGTGACTGAAAGAAGGTCATGTCTGAAAAGATATTTGCTAAGAAATGAAGTTACTTAATATTAATGTACATACAGTTACTATATTGATTAATTAATATTTGTAAGAATGCCTGGCAGCCAGTATGATTTAATCTAGTCCTTTTTGACTTCCAAGCCACCCTGTGCCAGAACAAAACCATTGAGCTAAGTGTGACATATCTTTATACATGTGATTAGTTATTACCAGCTACAATAATTAGCTTATTTCTTCCTGATTAATTTCAACTTCAAATTATTAAAATGGAATTCATACAACCCTAGATGGTTGGGGGGGCAATGTAAGTCCAGCACACCACTCTCATTGCTTTGCCACCATGCTCCCAGTGAATCAGGTACAGCATTTACTCCCGGCCCTTGATACACCCATGGTGTAGAGGCAAACTGACTTTTCCCAGCAGATCTCTGATGTCCTCATCACCACCACTGCCTGCCGTTTCGGAGCTCTGAGTGCTGAAGCCTTGGTGTGAACGAGATTCTCTCCCATGGTGGTGAATCCAGCACCTGACCTTGCCTCTCCTCCTACAGCTTATTCCAGTCACAGAAAAGTACAGTAATATTGCATAGTAATGCAAAAATTTTGTGAAGAGAGGATCAAAATCCACTGATGCCTAAATTGCTGTTTTTATGCTATAGGGATCCCCTGCGTGGGAGAGGAACTTTAATTTGATTGATCAGAAACTTGCTATTGAGAAGAGTATATTAAGTCTCTAATATATTCTCAATATTACAAATAAACCTGAAAGATAGTTCAGGTAATTCTTTTGGGAGTTTATGTAGAATAAATTGTTCTTACGAAATCTGTGATTATCAGTGCTTCTGCAACCCACTACCTTAGGATTTAAATTGCATGACTGTTTCCTACTTGGAAACTTTTCCTTTGCTTTTATTAATTCACTGGTGGTTTTCCCAGTCTGTATGAAATGTGAGAAGACAAGGATAATAACAAAGATAAAATTGGTTATAAAAGTGAGCAAATAAGCAGAAACATTGTTTGAAAGGCAAGAGATAATTTGAGATATGATCTTGTCCTATTTTACTGTTTATCTGCCTTCCAATCTTAGACTCCTTAAGGGAACACAAGGCTAAATCAACGCTGATTTCTTTATGGGCTTATTTTTGCCTCAGTTTGGCTGTCAGAAAAAAAATAGGAAGGACTATTGAGCAAGAATCTCTTTATCATACCTTCTCTGGTGAATGTCAGAATACAAATTTCTGTAAATAAACTACTGCCATGATTTTTTTTTCCTTCCCATACCAAGAATGCTCAATTTTTCAAATTATCCAAAATTTGCAATTCTCTTTCAGGCTTTTCCAGACTTCTACTTTGAAGAATGCTGATAATGTAAGGAATGTAAAAAGGGAGGGAGGGAGGGAGGGAGGGAGGGAGGGAAGGAAGGAAGGAAGGAAGGAAGGAAGGAAGGAAGGAAGGAAGGAAGGAAGGAAGGAAGGAAGGGAGGGAGGAATTGATCATGACAAACAAAATGTGATCTAGGTGAGAGTAAAGTTACATATTTACCAGAAAAGTGGAAAGCCCAACTGCACACAATAAGTGTAAGAAATCTATGATGCTTGACCTCTGTTCATGCCAATTTGATCTCACAGGCCTTGAAAATACATTATAAAGGAGGTCAATGGGATCTTTAAGCAGATAAAATCGGAAGCCAATAACTTCATCAGAATGCATATCCATAGATTACAAGAACTTGTGACTATTAAATATCAACTGAACTATGAATATGAAGCGCAATAAATTATATGTACTATGTTTCTAAATATATTTGGATAAGACTGTCATCCATTCAGAAAGTCACTTTTTCTCTGGATTTACACTCATGATTCAATCATTCCTATTAGAGTATCTAAAAACTTCCTAACCTACTGATGTAAACTGTCAGGATGGGTTGTTACTTCAAATTTAGGAACTAATCATGTTGATGTAATATGTGCCTATACATGAGAGATGAGGGTCAAATCCTGTGTGTGTAATACCACTAACAACAGATGACTTGGGTGTCTGAAACTTTTGATTCAGACTTTTGAAATTGCAGTCTGACTGCAATGATCTCTCCTCATAAGGCAATTTAGCAGTAAAATATCAAGTTCTAGAGTGATTTAATTTTTCCTAAAATTAAAAAAAAATGCACATAAGATCTTACTGCTGACAAATGATGTCAAACTTTTATAGAGAAAACTGAAGTTCAAAGACAGCAAGGGGAAATTGCACATTTTTTAGAGGTTTTGAATAAAAAAAAAAAAATCAGACTATTTTGGAAGGCCCAACAATATGAGTAAGAAAATGGTTTATTCTTCACCACTGGGTTTTCCAGTAGTATTGCCAGCAAAATAAGGTCTGCCACAGATACACTTTATGAAGTAATTTTTCCATGGAGAACAGGAAAAACAATATTACATTCCATGTCAGAAAAAACAATTTGCATTTTTAATATACGGGACGTACTTGAAATATTCTCCCTCCCATATTTACAATCAACATCTTCAAAGCATTTTTGCCTTCATGTAAGCCGTCTCAAAGTCACAGTTTGTCTTCTTCTTTAGACCATAGTATGCTTATTTAGACCTTATTTTGTGACTTTCCTTTGGAAGATGGTCTTGTGTTGTTTTTCCATTAAAATCATGATACAAATCATAGAGTAACAGGAGCTTGGTGAGTGTCCAAGGTTATCATGAGATGTATCTGGACTTGGAAAGTCTTGTTTTACTCCAAAATCCTCCTTTTTGTTTTTTTTTTTTTCTTTAATGCCAATCAGTATTCCAGGTTTTGTGCTATTTAAGTTCTAATTTATATTAGAATGTCAGTCACAGAAATAAAAGTGCAGTACTTGTTTTCATTGCTTATTAAAAAAAAAAAGAAGAAGAAGAAGAACTTAAATGTAGGTTCTGTCTGGTGATCTCCAAATAGTTTAAAGCCCAAAAGTGCTATTTGGGTCAATAGACTTGTTAGGGCTTCTGGAGATCTGGTCAGAATATTATGTGGACACAAAAATATGCTTCTAATTAAAGCAACAATTGTAGTTATCAAATTTAGTTATCATAGTTGATAAGGAAATAAGCATCAGAATAACATATATTTTTCTCTCTTATTAAGAAAGAAAATCCAATTACTTCTTTCCCTATGTCATTTTCCTATCCTTTCCATTCCTCCCCCACCCCACAAAAAAATCACAGGTATGGTGGATTTTAAGTTTGAATTTTATTTGTTTATATGTTTGCTTAAAATCCTTACATAATTTTCTCTGTACTCAGTAGCCATAGTGTTCATGGCACATTCCATTGTCTTGCATCAATCCTGCGTGCAGTGAAAGAAGAGCAAACCTGTCTGGTCAGCTGGAGCTGCTGCCTGGACATCTGCTGAATGCTGTCTTGGGATTGTGTTTCTTGCTATCCCAAAGCAGAGCCATCTGCTCCTCACGTAACAGAAACTGTGAGATGTCTGTGATTTCTAAAGAGATCCAAAGTGCAAAAATAGGCTGCTATCATACCTCTTATTCCTATGAACAGTTTTTTTTATGACATTGTCTCTCCCCACAGCATATAGTACAAAACCAGTGTGTGTTCTTCAGAGCACAGAAATTTTTAAAAGCGATTAATAAAGTAAGGAAGATGTATTTATAGTAACACGACACCTACATGGCTGCATCAGACACCAGGCTCTTTGGTACCAGACAATTTATACAGTTTTTTAATGGCATGTCACAAGGTAAGGAAAGAATTTATTTTTAGGACATTTCATCTATTAGATGATGCAACAGAACTTCATAAGAAAAAGTATGACTGAGTCATTGTGCTGATCTTTGATCAGGTCCTATGATTTAGATACAATATTTATTTATCCAAAAAGAAGAAATAAGGACAGACCTTTAAAGTAAACTATAGACAGAATAGTAAAACAATATATGACTTCCTCATCAGGGTGAAAATAAAGTGTGCCCTTGGAAGTTTCACAGAAAGTTCATTTGGATGCAATTAAGCCATTTTGAGGTCTGCTGAATAGATATTAATTTTATTTTGAAAATATTTATACTGATATGACTGAATACATGACAGTTATTTTTCATAATTAATTTTTCACCAGCATGGCTGCATTTATTATCAGAAATACTGTGTAATAGAAATGACAATATGCTTTCATTAGGCTACTTCATATCAAAAAATATCTTAGATAGAATTCAAAGATCACTATTACTTTTAATGTTGGCAAGTGTGAGCATAGAGACAATTTTATATTTTCTTACTGAACAGAAAAATTTAATGCTACCCAGGAGTTATCAAGTGCAAACCTGAATGACATCTGGCAGTCACAATAATTTCACAAACAATGACATGCCCTGTTGTATTTTGTGAATTGTTTGAACATGCTGCCAATCATTCTTCTCTGCCAGTTTTAATCTATCAGTTGACATTTGCTGGGTGCTGAAACACAGGGCCTCAGTTACTCTGTAAGCTGAGACCTTCATTCTAGATTTCTGTACTCATTTTATTTCAAAGAAGTTTCCTCCAGTGCTGGAATGAAAATCCTCTATAGTATATTTTTATATTAACACCATGAACCCAGTATTTAAATAACTTCAAAGGAAAAAAGAAAAAACCATTCAATACTTTGTATGCTTTATCTTTAAATAACCTAATCACTTAAATTTAAATAACTAAGAATATTTTTTGGGTTTTGGTTTGGTTTTTCTTCTGACAAAAGAGCTGAACTGGGTGTAGAAGAAGCAAAATAAGGTGCCAAGAGCATTCTGTACCCAGTGAAAGCCTGGCTGTACTTTGTCCTGAGCAAGTCAGAAGGCTGCCAGGTGGTGGCTGGGAGGTGGGAACTGCAAAGCAGAGACAATGAGGTGGTCATTACTGCAGTATAAGCTCAAAATCAACCCTGTTTAAACTGGGCTAGCGACAGTGTAATGCATTTCTCTGGGATTTTCTTAGTTACTCCAGATCTCCACAATTTATAGGCTTCTGAGTGTTGCCTACATTTCCTTACTTACCCCCTGCTGTCTTGACTGAAGTGACAGAAAGGTCAGAGTTGCGCTGATGCACTTTCTCATGCTTTCCAGCACCCCTGAAATTTCCTAAACTGTCTAACTGTGGTTTCTCTCAGTGAAAATCAACTCCTGTGACATTTCGCCAATCACCAGGAGCATACAGATGTGTGTGCATATATATATACATATATATATATATATATATATATAAATAATTCCACTCCGGTATTATTTATATATATATATATATATATATATATATATTTATATATATATATATTTATATATATATATATATATTTTTATATATATATATATATATAAATATATATATTATTTATATATATAAATATATATATATATATATATATATATATATATATATATATATAAATAATACCGGAGTGGGATTTTTTGTTAACAGATCAACTTAATTGGATATTATGTTCATCTACCTAATTTGAACTGTAAATCCAGTAACCCATTTATAATTTCAGGTAAATGGTGACATGCAGTATATATGGAAAGTTGACAACATTTGTAGCTAAAATAGATGACAATAAATCTAATAAGAAATATTCATAAATATTAAAAAACTGAGTGAATCAGAAGATATATTTTTTCAGTGTTCCAAATACACAATAAGTTTATAATTTACTATAGATGACAATAGTATGCTAAATTATTGAATGCAAGCTAGCAATCTTGTGCTTTTGTTTAGAGATTCTAGTATAGTATATTAAAATCTTTTGACATACTTAAAATGTTCTACTTTATTTTTTTGTTCTGAATATTCATAAGTGTTTGTGGAAACCCAGTCACCATATACATCTACATTGAAACCAGTTTGTCTACATACATTAAAAATATTTTAAATGCAATCCACCAGCTATTCAATATCACCACTGTAGTTGCAGGTATTGGGTTTTTATCTCTTTATCTCACTAAGATAGACGCTGCTCTGTAGCATCATGATAATGGTCCTGAGCCAAAACCTCCAACATTTGGAGTCATACCCAGGTCATACTCATCCAACATACCTAAATGAAAAATTTCAGCAAAGAAAACACCGGGGCTTTTTTATTTCTTTCTTGTAAAGATGCAATTTTTTGTTTAAATAATTTCTATTTTCTATTTAGGAACTTTTAAAAAATAATTTCGGTGGGGAAAATGCTTGATGAGGGACAGAGAGATGTTATGTTTGGTAAATAATCTCTTTAAGATTTTGCGTTTTCTTTATCACCATGTTGGCCATTTACTATAATTTTATAGTAATGTTCCTAGTTTAATGATAATTTTAATAGCCATTTTTCAATTTGGACTCTGCTAGATATGTTTATCCCCTTAGATTAACTACTAATTATTTCCATGATAGGATTCCAGTTATACTGTCTATGGACACACCATATAAATTAGACTACTCATTGCTTTTGGAGAAAAAAAACACCCCAAGTTATTAATGTGTTTCTGAGTCGTTGTTTATTTCCCTTCATTATAAATGATTTATGTGATTCATTAGATCATAGTAATTATCATTTTAGACCCGTAAGTTTTTTATTTATGCAAGCTTTGCTGGTGATGAAGTACACTGCTACTTGCAAGTCAGGTTTGATAAGTAGTAAATGCAGGATAATGAAACCAGTCAAATTATGTTTTAAGGACAGAAAAATATGTTCTGCTTTATTCACAGAAACACCTTAGCTTGACATTACAAAAAAACTTCATTGTCTCTTAAGAAGAAAGAGAAACTCTTGGGTCTATCACTGTAGTATTTTTAGAAGAAACAAAATAGTCTTAAAAATTGATAACACCTATGTTAACACCACATCATGCTCAGCATAAAGAAAAGATTGCCCAGTTTAGCATATCACCACAAAGAACTATTACATGCTGAACTCCTGAAGTAACCATTGGCTTTATCAGCTCTCCATTGGTTCCCCAACACATTCTTACCCTTTTTCCTCCCCTGCCTTGTGCTTGGCAGTGTAGTTCCAGCCAAGGCCACTAGTTTACGTCTGAGCCTAAACTCCAAACTAATTAGCCCACTCCTTTTTGCTGATCTCCTTCATCAATTTCCAAAGATTTTAGCATGCCAATCTAAAATTATAATTTCTGTACCTCTGTGTGTCTACCACCTCTTTTCAATGACAAAGTTAAATAATTTATTAATCATCAAATCATTTAACTCTCTCCTGTATTCCTTTGTCAGGAGCTATGGCTTGAATTTTCTCCACTTTCCTTCCTCTGGTTATTACAAAGTACTGATTATTAAAATTACACCAAGATGCACGCAGAACAGTTTTTCATTGCCTGTTTGCATTTGTCAATTACTAGTTTAAAACATTAGACCAAAAAAAAAAAAAATTCCTAAAAAAACCAAAAACCCAAATTAAACAAAACCAATCAAAAAGAAACAAACAAACAAAAAGACCAGGCAGGAAAAAACTTTTATGTTTTTCTATATGTAGTTAGAAGAGACTAATTTAGTCTTAAAATGAAATAGGAAATGTAGCTTAAATTTAAAATCTAAAGTGGAACATTTTCTCTGTAAGCATAAGTTTTGTAGCTAAAACAGGTTTTAGGGAGTTAAAAAAAAAAAATCTGGCTCTTAAAAAATACCTTGAGATACCACAGGGATATTTTGATGAAAACATAATAAAACAGAAATATTCTTTCCATGGGGATTTCAGAATTATTAATTAATCTACTTATTTATTTTTAAAAGATTTGAACTAAAATAAAGTAACAACCAGGATGCCTCCACGCTAGGAAAACGGATTTTTTATAGCCTAGTAAGTTGCGGTTGAGGTATTTTTTAAATTAATGTGAGTCAAACTAATCAGTAGGGAAGTTAAATTCTTACAAAGGCAATTTGGCTAAGAGTTTACAGCTCTGGCAGCAGGGGAAAGAAAAAGCAATTTTTTGTCTTCCAGTTAATTGTCTTGAGTTACAGTCTGAGTGCAGCTGACATTTATTGTTTTGCAGACTAGAAGTGTGCAATATTTATCATTATTGTTTAGATTTAAAACTATAGTTGACACCAAGTACACTACCTGAGAGACCATGGAAGCAGATGATATAATAAAACGTTCAAAGAATATATTCATGTTAGAACATGTTTGATATAACTATAATAAGATTTTTTAAGATGGCAGTGTAAGACAATCTCAAATGTAGCAGATTGGTTTAGGGGGTTGTATTATGCAGCTGAATTCTCATGTCTTACTTCTTACATTGCTCCCTAATTTTGTCTCTGTTGTTTTGGAGGGCCTGAGATCTTAGAGCTAAGATGTGCAGTGCAGCTCCCACAGTTTCACAAGCCATTCCATGTGGGTGAGCAGCAGTGTTTCCCTTTTACCCCATGGGTCACTGAGCTTCTCTCACAGTGAACTAGACCAAGCAAAATCGAACTAGACCGAGCAAAATCAAACTACCCTGCATCTTGGTGGATCAGTGAAGGCAGCTGTAACCTGCTTAGTTATATAATAAACACATAAGCATTACTTTGGTTCAGAGGATACATGGCTACAGTAAAATGCAGGGCAGGAGGAAGCAGGGGATGTTTGTGGTTATGGAATCTCTCTACCCAAGTAGTTGTAAAGATAGGAAACTCTGCTCCCCTGGAAATGGCTAAACATCTGCCTGACAACGGGAACTTGTGAATGAACCCCTTTCTTGCTCTGCTTGTACATGCAGATTTTCTCCCTTTTTTACACTGTCTTGGTAGCCTTGGGTAATTTGATGCTTTTCTCTTCTGATTTTGCTCCCCATTCTGCTGGGGGAGTGAGTGAGTGACTGGGTGATGCTTACCTTCCCTCTGGGATTAAGCCACAGCACCTGTGAATATCAGTACACAAAATTTGATGAATATTGATGCATTTAATTCTACTTGCTTTTATGGTGGGCCATTGATCACCTTTTTAGTTTTCTTTGATCACTTGGTGGAAAAAACAGACCAATGTTAAGACTCAAAAAGTATTATTTGCACAATAAAGATCTTTGCTTTTTAAGCCTGAAAACAATCTTCCTGAAGTGAACAAGTAACAAATTGCTTGGTTTGAAGAAGCAAAAGGTGAGAAGGCAAAATTCCTTTTCATCCTTTATCAGTTATTTTAGAAGGCAAGGCTACAGCGTAGGGATGTTTTCATTTGATTTAGTGTGTTTTATTTGACTAACATGAACTTCATTTTTAATTAAACATACTATAACCCCGTTGGGAAAGTTGAGCTTTAATTGCATATGAAATTCACTGAAATAAAGTTCAGGCTTTCACTTTTGATGAGGTAATAACATACTTTCCTGGTATTTGCATATTTTTGCCATTGACCTCTCTGCAAATTACAGCAGAAACACGATGAAAATATATTCATTATGATGCAAATAGGAGAAGTTAAGCAATTTCTGCTTAAAGAAAAATTATTTTGGATTCAACAGGAGTTGTGTAAAAACAACTCGTCCTATCATTTTATGCTGCTCTTATCCAAGGAGACTTTGGGAATCTTGTTAGATATAAACAAAAATGATCAAACTTTGCAAATGAGATCACTTACATTCTGAGGAGAGAGGAGGGTTAAAGCAAATACATTTAACATGTACTTTCCTCATTTACTTGACAAATGAACTTTTAGCTTTAATTCTGAGGATAGTTCAAAGTTAGGTTATTATGTATTAGAAAAGGCATGAATTCTTAAAAATGTGTGAAATTATATGCTGCCCTGTACTTCTATATGAGAAGCTAGGGTATATTTTTTTTCTCTATGACCACTCTCTATAGCTTTGTATATGCATGTATATATGCATATATGAAAATATGCATCAGATGTAAATTTCTCATTCCACCATAACTTTATTTTTTATTTGAACAAATAAAATTGTGGAGATATGGTCCATGATAATAACAACCCCCTCTCCATTCTATTGAATATTTCTATATTAAAAATTTTTGTTCACTTTTTCACAGTTTAACTTTTTAAAACATTCATTATTTAAAACTCTGAAAGATTTATGCTTCAAGAAAATTCAGTGCATTTAACGCAGATATCTCAGGCATATTGAGGGAAAAACCAAGACTGAATAAAACCAGTTATGTCTGCCATATCTATGAAGTAGAGTATAGAGAGTTTTAAACAGTTTTAGCACCTTTATGTCATGGAACAGGGACTTAAAAAACCCCACCTGAATTTAAATACCATATTATAGTATCAGCTGCCACAAGTGCAAAGAGAACCACTAGATTTTGGAAAGTGCATCTTCACGTATCTCTGAAATCAGAGCATATTTTACTCCCCTCACTTCTTAAATGGGGAGAAGGAAAAATCCAACATTGAACAAGACCTGAAGTCATATTAAAATAACACAGAGCTGGAGAAGTGGTTCAGAAAAAGGCCCGCATTGGTCCTGTGCCAACTGAAATATGGATGTAATAAAAGGCAAATCGATAGCAGTTAGGATTTGGCACAGTGACCAGAGTATGCAGAGGCTAGAGAAAGAGCTGGAAAATACAAGTTTATACCAGAACAGTGACATGAAGCCTTAGCAGCAAGGAATGGGCATGAGAGGACGGCAGTGGTATCTAAGGATAGTCTCCCATTTTTTCAGGCAGGTGTAACAGAGCCTTACTCATTTCCAAGAAGAGCTGAAATCAATCTGCTGATACTTTGAAGCGCCTGGAAACCATTAAACTGTATGGCAATGTGCCTGACCTAGAAGCAGTGTAGAGGAACTGGACACAGAGAGACAGGTTTGTCAATGTATACTTCTACCCTTCTCTACTCTGTGTGACTGACAATTGGAGCACAGCAGAATTAACTTGACTTACTGCAAGAAACTTTGTAGGCATAGTCCACAAAATTCATTCTGAAAGATACCTTTTAATTTATCTGTCACTCACAAAATTAGGACATTTTTGTGATAATTTTTAACTGTCTTCAGAAACTATTACTGTCCCGTGCTCATTTGTTACTGCTCCATGACTGAAGCTTTTAAACGTCTGCTTCTGTGCACAAGTAGCTGAAACTACAATTAAACAGATAAAATTACTGTGATTGATTTGACATCAGCGTGAATTAAAATTATTTCCTACAACTAACATATTCAACTCAGATCCTGGCAGATGGCAGGAATTAACCTGTGGGACAATAGTTCTTCAATCTCTACGGTTTACTCATGAAAATGCAATTATTTGTACCATCAGATTAAGTAGCTCCACCTTAATTGTGATGACACTACTGAAAAATCACAGAATGTTATGTTTGCTTCTGATTCTGCTTTTTTTTCAAAGTATGCAAAAGAAAGAAGGATTTAGGGAAAAATACTTTATTCATACTGTAAAGTCAAGAGTTTGAGTGAGAAAAGTTTCATAATTTGCACAGCGTTTGACCATATAGTAATAGGCAAAAGGTAATAGTCTGAAAGATGGTGTCTGGAGTAGTGGAGAGATGTAGTAGTAAGTTTAAAGAAGTTCAGCAATGCTATTTTTTTCCAGGAGGAACCAAGTCTCATTAAGTGCACAAAGCAGGAGGAATATTGTATAGCAAGGGCTATTGCTCCCCATAGAATCTCCAGTTAATTATTTTCCAAGATTGGAAGATATGCACCTAAGAATAGATGTGGAATTTTCATAGTTAAAGCCACTGAATTATATTCTGATAAACTGCCTCTATATCACTTTCAGATTTTGTGGATGATGCTGAAGATTTTTAATGAGTATTTAATTATTTGAGTGATGTAGTAGGTACAAGAGGAGAATCTATATTCCTTATTTCCTGATAGTAAATCTATTGAAAAATGAAGACTGCTATCCTGTGGCTCTATATTCCTGCAATTTCATATTTGTAAAAAGGGGGAAACATGCACTGAATAAAAGTTAGAAACTACGAGTCACTAGGATGGTAACAATATTGTTCAATAAAAACAAACCAAACTGAACAAAACTAAAACAAAATAGTTCTGTAAAGGTAAAGACCAGGAATACCCCTTGAGCAAGGAGAGAGTAGCATGGTCATGAATATTCTGTGATTATGTGAGCATTTTCCCTGTTAACTGATGGATCAAGCGAAGAGGGGCTTGGGAACAAATTACATCACTACAACCACAGGCAATGCAAGAATTTTTTTTTTTTAATTTATTATTTGAATTACAGACTCACTACTCTGTAATACTCATGAGCACTAGCAAAACAAAAGGTGCAAAGTGCAGATGGTTAATATTACATCTATGAAGAAATAATAGTAGACACATTTCAGACATTCTCACAGGTCTGAAATGTTGCCAATCAGTGAACTTAAATATGGAATATTCCTGACCTGCTGAGAAATATTGGTAAAGTTAAGTGTATATCAAAGCATGATCAGGCAACAGGTTACAATTCATGGTTCAACTGAGGCCTTAACTCTGACTTTAAGGGCAATAGATGGCCCTGGAAATTCAAAGTACTTAGACAAAATGAGATACTGATGGCTAATTTTTGATCATGTCTGATTTTGAAGGCATTATTTTGAAGCTTGAAGGATTTTGCCCTGGGTATGACATTTAACAGGGAGTTGTTCTTTCTCATTGTGATTACTCTTTGTTCCTGCAAACTCCTTGTTGGAAGTAATCCTGGAACCAACCCTCACTCTCCGCTCTGAAATTTTAGTCTTTCTATTTAATATGCATCCCATAGAAACTATGATTTAAAAGTTTTTCACATTGTTAACAAGGTTCTTAGGATAATCAGAAATTTTTCTTGGATGTGGGAGTCAGATTAGGCTGCTCTCCTGTTCATTACTTGTGTGGATACATTCTGTGGGATTTCCATTCCTTTAGCAGAATGAGCTCTTTGCACACTCTGCATTCTGAAAGTTCAAATAACCACAATAAGCCAACAGTATTTGGCTTGAGTGGAATGGTTGTTAGGCACCTATACAACAACCCCACTTGTATGAATTTTATTGCTCTTACTTTTATACTCTCTTTAGCTTTGACAGTCTCCTGATTGATTTTATGACCTGCAGCCATACAGTAAAAAATTGGCGAATTTAATTTAGTCTTTGACTCCATGCTCTATGTTTCTGTACATTTTAGAATTGTTAACTTCATGAAAACCAAAAAGGCCTGTTTGTTTCTTTGGTTAATAACTTCAGTTATGAAAACACTAAGTAAACATTTTCTAGGCCGTTCTTTTACAGGGAAAATTTTTCACTTTCGTTCAAATTCTTCACTACTGAAGAAACAAACAAACCAAAACAAGGAAACAAAGAAACAAAACAAGCAAACAAAATAGAACAATCCAAAACCCAAAGAAGTAATCTCAAACTCCTGCATCCTATGTCTGATGATTAGGGTGTGACATGTTTGAAAAGGACCTTCACGGTCCGAAATGAAGACCATTTGCATTTCACATCAAAAATTTTACATCAAAAATCATTTTGCATCAAAATCATTTCAATTTCACGTCAAAAATCACAAGAGTAAGAAAAACTGGAAGCATCAAATTTGAGATCAGAGTTAAAAAACCAGTCTCATGCTCTGTATCATGTTAAACCCCTTTCAAAAGTACTCAAGGGAGTGAGAAATTTCAAGAATGTATTCTGGTATTAGAGATGATTCTTTAATATTGGCAAACTCAAATTAAGGTCCATCATTCAGTGATGGTTTATATCTCCCACATGGAAAAAATAAATGCCTCCTAGTAATTTTTTTTTTATAGCTTCATATCGAAAATGAAGTTTTCCACAGCTTCTACATCTCATAGTAGTAACCATGCTAGGGATCTTAACAGTTCAGGGCAAAACCAAGGTTATTGTCAAATATCATTGGTATTTATTTTTTGTTAAATTACTTATGGAGACTTCTTTTTGTAATACCACTGTTTTCCTATAACACTTTTTTCCTTCCTCCCCAAACCAACAGAATTTATAGAAGTGCCTATAGCCACCTTCAAAAACACTCACACAGGGAAGAGCTACTGGTTAGTTTCCCCCATACTACAGATAGCTTAGGCTACTTCACCCCAATTGATCCTTCCTGTTTAGAAAACAAGTTTTGTAAAAAATTCTTACTTTAAGAAGTTATTATTTTGTATACATCTACTGGCACAGACACATACAAGGACATGTATAGATATATACAGAAATCTGTGCTTCAGAGGACCAGTTTCTTATGATCTTATGTCTTTTTGGCAGCCTGAAGTTTTTTTTTCCTAAGCTTTTCTTCATGCTCAAATGAATTCTTCATCTTTTTCTTCTTAATCAGCTGCATGACTTTTATCTTGCTGTAGAAACTAAAGACCGTGGGTAAAACCACATGACAAGATTTAGCCCTTTTTTGATAACCCACTATGAACCCAGAAACAGCAGCATTTTAAATTGCTGGTTTTCTTTTGGTTTTGGGTTTTTTCCCCCTAGTTGTGCACTCTTTGAGTTTTTGAATTGAAGTTCAAATTTAATTTTATAAACTTGGGGAGCAATCCAGATGTTTAACTCTCACTAAGTAATGGAACATTTAGAAGTGTCATGTGAAGAAGTGACTTGTTCTAAAGATCTAAACAAGTATATACTCATAATCTGTATCTAGGAGTCTTAGGTAACAGCAAAAAGTCTGCATCCAAAAGTCAGCACATCTCTAATTAAGCATCTGAATTAAGTAAAAGAAGCAAGCCAACAAATAGACAAATCTTGTTAAGAGGAGTGTCCCTTAAGTAGATGTAAAATTCTGGCTTAAAAAACCCCAAAACCAACAGTCAAAGAAACAAAAAAAAAAAAAAAAAAAACCAACCAAAAAAAAAAAACCAAAACAAAAAACAAACAAACAAACAAACTAAAAAACCCCAAACAAAACAAACAACAAATCCCAAGCAAACAAAAACAACAACAACAAAAAACCCAACCAAAATAAAATCTTTTCCTTTTTTTTTATTTAAAGAAGGAAGAAACCTGAATAACAGCACCCATCAGTGTGGAGCTCTCATTTGATGTAACTTGGCACTCCTGAGCCATCAAGCCCCAGGTCTCATTGAAATGCAACAACACAGATTGGTTTTTGAGCAAGATTTTAAACATATCACCTTAAAAATTCCTCAGCAGAAACTTGGTGGAATGTATCGAGAAACATGTCTGTCTTGACAGAAACTCATTAATTCCCATTTTTAGTTTTGACACAAACTTAAGGACTCCAGAATATAACTCTTGTTACGAATTCTCGTAATCAAAATTTGCACTCGTGAACTTCAGGAACATTTGAGGAAAGTGAAAAGGCAGAAATCTTATTTAACTCAGTGATGGGAGGAATGTATCTCATGAGAATGCATGGTGATACATATATTTTCTTTTCCCTTGTACTTAATATTGAGAGTCAGTTACATTTCCTGTGGACTTGAAATGCTGAACCTGGAACAGCCTGGCCTCTGCAGAATTGGTGAGCTCTTTATCAGGATGAATATCCCAGTTTGCGGTCAGTTCAGCTGTTTCTATGGTTACAGATTAATTCAGTGGTTGGAAAGGCAACCTTAAGTATATATATTTCTTGAACCGGGAACATAAGTCAAGGTTGAATATCTTGAGGGACAGCTATGTTTGTAAGGATGGATTGACTGTCATGTAACAAGTTTTCAACATCATTGAGTTCTTAACTGGTACTTAATAAGCAACTTTCTCATTTAGGAAAAGAAAATTCAACTAAAATAGCTGTTTAAGAAAAAGAATAATGTACAAGTAATCATCCCAACACCTACAGTTTGGGAGCTATTTTTAAAACAAATCTGAAAATCCAAACAAACGATTAAAGATAATGACAGGACTGGGGCTTCTACATGATGAATAACTATATAATGATTGTTATTTGATTAAATCTCAAATAAATTAGAGTCTCAGTAGCATTCTTTATTGAAGTGTATTCTGAAGTGTATTTTAAACTTTGCTTTATGCATGACATTAAGAAAATCAAAGTTCTACATCCTTATAAATATGCCTACCAAAATGTGACTTGAAAAGCAGAGAATTATAACATCCCTTCCAAAATCTTCACATTAAAAATGTGCATGATTTATATGAATATGGTACTGACTATGGTGACTATGCCTACAGAAATGCTGGGAAAAACACCTGGCTAGTTAATAACCACTGCAAGGAAAACACAGTTTATCTTAGTGGTAATGGTACTTTTCCCATCACCTAAACAGCCTTTAAGCCAGAGCCATTTACTGTCTATCAGAACTAAACATGCAAAGGTGTCTTCTATTATGATAACACTGCAGGAGGAACAATGTGTGTCCTTCTGGATACACATTAGTCAGAATAGACAATAAATTTAACAACATCAAAATACATTATCCATTCTTAATTCACCCTAGAATGAAACACCTTCATGAAGAGAGTATTTCTGATGTTCAACAGTTTTGTCAAATGCTGATGCTACATCTATTGGGTGGTAGATGTTGATACTCAACCTGTAGAATCTGAGAAAACACTAAAAAATTTCAATAAAGAGGAAAATTAATAGGAAAAATGGTATTCAGAGCAAATATACCTACATATACAAAAGCACTATTGCATCAAATAGAGATAATGTCACTTTTAAATTTTGTTATATGTTTACTAAACACATATTTTTAACTTTAAGACCAAAATTATGTTGAAAATATCATCATAAATGATCCCGTAGAACCCAGGGTCCTAGACAGCTCTCATTCATCTCTATGCAGAAGAAAGAGAACACAAGTAGCCATGTGACTAAATTTCATTAACGCATAACCTGAATTGAATATCAATGTTAAAAAACAGTGTCTTATTCCAGAATTAAACTTTATGCTGAACTCATTTTTAATGTAAACTCCCTTTTTAAAATTTTTTAAATTTTTAAATATTTTTTAATTAACCGTCTATTTAAGTGACTTTACTGCAGCAAACATCAGGGACAGTGATACATACTCATGCAACACAAAGTATTAAAAAATTTAGACTTGTGGCTTACCAAAATTTCCTTGGTAAGAAGTCAAGGTAACAGAAATTGGTCTTCCTAAATCCAGAAGCCATAATACAACACTGTTGTTAGGCAAGTGTTCAAGTGTTTGAAAATCAATGAGAAATCTGTTCCTTTTTACACAAATGCCTGCCCATTTATTCTACTCTAGTCAGTATAGATCTCAGACTAGGGCAATAATATAACACATAAGTTTTCTGGAGCAGAGACCCTGGTGAGCAGAACTGGTGTGGCAGAAGGAAATAATACTATTGATCAATGGCTTCAGAGACTATTGGTATTTTAGTTGGTAACAGAACCAATGAAAAATGTGCTTTCATTGAGAGTGATTTGCAAAGTGCAGTTAGGCAATTAGAAGAAATCTGTAATTGAAGGTACTTGCACCTAGAAGAAGAATGAAGTGTAAAAAAATGAAGAAAGAAAAATACTCAAGAAATCCATTCTCTATTTTCATTCGTTCACAGCTAAAACACACTCAAAGATATCCCTGCAATACTTTTTTTTTAAACTGAACAAGTTTCATTAGCATTAAAAGCAATGATCTTTAAGGTGAATTAGCTGCATGAAATAGCAAATGCTGCAAAATTAGTTATTATTACAAACCAAATTTACCCTTGCTGAATCATTAATTTGAATAGTTAACTACTTTTTTCTGGTTACTACAGTGATTACTATAAATTAAATTTTTTAATTTCATTTTTTTTTACCCTTGATATTATTACTTTCGAGCAATGTTAAGTTCTGGAAGAAGATATTTTCATGCATGTACTTATAAACTACCAAATTATTCCTGATCTAAGTGTCACTCAGATGAAGTTACATTACAGGGTTAATGTTAACATCTTTTTTATTCTAGCATATTTATCTGCATCTCCAAATCAGAAGTCATTGTTTGGAGATTGTCATTAACTAATTCATTAATTAAGTCATTAATTAAGAAAATACATTTCAATTTATGGATTTAAAAATTGTATTAAAAATATATTCTGTCTCTCTTTTAGCCTTAGTATATCCAGCTGGAGGGCACACCTTAGTAGTCTTCATACAATATCTGGAATGACTAGGTTCCACTGAGACAAGAGTTCATATAAGAGCAGATACATAAAAAAATGAACCACTTAAAAAGCATATGATACCTATGTTCTTCTTGACACAGGTTTTAGATGTACTCCCTTGCAAGTAGTTTTTTCCAAATTGAGGGTAATATGGTTTGAGCAATTGTTATAACATGGACTGAAGAAGGATTACACTATATGGCTCAAGTTTCAATCTTCCCTTCCACCTTTCTTGTAAAGATTTCAGGTTATTATACGTTGAAGCTCAGAGAAAGACATATTGACTTAATAGGACCACAGGGCTGAAAGAAAATGTGTCTCTGAGTCTCGGGGAAGCATGACAATTTAGTTGACTCTGCCTTTAAAACATGAAATAAGGAAACTAACCAAACCAAACAAAAACAAAAATACCATCCACTTTTGCTATTGTGCCACTGTTCAAGATGAGGAAATGGAGCTGGTTGAATGTAGTCTGACCATCAGTGGCAGAGTCTACCCTCATTGTTTAGGAATGCTGTGACATCCAGGAAGTATGTAAAGCCACATAAAATCTCCTGAAGGTCTGAGGATATTTCTTTCTAAATGCAAAGACTTGATCTACCTTGTAGCTGGAGCCACTTATACTTCTTCATAAGTCAATAGAAGAAAAAAATAGACTATGAGATGTCCAGATTTATTGCCTTTCACAAAGAAGTCTAAGATTGTTATTTCCCTCTGCATGGTAAAACCTGGTTCATCCTTGGAGAATAACTTAATCCTGGTTTCCTTCTCTCAGATAAAGAGAAGGAAAAGAATGAACATGATTTCATCATTAATATCGAGCTTTCTGCTCTTTGTGGTTGAATCCCTGTTCATTTCAGAAGTTTCAACCAATGTTTATTTCATGTAAAATTCCCCATGGGGAAGTGGCAACCATTTTCTCACACTAAAGGCAAACATTTCTTGCTGTCACATCTCTTACACCACTTTATAGGAAGGTTTACTTTATGGAAGCTAACTGTTTGCTTTTCTGAGACCTATGGTCAAGGTGTGAAACATGATAGTAATGAGGGAAAGACAAGTAACAGGTTACTCCATGTAACTGAATTGATTTGAACATATTTGTAAGCAGATTTTTATGAGCCTGAATAGTTTTCCTGAGAGTGCACTAGGACTAAGGTGCTAAATCGAATTCCAGAGTTTGCTTACTTTTTTTGTTAAGGCTTTGATGGACTACACATGAGGCACTTCACCTTTCTGTCTCTCTGGCAGTGAGATCAAGTTAAGGCCATCACTGGCTTTTGTGCCATCACTGTAAGAACTGTTGGAACCATTGCTCTAGTACTTTCTTACAGGGACTCCCAAAGTTTATTTAGTTTATCTTGACATTGTTTATTATTGACTCTCATCTGAGCTTATGGATAATGAATTTATTAGTGATACTTTCATTTTAAATTATCTTTTAGAAGAAATAAGCATACCAGTGAATTCAATTTGACAGTGAACATCTAGCCAATCTAGAAACCAAACAAGTCTATGTTATAGATTGCAAGGATAGGCCAGAAATACCGATGAGCTCTTTTGTACACTTGTAGTTGACTCTTTATGAATTGTGCCATCTGTGCTTTCTTAGATGAATGATTGATCAACTGAGCAATACATGATTAGTGGCTTGCCTTGCTACTGTACTGTGCAAGTTGTTCTGGAGTGTGCTCTCAACAGCCACCATCTGTGTGCCTAGCAAATCAAGCAGGGCAACGTCCTCTTCCGTGCCATCCATGCAACCCTTGGGGCTTCTCTCAGGTTACTGATCTCTGTGCTTTATAGGACTGGGTTGAACAAATCGGAGCAAAAGTAGTTTTTCTGTCTGATTTGCTATCATATTATTAGTCCTTCCTCACTCCCTCCCTTCTTCCTTCCCTCCTCCTCTCCCTCTCTCCTTGCTTCTTTCTTATTCTCTCCTTCCCTGTAAATCAGAACCTTTTCCTTTACCCTTGTTTGCTGAGACTGTAAGTTGTTGCTGTTATTATTGCTGCTACTATTCTTATAATTTCATTATCCAGGAACAGATACCCCAACACAGAAAATTTCACTTGATGCTTGAGGTTTGAAAAAGACATTGAAATTATAATGGGAGATATTAGGGAACTTAAACTTCAGAATCACAGCATGGTTGACGAAAGAATTCCAGAGGAAGGGAGCTCTGGACTTCATCTTGTCCAAACCATCTGCTCAAACAAAATGTCCTAGACCCCGTTGCCCAGGGCCACATCCAGGTCCTTTTGAATATTTCCACAGCCCCCCAGGGAAGCTGTGCCAGAGCTCAGTCATTGTTACAATAAAGCAGTACTTCCCGGTGTTCAGAGGGAACCTTCTGCATTTCAGTTTGTGCCTGTTGTCTCTTCCCTGTCCCTGGGAACTACTGAAATGAGTCTGGCTCTATCCTCTTGGCACCTTCCCTTTCAGGTATTTACAAACACGAGCTCCCCCTCGACCATTCCTTTCTCCAGGCTGAAAAATCCCAGGTGTTTCAGGCTTTCCTCACGGGAGAGATGCCTTTAATCATCTCTGTGGCAGGTCTTTGGACTCTCTCCACTATGTCCATGCCTCTCTGGTACTGAAGAGCTCAGAACAGAGCACAGCACTCCTGGTGTGACCTCAGCAGTGCCCATTAAAGAATCCTAGGACTCATGACACCCACATAAGCAATCCTAGAACTACAATGTGAAATTGTGCAACACTTATCACTGCTCTGATTTTTGCCCTTGAGAAAAGAGGGTTTATGGACAAGATCATAGATTATTTGTGGATTCTCATGTTGGCTAGGCCAGGTATGATCAAATGCTTAACAGAAACAAAAAACAAAGTGAAATTTCTACGTTAGATTTGTCGATGATTCACAAAAGACCTTATTTTTAAACTTTTTGCTCTTTAGTTATTGAGTATGTGAAAGTTAATACCATCATAATTCATTCTTAAAAATTTCTGTTTCCACTAATGAAAATTTAATGATATTGCCTGTCAGTATTTTGGGTAAAAGTTAAGAAAGTTGCAGTTACTATTTTATAAGAGGAAAAAAAGTTGTTAAAGGGGTATTTTTTGCTTCTAGATCTACACTGATTTTTAAAATATAATTTGAGAAAAAAAAAGAGAAAACCTTCCCCCTTCCCTTTCTCTCATTATGTTTTTTTGCTGTGCAGTGAGAAGCCTGAGCTTAATGTACAACCTATGGACTGGTCAGAGGTGAAATATGTCTTTTATTGGGAGAAGACTGGAGTATATTTAATTAACTGTACTTGCATGGAGACAGAAGGCGAATTATATTACTAGGTCAGATAGTTCCCAAGTGTACTTTGATTACAGCTGTAAAACATTATATTTTTTATGTTGGCATTGGACCAATTAAAATATTGCCAGTAAAAAGCTATGAGCTAGAAAAGAAACTCTAAAAATAACATCTTGTTAGTGCACATATCTGCTTTCTGTGTAGGTTCTGCTTCAGGGTTTTACTGCTGTCAATACTGCTGACAAAAAGCTGTAAAACCACAAGCTGTGCTCTATTCTGCCTTGTGCATCATCAACAAAATTGACAGTTAACACTGATTTTAAAATCTGTATTACTGATGGGTAAAAATGTATATCAACCAATATTGAATTGCAAGACAGCCTGCAGTCCTGTGCTGAAAACAAAAGGGATGGGAAGAAAACACAAAACACAGAAAATGAAAACCACTGTTGTAAAATGCCTCAAAAATAGAATTAAGCTTGTGCCTCTATGACTTTTTTAAAGATCTTCTATGTCTGATAGTTAAGAGTTCTGTCTAAATAATCCAGGGTGATGAATACAACGATTTGGGAAAACAATGACCCTTTTTTCCTGTTAGCCATGCTTCTTTTCTTGGCATACTGATACACCTTGAACCGCAGCTCAAAGCAGAGCACGATGCTATTAAGTTTACCTGCTAATTCCTCCAAAAGACAGATGTGAGTTCACATACTTTTGCAACTAATTCAAAATGTCTGTCAGATGTAGGCAGCTTGTATTCTCTCACAGGCAGTTTCATGGATAAATGTCAGGAGGTGGAAGCCAATCTGAACTCCTGTAGCACAAATGTTTATGCAATTCGTTTGTTGTTCTTTAGTTTTACCTCTTAATCAGACTCTGGTGTCTGACACAGCCCAACACTGCATTCTGAACTTGAGGGGAGGCAGCATCAAAGCCGAGATACAGTGGGACAGCCACTCCTGTCCAGTTAGCTGTGCTCTGCTTAAAGCACCCCAGGCCATCTTGGCTGCCAGGGAATATCATTAGTTCATATTGAACTTCAGAGCAAATAAACCTCTCACATCCCTTTCTGCAGGGCTGCCTTTTAGCCTCTTGTCCCACAGTCTACACATCCAGGTACCAAGGACTATACTGTCCCAAGTGTAGAATCCAGTATTTGTTCTCGTTCAGTTTCATGTGATTGGTGTTTACCCATCACTCTAATTATCAATATTGCTCTGTAAGACCTCTCTACTCTCAAGGGAATCAATGACTCCTCCTAATTTGTTATCTTCAGCAAACTCAGTGTGACCTAACTCCTGTGTCCAGGTCATTAACAGAAACATGGAAGAGAATTGTCTCCCAAATTGAGCCCTGAGGGAACAGCACTAGTGGCTGCCTGCCATTTAGATTTTGCTGCCATTACTGCAGGATTTTGAGCCCATCCTTTCAGCCAATTGTTCACCTACCATGTAGTGTGCATGTGCTACATGCTGGACACCTTTTCCATAAAGATACTTGAGAGATAGTATCAAAAACCTTTGCTAAAATCAAAAAACTGATACCCACTGCCTTCCCTTCATTCACTAGGTAAATGTCCTTGTCATATATTATGTTAGTAAGGCTTCCCTTCATGAATCCATGCCAGCTTTGATCAATCACTGCATGGTTTTCTTCTAAGGGTTTTTCATTAACTCCCAGCATAATCTTTTTCATAATTTTACCAAGCCCAAAAGTGAGATTGTCTGGCCTATAATTAGTAGAGTCTTCTTCCTTGCCATTTTTGAAAACTATAAAAATGTTTTTCACCTTCCAGTCACCTGGGACTTCCCTAGTTTCCTAAGACTGTTGATTTATAACTAGAATAGGTCTTGCACTAACATCAACATTCTATTTCATTACCCTGGGAGGGATTCCATCGGGTCCCATTGACTTATGAAAATTCAGTTACAGCAATAAACAGTGTACTGATTCAAGGTCACCTGGGAGCTTATCACTCATGGTCAATCATGGTCTTCCAACCCAGTGTTACCAGAGCCTCAAGGCCCATGCTTGGTGCTAAAGACAGAGCTGAAGAAGGCATTAAATGTTTATGCTTTATCTTCATCCATATTCCTGAAGTGATCAGCCCCATCAAGTAACAAATCAATGTTTCTTTAGACCTCCTTTTGCTGTCAATATGCCTAAACCCTTCATCTGTTGTCCACCAATACACTGACCAGCTTCAGCTCCTACTGAACTTTGGCTACATGAATTCTCTTCTGATATTGGTTAACAACATCTCTACAGTTCTATTGTATAGACCTGACCTTGCTTTCAGAGTCCATATTTTTTCCTTTCCTGCCTAAGTTCTGAAGGATATCACTGGTCAGACAAGCCAGCCTTCTACCTCTCTTGCTTCACTTTGAATACATTGTGCTTGCTTTCTTCTGAACTCTTAAAAGATGTTTCTTAAAAAGTGACTAAAATGTAGACCCCATTGCACTCAAAACTCAAATTTCCATGGAAATTTACTAACTAGCACTTTGAACAGCCTAAAGTCTACTGTCCCAAGAGAGAGGGTAGTGGTTCAATAGCTTTATTTCATTTTTTTTTAAGTCTTACTAAGACAGTACAGCTTGAAGTCCAAAGGAATTCAGCCCACTGATTCTAAAAATACTGTAACATCAGAGGAACAAACTTTGTCAATGAAACAGATATATTATTCTATCACAGAACAGTGAGTATAAAGACATCACCATGATTTGTCTTTAATGTTTTCATTAACACTACCTTTCTTGTCTTACCACAGGTGTTCACACACTTAAGTCAATTGGGGATTAATGGATTATTTCATTAATATATCTGTGAAATTAGTTTATAGCATTTATAGTTTTTGTCTTCCTCAGTTGTTGACTTCTCAGCATGTCTCATGTAACTCCCAACAGCATACCTGTGTTTTATTAATTCTCCTGTGATGATTAGCAATGTACATTTTCTAAAGCTAGGAATGAACTTTTTTCTAAATTCTACACAGTTGTAGGGGAATTACATTTAAGTGCATTGTTCTCCTACTGTTTCCGTTGCACATTAGAAAAGATCTGTCTGCAAATTAGCATAAAAATACTGCAGAAATAGTAAGAGAAGAGCAAATCTAAGGGTATATTTCTGAAACTGGCATATGCAGCTATGGCAATGCTTCCAATTAGTATCTAATTTGAAGAAGACAGGTAAGAGAAATATGAATTTATAACATTTCTGTAATTCACAGTCAAGTTTTAGACCACAAAAGAATAATCTAAAGAAAGAATATTTGTAAAAAAATAGAAGAATGCAGCAGAGGAGGAACTGAGGATCATCGTGGACAACAGGTTGTCCATGAGCCAGGCATGCCCTTGTGGCCAATGGCCAATGGTGTCCTGGGGTTCTTTCAGAAAAACAGTGCCAGGAGGTCGAGGGATGTGATCCTGCCCCTCTGCTCAGCCCTGGTGGGGCCACATTTGGAGTGCTGTGCCCAGTTCTGGGCTCCTTAGTGCAAGAGAGACATGGAGCTCCTGGAGCAGCTCCATTGGAGGACAACTAAGATGATCAAGGGACTGGAGCATCTTTCTTTTCAAGGGAAGCTTCTGAGGGAGCTGAGCCTGTTCAGCCTCCAGAAGAGATGACTGAGAGGGGAGCTTATCAATGTCTGTTGGTATCAGAAGGGAGGGTGTCAGAGGATGGAACCAGGCTCTTCTTGGTAGTGCCAAGCAATAGGACAAGAATCAACAGGCACACTCTGATTCACAGGAAGTTCCTCCTGAACACGAGGAAGAACTTCTTTACTGTGCAGGTGACTGAGCACTGGAACAGACTAACCAGAGAGGGTGGGGAGTCTCCCCCACTGGAGATACTCAAGAACCATCTGGACACAATCCTGTGACATGTACTCGAGGATGACCCTGCTTGAGCAGCAAGGTTGGACAAAATGACCCAGTGTGGTCTCTTCCAACCTGATCCATTCTGTGATTCTGTGTTAAAAAAGAAAGAATTTCCCTGCTGTATACAGATCAACCTGTCTGATGAGCAGCACTTTTTAATGCTGCTGCAATCAATAATGAATGCCCATAGCAGCTGGTGAGAGGAATTGAAACAGTGATTGATCCTTTATTTTGTTATTAGTTTAAACACTGCTACTGAAAAAAAATGTGTTGTCTTCTCAAGCAGGAAGTAAGGTTTTCAGCTGAAATGCAGAGTTTATAATTCCATCATTATTAAAAACATGCCTTTGATAACTTTTTTAATACTTATGACAAACTATGCTTTCCAAAACGGGATGGGTGAGAGGGAACAACTTTAATTATTTGCATAGTGACTTTATAAACCTCTAAAAACCCTAGTCAGTTTTTAGCTATCATAGTTAGTCTGTAAAATAATGATGAAAATATATAATTATGCAGTAAGTCATTAAAATTTTTTTACTGTCATAGTCATGATTTATTCAAATACAGCTTTCAGTCTACCACAACACAGGATGAGACCTTGAGTTGATAAAAGAGAGACAGAAATTCATGTCCACAGTGTTAACATGAAAAAGTAGTAAGTTTTTAGAAGTATAAAAACACAGTGTAGATATTGTCATAATACTTTCTGAAGGAAGCCATCTTCCTGTCACTCTTTTACCTGTTTCTAATTCTATTTCTATAGATTTCTGTAGATTTACTGTGTTTTTCAAATTGAGATTGCCTCAGCACCTGTAACATTACATTCCCAGATACAACAATACATTGATTTTGTTGATTTGAGTGTGTTTCTAGTTTTAATGGGAGAAGAGAATTCAGCATATGAAGGCCCTAAATCCTTGCACTGCCACTGGTCTGTAAAGGTGATCCTTGACAAGATACTGCAGAGTCTTTGTCTTAATGATCCCATTTGAAGAAGGGAAGAAATATAGCTTGAATCAGAAGTCAGAGAATGATTTTTCCATGTTCCCATCCTGTCCTGGGAAGTGTTTGCACCTCTACCTGTCTGTTTACCATCTTCAAATGGTATACTGGTAATAAACCAAGACAGCTACCTAGGTGGTAGAGTTCTAAGGGGAGTTTGTGAAAATGTTCTGGCAGACACAAGCCAAGTTAACTATTTAGAAATTCCTGGAAGCTATTTATTTAGATAGAAAGGGTTTTAATAATGGGTAAACTGTTATGTCTTTGTATGGTAAAAAGCATAAATTGGTGTGTTGTATTATATAAAGAATAAATTAATGGATATTTCACTTTTTGTGGCACAGTGCAAGAAAATGCTTTTCACTTAACTTTTTTTGACAAATATTTCAACTGGGATATTTGAGGAAGACACCAATACCTAATGAATAATATCATCTCTGTCACCATCTGTTAAGCAAAGTGATTGCATCTGTGGTGAGAACAAAAGGTAGAGAAAATAATATTTTTATATCTAGTGGCTGTAGTATCAGTCACAAAGAACCAGGAAAGGGGAAGCTATAAAATGTCTTTCAAAAGATGTAGGGGAAGCAAAACAGCAAGGCATTATCAAGCAGTTACTCTTAACATGTAATGAGATAGACAATGGGAACTAAACATCAAATATGCATTTAAAAGTATTGAGGGAATATTAAGGAAGATTTAAAAACAGCATAAAAGGAAAAGAAAGAAAAACCAAACCACAAAAATGTAGTAAAATCCAATTTACTCCTTTCATATTGTAGCTAAAATAGTGTTTTAAGACCACAAGCAGCAGAAGTGAAAATGCCATATAAAGCTTTTGACACGCCTTCCTTCCACAGAAAAGTTAATAAGAACTCCCTATTCGCATTCAGTCATGAAAGAATATATGTTACAGGTTAAAACATTTCTACAGAAGGAGATGCTATATTTTATATTCCAAGAAGACCTTCAGCTCAATCCTTTGAAACATTTTTGTTAGCAGCCTGATTGATGAACTAAAGGCAGCACTTAGACCATTCGCAGATGGTAAACAGGTAGAAGAGCAAACACTCTTCTGGACAGGATGAAAATCATTTTGATAGAGTGGGAGAAGGTCTGAGATCAACAAGATAATATCCAATAAAAACAAGTGCAAAGTACTACACTTTAAAAGGGAACAAATATGAAATAAGGAATATCTGGCAGATGCTGAAAGAAATGGATGTCATAGTCCAGAGTGACTGGAAACTTGATAGGAGTCAAAAACCTGGTGATCTGCAAATGAGAAAAACATTCTTTTGGGTTGTGCTAGTAAGGCTGTCAGATGGAGAACAGGAAATAATACAACTCACTGTGACTATAATTCTACAACAATTTAATAAATTTGGGGTTCAGGAGAAAGAAACAGCAGTTTTAAGCCACCTCAAAAATGGTTTTGTTTGGGCAAGAGGTTTATCTAGAACAGAAGAGAGTAGGATAGAAGGGTATGATATGTTAAAAGGGTTATTGTAAAAGTATCAGTGTTACACTATTTTCCTGAGTCCACCAATGACTAGAAAAAGTCATCAGTAGTCTTCATTACAGCAAATCTTACATTCAAGTTTGAGGAAATCTTTCTAATTATATGAATGGAAAGCATTGCAGCAGCATGTCTGAGGAGATGTTATCTGAACCAAATTTCAAAGACTAGGAATAGACAATACTCACTCTGTAGCCAAAGGATAGAGCAGCTCAGCTAAATTTCAGGCTCTGTTTTAATAAATAATTTTCTATTACTGTATACAATAATAAATAATAAATATTACTTCACTTGTATGATTTCCTAGACTGAAAATGTATACCCTTATGTAAAAGATTTGCAAAACTCTGAAATAATAATTATTATTAGGGTATACACTGAGTTATGCAACCTGCATGCATGCAGAAATAGATGCTTAACAAAAGGCTAAAAAGGAACTGCTGTGGGTTTTTTCAAGATATTATTTTATACAGTTTGTTACAGTAACAAGTTGAAACAGTATTGTCATAATCAAATAGGAATTGTAATGATTTTTATGTAGATTTAGGTTTGTACTCCCCTTTCCCCTATTTTAAAATACTGGAGTTTGTAACTTAACATGTTTTCTTAAGGAACTGGTATTAAATAGATCATTAATACTTTGAAACTTATTCAATGCTCACTGTCATTTGCTTTTATGCGTAATAAGGCACAGAGATGAAAAATTCATGATAACATACACTAGGAAATTGGATTTCAAATTGAGATAAATTATGTGCAAATAAGTGATCAAAATTCAAACAAACAGAGCAATTATGAATTTAGTAAAATACTTTTTAAAAAGGACAAAGAGAAGGAGGGGGGGGAAGTGATAACAAATAGAACAACTGTGCTTTGATGTATGATAAAAATGGATTACTCCTAAAGTGTCAAGCCTCTTGCAGAAACATTATTAGTTCTAGCTTTTAATAACAATGTCAGGCTGTAATATCTACAACTTTGACTTTTAGAAACAAATTAATTTGCAATCAACATTGGCTGTGATTATTACAAGTAAGTGGTATAACATGCCAAAGGCATATTTTGATACTAGGAATTATAATCATTGCTAGCGCTGTGAGGAGGAGGGGGTGCCCTAGGTGTATGCATGTTGAAGAACAACCATGCAGATTAACACAGACTGTGTCAGATAAAATCAGTTCTCAAGCTCCACATAACAGATCTGCACCTGCTTGTTCAAGTGCTAGTGACTCTAGAACTTGTCTTCGACAGTAGGAACTATTAGAAGACAGCGCAAGTTCTTTAAGAGTCGTAAGCTAGTTTTCCCATTCGTAGACTTCAGAAAGCCAATGTTGGTCGTTAGCCACACAACCCCAAACGCAATAAGTCTGTCCCAATAACAATAAGTCTGTCTGTGTAGAACCTGTATAACAGGAAACACCCCAACAGAATGAAAGGTCAATACTAAAGTGTTCTTTGGAATAGTGCTTCCATGAGTTCCCAGAAATAGGCATACAGAAAGTAACTCTGGATCGCTCACATATAGATTTATTGTGAATGTATTTTGTGTTCTTGTAGTTTGGTTGGTTTGGCTAGTTTTTTTTTTTTGAGGGGTTTTTTTTTGTTTTTCTTTTTTCTTAAATAGTTTTTGCTTGTTTGTTTGTTTGTTTGTTTTAATGTAGGTACTAATGAACAGTTAAATTGGAAGTGCTGCATTTTGGGTGCAACCTAAGGTACACACATGGACAAAAGATGTCTAAAGACCTAGGCATGGAAAGATATTTCATTTATCTATAGACTTCCATTAAAGTGGGAAAATCCTTTAGAGAAAAATAGAATTATCTAGATATGCTGCCTTATACATAAATAATTCACACACTACATTTAAATTTATTGCAAGGTAACCTCATCTTTTAGAAAGACAAATGGTCCTTTGAGTTTATACAGAATATTAAAATGAAGCTTGGAGTGTTGGCAGGGATAGTTTATTTGATTCAATGCCTAAAATTGTAATAGGTTTTTAGTACAATGCCCAGTAATGTCTAACAATACTTTTCATACTTTCTTCTAAAACTTTTCTTTATACTGTATGCAAATTCACCTGCATCAGGAAATTTAGTTGGGTAAAAAAGATACAGCTGATATATTAGCGTAAGCATTATTTAGCATTCTCAGTGAGTCACAAAGCAGATGGGTGTTTTTGATGTTTTTAGAGGAAAGCACAAAAGAAAAAGGATTAAATGTCCTAAACAAAGTAATTCAGTGCTCATACTTATGATTGCCTTAAAATATTACAATTTTCATTCTATTGAAATTATTGCATGAATTATATTTGGATCAAGTAGAGAAAACAATTTTTTATAGGATAAAGATGTTAAAACAGAAGAGTTTTGGCTCTGAGAGAGTAAGGGTCTGATGAAAAAAAAAATCCTCACAATGTTAGAAGAAATTTAAATTGTCTAAAATGCTGCAGACGCTCACAGAAGACTTTGGAAGTTGTTTTAGTAAATGCCCTCTAAATATAATATGACAAACTGGCCACCAGCTTTCCACTTCAAAGTTTAATCTTTTCTTAGAAAGGATGAAATTATTCAATGTGTATAAGTTATTACAGCTATTTTGCTAAGTTCTGGAGTCATTTCATTCTGTCAACACTTCTGAAAAGAACAAGTTTATTGTTCTAAAGTACATTGCATACAGCTGTAGAGCGCTTCATGTAGAGCTGTAGAGTAATGATTTCTGTTTATGAAAGACTTTGATTTAATTGGAAAAATATTTTTCATTCACCTAGGCTCAGTTTTCTTCTGTTTGATCCAGAATAGTACAAAGCAATAAAGCTGACAGCTGTTTCTCTGCAATATGTTAGAAAATCTTCAGAAAGCTGACTGACTGAGAATACAAAAGATTCACAGAAGAGGAAAACAAGACTCTCAGTGGTTTGCATAAAAATTTGGACATTATTTTGTTATTTAGATCGGTGTTAAAAAAAACCAAAACAAACCAACATTTGGTTCTTCAGTAATTTTTGAAATTAATTTGATAATTATTATTATTGCTTGCTAACTTTATCAGTGCTTTTCAGTAAAAATTTCTAATCAAATGAAAGACATGCCTTATGAAATTACCACTATAAACCAGTCTTAGAGTATTGCAGTGTAAGGATGAATTAAGGCAGCTTAAGCAGAAGAGAAGAGGTGTTACTCAAAAGGACACACTGAAACACATTTGACAAAAATACCTAAGATGTAAGCAGAAGAACTAATAGAAAATGTACACGATTAAAATTCCAGATAACTATTGAGCCTAATTCTGGTGAGGAACATGACATCTCTTTTGTAGTAAAAGTATGGCAAACATTTATTATAGGCTTTAATGTATTGTCCGATGTGTAACTAAAATATTGAGAACATACTAGCTGAACCCTGTTGCATTGTGCCAAGCAAGGAACTTCAGTGAAGCTTTTTGGTCTGAGACTGAACCACGACCTTTGGAATACTATCCAGATCCTTACTTTTTTCCTTCTGTACATTTGTTGAATAAATGAATAAATCTGATATCTGTTGTCAATGAGATCTACTGATAGAAAGCTGTTTGATTATCTGTGACAAATTCTTTCATCAGCTGCTCATTACTAAGTTTAAGTAGTGACTTGTACAAAGGTCAATATAGATTATCAACCTTTCTCTAACCAAGAGCAAGATCTTAATTAGAGGTTCATGGTTTAATCAAAACTAGTTTCTTTTAAATTTTGATATAACTATAAAAACCCCCAAGAATTAATGGGGTCAAGTGTCAACGTGTGTAGCTAGCTAACACTAGACTGGAAGATCCATGACCTTTTTTCCATTTTTCCAGGGCTTTTCAACGTGAACTGTTTTAAAGTGGATTAGATTATCATAATTTTTCTGAAGACTAGACCCTATTAAGATGATTGAGGTTAAGAATCCCAAATTAAAGGTAATAAGAAGCATTAGTTTCACCCACTAGTTATTTCACTATTTCAAACAATTCCTGAAGATTTTGCTGAAAGCAAGAGACTGGAGACTTCAATAACATACTATTTTTACAGTAAAAAACCCCAACCTTAAAGTAATACTAGCAAACCCAAGCTAAATAAAAGGATTTTTAAAATGAGTACAAGTGCAGCACCTTACACTTGGCCTTGTTAAACTTCATGGATTTTGCACAGGCTCACTTTTCAAGCTTGCCGAGGTCCATCTGGATGGCATCCCTTTTCTCCAGGGTGTTAATTGCACAACACACCATGGTGCCATGGTCAAACTTGCTGAGGGTGCACTGAATCCCACTGTTCATTCCACCAACAAAGGGTTTGAACAATGCTGGTCCCAATATTGACCCCTCAGTAATGCCACCTATCACTGATCTCCACTTAGACATTGAGCTGCTGAGTGCAATTCTTTGTGTGTTACAAACCAGCTTGTTCTTTATCCATCAAGATGTATGCCCATCCAATCCATGTCCCTCTAGTTTAGAGTCAAGGATGCTGAAATGTTAAACAGTTGTGGAAAGGAGGAGGAATTGTTTTAATGTGAAAGAATTTATATTTATTTTGGTAATTTTTGATAATCATTTTGCAGAAAGTTCCTTAGGGCTCCCCCAGTGTTATGCCTGTCTGTGCAGAAAATAGAAAGTGAAAAAAAGTCTTCAAAAAGAGGGACTAAAACCAAAATAATTGTAAATTCTAAATCACCAGGTTGATGTTGAGTATTTTCTTAAGACAATGTAAGAAGAAAATCCTACTTCCTTCACCAATTGCTACCAAACAAAACACCACTGATGTTATTATTAGAGAAACTTAGGAAAAAACAAAAAAACTCTACTATTTTGTGACATGGGGTAATTCAGTAAGAAATATTAAGAAACAGTTATTTGAGCCAAGGACAAATTTGAAATAAGGAATACAAAGAATTTCAGTGCTACTTTATGGAAAATGAATTTTTTAGACAAAACTTGTGTCATCAACTTTATTAGTATTAGCTTTCCCTCTGAACATTTCCCTAAAGGTTTTTAAATATTTTGAAATATGCAATCTTGCATCCACAGTCCAATTTTGAAGCAAAGCATGAGAAAGCACACATTAGGTTTTAAAAGTTAAGCAGATAGACAGCTCATTGAGACACTGACAGTCATCATCTTCTGTACACCAAGAACAGCTGCAGAGGCACTGTCAGTCACAGCTGAATAATAAATGTACTGTAAGTGGTCCTAGCGTGTTGGCTGGGAAAGAAACTGCACTAGCAGAAATGGGGAGCACTCTCTTTCCCAGCATCACTATAATTTAGTAATAACAGTGTAACATTGTCCCTTAACAAGATGTAGTCAAAAGAGATAAAGAAAAGAAATTCACACTTAAAAACCATGAATTCCTAGAGTAAAAACTAAGTTCTGCTTTTGTGTCTCCACAAGTTAATGCCATGTGATCTTAAGAATCTGAAAGGTTGTTACAAAAAAAAGGTTTAAAAGGGCAGTTAAGGGAATTAAAACCTTACATGCATCTTGGAGAATTCTTAGGGAAGTTGTATTGGAAGCACAGAACAAATCTATACTACTCATAAAAGTCCTGAGAAAAGAAGCAAGCCTGGTTAAAAGGCAGGGGCAAGGGGAGTTATTTGAAAGCAGTCTTCAAAGAACCAGGATCTTGTTGAAATAAAGAACATAGAAGAAAAGTAATATCTGGAAAGTTAAAAACTCTATAAAGCCGGGTGAAAGAAGAGCTTGAGGTAGAACAAGTAAAATTCATAAAAATTAATAAATCTTTCTTCAAACACATCTGGAGCAAGAACTCTGAGAGACTTCAAATCCCACAGATTATCAAGCTATAAAAGGAGCCTTCAGGAAAAATAAAGTCACAGAAGAGAGCTGAACAGACACTTTGTGGCTGTGTTCACTGCTGAAGAGCATGTACAAATTTTCCCCCCAGAACACCCCACCCACCCCTTTTTCCCTTTCATTTTTTTTTTTTTTTTAATTGGGAAAGGGTTTCAGAAGATGTGCTTCAACTTGAGCTCCCCTAGGAAAAGATTCAGGAAAAAAAAGGCAGTAATGAGAGATCAGGAGCAGATAATTTTCATCCAAGACCTTAGAGATTTGATGGTAAAACAGACGAACAAGATGTGATGTACAATCTCTCCCTTAAAACTGTGAGGTACACCAGAAGTTGAAGGGAAGTGCAGGAATTTATTTAACCCCAAATGCCTGAAGGCTCACAGATTATTCAGAGGAGGTACTATTCTTGTTTCCCCTGTTATTATAGTCATTTCTATGCATCTGCTTTTGATAGTAGGACCAGATGAAAAAACATTTTATTCCATTTCAGTACCTGTTCTCTTCCGTGCTTGAGTTATGATGGGAATGACAGCTTGAATATTACCAAAATATGAGTAAAGCAGCTAAATGTCATGCTAAGGTACCTATTACATTCGCCACAACAGCAAACAAAATGAAGTACCCTGTTGGCTTTGCTGCAGCAGCATCCTGATCATTCATGCTGAACTTGTCCTCTGGGACCCCCAGGACCCTTTCCACTGGGCTGCTCCCCTGCTGGGATCCCAATTCTCCAACCAATGCCTAGACTACTTGTCTAGACTCTCACACATCAGTTTCTCTAGCACAAGGCTGTGGGAATCCTGAAAGCCTTGTAGAAAGGTACTGAAGTCCTTGGAGAAGTCCACTGCTCACTTGTTAGGGAATCTCCAGCATCTATAGGTCAAATAAAACTAGACAGTTACCTTTAACTCTGAGGAGCCACCTTGAATAGCTGCCATTCAACTCTGAAACACTGATATTTAAGATACCAGATTAAAAGGGACTGACAAATCTTGCATCTTCCTAAATTCAAGATGTGATTCTCTAAGTCTCCTTTTAACTGTTATTTTGTAATGAAGAAATTAGAGGCCTGTGAGCTCTTGAATCACTCAGATCTCAGATCCTAGTTGCAAGCTCCAAAATTCAGCAATTTTTTAAATTAAAAATCTGGATCTTTAAGTTTAGCAACATCTATGGCTTAGGTCATTCCCTAGGCCCTTATGTTCCAGAAGCACTTGATATGGTGTGAACATTTACAGTGTAAACATACCACCAGTCCTTTACAACATAAATATATAATGTTAGCAGGCAAAAATTGCATAAGCAGCATAGGGCAAATATCAGAGCAACACCTACAGAACTGCATTTGTAATGTGATAACTCCTTGCATACATTATATAAATAGATGGTGTCTTAGTTAAAGCAACCTTAAAAGGCAGATAATGTGGTTTTGAACTTAATAAGCAGAAGAAACCTGAAATGAGGGGTCTCAGATATATTCAATGAGATCCAAAAGACTGCACAAAAGAACAACTTTGGTAATTCAGCATTAAATTTAAGAGCTTATAAAGCACTCTTTTCCCACCATTTTCTTTTGCTAAATATGGGAAACTCTCTGTCTGATAACACTGAGATCTTTACATGTTTGCTGCTCTACAGAGTTCTCTCCTAGACAAGGATGGCTTTCAAGCAACATAAGAATTACACATACACATGCATATATGTTTATTATATGAATATATTTTCCCATTGGCAGTCTGGAAAGAAGTATGATAAAATTCTGTAAGAGCCTGGAACCTGAAAAGAGAAAGATGAATAATAAAAGAACCTAAACAGTATAAATGAAATGTTTGACATATTTCTTTCATTTTCTTTTGGGATATTTGTATTTGCTATAATTTATAAACAGAGGGGCTCTTCATGACTCCTTATACAATATAAAATCCAGCATAATCTGACAACTGACTGTGGATTTTATTTTTAATGGCACTAACAACAAATGTAAATACAGTTTTGGAAGCATATGCATTATAAAATCAACTCTATGCTAAATTTTATAGATCTATAGGCACACAGAAAGTTGTTCACAGCTCCAGATGTGGCAACTACTGATAGGATATGATTCCCCTGCCTCTGAGTGTGGATTGTTTTCATAGAGTATATGCCCAATATTCTCTGGAGACTCTTAAGGTCATGGCTCTTTTTTCAACTCTGCATATGGTTAGAAAGGATTCACAAATGACTGTGTTATTTCACGTAGAAAAATCCAGGTGAGTTCCTTTAAAAAACCTTCTGTAATATACTGAAATATATAGGTGTAGTAGGGAATACACTGGGACATGGGTTGGCCCAGCCAGATAATGAACAATTACAGCCAAAGGGTATTTTATTTTCATAGAGATACTTATTTATTTATTTTTATGTCAGTGTCTCCCCCTTCTCATCTTTTTTTTTTCTCCACTCACAGAGATTTTAACTCATATTCCCTGAGAATAATTCTAAGAATCAGTCCTAGCCGCTTGTGTATTTTAATATATTCTCAAGGATATTCCTTCTAGGATGAGAGATTGGTCTATGCATCTGGGAGATGACAAAGAGAGGTTGTGTAGTCTCTACCCTTTGAGACATTCAAAAGCTATGTGGACACGAACCTGGGTGGCAGATTCCAGGTGGCCCTATTTGAGCAGGGAGGTTGGACCAGGAGAGGTCTTTACCAGCCTCATCCGTCCTACAATTCTGCAATTACTAACCTTGCCAAGTCTTGTATTCTGATTCTGACTTGTTCAATGCCTTTTAAGAAAAGCTGGGGGCATATAAATATAAGCAATATTTATTTTTCATATTGTACCACTCTGTATGTGGTAACAGCATAGCTAGCATCAGGAAGAAAACACACCTAAGTATTTAATAAACAAGTGATATCTCAATTTATTTGTCTCAGCCAGTCTGGATTTCACCTGTGATGCTCTTTCGTAAGTTTTTTCTGCTCCTAAACTGTCACTATTAGGAAATACATTTCATTGCAGTACTCTTTCACGTCTATAAGTCTGTGCTATAGTGTCAGCACTCTTCTTCCCTACACTGCTACTGATAGAAATTAAACTTGGTATGAAACATGCACAAAACCCAGAGTAGGTACCTTATATAATAGAAATTGTGATTGAGAATCTTTTTCTTCTGGTTCATTTATGTGTCAAACTGTGCTGCAGAGAGATTCCAGTCAGAATTAAATTGGTAATCATATTAAAGTTGTAATGTGTCATCCTTCATGATTACTCTTCATTTTCATCATTAGAAAGAATCAGATAATCATAATTAAGTTTTTATTTTATTAGAGTATAGGCCAATGTCAGAGCTACATAGAGAGAAGGGAAGGACAAGATCTCATTACAAGTCCCAGTGTGGCTGGAATATGCCCCCAGCTCCGGATCATGAGTGGATCAGTATTAATCCATTTGACCTCTATCCTGGATAAATTAAAAGACTTGTGGGATCTAGGAGCAGAGAAGGGTGTAGCACTGCTCACTAGCATTCCTTTTCAGGACTCCCTCTCCAGGAATAATAAATAGCTTAAAGAGAGAAAGTAGCTTTATTCACTAAGCAGAGACTTGGCCTGTTAATGTGGCATAATAGGTTCAGATCTCCATTGTTGAAATGTAAATCAAGAAATTTAGGAGGAATATCCTGATCAGAAAACAGTGTGAAAGCTTGAGGTATAAAAAAATAGGTCTCCTTGCTGGAATACACAGCTCTTTATTATTTAAGCCTCTTCTGAGCATTCTGCACTTCTCTGATTCCCTTATGAATTCAACAGTCATAGCATCAGA